>CM050199.1:25640000-25655000 GCA_027475355.1 Coilia nasus
TTACACTCTATCTCTTCCTCTTTTCCTCTCTTCCTCTCTCCTTCTCTCTTCCTCTTTCTCTCTCTATCTCTCTCTTTCTTTTCCCCCCTCCCTTCCATATCTGTGCCTCTGAGCTTGTCTCGTTGTCTTCACCTCACTGATGTGAATCTAATGCTGCCATTTTTCATGCAGTCACTTCACCCTTTCCTGCCTTTTTCCTTGAGCTTTCTTTCACTCGTTCTTTTGTCCCCTTGTCTTTTATTCCATATCCAGAATGGAGTGCACAGTCATAGTCATAATCATAAGAACCTTTTAGCACCTGTATGAGTGTGCGCTTTGGTCCCCAGCCACAGGAAACAGTTAGTGCTGACCAAGCAAACCAATCTCTTCACTCGTATTCGCTCAAAAACTCAAAAACTCTCCTCGGTCCCCTGTAATAGGTCGCTTGGCCAGATAAGTGGCCGTCTATTTTTTTTTTTCCTTCTTTTTGGCTCTGCTCCCCCACTTCATCAGTCTCACTAGTTGACACAGTCAGGGTTTTTTTTCTCTCCAATACATTTTTGTGTGTTTCCTTTTTACTGTGTTTCTAAGGCCTCATTTTCACCGGCTTGAGCATGTACAGAGCGCATCCGTGTACAATAGGTTTGTATAGGGGCAGAATACGCCTAGATCATGCCTGCGGTGGAAATGATCTCATCTGTTAACGTGCATTCTAAACGAATACGGACAGAAAACGGGAACGCGCTGCATACGCAGAGAGTTTGGTGGAAATGAGCCCTAAATATAACAACATGTAACGTTAAATGCTTACAGTGTTAATAACACTATCTCTAAATCTATCCCTGACCCTAATCCCAAGGTACAGTTTAATGTCACATGTTACACTCTTTGTTACACTGTACAGTACCTCATAATGTACAGTAGATGCGTAGGCATGTAGCCAGTAAATAATAAAGGCTTTTTAAATTGTAACTTTCAGTAGAGCCTCAAATTTCTTTTGTTTGTGTGTCAGTTAGGCTAGTCTAGTCTTTTGTTTCCAGCGTCTCATCCTGGGAACTATTAAGGGTGACTTGTGGAAGCTCCCACCTTCACATTAAGGTTAACTCTAGTCTTAAACAGGACGTAATCAGCGTGTGTTTAAAACGTTACAAACGTGTCCTGCGGTGAACTCATTCTGTGTCAGAAGTTCTGATTTGTTCTCTTGTAAATTGCAAGCGAGTACTCGGACGAGCCGTCTATTTTCACCCATCCAATTTAGTGCCCGCCCCGCACCCTAGCCCCTGCAATCAGACAGACACTGTCGGGAGATCAGTGTCTCCAGGGGCAATAGTTATAAAGCCATGACCCTGGACTCAATAGAAAAATCAACCAAGCAGTTATCAGCCAATCACGATCCTGATGATGATGGCAATAGCCAGTGACATTTTTTTTTCTCTCTCTCTCTCTCTCTCTCTCTCTCTCTCTCTCTCTCTCTCTCTCTCTCTCTCTCTCTCTCTCTCTCTCTCGCTCTCTCTCTCTCTCTCTGCCTGTCTGTCTGTTGTGTGTCTGTGTCTGTGTCTGTGTCTCTCACTCTCGTTCTCTCGTTCTCTCGTTCTCTCTCTCTCTCTCTCTCTCTCTCTCTCTCTCTCTCTCTCTCTCTCTCCCTCAAAAAAGGTCACTGTTGAATACCCCCCCCCCCCCCTAAGGAACAAGGATGTTTTTCCAACTATTTCTGATGCACCAATCAGAGGCATTGCTTGACCTTTGGCTTGAGAGCCCGCCTTAAAATGGCTGAGCCATCTAAGAGCTTTCTCAGGGGGCCTCTTGCTGGGAGTGGTAGAGTGGGGACACAGGTGCCTAGAGTAGTGTTTGCAATTTGGGACAGCTTTTGGTTCAATAAAGCACTGAGAGTTGATCTCATGCAGTCCCATCATGCTGAGGCCATTGGCTGGACTGAGCAATTGGTTGAAATGAGTGAAAGTAATTTGTTCCTCCTAAATCCCCCCAAGTCACATCTTGTAAACAAACATTGTGCTTTGACAGAATTCATTAGGAAGGGGTTGGAGGTGTCGGTCATAATGACATGGATATTTATGACCTTTGCTTGCTCAGGGAATGTCAGATGGGATGGTTCAGCTTGTAAACAAACAAACAAAGTGTCACAGTGGTCTGTGGTTTCTGATCTATATGCGCCTTGTCTTCTGACCATTTGCTGAATGGATTAACCTCTCATCCTCCTTTGTTTGGTGTCTGTGTGTGTGTGTGTGTGTGTGTGTGTGTGTGTGTGTGTGTGTGTGTGTGTGTGTGTGTGTGTGTGTGTGTGTGTGTGTGTGTGTGTGTGTGTGTGCACGTGAGTGTGAAGCTATGACCATCAACATCCAAGTCATAACTCCAAAGCCTAACAATCGACAGAGGTCTGAATAAACCAGTGTGTGTGCCCGTGTGTGTGTGCTCATATATGTGTGTGTGTGCGTGCATGCAGAGGTCTGAATAAACCTGTGTGTGTGTGTGTGTGTGTGTGTGTGTGTGTGTGTGTGTGTGTGTGTGTGTGTGTGTGTGTGTGTGTGTGTGTGTGTGTGTGTGTGTGTGATGGAGATAGGTTGTTCTCAGATTCTCCCCAGAGACTTGTGTCCTCTCCGATGACAGACAAAGACGTCAAAGGTGTACTGCTCAGACGTCAGTGCACAGACAAATTCGAGCAGCCTAAGAGCATCTGAATTGGATTTCACTGTAATGGCTGCTGGAGCAGCATTGAGGACATGGGGAGCAGGCAAATTATATCGCCCTCTTATTTCGTTGTCAGAGGTAGAGGAATAACACCGCTCCAACTCCAACCCAACCCCAATGGACTGTTCAAAATAAAATTTGTTAAAAATAGAAAGTATTTAAAAAGTAGTTTCAACATGTTAAATATTTAAGTTAAAAATAATGGGCACAAGAGCAAGTTAATCTAGTTAAAGATATCTAGATAAACCCTTCAGTGTTGCATTGATATAACAATGTAATAACCAGTGTCATAATGGAAAATACCATGTTAGGACTTTATAAAAGCCAGTGTCCAGTAATATGCATGTGTTGTGTGTTATTTACTGATAACAATCATGTTTTAATATACATGACAGCTGATAGGCATAGGGCATATGGCATATAGGACATATGTCATATGCAGTAAACAGTTGCCTTGACAATTACTGATGGTAACATGACAGTGTCATATCATTTGACATAAGCATGTCATGTCCCAATTATGTCATGTTTATGATGGCTGTAGATTTGATACATTATACATAGTGACAACGTTTATAGCTTTATGGCATAGTTAAGAAAGAAATATATGTTAATTTAATGGAGCTACAAGCTCTCAATCGTCTTTTCCTACTCTGCTCAAAGCCCCCCCCCCACGCTGCCTCCCCTATCTCTCCTCCTGTCTGATTGGTTAATGGCTTCGCCTTGCTGTCCTCTGATGTAAATGTGCCGGGCAGTGGGAGGTCGGTAGCTGTGGCGATCCTGAGAACACAAATTGCATTAGCATGTGATTGAGGGGGAAACTCGTCCCAGCAGGCCTAGCTCCACGGTAAATAAAGGGGGGAAAAAGGAGGCGTGATTGCTCTCGTTCCCTACTGCACTCTCTTGCACTGCCTCTCACTCACTCACTCACTCACTCACTCACTCACTCACTCACTCACTCACTCATTGGAGTCTGTCTCAGATAAATTAATGTAGTGAATAAAATGACTCATCCAACCACACACACACACACACTTTGTTACACACTTCCTACACAGCAACAACTTTACCTTTTCTTAAGAAAGCAGTGTCAGTTTGCGTAAAAAGTCAAAGAATTATCTTCAAAGCGGGGGAGGTGCCACTTGTACATCGTCTGCAAAATCCTTTTATATGTTGTAATACTTTGAAGTGAGGTTTAAAAATTAACTAAACTAATATGAAAGGCATGCCGGATGATTTGAAATAAATCATTAAACATGCTCTCTGCAGTATTTAGAAACTGTTTGCAAACAAATACAGTTTTTTGATGTTGCAAACAAATCTGACAGAATGTGAATGCTGATCTTCAGCAACTGCTACTTCTAGAAATCCAGAGAAGTGTTATGTGCCTTGAGTTTATGCTGTTTCATTACTCTTCAGAAGTGATTTATGTTCATTTTTCAAGAAAAAGAAACACCTTTGGTTCCCAAATCGCAGCAACACTGTAATTAACCTACATACTGTAGTGCTTTGAGTGCCCATTCCTCCAAGAGCATTGATTTCCAATAAAAGGGCTACTCAAAATGATTCCTAGGCCCCTGACAGCATTTCCAGGGGGAAACCATGGCTTGCAATTTCTGCTGGTTATATGACTGCCACAATGTTTGTGTGATGGATACTCTGTTACCTATTCCCTTTGTAGTAGGGGACCATGCTTGCTCTCTGTATCTCTCTCTCTCTCTCTCTCTCTCTCTCTCTCTCTCTCTCTCTCTCTCTCTCTCTCTTACTCTCTCTCACTCTCTCTCTCTCTCTCACACACACACACACACACACACACACACACACACACACACACACACACACACACACACACACACACACACACACACACAGAGGCAGTGAACCATGGCAGGTTCCATCCAGAGTAGACTAGCTCACATGATGCAATAGGCCACTTGCGTAACACATATTTAGGCTGGAGCTTGGAGAGTGAAAGGGACAAAAGAATCTACACACACAAACACACAACATTTCTACCCTTTAAATGTGGCGATAACCTCTTTGTCTGCTCTCGGATCCACTAAACGTTTGAAAGATATCTTAATGCATTCAGTTTAGGGATGATTACATATTCATTAACGCCCTTATGAGCAATCAATGCCTGATTTTCCTGAAGAGGCTGCGTTACGCGCCGCGCTAATTACGTCTGCCCAGACACGGCAGCGAGATGCAAATACGATAAGATTGGCAAAGACGCGTGCGGCAAGCATTGCCTGCACCATGACAGGGTGGCTTTGTTTACCAGGCCCGGATAATGAACCTAATGCAACCCAGGGAAATTATATTCCTCATTTCGGCATTTCCTATGGACATTAAGCCCCAATTAAGAGTGGAAATTGAGCGCCGTCAAATGAAAGGATTCTCTGACATTGATTACATGTGCAATGCCCCGCCGCAGTCGCACCACATGTGTTAGCCCACCCCCAAGATTGGCATGTAACACCACCATGCCCTGCATTTTAATGCTGGTAATTAAACAACCGCACACAGACTGTAATGTATGAATGGCACGAGCATTCGTCTGATTGCAAACGCTTATGCAGAACTTGAACATCTTCTGTCCTTTTGGTCAAAGTGCACATAGTAAAAGATGAGCAAACTAATTAGTTTGTTTTTTACAATATACTTCAACCCAGATTTAGTCAAGTTTATGCCTGTTTTTCCTACCAGTAATATGATTTAAAATAAGTTAGTGCCAAAAACACTGGCCTCAATTAAGAAAAATGAGAATACATTTTGTCAAAGCTTAATAATTCCTGTATGTATTGTGCACCTCATACACTCCAATGTCCGTGTAGCACAGTAAACACACGAGAGCTCCTCTGTGTATAACTTTAACTGAGCTACTACAGGGCTACCGTTATAAGCTCCAGCACAGATTGAGGGCAGGTTGCTACGAGACTGCAAAATAGGTTTTTGGCAGCGGTCACTGTGCCATCGAGTCAGGCAGAGGCGCTCTCTGACTCTGGACGTCTGGGCAAGGAAGGGAATGGAAGGGAAGGGAAGGGAAGGCAGGCGTGCCTTGCCGTGTGCATGTGGTCTGGTCTTGGCAGGATGGAAATCAAGAACACTTTGTTGTTTGTGAGTGGCGCCATGACACCGGCTCTCAGGGGAGCTCCAGCCCTGCACGAACGTAGTCAAGTATGACGCCAACAAATGCTCCTGTGGAAGATGGAAAAACAATGACAGCTCTGCTTAACTGGCTTACTGGGTATTCATCTCATTAATTTACACAAAAGGCACCACCGTGTTGACACAAATCACACTCACAGACACACACACACACACACACACACACAGGAACACATAATGGCTAGACTTAGCTGTTGTGAAAATAACCACATTTCATTAATGAGGGAAAACATGCTTTTGTTAATTTTTGAAAGACCCATGAAAGCCTAGACTGTGGTTGTCAACAATAGTATGATTGAGGCCACGGAAAGATATCCTATTTAACATCAAGGGACTAATCTAATTACAAAGGACAGTGACATATATAACCCATGTAGTAATCCTTCTGATGTGTTATATCAGGAACAATACGCAATTTACTGACCTCAGAGCCTTGGGCCAAATGTGTGTCTAAAAACTCTGGATCCGTGACAGGCTACATTAGTAAGCCAGTGAATTGCCCAAAGTCACAACCCTTTTGGATGGTCCAAAGAAATGTGTCGCTCATTTCCTCAGATTTAAGGTAAGCATTGTAAGGTCGCCATGCAGACTGGCACTACCAATATCCATGCTTCTGCCTCCCAAGACTGCATCCAAGGCTCATAAGACACAAATCATATCATCCCAGTGCCTCTGCGGGAACTTTCCTGGAAGTTTAGAGGGCTATTTGGAGCACACCTGTTCCTGCTAATCAGCTCCTTCAGGGGCCTCTGAACATAACAGCCAGGTGTGTTTCATTATGGTTTCGGGTGAACTGCAAGAGGCTTAGATCTCCAGAAGCAGATTGCAACCACACCTGCCCTATTCAACGCATTTAGGGCATCTAGAGCTCCTGTTCATAAGTGATCATGTAGTCATTTCTCTCTCTCTCCTTTTGTTTCCTATCTATCTATCTATCTATCTATCTATCTATCTATCTATCTATCTATCTATCTATCTATCTATCTATCTATCTATCTATCTATCTATCTATCTATCTATCTATCTATCTATCTATCTATCTCTTTCTCTCTCTCACTTTTAACTGCCTTTCTTGCAGTAATTTTGTGTCAGAGACTGTGTGCAGACGCAGCTGATTAGCAGAGGAAACTGCGTCATCCAGAGAGTGCATGCTCCCTTGATAAAATCATTACCTTACCTGGTAGGCAGTACTGTGTGGACGTCTTCTTGCATGCCCAGTAAAACAAACAAAAACAAAGCTAGCATTTCCTAGTAGTGTTTCCTTGAACAGAACTCCCAGGTAATGACAGGCAAGGCCAACATGGTTGTTAGTAACCTTCAGAAGTAAGTAGATGCAGTTGGAGGCTGCCTTATTTTCAAGTAAACAGGAATTTGGCTGGCATTCAGAAGTGGGTTTCATGGTCCAGTAACCAGGATCTCCTTTTTAGGTTGAGCCTTAAACTGTACTGCATGTAAAAATGATTACAAGTTATTTAAAACAGATCATCCAAGTCTTCATGAACAGTTCATGAACCATTTCACCACTGCTTTTACCAAGGGTTTAGGATATAAACAATTTTACCCAGCCTACATTAGGCTAGTGACATTGTTATCAAAAAGTAGTTGTTTACTATGTTGCACATGACAACACAAATACGGCATTGTCAGTTTCTTCCACTCTGGAAAACGTTCTCAAAAAATATAGTTTCAGGGCACCCATGACACAGTTGCCATGTGGATGAAAGGCCAAAACAATGAAATACTTTGCTGTTCTGATCTAAAAACGTTCCAGTGCAGACAGGCCTTAAGTGAGAGAGATGCATTCACATCACTGCTCTTGCTTCTGCTTCCTCTTCTCTCCCTTTTGTGAGGCCTCAGAAGGCCTATCAAAGTAATAGTTTTAACACCATGGGGGACAGGCCAATTGCTGCAATTGCCTCACTAAGCCACAGCATGGGCATATCTCTGAATTACGCTTCAGAAACTCTCGGGACGCTGGCGCTAGTGTCAAACTTGACCTTTTTTGTGACTCTTTCCTGGTGTTTTTGCAATGAATCTGTAGAAGTTTGAACATCCCCACAGATCTCTGGATGTCCTGTCATTCACAGAAACAAAGACAGAAGTGCACCAAGAGAGAACTGCACCAAGCATTTGCACAGACAGACAGACAGAAGAAAAAAAGATAGATGGATGGATGGATGGATGGATGGATGGATGGGTGGGTGGGTGGGTGGGTGGGTGGATGGATGGATGGATGGATGGATGGATGGATGGATGGATGGATGGATGGATTGATTGATTGATTTGGCGAGCCCCTTGACCCTGGCTTTTGCGCCCTGCTGGCTTTTTCAGTTGGTAGCAGAGCATGTGAGCGGAGCTGAGCGGCCAGAATTTCAGCTCCTCGCTCACGCGAGTGTTCGCTCCCTCGCTCCATCGCTCAACGTTGAACCAGACAGCTCCGCTCTAAGACCGCTCTCCGCTCACCTAAAATTTCATTCCGCTCCGGTGAAATCGCTCCATGCTCGCTCAAAAGAAGGAGCAATGCCTAACATTTTCCACCGGATTGCATCTGGGACACGATGCCCGATGTGGCCTGAACTAACGCCCAGCGTCTTTGTTGGCCTGTTGATTGAAACCCTTTAAACTTCTTTTCCAAAAATCATGTAACAGATACAAATAATTTCATTGTGTGATCAACAACTCACATGTGTATTCTCTTAATTAACCCTGTCATTTCGTTTTTTTTTTTTTTTTTACTTTGAGCGTAAGCTGTCATATTTGGCTGAACAGCATATTTTTCTAAAAACATTACGTTACTATTTTAATGAAACACATGGAACAGCACGAATGTACTCCTTAATTATCATAATATAAATAGGCAAAAAACTACAAAATGTCACGTCAGACATGTATTTTGAGGAAATGTAGCCTATCCTATAATATAAAGAAGTCCCAGCACGCAGCATCAATCAAAAAATAGAACGTATTTATTTGAAACCAACACAAGTGTGAACATCCACGTTTTGAACCAAACTCCATCTCTCAACGATCTCTGTAGGCTAACCTTTGAAGGCACACGTGAGTCTGTGTAGACACGCCCCAGACTCGTGATGAGAGCGGTATCGGAGAGGAACTGGAGCGAAACAGAACCAACGCTCGGGCCTTTGGATTAAAACCCGCTCCGCGCTCCGACTATATTTCGCACGCTCCGCTTCCCGCTCGCTCCGTGCTCCGCTCCGCTCACATGCTCTGGTTGGTAGCATAGTATAAACTAGTTTTCATTCACACCATTACATAAATTATCGGTGAATTATTTATGGCGACGAGACTATTCACTCAAGCCTAAACGACTTTCAAGCATCTTTCAAGTGCCGTACTTTCAAGCATCTCCCAAAATACACAACATCCTCTCAGCAGCACCCTCCAGTATTTCCATCATGGGCCGGCCCCTCGGTGAGCCGTGCGTGCGCGTAATCTTGTGTTCCACTCTGGGCTCATCCCCGTGTTGTCTGATGGTGGGCTAATTTAATCTCTCCAGCCTCTCCTGTGCCAGCAGCTGCGAGGGGCCTGTTCCAAACAAACTAGATTAAGGAGGGCCTAATCAAACAAGCTCTTAGATGCCACTCCACTCTGGGTGCAGGCTCACAGGCAGAGGAAAGAAAGAAAGAAAGAAAGAAAAAAAAACTCTGGTCATCCATCTAATCACCATCTCAGTCCGCCCAAAGATAGATGCTCAGGCAAGGCTAAGAACGAGGTTTTAGTGTTGATTGCATTGGGTTTAAACCATGGAAGTATTGCCCCGATTGGTTTAAGAGGAGATGCTTGTTTGTAGGTTAGTGGACAATGTTTTGGAGAGATGCTTACATCTAAATTTAAACCATGTTCATTCTTTCAGAACTGGAATTTTGTTGAAAAGAGTGCAGGCAGTTAGGCACTATGGTTTACCTGTGGCCTATTAGCTTCTGGCTATGTACCCGCAAATTACCAGATTTGCCCTTAAAGTGCCCCTGAGTAAATATAATTACCTATAATATAGTTCATATAATACTAATATAATACTATAATAACTATATATAATAACTAAACATAATACTATGATCTTCACTGGAAGTTGAGTTGGTGGGTAAAATGTGTTTTTGTTCTTTTTTTGAGGGAAGATTTATTTTAATTTTAGGTAGACAGGACAGACCTCAACCTATCTATTTTTCAGTGGGATTGAATTCATAAATGATAGAGTAAAAAAAGAAGAGTAAAAAGGGAAAAGAATGAAGAAAGAGTGCAGGAAGGGAGTGGGGCAGAGACAATGAATGCAATTAACGTTGCATTTGATGAGGAGTAGCATCTGGTTTGGGAAACTAACTTTCATGGGAACTCATTAAAGATATCTTATTGATCCACAATAAAAAGAAGAGTGGTGAATAAATAGTAATACGGTCTGCTCCACTGCACTAAAGCTGCATAAGCTTTGCACAGCCCCGAATAGTTCAAGCACTAGACACAGCAAGCACAGCTCTCACCTGAGATCACATTCACCTTGTGTGATGCCACTCGGATGCAGCTCGTAAGTGTACCAGCCAAGGGGGCAAAAGGTAGAAGAATGGCATTGTTTACATCAACAAAGCACAAGTGTTGACAACAAAGTTTGGGGAGGGAGGCTTTTGATTGGTGCTTCTGATCTCTGTCAAGGTCAGCCAGTCAAATCTCGAGTATAAGTAGGCTAAACTGCATTTTAAAGCAACACTAAGTAGTTTTCATCATCGCTTGCCCTACAGGTTGGAAGCAGAATTGTCTCTCATTCGAACTACAGAGAGACGGCCCGCTCCTCCGAACTTCCTTAGTGCAGTTATAGCCCATTGAGGTGGAAAAGAGAATTCAGAAGTGCCTTTCACCTCAGTTACAAGTTGATGAACCACTGAAACGATTCTGGAAACATTATTTTAAGGTTGAAAAAAAACTACTTAGGTGTTGCTTTAAGAGGTGGTCATGTCTTACTGGGACAAGAAAATAAATATTCAGCTATGGAGGTAGTGGAGGGAAGTGGGAAGCTTCGCTTTACTTGTGGCATTAGGACCTCTTGCATTCCAAAGACGCATACGTACTGTATATGCAATTGCTGTGCGTTTTTACACTGTCTCTTGCTCTCCTCACACCCATCTCCCCTCATTGCCCTCCATTAACGCATCTCTTATATATTTGCTCTTGTGTATGGAGTCAAGATCAAAATCATGCCCGGACTATGCAATGCATTTGTCTCTGTAATGAGATTGCGGACATAGCTTGACATACCAGGCAGTGGCATCTGTCTGTACTCTAAGGCACTGATGTTATGCATGGTTCTCTAAGGTTTGATGCCAGTTTAGATTTTTTATTTAGTTTTATATTGAGTTTCACAATTATGTGTTCTTTCTGAAATTCCTTTTTGCCTTTTTGAAATTCTTTTTCCATCCATGGCCTATCTCAGATGACCAAAGTAATGCTACATGCTATGCGAGCCTATTCTGACATGCAGCATGCAAACCTACAGCTTTCGCATACCGTCCACACAACAGATTATATAAACAAATTTAATGACGAAACCTTATGGATAACATTACTCACTTAGTCCCATCTAATAGCAGTTAGGCAAAATGTTTTTTATTGAAACAGAGACTAAGCAAAACATCCATTTGTACTTGTGGGTCTATTTACTGGGAGATGGGGTTAGGGAATTTTGTGTGTGTGCTTGCGTGTGTGTGTGTGTGTGTGTGCGTGCTTATGTGTATGTGTGCTTGTGTGTGTGTGTGTGATTGCATGTGTGTGTGTGTTTGTTCATTTGCACAGGTGTGTGTGGGTCTGTGTGTTTGTGTGTATGTGTATGTGTATGTGTATGTGTGTGGATAGTAGTGGAAATGTAGGTGGAAAAGGTGGTCGTGTGTTGTTTCTGGCTTGCTGTGAGCATCTGAGGAAGTGTGAGAGCGACTTCTTACATGAAGCACCCGGTTATGACTTGGCTCCACTCACACCATATATCCCCCTGGTACTGCAGAAAGCACACTAACAAGTGTTGCTAAGTAACGTCTGAAACATCTCTACAACACAACACAAAGTTCGCTTTTCAAAGCTTCTTGAAAAAATATGAGGAAGCAGGAGAGTTTTTTTTCTTCTCTTTATCCTCTCCCATCCTTCTTCTTTCCATCTGTCAACAAAACAGAACAAGACTACTCTTTGTCTGTATGCATCATTACTTAAGTTCAGCTTTTTCCGCAAACTAAGAAGCCTCATCCAATTCCAAGCTTAATCATCAGGCATGAGGTTCTTGGTTGCATGAAGCGGTTGCTGTTAATGACAGCAGACTGGCGGTACATGGCTTGCAACTTGAGTGGTTGATGTGTGTTTTTGTCACGTTGAGATCAATAACAGCAGGCCATCCCAGCTGCGTTCCCTTTGGCAGAGCCGGAAGGCAGAGCCAAGAACAAGTGGCTCCGTATTCTGTGCGGACATTTCTTTGGACAAACTCCTAAGTGTCTGAGTGCCTTTGCCGAAATCTGAAATAGTGAGCAATGGTTACATCACAGTACATCTTGTTTCTGCCTTTATTCGAAAACAGTAGGGGAAAAAAAAGTTTTCCGTATTTTGTTGACTGATTCTGACTCTTTTTTTTTTTGATGAAATAATAACTTCCCTTCATCCACCGTGCTTAGAATTTCCTGAAAGCAAGAATCTCTTCAGGCAGCAAGAACATAGCTTGGACTGCAGTCACAAATATGCGGCTATGTAAATTCCATCTCTTCCTCATTACAGCACAGTGTCTCATAGACAGAAAAAGAAAAAAAAAAAGATTACGTCCATCGCGGTAGCCAAAAAGATGGGGCTTGATTTGATTCAAATGGTGAGAAAATGAGCAGTCTCCATGCAGCCACACTCTGAGTACTTTTAAATAACACTCTCTGATTGGCCAATTGTAGAGTCTGTTCAGGGAGAACCATCGGCCTATCGGGAGGCAGCTGTGCCAAATTTACAACAGGAAACTTGAGGAACACGCTCCAGTCACAGGAAATGCATTTACCATTTCCATTGTCTTTATTGTATTGCATACAATACAGTACTGAAATGATAAAAATGACAAGATAGGATATTTTAATATCACATTCTTTTGTACGCCATTGTTATAATTATTGTTTGGTGAAAAAAAAGTGTAATCATGTTGTGTGTACACAGCTCCTTCTTTATGAGCTCTGGTTTCAGTTTCACGAAGGATGAATCATTAAAATCTGTATATTGCAGCAGTAAATCTAGCTATTGTCATATCAAATCTGAATGAAACAGACAATAGTTTACATAACATCGGAGAATGCATACATTCCCATTCAAATTCCAACAAGAATTCCACTAAGAATCTCCACAGCGATTACGTGTGATTTTTGTTTACTCATTCTTTCCCTCTCTCTGTGATCGGTGACAGACATTCACCTCAACCCGGAGACACATGAAGCGTAATCCAGAGACAACAGCCTGTTTATCTGCGCCTCATCCATGCAGGCTATGGGAATATAGCGCTTGGGTTTTACGTTAAGAGCATTGCTTTAAAGAGCTTAGCGTCAGCTCTTTGCCGTGTTCTTTTGCCTGCCATGAATGCCTGACAGATGTTTCACTCTAACAGGATGAAGGGAAATTGCACTTCTATATATCACTGGTCCGTTTGTGGAGTGTTTCCAACATGTCTCACATGCTCCCTCCCAAAAGTAGCTCAGGATGACTTTATAACTTGACAGGGCGACCTTCACTTTTAACAGATGTCAGCAACTATGCTGATGAAGATAGGCCCACTTGATAACTGATAGTTTGCTGTGATTTTTGGAGGTTGGCCAGGGTGATTTCTCTCTCTCTCTCTCTCTCTCTCTCTCTCTCTCTCTCTCTTTCTCTCTCACTCACACACACTCTCTCTCTCTCTCTCTCTCTCTCTCACTCACTCACTCACACGCACACACACACACACACTCTCTCTCTCAGTCACTCACTCACACACACTCTCTCTCTCTCACTCACTCACTCACTCACACACACTGTCTCTCTCTCTCGCTCTTGCTCTCCGTTTTTGTCTCTTTCTGCCTGCCTTTCTCTCTGCCCACCTGCAGGAGAAACAGCTGCACTTTCAATGCATGACTGCTACCTGTCACTGAAGTTTGTTCTGATCAGTTGGGGGTTTGCTTAGCGGAACGGCCTGCCATCTCTGCCACGGAAGCCTGACACCAACACAAAGATCCCCCTCACCGGAGTCTGTGATGAATATTTGGAGAATGTGTTCAGTGAACTACATCTCCACCACTTTGCTGAACTGATTGTAAAGACAGGCATGACAAAGCTTCTCAATCCTGCACAGTAGGCTTCCCCACAGTGTGGCCCACAGATATACAGCCCCATTACCTAGAGACGAGAACCCTCTTTGCAATACAAACCAAGAGATCATGAGCATCATCTTACAGGTGCCTGTCTTGACCCAGTGTATGCTGGGATCTAGGGTAACACTTTATTTTACGGTTCCTTTTTTACATGTTCATCTACATGTAACAACATGTAATATTATGTACTTGTGTATTGTGTACACTGTACATGCCTAACACTAATCCTAACCCTGTGGTACAATGTAAGAACATCATGTTAAATATTGTTGCACACTTTGTTACACTGTAACTAATTGATGTAACAGGGGCTGTAAAATAAAGTGAAGCTGGACCTAGTATATTCATGGCAGCTGCATTATGAAAAGACAGTTTAAAATATGTACTTCTACCAGCCAAGCTACAATTAGCTAGCTAGACAGAGAAGTGCAAGTGTGTTTGACAATTTTACTATGAGAAATTCTATGCAACACAGAGAGCAGCTGCATCTAACTAATTAGAGTCACGTTGCGGGCTGACAGCCCTCCAAGATACATACAGCAATAGGCAATATTTTTTTTCGTTACATTCATAACAGCATCTGTGATTATTTGGATTAACTGGATGTGGTTTTGTCATTGATATGTCAATTTAAACACTACTGAATGTTACAGCACTACCACAGTACCCTGTAGTGGATGCTAGAAAAATTGTGTCAAAGAGATGTGCTCATGTTTCAGTCGCCAAATATGCCAGCGGTCTCTTCCGGTCCTCGTCTGCCGCTGTGCGATTAACGCTGCCTTTTTTT
>CM050199.1:25660000-25670000 GCA_027475355.1 Coilia nasus
TACACTGAAAAACAACATTTTAATGACACCATGCTCGTCAAGATTTTAATAACTATTTGAACATCATGTGTAAATTCTAAAGAATTTTGATTGGCTTATACTGTTTTTATAGTTTTATGTATAGAAATTGCTCTAAAAGTGAGTTTGAACAATATCGTTCAGCATGTCATTGTACCATTTGTTAAAGTAAGAATGATTTTTTACAGAGGTATACTTCTTGGTGTGAATGGGCCTTAATGTTGTGTTAGTGCAGTGACACACATTGACATTGCCCAGAAGCAGAGTGGTTTTGGTGAGGGACGATCAGGCGATTGTTAACACAGAGGGTTTGTGTGTTAGCAGAAGCCCAGCTCTTGCAACAATCGATTTTGTCTATGAGGTGAATGGCACTGTGCCAAAAAGAAAAAAACCCTGCATGCATCAGTCCCCCCTCAGTCCTGAAACCTCTGTTGGTAAAGCACACCACCACCATGACCACCATGCCAAGCAAGGGCTGGTCCACTTTTCTGTGGTACAGTAACTCCAATTTGTACCTAGCCTGGCTCTCACACAGAGAGAGCGTTGATTGGGCCGATTCCAATGCTGAATGGGTGCCTGGCCTTGTCTCTTGACCCGGGCCATTGGAGACCAGTCACGCTGGTTTAACAGTCATCCTCCCATCCTGTGCACCGCTGCATCCGTGTGCACTGTGGGTGGTGTCCTCCGCGTAGCTCTCGTACTCGGTCCCACTGGAAAACAGCCACTGTGAGGTTAATTGCTAAGCTAAGTGTTCTGGGCTGCTCAGTCAATGTTTTTCAACCTCATCAGATTGTCATGGCCGCACCATGACCCACAGGATGTGTCTATACTTGCCTGCTCTCAGAAAATTGCCCTGATGACTTTAGTTGAAAGGGAGGCCTTCATGCCAGCCATCTGGTGCAGAAAGATCTACTGTACGATGTGAACTGAGAGCACCCTCGACAAAGACAAGACGTTGCCGCCATTGCGCAGAGAGTGTATTGATAGAATGATGAAAGGCATTTAGAACATCAATATGTTATTCGTGTTGTGTTCACGCTTCAACTGCTTTTATTACCTCTGTCTAATTGATAATCTAGCCGGTGGCCAGACACTTTAGAAGAAAGCGATGTCGCTGGGAAAGAAAAGCCACTTGATCTTTACATTCAGAGATGCTAAACCAACAGCGCCATATTTAATGCGCTTGTTCTGACACAGAGGGGTTATGCCAGCAGTCCATTGGTCATGGAAGCGGAGTGATCGACTAATTGCTCTTCCTCCACTTCTTTCCTTTCACACGTGGCCTGCCGAGGTTAATTAAGCAGAAATCAATTACATATTCTGTTCCAATGACATACAGATGCATCTGCATACGGAAGGGTGTGCTGTGTGTGTGTGTGTGTGTGTGTGTGTTTCTGTGAGTGAATTGTCACCACATTCCTCCCAAAAGCTCCAAACAGACTACATTTTATGTGTGTGGTGATATTGGGCCTTTCCAAATGGGCTGTTCTCGAAAGCCATGCAGTCAAAGCACCATTGCTCTTTGCTCTTTGTAGCCACCCATGACATTTAATTAGGAACATGAAAGGTGGTGCAGCATTTTAGGGAGGGGGGGACACAAAGGTTACCCATATGGTTTGGGCTGTAATCAAAGACCAAAGGGACATCATTTAAATGGGCAGGGAGGTGTGTGTGTGTGTGTGGGGGGGGTATCTGGAGGCAGATTACTTTATGTACGTGCACTGGGGCAAAGAGCATGTCAGCGACAAGGGCAATTATCACTTGAAGCATTAGCCACTGAGAGCGTCTGCATTAGACAAGGCTAAAATATGTCTCAATGTGCTCATCAAGTGTAGTAAATCTGATATGCGATGTAGTGTGAAAGGGCAAGTTGTGAGTAAATACCTAGGACTTGCATGTTCCGTTGCTCTTCGGCTGAACCAGGAAAACTGCACACAGAATTTCCAAAAAGCTGCATTTGTGGTTCCTGTTGCTGCTGTTTATTTCTCTTAGAATTATAGTCAGAATAACCACCCATCTCATTGTACATTATCCTTCACTAAAATTAGTTTGCATCTTGAAGCAGAGCTACTCTTAACTTTGTTCAGCAAAAAACATCATTTTTTCCCCTCTCTCAGTTCTCTCAGCTCATAATTTGTGTTTCCTGTTTTTCTCTAGTTTCCTGTTCAACCCCCCACAGGCGCTCTCACCATCTACCCTCCTCTGGAGCTGATGAAAGTCGGCAGAATCTTTTAGAGAGAGTTCAGTGGCCATGCCATGGCAATCTGGCCATTCTCTTAGAAGTTGCTGCTCAATCAGCAACTCGTTTTAATTGACCGCGATGTCAAACTGTTCCATTTGCATTGCATCTGTCGCAAATGAGACTGCACTTGTGGACTCCAGTTTTAAGGGTGGGGTGGGGGTGGGGGTGGGAAGGGGTGCAGAATGTGAATATGAATGCCTCGTAATTGGGCTAATCTGAGAAACAGAAGAAGCCATTAAAAAGCTACAGCAGAAGATCTCTCCTAAAATCGAGGAGGGGCCATTAACTTCCTAATGAGAGAGCCCCTCATCACTGGAGGTTGAGAGGCAGGAGGGACAGGCCTAGTGTTCTCTGTTCCAGAGCCACTTGGACCAACTTTTGTTAACACAGCACACAAACTCACAAACACACGTGCTCTCATGCACACAGTCGTGCACCCACACATACACACACACACACACACAGACACATACACACACTCCCTCCCAGTCCAAACTCCCAGATGGAACTGGTTCTGCCATGAAACAGCTTCCATTTTTGTTCTTTCTCTTTTTTCTGTCTCCTGTTGTGCTGGTGACTGTGACTTTACCAGAGGGACGAGAGGACCCTCATACATTACCTGCCAACATCTTCCCAGGCAGGTGCAGATGTAATGTACTGAGGTGTTGAGCTCCACCAAATAAGGCAACAGAATCCTCTTACTGCAGGTTTATGATGATGCATCATTATTGGAAAAAAAAAAGAAATCTTTAGGATCATGATGCTCACCAGAATTTATATCTTATAGGTAAGATTTAATAACGCTTGAGGAGAGATTTTCCATGTCTTGACAGACGGACTCGAACACAGTTTTATGTTTGCGAAATATGGTGTCCATAGTCTTTTTGGGCACTGTGGTGTTTATGCATCCTGCATCTCAGACTATTTTACATTTATTCGATCCCACTCTGTTGGAGTGAAAATATAAAAATATAAAGACTGCATAAGTTAGCAAAGAATGTGACCTATATAGGAAGATGTGCATGCAGTATGTCTGCACATAACTTATTTTGACATTTTGACAACGCAGTCTGGCAGTTTGACATACAAATATAAATCCACAGTGAGTCCCCAGATGGAGTCCCAAGCTTTCATAACCACATCCGAAGTCTTCCCATGCCTCTGCAAAACCCTATCAGTGGCCAACAGCAGCACCTTTTCCACCACTGAGGGCTATAAATATGCGAGCTGTGTGTGTGTGTGTGTGTGTGTGTGTGTGTGTGTGTTTGTGTTTGTGTGTGTGTGTAACCAACATATTATGCCCCTGTTCCCACATTCGCCCTTTTTGCCACCTTCTATTACATAAATGCCAGTGTGTGTCAGTGAGGCTAACTCCCATGGTGTGGCCTGCACTCGATTTGGGGGGAGATTACAAAAGGCGGTCAGCATCCAACAGCTTTTGTGGGCATGCTGTTGGTAAGGACGGCTTTAATTTATTTTTTCAACCCCAACATTTTCTACGTCACGCAAATAGTTTGGCCAAATGAATCAAGTGTTTGGCATACTATGCAGGGAGTGTGGTGGGGTGGAGTGGAGTGGAGTGGGGTGGAATGAAGTGGTGTGGGAGTGCTGGAAGGTGGTAATGGTAAGGTGTGTGTGTGTGTGTGTGTGTGTGTGTGTGTGTGTGTGTGTGTGTGTTTGGGGGGATGGGCAGGGGGTCTTTTTCTGTTGTGAAATACCTGCTCAGCAGAAAGGCGCTCTGTGGCATTTAAAGGCTCCCCTGCGGTCCGCTTGTAAATATCAGTGGCTAATTAATGACTGTTTACCGCACTCCCACCCCAGGTTTATGGAGCGGACTGTGCTCACCGAGGCTTGCTGTGATAGCTATTCAAAATCGTCTGAGAGTTGGCCGAAAGGCCATCACCAATTTCACCCTTTTCTCAAGCTGAATAGCAGTGGAGAGTTTTTGTGTTTTTCTCGGGGTGCAGGTGAATCCATAGCCAGCAAAAAAAAATCCTTTAGAAGAGGAGAAAACTTAAAAATAGTTTGGGTTGTTTTTGTTGTGGAGAGAATGTTTTTGTTTGTGATGAAACTTCTGGAACCACCTAAAGCAGCTTTTTTTTAGTGCACACGAGAGAAAAAGAATTATAATGGTGCTGTGAAATAATCTCTGCCATTCTCCCACTCTCCCATGGTGCTGTTGTTGCCTGACGTGTCTCCAATCAGTTTGGCTGCCAAATGTCAGGGAGTAAAGCCAAGCCAAGCTCATTGGTTAAAATACCAGACCCTGTACTCTCAGACAAAAACAGCCAAGCTGGCTAAAAAGAAGATTTTTTTCCCCTCAATTCTGAAGCCTCACCAGTCCTCGTGTTCCCACCTTTTCAAAGCGAGAGAGCCAATTATCAGAGCTTCTCCCCCCTGGTTCGAGTCATGCCAGTGTCTAAGGTATGAGCAGTCGCAAGCAGTAATCATCTATCTGCCCTTTCCCTTTACACATCCCACAAGCCAGCTTGTGACCAAGGTGAGCTGCCATTATATGTGAGAGCAGTTGGAGTGATTGGATGGAAGTTTCTGGAATGTTATTTTTCCCCTGTTATTTGCTCTGTTATTTGTGGTTCTCTACGTGGGTGTACCGTTTAGTGTAATTACTGTACTGACACAGTTTTCTGCGTAGGTTGTAAAACAAAGGAAGTCTTTTATGGTCCCCCCAATCCAAAATGTTCTCATGGTAATTGCCTTGCATGTGATAAATTCAACCTCTTTCCAATCAGAGTGAAATTCACACCAAAGACTTTGAAAAAAAAAAAAAAAAACTAAGACAGACTTGCCTGTCAGCCATGCAATAAAAAAGCCATTTGAAGTAATGCAGCAGAAAATGATCTGTAATTGAAGCTTGCCAAAAGAATCAGAAAATTCAGATTTAGGAACAAGAACAGATGATTATACTGGTGGGCTGGGACTGTGATGAGTCTTAACTAGCTCCGGAGACATTAATCTCCTCATAAGTTTCATAGACGCTTTTGGAGACCCAGTCCTTCTCTTTCCCATCTTTTCTTTTCTCTTTCTGGCCCGGTTATAATGTACTGTCTCACCCATACTGAGAAGGAGCCCATAGTTTTTGCATTTCTCTATACCCTTTCTACTAGATGGGATATTGGGACTGGGTGCTGTGCACCCTTAAAGTGCATTTCTAAGAGGTTTGTTATCTCAATGGTGTGATTGTATTTTTCATTATGAATGCCCGAAAGCCCTGACACCTTTGGCTAGTTATTCAGACCTGGCTGAGGATGGTCTCTGTGTTGTTGTGCCCTTGACTGCCTACACTACTCACAAATTAAGCAGTGATATGAATTTCTGGTCTCTGTAGTAACAACCGGAAAGGAAAGAACAGGCCACTGTCAGGTTTTATGATGCCAAAACGTATTTTACCAGTGTGGAAATTATCTGTTTGTTCCAGGGTGATAGAAATCACACAAGCTGCTTAGAAATGCATGGTTTTAGTTACGGTACTTGCTGGAGTCTGAGAACTGTGGAAAATCACGGGGTAGCAGATGAAAATGGGTCCTTAAGGAGGACTTGTAAGCTATCATTGTGAGTTTGGTATTTGTAGTTTTCTAGACTTTCCAAAGCCAGGAAAAAAAAATGTTTAGACTATAAAACATGAATTCACTACCAGCATAGACATACCCAGACTGCAGTAGATCCCTGAAAGAATTGTTTGCATAAGTGTGACAGTTATTACCCATTTCCCTCTTATTTGAGCAGTCTGAAATGGGGTGGTAAATATGAAGTCCTCCCAAGTTATTAGTATCTTTAAATTGTTTTGGGTTGTGGTTTTCTCTTATCTGGAATGTGTAATCCATTCTCTACATGAATTTCGCACCAGTATGACCACAGCTACAATAGAGTGAACCGGGTCAGTCTAGGTAATCTTATATGGTATTTTTTTTACCACATTGGTATTTGAACAATTGATATTGAACATATTGATAAGCATAATCGAGTGTTTGCGTTTTCTCCGTTACTCATGGCGTCAGTCAGATTTCAGATAGCTCTGAAAATCCTGCCCAGCGTATGCAGTGTAAGCCTATATCAGACACATCCATTTACAGTTTAAATAACGTCAAAGACCTGTTTGTGAAGACTTCTGAACAACCACAGTTGTATGTCGCTGTCCACGCTCGTTGGTGCTGAAAGACAACACGAGGACAGCCATAGAGTACACAACAAAGGGAAATATTCACTATAGCGAAACACAAGTAACCCCATGTGCTATGTTTAATCGACGCACTCGATTAGATAAGATTTAGCCAGAAATTTTAAGTTTTAAAAATCAAGGCAGACAGTTTTTCTGTCTATAAGAGCCTGACGGTCCAGAGGGGCCGATGGTCTGTAAATAAATTCATCAAACAACCTCAAAGGCTCGCGACTCGATATGTAAGCTACTAGTATAGTCCTCCGTCTGGTAGCGGAAGACAAGCTGTGAGTCGTGCGGGTTGAGCGCTCTGTCATACCTTCTAAACTGGTAAGTAATTTTGTTTGATTCATGGTGAGATTATTCTAACACTTGGCAGTAAAACTTGCGTGAAACTGACTGGTCTTCTAACACTGTACAGCTACCAGAAACCAGTAGTTGCTCAGTTCTTTGTTCACGGTTGATTAACATGAAAATGGCTTTTGATTTAGACAGAGTCCGTCTAATGCGTGCTCTATAGGAAGCAGGTTTGATTGACTTGACATTTTGAGATTAATTTAATTCCACACTTGGTGATCTGCGCTGTGTGAAGAAAATGAAGATAAATTAGAGTAAATCGTCCGGTATTAAGGAGTTCTTTGTGGCGAGTATCAAAAAGCTTTCAGGAACTTCATAATGAAGAGTGACAAGGACCGTTGTGTTTGGGGGTGAGGGATAGAATGTGTTTTCTGGCTTTATCCGGAAGACCCAGTAGCGTTCAAGCCAATTCTTTAAGATATACATTCTGAACAACTGAAGGGGTTTGACGAATTTCACTTTGACGCCTATACATTATCCCTTGCGAACTCGTTCATGGTTAGATTAACATTTTCTTTTTACTTATAGCTTACACATAGCTTCCGTTTTGACCATCATGTTATATTCTACACATGCCAGTGTGTCTTACTAAATAAACCTTATATTTCAGCGCGACTGTGGTGGGGTTTCGTGCTATGGTAATCAAGGATAGCTTCATATGGATGCTTCCAAATGCTAGCTTCAGCCATATCTATATCAGACGCACACGGATTTCTCTGAATTGTTATGTTATAAGCCTCAAAGCTCACATTTTTGCCAGCGCTGGAACTTGAAGCTTTGTGCGTAAATGACTGGATCGACCAAACATGCTTTTTGTTACACCTGCTGCCATGTTTTGAAGACATAGGTGCAACCACGTCAGTGTGAATGAACCTTCCTTAAGCGTCGTTTAATTACCCAGCTCCATTGCTATTAAATGGCAATAACTCTCCCCAGCGCAAACCTACTTCCCGCTCTTATTTAATTTGTGTGTGCACTTAGTTGCACAGGTCCTATACACGTGGACATTCGGAGATTTCGTAATTTAATTTCCTCTGTTTTAAAAATCTCCTGTAAGGACAGCTGTCTGTAATTAATGAAGATCATATTGGCTCACTCCCTAACCCTGCCTTCGGGCCGCTGCAAGGCTGTTATTCAAAACACCCTTAATTGAATGCTGGGATTAAGAGGACACTTTGTGTGCACTCAGAAGGATCTTGGTCTGTCTCCCACCAAGGGCAGTCTCAGTGTCGTTGGGGGGATTGAAAGCATGTTTGCATCGTTGGGATCATATGTGAGTTGATCGTGCTGGCTGATACCGTATATGTGAAAGAAGTAACAGCATACATGCCGTATTGTTATGTCCTTTCCCACAGAGTCTATGCATTCCTCTCTTCATCCCTCTTTTTCTTGCTGCCTCCTCCTCCTTCCTTCCCTGTCACTCATTCTTGCTGATTATGAACGCTTTCTCTGCTCAGTTCTCGTCTGCCTTCTTTCCAAAGTCTTTTTCTATTGTTTGCATGCATAGTCGTAGGAAAATTGGTTGCTTAATGTCATCGGAAATAACATTGCAATCTTTCAGTGTTTTACCTCCTAATCAGAAGGCAAACTGTGTTCCTGAGCTGGTAATGAGAGTGTGTTTTGTACTTTCTCCCTCGTGCTTGTGCTAAAACAATTCTTCCCCATCTCTTTTGCAGTGAACAACACAAAGGAAGCGGACTGAATAAAAAGCCTGTGGAAATTGTGAGTGACAAAAACTTTGTTCTTCTTCCTTCTTCCTCTGTCTGTCTGTCGGGTATTGTCATCACACCGCACCACACCACACAGAACATGGAACAGTAGTCACTCTTATACAGCACACAAGCACTGGGAATAAAACTCTTCTCAATCGTTCTGACTTTTGACTTTCTTGCAACTGACTGTGTCTTTGTATGAAGGAAGACAAAAACATGTCTGAAACATCTCAGCTTGCGCAAAAACATGTGATAGCCCTGTTAATGTAGTCTTTGGTATACAAAATGGATTAGAAGAAACTGCATCTTACAGGGTAGGGGTTGGGGGTGTTCTAAAGGGTTAATACTCAAAAGCAATGTCATACAGTCATAGTTCAAAGTATATATTTACATGAAAGCTGTTTTTAATCTCTGCTTCACAGCATATGGCTAAAAGTGTGGAAACAGCTGTCAGATTTAATATCCCCACAGCGTGATTAAAGGCTAAGGACTCAGATTATTTTAACCGCATAAGTTCATCTTGTTTGTCGAGCACTGGGCTGTAAATTCAGAGCAACAGCCGGATGACTTACTTTTAACCTACTATAATGACATCCATAAGTCTCACAGGAAGCTGAAGCCTTCGCCTTCTTGGCTCATACCAGTAATGGCTGGATCGCCCTTATGTTAGCCTCCTGTGCTGCGACCCTCTGCTGTAAAGCACCTCCCTGCCTAATGTACAGTCACTGGTGGCAATGTCGGCCCAGGCCACGGTCAGCGGTAATTAGTGTGTGGCTCCGCTGCTAGGATGTCTATGAAGGTCCCATCCATCGCATTACCACCCCCATACCTGAACCCCCAACACAGACACACACACTCACACACACACACACACACACACACACACACACACACACACACACACTCACACACACACACACACACACAAACAAACACACACATACAGTACACACAAACACGCACACACCCACATAAAAAAAAGGCATGTACACACAAACACGCACCATCTCGCCATACACACACACACACACACACACACACACACACACACACACACACACACACCCCTAAGCCCTTTACCGTCCCTGCTGTCAGGCGTGATTGATGCAGTGTGCGCGTCCCCGTCCGGGGCTGGTCTAGATCGCCTGCCGCCTCCTGCCTCACGCCAGACGGGCCAGCCTCGTGCCATTAGCTCCGGTATTAATCACGACCCGCCGAGGTGACCGCGCTTGAGCCCGGCCCACGCTGTCGCCCAGCGTCAAGGGTGTGTGTGCTGTACCGTGGTAAAGAAAGTACGGAAGAGTCAGCTCTGGTGATCAGCTCTGGTCATCTCGTTCTTTTGGCGCTGTTGGGTGCCTTTGGCTGCTGTCCTGTACTGTACCTTACCATCATATCCACTTTTCTGTTTTTGCTACTGAGCCCAGTGAAATGTTACACACATTTTTGAGTATCTGCAGACACACTCACATACAAATGCTCTCTCTCTCTCACACACAC
>CM050199.1:25675000-25695000 GCA_027475355.1 Coilia nasus
TATCCAAGCGTTTCCAAGTCTCAAGAACTGGAGTGAGAGGCATAATCCAGAAGTTCAAAGATAGCCACACAGTGCAGAACAAGCCTGGCAGAGGTAGGAAGCGAAAGATTTCAAAGACACTGGAAAGAAAACTAGCGAGAGATGTGTCTAAAGACCCATCAGGTCAGGAATCATAGTCTCTAGGAAGACCATCACTCAAGCTCTGCACAGGAATGGACTGCGAGGTTGCAGACCAAGAAAAACTCCACTTACAGTATGAAGAAAAGACACTGTCAAGCCAGACTTAAGTATGCTCGGGACAACCTAGAGAAAGAATATTCATACTGGAAGCGTGTCTTATGGTCTGATGAGACTCGACTACAGCTCTTTAGCCAGAGAGACACTGCTTACGTTTGGAGAAAAAAGGGAGAGGCATTAAACCCAAAGAACACCGTCCCCACAGTGAAACACGGTGGTGGGAGTATTATGCTGTGGGGATGTTTCAATGCATCTGGAACTGGAAACCTTGTCAAGGTGGAAGGGATCATGAATAAAAAACAAAAATGTGGATATTTTGAAGGAAAACCTTAAGCAGTCAGCAGTGAAACTGGGTCTGAGTCGTCGCTTCATCTTCCAACATGACAATGACCCTAAGCATATGTCTCACTTGGTGAAGAACTATCTGCAGACGAACAAGGTAAATGTCATTGAATGGCCTGCACAAAGCCCCGACTTAAATCCAATAGAAAATATGTGGGGTGACCTGAAGAAAAATGTCCATGCCAGAAAACCATCAAATCTGGACTAACTTGAGAGATTTGCCAAGGAGGAATGGGCCAGGATTCCTCAAATGAAGTGCCAGAGACTTGTTGAAGGTTACAACAAACAACTGCAGGCAGTTATCCAGCGAAAAGGGTACACCACTGACTATTAGAATGTGGGGGGCTAATAATTTTGACCCTGGTGGTTTTTGTGTTTTGTGAATGTTTTTAATTTCTGTGTGGAAAATCAAATAATGTAAGCACCCAAAATAAAACTACGGTGTCTAAAAAAGCTGTTATTTTTTTTGCTCTGGTTAAAAGCACTTCTGAAATACTTTTAAAACAATGACTATTTTGTAGGGGGGCTGATAATTTTGTCCTCGAGTGTAGATAGATATTTATTTACTTATACTGTGAAATTTCATGTACAGCCCCCAGCACAAAATCAAATACAGAGATGAAAACAATCATCCAGAAAAGACAAGATAAATAGTCAATGGCCAAACTTCATGAAAGTTCATGGGCGATAATGACTTGTTGAAATGCATGTCTCCTAACACACAAATCCAGAAGGATTGCTGGCAGTCTGGAGACCACTGGACGCATCAGCCTTTCAGTGTAACTATGCTTTCTATGAAGCTTGTATTCCCAAGACTCCATAAACACATTCATAAAGGCTTATAATGCATTCATAAAGTACGTAATGTATATACCTGTAAAGTATATAACTATCTAAAGTATATACAGTGGTCCCTCGCTATAACGTGGTTCACCTTTCACGGCTTCTCTGTTTCGCTGATTTTTTTTAGTGCATGCTTTTTTTTTTTTTACAGCACATTGTGTTCTGCGCCCTGATTGGCTAAGGGACTGTAGAACATTGTCAATCAATCTCCTGCACAGTACAGAATGCGCTCAGCTTGTAAAATTTACATAAATCTTCCATCGCTAGCTGTGTGACTCTGAAGTGCTCTTTGTTTGCAAGTTTTGAACTTTGAGAGTAGAACAGAGAAATGTAAGAAAATGTTAATGCCCGTCTGAGAAAAGTGTATAAAGTGTGTAGTGAGGGGTTTTACAGCCTTAAAACATCTATAATTATTGTAAAAAATAAAGTAGACTACTTCGCGGATTTCGCCTATCGCGGGTTATTTTTAGAACGTAACTCCCTTGAATAACGAGGGACCACCGTAACTATTTTTACATACTCGTGACTGTACTCCTAAGGCATTATATGCTATCTAATAAGCCCTATTCTAGTGCATTTTTGGTTATAAAGCTTTACCTGCCTTATGTGTGCAGTCGTGTATAAATAATTATGAATATTCATTTCATCCATTATTAAGCTTCATGGAGGCATTATAGTCCTGTGTTTCTAGAGTCTTATAAATACAGGCTTCATAGAAAGTGTTACCCCTTTCGGACATCATAAGCGACCTCTGGGTGCAGATCCCAAAACCATCCAGTCCGTCAGTTTAGAGGATGTGGAAATGTGGAGGATGTGCAGAGGACAACTGGGTAGTGTCAGGAGAGGTGCATAGAGGTGTAAGGGTAAAATGGTAAATGGACTGCATTTATATTACGCATTCCTATACTTGGCAACCCGAAGTGCTTTACATTGAATGCCTCGCATTCACCCGTTCACTTATTTAGCTTTGTGAAGGCTACCTTGTCAGACACCTATCAGCACACTGGGAGTAGTATGGGGTTCAGTGTGTTGCTCAAGGACACTCCGACCTAGCCAGGAGAACGTAGAACTGAACCAGAGACTCTTCGTTTACTGGGCGACTCCTCTGCCTACCGAGCCACTCTCGCCAAAGGTGTGAAACTCTGGCTTTGGAAAGTTTAAGTTCTGCCATGTATTGATTTTACCTGTGAACCTAAAACAGCCGATTTCAATTATTAGGTCATTAACCTGGCTAAAGAGTTGATTACAGCTAATTAGAATCGGTTGTCTTTGTGGCGAACCGGCACAAATTTGTGTTGTGGACTTTTTCTCTCCAAAGCCATGTTTTTCACCTCTGAAGAAAATACACACATCTACAACCAAACAGTTGCTTTACCCCATTTATGTGGGAGATTTTTTGAAGTCATGGATGCATAAAGGAATATGCATATTCTGTATATTCTTGTGCTCATACAAGATGGTTTACGCTCACGCACGCACACACACGCGCACACACATGTATGCATACACTCATGGGCATTGCATAACACACACAACGTGTTCTCACCAGGGTTCCAGGGTTTTCTCTTTGAGATTGTCGTAACACCTGTAGCACCACTGAGGATGGTGTAAACAAGACAAAAAGTCTGACAAACCACAACAACGAAGCACAACAAGCAGTTGAAAGGAGCCCTGTAATATGTTAGTAATATGTTAACACAGCCTCACAGAGCAGATCTTGATGCCAGTCCCCACTCTATCGGGTTGTGCAGTCATGTCCTTGGCACCAGTCAGAAGCAAAAAGGGTCTTCGTTGTGTGGTTTTATTTATTTATTTATTTAGTGATACAATGATGCTGTGGCACACAGTAAAGAATAGGGAGGGAAAGTAATCTCATCACCCCCTGCTGGTTGCGTTCCCCACCTCTATATCGAAATGAATGGGATTTTTTCTTCAAAAAATTACATTTCGGCTCACACTCCAAAGTTAAGATAGTGGCTTTCATATGATATGCATGCTGGGCAGTTCTATCGATTCAGGTGGTCATACTTTCTTTTTTTCACTAATCTGAATTGTTTTTAATGTTAATTAAAAAGCTGATAAAGGACTACACTGAACGATAGGCGCGTGTATGACGTCACCGCAAAATCTGGCGCCTGCCCTAATCTAACAGTTAGCTGCCGGCGAGAGAAGTAAGTGAAACCCAACGATTGTGTACATGAAACTCATCTGATTATAAGAATCCACAACCATAGCTTTATGGAATCTTTATGAAATGTGAAAACTGGCATTCATTTGTTTCTCCGTGGTTGCAATCAGTCACGAATTACAGCATGGTGAACTTGTGTTTACTGACGTAACGGGAGCGACTCAAAGTTGTAGTCTGTTTATGACAAGTTAGGCACTATTTAGATTTTTAAAAATAGGATGAAATTTCACACAATACTTTCACAGTTAGTAGATAATCCCCATATATAGCCTAAAAAATATGTCTGGTGCACAAGTTCCGTGTCATACCTTTGTGGGATTTTTAAAAAAAATCGGTCTATGGGATTTTTAATAGGATCGCTCTGGGGATAGGAACGCCACCGCTAGGATCGCTGTGTTCCACTTTCCCTCCCTATAGGGGTGTGCAAAAATATTGTTGTATTGTTGTATCACAATATATCGTATCGCAATACACTATATCGATTTAAACATCAATATCGTGATACTAATTTTCACAATATACTACATCAATTTACGCATTTAAGCATTGTTTAAAATTTTATAACAGCTCTTTCATCCAGTAGTTTAGCTTCTAAATCATATGCACTTTGTTTTTCAGTTATGTTGAGTTCAGTAGCTCTGAGTTATGTTGATTTAATTCAGTTTTGATAAGGTGTAAGACTATCCAGATCGTAAATAGCAACTGATAATTCAGCTCCATTTCTACATTTTCACTGAACTATGTAGAATATCGCAATATATTGCAATACACCCAGTATCGCAATGTATCGTGGTAGAATCGTATCGTGACAAATGTATCGTGCTAAGTATTGTCTCGTAAAGTCCTTGCTAATACCCACCCCTAGTAAAGAAGGCCTGAAACAGAATCGCTGAGTGCTCCCAACTGTTGTTTGAAATGAGCCAGTGGCCCAGTCCTGTGCCAGAGCATGGTGAGAGAGAAAAAAAACACGAACAGAAAAGAGCTTTTGGGGCTTTGAAGTCATCACATTGATGTCCCTCGAGAATTCCTGTGCTTTCAGGGGTGTGTCAGAAGAACTTTAAAGCCATGCCTGTCTAAGCTGGGTTTTCTGCCAAGCTTTTTCCTCACCTCACCTCATTTAAATCTGTGGACCTTGAAACAGTGTAACTCTGACACCTTAAACCTCATTATATTTATCATTTCGGATGGAAAACTATGTCTGTGGCACATTTCACCGCCCTGTCATAAAGACAGGCTATTTTGGCCAGAACCAAACAGTGCAATGATATACTTATCTTAAAATTTACATACAATGGTAGAACAGGAGAATGTATTACAGTAATAGGGAATGGATATTTTGGTATTGTAGAACATGCCATATTGAAATGAATCATGGTTTAGTTTAAAAATGATTCATTTTAAGCTCAAATGCATTATTGTCACAGCTAATGATTCTGGTTACATCAATGTTTTCTGAGTGCCGTTGTGCTGCACGCTTGACCAATGCTTCCATAAGCAGGGCTGCCCATAAGGGGAGATGCATGCGAAAGCTTTCTGAGGCCCAGCTGCCAGTTGGACCCAGTCAATTCAAAGCTATAGGTTTTTTTGGGGGGCGCCCAATAATTGGATCATTTCAGGAGCCCAGCTATCTTTCTGGGCAGGCATGCCATAAGGCTTTGGGGTCATTTGCATCCTGCCACTGCTTACTCACCAAAGCAGTGTTTTGTCTGTGGAGCTACATACTCACCAAAGTAGTCTTTTATTAAGTGCCCTTAATTCCAAGTGCCCTTAGCATCAGTGGTTCTCCCCTGCAAATTGGTTATGTCATTATCCTGTTGTTCCTTGTCTGCAGTGGAGTGTGCCAAGTGGATTCTGCCACTGCAATGCTTTACTGACTTCCTCATCTCCGCACGACCTTTAACCTTTAACCTTCCTCCTTCAGGTCCTTTAGACCTTGTGTGAACTTTAATCCTTTTCCAGTGGAGCATCAAAGACAGAGCACCCGAGCACCGAGTTGCCTCCCGCCCACGATCTCACACAGCTTCCTCTACTACTGCCAGCACTCTACTCACGTGCATCTTAAAGTCTACAAAGAGTGTCTTTAACATCTCCTTGAATCCCTAAGCCTGCACATTTCCCACCTACATTTTCTATGAGGTCGTATGTGCGCTGCTTAGCAGGAGAGGCACTGAGACGCATTGAACATGTGGAGCTGACCTGTCGGCCTCAGATAACAGCTTAAGCGAAATCATTTTACTCTCAGAGTCTTAATGTTAGGTGGGAATGTTAAGTCGAGCACTTAGCTGGATCAAAGCAAGTGGATTTCATTTTAAAAAAAAAAATCTGCTCTTGAACTGTGAAAAGTATCTGGGGCAGATAGATACCACAAACTGTGCTGGGATCAGGCAAATGAGGTGACTCGTCTGGATGTAATGACTCTTGCCTATAGGTTGTATTTTTTTTTTATTCAGTGCCAAAAAACTACAAATTAACTTAAAACATCATTCTACTGTAACAAGGGGATTATGTAATAGGAAGGGTAGGCCTTAGGAATAATATTTACATTCTTGGTCATAAAGCTTTACCTGCCTGAAGAGTGCAGTCATGAGTATGTATAAATAGTTATGAATACTAATTTCCAACATTATTAAGCTTTATGAAGGCATTATAACCCTTTATGAATGTGTTCATTAAGTCTTATGAATTAAAGCTTCATAGAAAGTGTTACCAGGTAATCTATACTTAAGATACTACTACACCACTTAACACAGCCCATGGCTGACCTCAAAACAGCAGCCTGCACTGTGAGAAGTGTCTGGGGCAGTGTCTTCACACTGAGCTGGGATCAGCCGGCGGTGGTGACTCACCCGGATGCAATGGCTTCCTGCTCTGGGCGCTTCTAAAGCGAGCAGGCTGGCGAGCGAGCAAGCAGGCGAGCAGGCACGCGTACATGTAGGTAATGCAAAGTAGCATTTGGTTAGTGTAAAATATCCTAAATCACATTTGAGGGAGTTTAAAATAGAATGGTTAGCACAGATGGGATGGCTGCCTGTTTTGTGTTTGTGTATGTTTGTGTGTGTGTGTGTGTGTGTGTGTGTGTGTGTGTGTGTGTGTGTGTGTGTGTGTGTGTGTGTGTGTGTGTGTGTGTGTGTGTGTGTGTGTGTGTGGAACCATGAATATTTTTTTGCATGAGGAATAAACACATTTAGCACACCAAAATGGTTGTTATCTCCAAAGTTAAAAAGAAACTCTTTGCAAGGCTTGATGCTTTTCAAGGGTAAAGAAAAAAATCATTCCTCTTCTCTCTCAAAGAAATCACTACAGATAATGGAATGAAAGAGATAATGGGTGATGAAAGAGGACTCAGTTAAAGCAGCTCATTGAGTGTAAATGTCACCAAAAGAATACAGAATAGTGAAAATAAGTAATGGTATGGAAAATATGATATGCTCTCTTTTCACACTCTTCTTTTCTTCACTTCACTCTCTGTCTCTCAATCTCTGGAGAATGTAGTTATCTATTTTTCTCCTTTCAAAAATGTGAGATAGGAATCATTTCTAAAGTTCAAGGTTGGGGGCCATTTTGTTCTCCTGCTGCCCCTGCAGCGATTTACCATTTAACCACGGTGTAGAGTAGACGGAGGAAGACTTTCATCCATGCATTCGCTCTAGACTGGCCTAAACTCGCTTACGCCCACAGCCACCATCACCGCCGATTCCACGACTTCACTTCGCTTCCTATAATGACACAGGCCTGATGGCCCCCGTAATTGCTTCTGGATTGTATGTTTAGCCAACTTAATCTGGCAGAGAAATATTGGAACGGTTCCCATAGGGGGTGAACCATGGCAGCTAATGCCCCTCAGACTTCCACTGTCCTCTTCATCACAATCAGCCCCCTGGTTGGTGGGATGGCGCAGGGGGGCGCAGAGGACAAGGGTAATGGAGTAATCAGCCAATCAGCTGGTACTAGGGGGAGTAATCAGCCAATCAGCTGATACTAAACACAACCCCCCCTCCCTCCAACACACACACACACACACACACACACACACACACACACACACAGTGAGGTGGTGTGTTTGTGCGTTAGGTTCACCTTTGCTCATCCCCAAGAGCATTCATGCAGCTGTAGCTCCGTCAGTGTGACATTTTTAAAGTGCACCCACACTTCTTCCCTGCTGTGCAGTCTGATTGATCATCAACTGGGTTTTCCATTTGTTTTACTCAAAATGTGTTCATATATCAATGTATATGAACATATATGAACAAACATAAGACACATAAACATATCATGACATATTATTCGTAAAAGATAGCTTTGCTAAGATGTATGCTAATGTACAGTATTTTCACACACACCACACACTCACACACACTCTCACACACACATACTGTATACACAATACAGGCAGTCAAAGTCTGACCCATACACTGTATCTGACCATGGCAGACTCAGTAACTGGGAGAAACTTCATAGCATTAAACTGACCATTCAAAGGTCCTCATAACAGTTAAAACAGTTTTAGCCAACACAGCTTCTCTGCATGTGGCTATTGCAAATGGCTTTAAACAGTTGGAGGTTGTTCGGTGTTTTTGTGTACAAAACAGCTCACGCCTGTCAAAAAAACTGACTGACTGACTTTTTTCCTCTCAGGAAGGAACAAGCATGGCACATGCCGTGTGTACTGTGGCATGTAGTCATGGAGCTTTCTCCCAGTGTAAACGATTGACAGCAAACCGCCATCTGTGCTGTAGCAGTAGGGTGGTCTGAGATGGTTGTGTGGTGGTGTGTGAGGGTGTGTGTGTGTGTGTGTGTGTGTGCATGTGTGTGTGTGTATGTGTTCTAGGCAGTGTGTAAGAGAGAGGAGAGAGACTGTATGTGTGTGTGTGTGTGTGTGTGTGTGTGTGTGTGTGTGTGTGTGTGTGTAGAAAAGAGAGAGGAGAGAGACTGTGTGTGTGTGAGTGTGTGTGTGTGTGTGAGAGAGAGAGACTGTAAGAGAGAGGAGAGAGACTGTGTGTGTGGGGGTATAAGAGAGGAAGGAGAGAGACTGCATGGGTGCTTGCATGAGTGTGTGTGTGTGTGTGTGTCTGTGTGTGTGAGTGATTTTTTCCGCCTGGAGGATGGCTGCCTCATCAGCCAAAACAGCCAGATGCTTATTTAATGCTGCGCTGGCCCACACGGGTCCAGAGACTGAACATCGGAGCTTAATCCTGGATGTCGTCTCGCAGCATTCAGACACCGCTGTGCCTCCACTGTGCAGTGGCACTGGTTTAGATCGAGATCTCCCTCCACTCATCTTCCTTTCCTTCCTCTCATCTTTTTTTTCTGTCGATCCCCCCCCCCCCCCCCCCCCTTTGTCTCTTTATACTTTCCAATCTGATATTATTTGCCCTTTTGATAGTACTACTGTTTTCTTCTCTATCAATGTCTTCTCACCTACTCTCTTTTTCTCTCTCTCTCCTGATAATCTATTCCTTCCATCAAGTCTGTCCTCCCCTCTCCCTCTCCCCGATTTTTTCCAAGTCTTTTTCTCTTTTTCTTTTTTTTGGTTTCCTTTTCAGTGCTACTCCTCCCTTCCTCTTTCCCCCTTTCCTGTTCCCGATGCCAAGCCGATTCAGCTGAGAGCGGCTGCCCGCTGAGCCCAAGGTATGTATTTCCCGTGATGTACGTGCAGGTGTAGCGATTTCCATAGAAATGAGATCGGCTATTTTAACTACCGCATCTCAGTAGGCAAAGCAAACGATGTCATTCAGCTCACGTTGGAACTGCTACCACCAACCATTCACCTCAACCCCCCTCCCCATTTTCAACCACCTCTGTTGGGGATTGACGAGGCCTATGCAATCTCAGGAACGGGAATAATGATACAGCTGTTGGCACACCTTTAAAGAGACAAAGACCTCATTACACTTGTTTTTTTTCTTTTATCTGACGGTGTCACAATAGGCGAGGTCGTCAGGGCAGCCCCCAAAACCACATGCCTCAGCCCTGTGGGGACAGCCACGACACGAAATGCTTCTACTCTATCACCATTTCCACAGAGAGCGCGATACGCTTTATCAGTGAGCTCTTGTGTTACACAGACGCCCCTGGTGAGAGGCAGCCAGGTCTGTTCCATTTCTTCTTCCTCTGTCCTGACCTCTCTTGGCTGTTACCCAGACTCTCAGTATTTGTAATTTCCTTCCCTGTAATTCCCTTAGTCCCTTTTTCCCTTTTTTTTTTAATATGGAAAAAGAAATTCATCCTGAAATGACCCATTCTCCCTTCGTGGAGGGGGAGGGGACCCATTCTCCATTCTCCATTCTCCATTCTAGGCGCACAAATTCCCAGCTGAGAAGAGGCGCTGCACTCTCGCTGTGTGAGGAAACTGTGTTGACCTGTCAGGGTCCTGAGACGGTGACCTTTGTCACCTTTGCACTGTCACCACCTGCCCTTTGCCACATGCACATGACCAACCTCAGTCTCCAGCAGATATGGAGGCCGTGAACCACCAGCCTATAAATAGGACTTACTACACCATGCAACAGGAAGAGCAGCCTACCTGAACACAGTGATCGTTTTGATCGTTTTGTGGACGTGGGTGTAAGTAGGGAATTGGTCTGTTTTTTCTTCCATCTCTAAACACCTGTTAGTTAATATTTCACATGAGCAGGTTTCATTTGAATGTGAGAGTGAAATCACATTTCACATGGACTTGAGCATAAATAAGTGTACGAGCCAAGAAGGTTTAATGTAAGTAACATCAAAGTATAGGTACGAAATCTGAAATTCTATGATTATCAAGGCAAACATTCTGAATAGACAACGTGTGATCCTGCATTTTTTTAAAACGTAGTCCTTTTCAAACACCGTTACCAGATCAGATTGCACATTTATTTGCAAGTGACACATACAAGCGACCCATGCAGACGTTTGAAAAATCCGGCCCTATTTTTTTACATAAAACACCAGCTGACATCTCAAAGGTTCTCACACCTGCCTGCTTTTAGCTGTTCAAGGTTACAGTATATCCACTGCTATGCTGTCCAAGGCCCTCATAGATCCCTAGTGTCTCCATGGAGCTGTATGGCTGAGCTTACAGCAGGGTTGCTAAGGAACAAATAGGCCTCCCCAGAACGTGTGGTGTTACTTGTGATGTCGACGTCATTGTTTTCGCACCTTCAAGGAGAAGCGTGGAGCACAAGAATGCACAGATGAGAGAGTATCTGTATGCAGTATGTGTATGATTACCAGTGGTTGGCATGGAACATAGTGGAAAAATGTCTTTTGAAGATTTCCTCATGTTTTTATCTTGTATTCATGGGAATCAACATGACATTCAGTGTCATAACTTTTGCTTCACATATTTTCATATAAATGCTGGCCTCGACTGTTTCTGTATGGAAATTTTGAAAAGCCCACAGTATATCTTTTTATCCCTATCTCTGGGTACTCTCTCTCTCTCTCTCTCTCTCTCTCTCTCTCTCTCTCTCTCTCTCTCTCTCTCTCTCACACACACACACAAACACACACACTGATATTCTCTCTCTCTCTCTCTCTCTCACTCACACACACACACACACACACACACACACACACACACACACACAAACACACTCACACACACACTGTGATTCTCTCTCTCTCTCTCTCTCTCTCTCTCTCTCTCTCTCTCTCTCTCTCTGTCTTTCTCTATTTCTCTCTCTCTCCACTTACTGGCCTTTTCTCCTTTTCCTTGTTCGCCCTGCTCCTTGTTGCCTCTTTGGCCGTTTCATCTGCTCATCTCTCAGATTTGAAATGTCAGCTGCAGTCTGTGTGAAAGTGCTGGCCAAAGGCGCATTACCCACGGTCTGCCTACCTCTCCCATGCCTATCACCCCCCTCTACAACCACCCCCCCCCCCCCCCCCCCCCCCCCCACACACACACACACACACACCCCTCTCTCACCCCGCCTCTGCCCAAAAAGCGCTGAAGCAGGCGTGACGATGTCAGCTCTCTCCTGCAGGACACTAGAGAGGCCATGTGCCTTATGCAACACTGCACAGTGGAGCAGAGCGGGGAAGCAGAGCAGAGCGGGCCTGGTGATTGACAAACGCCATCAACAGGGTGAAGCAGGGGTCAAAAACATAACACAAGAAACAAACAGCAGAGTCACTCATGGCTGTGTGGAGGGTGAGAAGAAGAGCTGCTTGCTCTGCTCTGGATTGGAGTCTGGGTTGGATATGGTTCTACCAGTCTTGTGCCAAAATAGGACTGGATCAGTATCGTGCCAGTGGCGGGATCTGTTGGCTCCCCACCCCATCAGTGCCATTGTCACCTTTGCTCTGAAACAGCAAAAAAAAGTATATTTGGTCATCACTGTGTAGAATAAAACTAACTTAAAGGAGAACTTCGGTGTAAAATGAAAATTGGCATGTTAAAACATCATACCGAGTTGGTATGTGTACTGAGGAGCAAAATTGATTTAGCCTGTTGCATTCGGAGTTTAACTATTTTTTATCATTTGTCCCAGAAGGCTAACAATGGAAGTGGTAGGTGCCATAGACGAAGCATGATGACTACGCTATTTTTAAACCATTAAAACAGCTCGAAGAAACTCCACACTCCATCGGTAGTACAACAAAGGCCCTGACATTAAAAACGAGGCACTGAGAACTTTGTAAGTGTACACAACATTTATTAATAAAACAGTTTTGACAAGCAGTACCTTGCTGTAGTTTCTCGTCGCCGCCACTTCATTTTACACCGAAGTTCTCCTTTAACATGTTTTTTGTGAGATTAATTTGTATTTTAAGGTCTTTGAAAGTTCACACTGGTGGCAGTATGGCGGATGAGGACGGCCTTGTGTAATCTCCGAGTGACACATGAATGACCGCATCTTACCAAGCTGTAAGGTGGTTTTACCAAGAATAATAGCACAAAAAGGCCCAACACAAAGGCTTAGGCCAGAGCAGCGCGCTCCTACGGTTAGTGTTCCCTAGACTGTGTGTTTGAAGCAGCTTTTGTTCATTGCACACTGCCACACTTTGTTCCATTTGACGTTGAGTGCCCCCCCAAGCTTGGTCCTCAAAGCCTGTCCTTACAATTGCTGCAAATGGACTTGCCTTTCGAATGCCCAGACACATGCAGGCACACACACACTATAACACACACACACACTATAACACACACACACAAACACATGCACACTATAACACACACTCACACACACACACACACTATAACATACACACACAGATACAACTATGTCCTGGTTCCTGTTCTCAAGTGTAATAACCCCCACCCTCACAACCCCCACTGCTATCCCATTCCCCCTCTCCAGACACATTTTGAAGGGTAAAAAAAGTGTCTGCTCGTAATAACCCCCCAATCCACTGCCCCACATGAAAGCCTCACGGATCCACAAAGAGCCTGTGGAAGTCAGAGAGGTAGATGGAGGCAGTGAACGGCTAACTCGCTTACCTGACACCTTCAGAAGATCTCTCTCTCTTTCTCTATCTCTCTCTTTCTCTGTCGCTGTCTCTTGGGGTGGGTTAACTCACCCAACTCAGACTGACAGAAGCTGAGCTTTCTCTCTCTCTCTCTCTCTCTCTCTCTCTCTCTCTCTCTCTCTCTCTCTCTCTCCCTCTCTCACTGTCTTTGTCTCCTTCATCTGTCTGTTTCTCTGTCTTGGGGAACTTGTTTACCTCAGGCTCACAAAAGCTGATTCTCATTCACTCTCTGTCTCCATCTCTTGGGGTGGGTTAACTCGCCCAACTCAGACTCACAGACGCTGAGATTTCTCTCTCTCTCTCTCTCTCTCTCTCTCTCTCTCTCTCTCTCTCTCTCTCTCTCTCTCCCTCTCTCCCTCTCCCTCTTTCTGTCTTTCTCTCTCTCTCTCTCTCTCTCTCTCTCTCTCTGTCTCTCTCTCTGTCTCTCACTCTCTCTCTCTCTGTCTCTGTCTCCGTCTCTTGGGGTGGGCCAAGGCTGTCTGGCCCTACAGAAGTGGCCACTGTGAAGAACAGCACTGCAGAAAGGGGACGTGGGTGAGAAAAAAGAAATCTGAACCTCTTTGTGTAGAGGATGGCATGGCATCCTGGCCCCATTTGGTGACCTTTGTCTTTTCTGCAGGCCACTGGTAAACATGTATACACAGTGTGCAGTTTGACAGATCCCAGGGACAGGAAGTGGCATGTAGGCAAGGGGGATTGGTGGACAACAGCTTGGCACAGCTGGAGAATGCCAATGTGAATCTCTTGACCTGGCAACAGGAAGTTACATAGCATACTTTAACAAGGATGTATGATATAGGCATATACTGCATGCTACATATCTACCAATATAATAGCATACAACAAATAGTAAACAAATGCCACATATGGAGCATATACAGTAAAATATAACAAATGTCAGTTTGTGCAGCTGTATGAAAAGTGCTTTTTATTCATAGTCCAAGTCTAAGTGACATGGTTTAGAAATACATTTACCTTGAGAGAGCAGTGCATTTCAGCTAAGCAGAACCAGGATGTGTTTTCATGCAGTGTGTAGAACAAACATGAGGGGTTGGCGTGGGGGGCAGGTTTCCAAGCTTATCTTTAGCTGCTTTCCAGTCCTTTGCTGCAAGCAGATGTAACCTTGATGACTAAGTGCTCGCCTCGAATCCAGATACACACACTCTCACTCTGTTTTGGTGTTGGATGGTGATAAATAAATTGAAAGAGGCAAGGGATTTGCAATGGATAAATAGATTGCAAGGATGAATAGAGGGCAAGGGGCCACAGACTCATACGTGTCCAGTACTCACAAACATTTATCGGAGAAGTTATGTGTATTTGAGAGCTGTAATGCATTAGTAATATTGCTGGGCAGTGTTGCTTTTGGCTGTTTTCCTGTTGATATTGGAATACAAATTTGTGTGTGGAAAAAAATTGATCATCAGTTGACAGCTTTTAATGGTCATCCACGGCCTACAAATCTAGTCGTAGCCTAGCGGTGGCAATTGACATTTCTATCCTGGGTGCAGTCTATCCATGACCCATTGAAGCTTAGTAGCTTTTCTCCCAATTTTGGACAGACCAATGACATTGGTCTATCCTTGTAGAGTGGGCGGGCTTAACACAATGACAACAGGGCCGCGGCGGTGCACTAGTGTATTGCCATGGTAAACGCGTCCGTTGCTCTGATTGGTCATAACACTGACCTATTGCGTGAAGAGGAAAGACAACCGTTGATGCCGCTCCTTGGATTGCGCCAGGCCTATCCATTGTGGCCACATCACACAATTTGATGTGGGCTGGCTTGCCATGTTAGGCTTTTCATGGTCATCCAGGCAAAATACTAGGAAGCGGTCATGATTACCTGCCAACTTTGGCTGAAAATGTGGCCCTGTGTATCTTCACCTTGAGAGTCTGTTAGACATTGCTACTGCTGTAAGGTCTAGTGCCAGTCAAAAACTAATACAGAATTATACAACATATAGTGTTATTAAACTGAAGTTTAATTTCTTGCATGTTGTCATGCTCTTTTAGTCAAGGGTTAAAAATCAATTATACACGTTCATAGTAACTCAGATAAACAAACGGCCTTTTCTGTATATAAACACTGGGAAAGTGTCTGCGAATTGCAATAGTTTACAGCAAGGACTCCTTGTTGTGTAATGGTCAAAATGTATGCCTGTCAGCTGGATGGAAAGCTGCTTTGTGTCAATGGAAATGTCTATAATGACGTGTTCATTATCAGCAAGTGTATAGAATGACAAAGAGAGTTAATACGTCTCTCTTCACGTCCCTCTGAATTTCCATCGCCTGCAAATTCTGCCGCTCGCATTGACCAATCAGAGGCCTCGCTGCCGGTCCACTGCTACGAGACACTGCAGCTGCCACACAGGTGCCGTGGGCTCCCTTCCTGCCTGCCGTCGCCATGGAGACCTCCTTCTGCCACAGTTGGAATCGCCCACCCTTACACGCGCACACACAAACACACACACACACACACACGTGCTCACACACACACGTGCAAACACCCACATACACATATACACATAGACTCACATATACACAGCCATGTATGCACACAACAGACACACACACACACACACACACACATAGCCATGCATGTACACAACAAAAAAAAACACACACACACACACACACACACACACACACACACACACACACACACACACACACACACAGGCACTGATACATATCCATCACGCATGTCCACACACATGTAGGCAGACATCTGTGGCAACTAAAGGAGCCCCTCATGACTGCTGGCCCACTTACAAGTGCCCTCTCTGGTGTAATTACGGCCGCACATCCCCACCTCACATTACACCCCCCCCACGCACACACACACACACACACACACACACACACACACACACACACACACACACACACACACACACACACACACACACACACACACACTCACTCACTCACTCACTCCAAGCCTATTGCATCCATCTTTCTTGTACACACAGACACACACAACCACCCACACACCCCTATCCCATCACATCTGTCTCCCCCTCACACACATTCTCTCTCTCTCCCTCTCCCTCTCACAGTCAAACACACATAGACGCCATCCTGTCTTTATATTACACAGGCAGAGTGAAGTACAGATATCATACTGTGTCATACTGTATAGACTCATACTGTCTTAACAAAACGCACATGCACACACACACACACACACACACAAATGCGCACACACACACACAGATGCACGTAGAGAGACACACACACACACAGACACACACACACACACAAATGCACACACGCACACACACACACACACACACACACACACACACACACACACACACACACACACACACACACACTCCCCCCATTCTCTGAAACTGCCTTTGGTCTATGTGTATTCACTGTAAGTAATGTTTGTTTCAAGGTCCCTACCACCTCCAACAACAGTGTGAATGGCACTAATAAAAGGCTTCAGCTAGAAAACTAACACTTGTTCTTAGGTGATACAGTATATTTAGCAACGCCATGCTGTGAAGGTTTTATTTTGGGGGGTTGAACTGATACACATGCACTAGTACAACAGTGTACAGCTCTAGTTCCCATAAATACATGTTTTGCACATGGAAAACTGTTCTTGTACTGGTTCTTTAACCTGTTGAAGGTAATAAGGCACGGTGAGGCAGGGCTGGAGATAGCCTGGTCACTAACTGAATCATGGCCATGGTCACATGGTTTGTATTGTGTATTGGAAGGACAAATGCCAAGCAAACCACAATAAAAGAACAATCACAAGCAGGTCTGCAGGATCTGTGCTTGCTATTACAGATTACATTACCTCTTGTGTACCAGTGACCTTTTGTAGACAATTTTGTAGACAATTCGGTTAACTGGTTTTTCCATATCTCCTAAGCTAGCTCCACAGTTAAAGAGCCTCTTGTTTCTGCGAAAACCACGTCAAAAAAACTAAAAGTGTTCTGTAGAGTGTAATTATTTGACGTGATTTGTATGCTGTCACGACAGGCACTCAAGGGAGGGCTAGTCTAGACAGCGGGGCCTCTGACGCTCCTTGGAGGTGAGGAGAGGTGAGGCACGGAGTCTCAGTCCCTTCTCTCCCTCGGTGTCTCTACGGAGAGGCTTGTGTCGTCACGACTACCGCCCACTCTAGAGCCAGAGGGGTGTCGTTGCTTTGAGCGGAGTCGGATGCACCCATCACTCCCTTTTCCGTCTGCCGACTGTCAGAGGGGAGAAACATGAAGGAGAGTTGCAGCCCTCCAGCATTATGTACCACCTCTGTCCTGATACATACTCACCTTCCCGTCTGACAGGTCACAGGCTGGCTGAGAGAAATGGGATTGTGGGGAGAGAGACGTCGTGGTGTTGTGGGGTGTTTTTATTTTAGAAGGGCAGGGCCACTGTGGTGGATGTTTGGGGAGTATCTGGAGGGGGTGGTGCTGGTGCTCACCTTGGCTCAGACCTGACCTTTCAGAGGGCTGGTAAAGATCAGGCCCAGGGTAATCTGTGCTTGTATTCAATTTGTGCAATTCGTGCTTGTATGTGTCTGTTTGTTTAGGGGGTGTGTGTGTCTGTAGTGTCCCTGCCCAGGGAAACTTAGCTAAGGCACATGTATCTTCTTGTGTGTATGTGTGTAGTCTGTTTACTCTGTGTTGCTCTACACCTCTATTAGCTTATCATGTCCTCCTTTTGTAAGTCGCTTTGGATAAAAGCATCTGCTAAGTGTAATGTATTTTAATGTAATGTAAATGTAATGTAATCTCAATAACTACCTTTAGTGACATCATTCCTCCATTCAAAATCTAGCTTCCGACTGTAAAATTGATATATTTGTTTTATCCATTTAACACCTCTGCTGAATGAAATTAGCACAGCTCTTCAGCAAGATAGAGAACTTAATTAGTGAAATACTTGACTTGTGAAATCATTAAAGTGCACCAGTAGAACCAGTACATAGCAGGACTTTCACTTTGTAATGACAGGCTTCCCATGCCTCCTTTGATCCTTGTGGTACAGTCCTGTCCACACTACCTGCTCAAGTTACTTCCTTTTCCAATCCTTTGCATCAGTCTAAACAAAAACAAAAATAGCACAACAGTGGCCGCATTTGTAAATATTGGGAGATTTCATGCAAAATTAGAAGCACTTGCAACTACGTTGTCTTATTCAAATGATCATGATGTGCATTAAAACGTTGAACCGAAACTGGGTTGCTGATAGGCTGCTATCGAAAATGCGGAGATGTGACAGATTTGTGTACTTTTCCACCGAGGCCTTTGCGTGTCTGAAAATGGAACTGGCTAAGCAGTTCCACGAGACTGTGAAGTGTCTGATTTAGTGCGGAATTTATTACGTATTAACACAGCTGACTTCCTCCGCGCCTCTGCACTCCACGCAGGTTGCGCCGTGCAGTAAACGCTGCTGTGAAATTGGACTGGCAGCGAAGACAATTTCTCTCTACACCTGTGGATAATGATCACTTGATATAAAGTGAGTGTGTGAGAGAAAGAAAACAGAGAGTGTGAAAAGAGGAAAAAGAGAGAAAGAGGGTGGGAAGAGAAAGCATTGTTGTTGAAGCCTGACTCATAACCACTCTTCATTTGCATGGCGAAGCTTTTCAGAGAAAAAGAACATGATTATTTAAGAGTGAGCGGTCTTGAACCTCAAAGCCCAGAGCCTGACATTTTTTAAGTTGTGTTTTTCTCCCGATTTTTCTGACTCATTCTCATGAATTTCCATCGATCTTTGTCAATGCGCACGCACGCACACATATACATATACATACACATACAAACACACACATACAGACTCACACACACACACACATACATAGACACACACACACATACATACAGACACATCCATGTATACACACACACACACACACACACACACACAAACACGCACAGGAGTTAGGAATGAAGAGGAATGGGATTGGGTTCTCTGATGGATTTCCATATGGAGGGCATTCATCTTTCCGGTCTTGTGAGCTCCAGAATGGTGCATGGACCCCGGGGGCACTGAGGCTATAGTGGGTTTTTTTGAGCTTGTGGAGGAATAACAATCAGTTTACCTGACCTAACCCCTGAGGAGACTATTTGACCTTCAACCCACAGAGACTCTCAGGAGAGAACACAGAGAAATGACAACACACAAAGACTGAGGGAGATAGATGGAGATGGAGATGGAGATTGAGAGAAAGAGAGAGAGAAAAAGACAGAGAAATCAGGAAAAATAGATAGGCAAAGACAAAGGGAGAGACAGAAAGACTCGCGCACACAAAGATTGAGAGAAAGAGTGAGTGAGAGTGAAAGAGAGAGAGAGAGGGAGGGAGGGAGAGGTATGGGCGGGAGGTAGAGAAGATAGAAATCTGTCATAATGGAGCCTACTGTCAAATGCCCTGCTGTCAGTGAAGCATGCAGCTCTTCCTCCTCCCCCTTCTCCTCCGCCTCCTCCTCCTCTTCCTCCTCCTCCTCCTCCATCTTGTTGCTGGTCAGCCTTTCTCAGACACCCACCCCATCCCATATCACCTGACGGGCCTCCTGAACAATCCCCTTCCTACTAGTGGCGGACAGACCTGATTTAGAGGGTAAAGTGCTTGTCGTGCAATAACAAAATGGTGGTCACGACTTGGCTTCAGCTAAGCTAAATGGGCGTCCGGAACGTTCCGAACGCACCACGAGGGAGACACCACTACAGGGCCCCGCGGGTGCCGCTGGGCAGCGATCCAACAGCGCCCGCCGCGTCCCTGCGGAGTGCTGGCTACCGCCGTCCTCGTGGATAAATGAGAAAATAACAGTGAGAGACACAAAGCCCTGCAGCAATTTGCTCCACAGCCAGCTGGTGAGCTCCCCATCCACACACCTCCACCCCGCCACACCTACTCCAAGCTCTGTGTTCCCGTGCAGACATTATCCAGGAAAACAGCAAGGACTAGAGTTTC
>CM050199.1:25700000-25702500 GCA_027475355.1 Coilia nasus
TATTATTCATGTAAGTGTCCCATTGCCATTAGGAAATTTCATACCAATTGAGTCAAGGACTTTTTAATCTATTTTTATATGGGTGGGAGTGAATGTTTCCATCTTGCCATTAGAAACACTGCTCTGACCTCTGTATCCACAGTGCCTTCATCATGCTTGTTCCCAGAGGCACTGCTAGAAATGTTGGACCCTACGACAGAATACAAATTTGGACCCCCTTTTTATTATTAATAATAATATTAAAACAACGTTTCCAAAATTGTTTCAGTGGTTCATCAACTTGTAACAGGGTGAAAGGCACTTCTGACTTCGCTTTGCGGCTCTCCATGTGATATAACTGCGCTAAGTAAGTTTGGAGGAGCGGGCCATCTCTCTGTAGTTCGAATGACAGACAATTCTGCTTGGCACCCTGCAGGCCGACTAAAGACGAAAACTCTGTGGTGTTGCTTTGGCACTGTGACAGTGTCTCCGGGCACTGGTGCTTGTTCACTCATGCGCCTCGGTAACCAGTGTCATACCTCCCTTAGTGGCACTCCTGCTGACCGGCATGGCCTGAGCTCACCCAAGTTCTGTTGGTTGACCAGCAGCACTGCTCAGTCCGCTATCGCAGTATACTTCCCTGCAAAGCCAAAAGGCAGTAACTGCATAATCTGTCAAATTTAGTTTAGACTGTAAATTAACTTTATAACACCTCATTTCTGTGTTCTGTTTAAATCTCTTGCTTCTTCCTACTAAGAAACTACATAAAAGCATCATGACTATTATACCTACAGCAGGTTTGAAATGCCAGTGTGACGGGCATTTTTCTCAGTTTCTATGTTCACGTAGTTACTGCACTTCGCCTTTGCAGGGCAGTATACAGTAATGCCTCTCCATTGCCAAGGCCCACTCATCCGCTGCCATCCTTCCCAGTCAAAGCTCATTTGCTTAACCTTTTATTTTTTTGCTCTTCCTGTGATTACCCAATAGGAGCAATAGAGGGGCAAGGCCTTTAAAAGGACAATAGATGCTTTTTCACTTTTCTCCCCATCACACAAAGATAAGGCTCCATAATCTGCTCTTGACTGAGACAGCGTGAATAAAAAAGGAAAAGAAAAGGGGAAAAAAACAGCACCGCAATCATACCAACCAGCCCACCTCATCTCCACCTCCATCCAAACATAAGCAAACCATTTTGAGCACTGAATGACTGACTTGGGGAGAATGAAGAGGGGGGTAATGGTGCGAGTCCACAAGCACACACTGTAAAAAATGATGAACCGTCCGAAGATGTTTGAACGGGGACTGGCTATAGCCCCACAGGGCAAAGGGGTTGAGTGGGCACCAGTGGCATAGTAGATGAGACACTTCAGAGGCCTTTTGCTGCAGGCAGTTCAGTATGATACTGTATGAAACCCAGTTTCGAGTTAGTATTGTCACTGCTAAAAGAGCCTCACAGCAGGGGCGTCGCTATGGGCGGTGGGGGCAGAACTTCACAGGGGCCCACGGAGGACTGTGATATGGTTGGGGTTGTGGCCCAAAATTATTTTCTTTCAGGGGGCCCACAATTTCTATCGGCACCCCTGCCCCACAGACAGATCCTGTGGTGTACACACTTGTATTTATTTATTTTTTTTTCAAAAATAAATAAGTAAATGGAGTTGCTGGTTGGGGAGAATAAACCTGCCTGGCTTTGTCACAAATATGAAAGAGGTGACAGGTGTGTGGCAGTGTGCTCATGTGTACGAAGTCATGCCAGAACAAGGAAGAGAAGGATGGAACAAAAGAACAGCAGCTCGTGAGCAATGGATGAATGATGAACACTTTAGCTGGTGGAAAAAATTACACAAACGAATAAATGAATGAATGAATGAATGAATGAATGAATGAATGAATGAATGAATGGATAGATACATGGTTGGCCAGAAGGAGTGGTGGAGAATGAGAAAGGGACAGGCAGCTAGAGTAGAGTAGAGGAGGAACATTCATAATGGATAGTTTGGCAGTGTGGCAACAAAGCACAAACACTCATTAAGATTACGGCCGGCTGTTTGAATATCATAACGGTGCCGTCACCGCGCGTTCCCCACGCCATTTGTTTTTGCCCACACAGTCCACAGGATCTGTCAGATCGATCGCTCACCCATCGATCCCAGCAGGAGCGCAAGAAGAGGTGGATGGTGAAAGGGAGGGAGAGAAAGAAAGAAGGGAGAGAAGGAAGCAAAGGAAAAGAGTAAGACGGGGGTGGGTTTAAGGAAAAGGATGAGAGGAGGCAGTGAGAACGAAGAACGGGAGACGGAGGAAAAGAAAGACGAGGCGCTAGTAGATGTGTGCTTTCTCCACACCGACTGCCGCTCTATTACACGGTGCGATTTGCATGTGCTCGCGGTTCGGAGTGCCTGGCAGCTGCGCGGCAGACGAGTCTGGAATTTGAAAGCGGCCGTTCTGAGCGGAAAGGCGCTTAGGCAACACCAGCACCATCAGGCGACTTCACGCATGTCGGCATAAATATACACGAGAG
>CM050199.1:25712500-25722500 GCA_027475355.1 Coilia nasus
GTGTGTGTGTGTTTGAGAGAGAGAGAGAGAGAGAGAGACAGAAAGAGAGAGACAGAAAGAGAGACAAAGAGAGCACGATAAGAGGAAAAGGGCAGAGTGAAGTCCGACTGATTGGCCTTTGTGCTCCCCCTGGACCAGTGGCTGTTGGCCTAAGGTCACGAGGGTCAAATGGGCTCCTCTGCCTCACTAAAAAGTCTAATTGTCTTCTTCTCTGACTGGCATGAGAGATGAGATGATTTCCTCTGCCTCTCTCTGTCACTGTAAGCAGCCTCCTGACAGCTGTTATCTGTAGAAGTTTATAAAAAGACTAACACATGCACAAGATGATATGCCTTAATCAGCACGACAAGTGGTGAGTCAGTATTTGTGTTCACTTTTGAATGCAGAACTGTCGGTCTATCCAGATGCGTCATTAGATAACATCTCTCTCTCTCTTTCTTTTACTGGCTCTCTTGCTCTCTCTTCCTTACTTAATCTGCTTTCTTCCTTGTTCTCTCTCTTTCTAGCTGTCTTTCCTTTCTTTCTCTTTCCTTTTCTCCTTCTCTACTTCTGTCCTTCAATTGCATCCTCCCCTTCATTTCCCTCACTTTTTTGTTGGTGGTCTCTCTCCCATTTTCCTGCTATCTCTATCCCAATAATTATTTCTCTCTTTCTCTTTCTTTCTCTCTCTCTCTCTGTCTCGCTCTATGTCCATATTATTCCCTCTCCATATTTCTCTTTCTTTCTTTCTTTTTTTCTTTCTTTCTTCTTTTCTCTCTCTCTCTCTCTCTCTCTCCCTCTCTCTCTCTCTCTCTCCCTCTCTCTCTCTCTCTCTCTTTCTCTCTCCCTCTATCTCTCTCTCTCTCTCCCTCTCTCTCTCTCTCTCTCTCCCTCTCTCTCTTTCTCTCTCTCTCTCTCTCTCTCTCTCTCTCTCTCTCTCTCTCTCTCTCCCTCTCTATCTCCATATTATCCCCTGGTCTCCTATGAGACACATCTGTGGTGTGTTGCTGGCGTTGGCTGATGCCAGAGGCCCCAGCAGGAGCTTCGTCACAGGGCCATGAGGAGACGGGTGAGGCGGGAGATGGAGGGATTGATGGAGGGGAGGGCGGAGGATGGGGAGGGTGGCGGTGGGGAGGGGGAGGGGGGATAGCGAGTGAAAGAGACACCTGCAGGAGGGTGAAAGGACGGGGAGCGGGTGGGCCTACAGAAGCGATGGGCCCCACGTGTTTCCGAGCCAAATGAAGCAACCACCACACACACACACACACACACACACACAACCCCACGTGCACACAAACACCCCCCACACACACACTCCACCCACACCCCCCAACACACACACACATACACACACACACACACACACACACTCCACCTCTACCTCCATCTCACCCCCCCCCCTCCCCCCCCCACATCGTTGCCAGTTTCCTGCTGCTGGAGCGAGCCTGCCATAATTAAACACACTCTCACACACACAAACTCACTCTCTCTCTCACACACACACACACACACTCTGTCCGTAATTAAGCCCTAGCTGGTAATTAGCCGAAGTTTTCCGCCATCCCACGATCCACTCAAACTCTCCATAGGCGAAGCATCCGCCCCCCCCAACCCCCTCCCTCGATGTCAGGCAAACAAAGGAGCATAATGAAGGGGGTGGAGACAGACATGCCGACTGCCGGTGAGGTCATCAAGGCCATTTACCGTTTGATGTCACTCCTGGAGAACAAGAGCCTGACATTTATTTTAAACAAAGTAAATTAGCCTTTGTTCAGCACTGCATAATCATTTACAAGAAGCTTTTTCAAATTCTGTTTACATTCTATAGATATAACCAGTCAGCAGCAGTCACAGGAACTTAAAGCAACACTAAGCAGTTTTCCTCTTTGGTCGCCCTACAGGTTGGAAGCGGAATTGTATCTCATTCGAACTACAGAGAGACGGCCCACTCCTCCAAACTTACTTAGTGCGGTTATAGCCCAGCAAAGGAGGGCAGCAAAGCAAATTGAGAAGTGCCTTTCACCCTGTTACAAGTTCATGACCCACTGAAACGATTTTGGAAACATTTTGTTAATGTTAAAAAACCTACTTAGTGTTGCTTTAACTTAACCTGGTAAACCAGTCCCTCGTATTTTATTTCATTTGTATTTTTGGACCAGACACCATCAGAAACGATTTTTTGGAGATGTGGGCTCTGCTGAAGTTTAAAACAAGTGCCTTTACCCAATCGCTAACGCCTGGTCGTCACATATGCAATTAGCTTACCTACACACTACAATTCAAATGTAGCACACAAGGTCAACGTCACGGCTAACGAACACACCTCTGTTCACTGAATGGATCAGTCTTGCTGGGGCCGACTAAATGACCCTCAAGAGATTCCGGTCCAGACCCTCTGTACAAAATGAAATGAAGTACGAGGGGCTGGTTTACCAGGCTAGCTTTAACTGGCAATTCTACCTTACATTTTCACTTACTTCAAATTAAAAAGATAGATATAAACAGTCAGCAAAAGAGCACACAGTTGGTGTGCATTTTTATTGTTAGTATTTTACAATGTCACTACTGGTTTCAGAAAGACCTTGTGTGCAGGAGGGGAGCCGTTTTATAAATGGGTATTTGCCATCAAATAAATACGCCTGGTTAACTGCAGTATTGTGTTAGTGTCAACTTTCATATGCTCAGATTTCCAGAAACACATCACACACACACACACACACACACACACACATACACACACACACACCACACACACACACATACACACACACACACCTTGTTACTGTCCAAGTGCACACTGCACACCCTCCTAATACAGCTGTGAAAAACCCACTCCTACAGTACTTCCCAGCCACTGGCAATGACACGGCACTCTCTGAAAACTTCCACATCATGGCCAGCTTGCAGGATAGTGCAGAGGCTTGAACAGCTGAGGTCTCAGAGGTAGAGAGGTGGGTTTGCAGTCACGGTCTCAGTGGACAAACGGAGAGAAAGACATAGAAGGACAGTCTTGTTTTTTTAGTTTGTTTGTTTTCTTTTCTTCACCTTACTGTGTTATATGCACTCCATACTGCTTTGCCAATAGTGTACGTTTTACATTCAGGCCAATAAAGCTCCATGAAATTAAATGAAAATGAAATTATAGCGCGAGGGTGACAGCAAGTGACAATGCCTTGTCTCGGCAGTCAGTAACAGGCTTTTCTACAAGGACACTGAACCCCTAAAGTGTGTTGCAACCTAGGGATATTTCCCATAGTCTGCATTTTATTTATTTTCATAATGTAAGAAGTTTTCAGTAATTGGGTATTGTTAGTGCTTTTATTTCAGTGTGCATTAATTAATTTTCTGTTCATTATATGTAAAAGGTTAAAGGTTAACGTTAAGAGTGATGTCATCAATTGGAGCAAGAGAGAAGCTTTGTGCAGTTGTGCAGTTGTATGAAAGAGCTCGCTTGCTACATGAAACCATGGCAAATAAAGTTGCCAAAAAAGGACGGGGGGGGGGGGGGGGGGGGGGGGGGGAGTGCAGGGAGTGCAGTGGAGTTGTTTTCTTCTTCTTCTTCTTTAGGAAGGCAGTGTAGTGAGAGAGGAGGCTCTCTCCCCATCTAATATCTAATGACGCTGCCAGGTGCTCCTCCGCGGGGCTTCTCCTGCAGCTGACTTTGTGTCCTTGACCTTCTGCTTGGCTCTGGGCCTTCCTCTGCCCTGCCTAGCCAGCCTGCTTTGATCCTCCACTTTCCTCTCTGGCTGGAGCAATAGATGCCTCTCTTTCTTCTTTCCTTTTTTTCTGTTATTTACTCTTTTGTCTATCATTTCTCACTCGTTTTTGTTTTTCATATTATGTCTTATCCTCTGCTGTCTCATCGCCACCATATCTGATACTCATTCTCTTTCTCTCTCTCTCTCTCTCTCTCTCTCTCTCTCTCTCTCTCTCTCTCTCTCTCTCTCTCTCTCTCTCTCTCTCTCTCTGCCACTCACTCCCTTACCACCTTCTCTCTTTCCATGGTTTTATCTCACTTGCTTGTATTGCTGTTTTTATTCCATTTAATCTGGGATTCTATGGGTTGTTAGTGTTTGGTGGTCTCATGCCTAATGCACAGTATTGCCAAGGCTTGAACGCTTATTCAATAAGCAAACAATTTAAGCCCGCCTCTCTATCTCCATCTCTCTTCCTCTCCTCCTCTCCTTCCCTTTGTCAAGAGCCACTGAATTGGCACTGCTGGTTGCTGGCAGAGATGAGTAGACCCCCCTTCTCAGTGCTTTTCCACATCCAGTTGGCAGCAGACGGCTCCATTGTTAATTTACTTTTCCGAGGTAAACTAGGCCTCACCCAGCAATTTCAGCTACACCACAGGACTAAATGATTTGATGAAGTCTCTCTCTCTCTCGCTCTTTCTCTCTCTCTTTCTCTCTCTTTATCTATCTCTCTTCCTCTCTCTATCTCCTTCCCTCTCGCTCTTTTCCTCTTTTCTTATTCTCCCCTCTGGTCTGGCTTTCTTTTTCATTTATTTTTGTTTTGCTCTTGTTTTTCATTTTTAGGAGTTTCTAGTTTTTGGCCGAGTGTTTTGGTATGTGTTTTGGGCCCCGTAGCTTCCAGCACAAAGCCCACTGACTGTTTCATCCAATTCAGGATTGTAAATAATTGACTAATGCAAAATCAACCACAAACATTTGAGCTTTTTTTAAAGCTTCTCATACAGCTTCTTGGCAGATACCTTACCTTCCATTTTTGTACTCTCTCTCTCTTTACTTCTCTCTTCTTATTGGATGTTCTCTTTCAGATGTGTCTGTCCAATTATATCATTGGCGAGTGAACATTGTGTCCATCAAGCCATAAAGCAATAGAGTCTGGCTCTCCTCCACGCAGCTAGTTGACCACCTGCCCAGAGGCCATAAAACAGATCAATGCACATCAGAGGGCAGCCATGACTACAAATGTTTCCATGGAAATGAGCTACCCTAAAACCCCACCCCCTCCACAAACCACAGCCCTACCCACCCCACTGCTCTCAAAAGATGATGAGACTGCCTATATGCCGATAACCTAAATGGGTGTAGCCTTGCCTGAGGTTGTAGGGCTGATAAGCATCTCTGTCTCTCTAATGTCTCTCTACATGTGTGTATCTGCGTGTGGGAACAAACACTGGGTGACCTTACTTGGTTAAAGGTCATTTGATTGGTTTAAATGCTTTGGCTCAATGTCAAGCCCCTCCCCTAGAGGGCACTGGTTGTTATGTGAGTGATGATTCATTGCATTTAGTTATTAGCTTTATGGTCACATGGGGCTTGCTTGTGTGTGTGTGTGTGTGTAAGAGAGAGAGGGACAGAGAGAGAGAGAGAGAGAGAGAGGGAAAGAGAGACACAGAGAGACAGAGAGAGAGAGAGAAAGAGAGAGAGAGAGAGAGAGAGAGAGAGAGAGAGACAGAGGGAAAGAGAAAGACCGGATATGACCAAAGACTGTTTGTTAGCTAGCAGGTCTGAAAGTGTTCCGTCTGCAATTTACAGACAGGACAAAAAGCCAGTCCCTGTGTGTGTGTGTGTGTGTGTGTGTGTGTGTGTGTGTGTGTGTGTGTGTGTGTGTGTTACAGTGTGTTTTTGTGTGTGTGTGTATTGTTTGAGCAGCTGCATAGTCAAATCATCATGGCAACAGAGTTGTACTTGCAGTGACGTTCTATCCCACCATCTTGCTCTATTCTCTCTCTCTCTTGCTCTCTCTCTCTCTCTCTCTCTCTCTCTCTCTCTCTCTCTCTCTCTCTCTTCTCTCTCTCTCTGTCTCTCTCTCTTTCCCTCTCTCTCTTTCTCTCTCTCCCCTCTCTCTCTCTCCTCTCTGTTTCCATCTCTCTCTACCTCTCCCCCCTCTCTTTTTCCCTCTCTCCCTTGCTCTCTCTCTCTTCATCTGTCTTTCTCTCCCTCCCTCCCTCTCTCTTTCTCTCTCTCTCTCTCTCTCTCTCTCTCTCTCTCTCTCTCTCTCTCTCTCTCTCACCTCTTTCTCTGGCGCTCATTATGGCTTGCCGTCATGGCCGCTGAGGCAGAAACATGACAAATCCTGGTAGTCCTGTCCAATCCATAGCTCCACAACAACATGATGCCAATACACAACCGCACACACTCAAACACACACATCAACGCTAAATCTCCATCTTTGACACACATACACACATACTCTTCCTTTCATTATCTGTCCTCTCTCATACACAAACACATATACAAACACACACGTTTGTGTTTCGCTTTCATACAACACACACACACACACACACACACACACACACACACACACACACACACACACACACACACACACACACACACACACACACCCGTCTGCCTTCTCCAAACATGGCACTTGTTCTGACAGTAGGGAACAGATTTAACAACCACAGGACCACAGGTGACACAGGACTCCTCAGTTTCTGTCCAAGAGTCTTAGTGTGTACATGTCTGAGTGTGTGTGTTCATGCTTGCGTGCGTGTGTGTGCATCTAGTCTGGATGTACATGAGTGTGTATGTGTGTTCGTTTGTTTGTGTGTGTGCATGTCTCTGTATTATATCTGCGTATGTGTGTGCGGGTGTGTGTTCCTGAACAATCATTAACCCTGGGGTTGTGTGTGCTGTGTTTGTCTTCTGTGTGACCATCAGCCTGTAATAGAGGAGCCTACTGAGGTGTCTGCTGTTACTCCCTCTCACACACAGCAGCTCACCTGGTCAGCACCTGTGGCTGTAAGGATGAATGACTTCAAAGTTCAAAGTGTATGCTCATATGTACAGTAAGAAAACATTTCTTTGCACGATGAAATTCTTTCTTGGCTGTCCACACACAGTAAATGAAAGCCAACCATTAGGACCCACTGCAGTCCTGACACTCTGGTGTTGGTCTATGACTCTATCACCATGCATTGGCTATACAGTGATCCCCAGCTACATCGCATTTCATTGGCTATACAGTGATCCCCAGCTACATCGCAGTTCATTGGCTATACAGTGATCCCCAGCTACATCGCATTTCATTGGCTATACAGTGATCCCCAGCTACATCGCAGTTCATTGGCTATACAGTGATCCCCAGCTACATCGCATTTCATTGGCTATACAGTGATCCCCAGCTACATCGCAGTTCATTGGCTATACAGTGATCCCCAGCTACATCGCAGTTCATCTTTCACGGTCCCGCTGTATTGCAGATTTGTTTCCATCGTGGGGGGTTCTAGAACGTAACTACTGTGGTAGATAGGGGGCCACTGTGGTCCGTTTTAAAACAGTTTGATTATTAGCACTGTAGCTGTTCCTATGGGTTTCCTATTCCCCAACTGTGGAAAACGAAACATAGCAGACGTATGGGAATGATGTGGAAGGCCCGGGTATTGTTTTTGGGTATTACCTTTAAAGGGTCTATACTTTACCCTGATTGTGGTGGTCTTCTCAAGATGAGACTGCACAGACTAAGTCGTCTGAAAAGGTGAATGAAAATGAAGGAAAAAATACGACCAAATGAAAAGGGGAGTGGGGGCAGAGAGAGAGACAGAGAGAGACAGAGAGAGACAGAGAGAGACAGAGAGGAGCGGGGGCAGAGATAGAGAGAGAGAGAATGAAGGAAGGAGGGAGAGAGATGGAGAGAAAGAGAGTAGGAGGAAGAGATTGAGTCGACAAACCTGTTCCTTCATGTTTATACCATCTGCTCACTGAATTTAAACAATGAGCATCTGCTGCTCTCTCTCTCTCTCTCTCTCTCTCACACACACACACACACACACACAAACACATGTACATATACAAACACACACACATAAACATTGGCACAGATGTACCCCAGCACACACACACACAGTTTCACACATGTACAGTATGCTGTTATGTCTTCAGGGCTTAGGTCATTGGTGTGGTAAAACAGACAACTGTACAATCTAGATTCGATAAAATAACATCTGGACAGAGAAGAAGAGAGAGACACTCATACTGTACATGGCCTCTTGGAGGCATGGGGCATATGCCATTGGTTGGGATAAAACTGAATTTGTCAGTGGCCTGAACTCACAGTCACTGGTCTGGACTGGAAACAAAGGGCAGTTCATTGGATAGAGAGTTAGAGATTGGATAGAGAGTTTAAAGCAACACTAAGTAGTTTTGGTCTTTGGTTGCCCTACAGGTTGGAAGCAGAACTGTCTCTCATTGAAACTACAGAGAGACGGCCCACTCCTCCAAACTTGATTGGTGCGGTGATAGCCCATGCAGGGCAGCAAAGGGAATTCAGAAGTGCTTGTCACCCAGTGACAAGTTGATGAACCACTGAAATGCTTTTGGAAACATTATTTTAAGGTTAAAAAAAAACTACCTAGTGTTGCTTTAAATTCAGGGTTACATCAGAACAATTGAAGGTGTCTACATACGTGTGACATGTGAAATGTCATATTTATAAAGGGCTCATATTAGGAGCATTAATGGGACTTCATTAATGTTTATGACTGTTGTCACGTGTTCGTAATTTCTGCATCCAGAAAATATCAACTTAGCATTATAAAAACTGAATGACACTAAATGACAATGACTAAATAGCATTAATGTTCATGATATGTCATGTTTATAACATGCTGATTTCACTCTTATAGACACCTTCAAATAAAGTGTAACTGAAAAAAAACCAAAGCAAGGCAGAGTTCTTCTGCTCTGGCAGCCTGCTTCAAAGCTAGAGGATCCCCCTCCTCAAAGGTCATGGCCATGTCTTTGAAGGGCATCCTTATTCTTTACTCTTTGGCTTTGTTGTCAGATAAGAGATGTCAGTCATTTAGAACCAGTCAGGAATGTGTGTGTGTGTGTGAGAGAGAGAGAGAGAAAGAGAGAGAGAGAGATGCATTTGTAGAAAATGCTGAACTTGATGAGAATGAGATAATAGGCACTGGTGTTAGACTGGACTCACAAACTAGAATGTGAGTATGTCTGAGTATCTCTGATTTTTCCTGTTGGTGGTGTTACACTTGGTTATTTGGTTGTGCTTTCACATGCATAAATACCTTCATATTTGCAACTTAAAGAATGACAGAGAGAGAGAGAGAGAGAGAGAGAGCGAGAGAGCGAGAGAGAGAGAGAGAGAGAGAGAGAAGGGAGGGAGGGAGGGAGAGTCGAGACATCAGGTATATTTGCATGCTATTACTCTGGGAATGCCCTTGACTGTGTCTCCCTGGGAGACGTGAGTGGCATGAATTGGAGAGAATGCATGAGAGAGCCCAAGGGAGAAAGAGAGAGAGAAAAAAACAGAGAGAGAGGGAAACAGAGTGACTAAATGGATGAATAAATGGATGGATGAATGAATGAATGAATAAATGAATTAATTAAATGGACAGAATTATATATACAAGAGCCAAAGCTTTTTCTTTTTGAGTTAATCAATGCAAAACAACTAATGGATGTGCACATACAAGCAAGGACTTGTTTGCCTTTGTGGGTGTGGGTGTGTGTGTGTGTGTGTGTGTGCGCGTGTGTGTTCCCACCTACTGTACTGCTTCAGAGCAGGGTTGAGTTGGCTGAGGGTATAATTAGCACATAACACTGTGTATGTGTCAAAAAGAGAGACTGAGAGGGAGGAGGTACGAAAGCAAGATTTGTGTTTGCTATACATAGTGATGTTAGAGAGAGAAAGAGAGAGAAAAGAGAGAGAGAGACACACACACACAGAGAAAGACAGAAATCGAGAGGGGGGGAGCAGGAGAGGAAATATAATAGGGAATTTACATGTCTGAGGGTGTGACGGAACATGTGAGGAAGAGGGAGAGAGAGAGAGAGAGAGAGAGAGAGAGAGAGAGAGAGGAGAGAGAGAGAGGAGTGTGGAAGGGAGGGGGCTGGTGGTTGGTGGGCGGGAAAGAGAGGAGCAGAATCGAGGGCTGAGCGTGAGAGAGAGAGAGCGAGAGAAAGAGAGTCACTCTGCGCGCGCGCATGTGTGTGTGAGAGTGAGTGAGTGAGTGAGTTGTGTGTGCATGCGCGTGTGTGTCTGTCACACACAGAGAGAGAGAGAGAGAGAGAGAGAGAGAGTG
>CM050199.1:25727500-25762500 GCA_027475355.1 Coilia nasus
GCGAGTGAAAGATAGATAGAGAGAGAGAGAAAGGGAAAGAAAGAAAGAAAGAAAGAAAGAAAGAAAGAAAGAAAGAAAGAAAGAAAGAAAGAAAGAAAGAAAGAAAAAAGAAAGAAAGGAAGGAAGAAAGAAAGAAAAAAAAGAAAGGAAAACAGAGAGTGGGCTTTGGGATTTGGCTGTGATGAAAGTAGCTTAGGAAAGCTTCTTCTCATACAGTACAATGGTTCTGGTTGACTGTGTGGTGTATAAATAGAGCCAGCTCTTTAAAGTAGTCTGGTGGATGTGTGATAAAAAGAAAAAAACAACTAAAGCTTAACATATTGGACCATTGGTCTGGCTTAGTGGCTTTGTTTTCTCATGTATTTAGATACTATTTATTAACGTGTGTGTGTGTGTGTGTGTGTGTGTGTGTGTGTGTGTGTGTGTGTCTGTGTGTGTGTGGTGTGTGTGTGTGTGTGTGTGTGTGTGTGTGTGTGGTGTGTGTGCCTGGGGGTGTGTGTATGTGTGTGTGCCTGGGTGTGTGTGTGTGTGTCTGAGAGAGAGAGAGAGAGAGAGAGAGGGAGAGAGAGAGGAGAGAGAGAGAGAGAGAGAGAGAGAGAGAGAGAGAGAGAAATTGTGTGTGTGTGAGAGAGAGAGAGAGAGAGAGAGAGAAATTGTGTGGGTGTGTGTGAGCACGCACGTGTGTATGTGTGTGTATGTGGGTCCCTCTTTGGCCACACTGTCAGCTCCCTTTAGTGTCTGATGAGGCTGTCACATGTGGCAGTTCCAGAGCAAACAGGCCATGAAAGAACCCACGGAAAGGCACACACGCACACTTACACAAGCCACACATACACACGCACACTTACACACACACACACACACACACACACACACACACACACACACACACATACACACACACACACACACACACACACACACACACACAAACACACAAACAAGTATCCAAATCGATCCATTATTCCCCCGCCAAGTTCTTTCAGCACCTCTTGGACAGCGACACCTGGCCCAGTCTGCAGCGACGCTCCATTTCAGCACCAAGCGTGGCGGACAGCGCCCGGGCTGTCAGCTGCAAATTGTGGGCTTGCTCCTCAGCAGCGTTTTCAGCACCGGACAGGGACAGCAGTCAATTGCCCAGATGACAAGAGCTTTGGCAGGGAAGAGGTGCTAATAATCTATCTGCCTCCCTCTTCTTCTCTATTCTTCTCTCCTCTCCTTCTCTCTTCTCTCCTCTCCTTCTCTCATCCTGTCTTCTCCTCCCCCTTGTTTTCTTTATTGTTCTCTGGGCCGGAGGCTCTGTTGCCTTTGGGATTCACTAGTAAACACCACACGCAGATACATATATATATACACACCCACCCATAAAGGCATACAGTATACATACCAACCTACACAGACATATAAAGAATTACACATATATACAACACACACACACACACACACACACACACACAGCACACACACACACACACACAGGAGTGTATGAGTGTCTCAGACCTCCCGTTGTTATATAACCACAGAATACTCAGATGTGCCTAAACAAAACCCTAGTTTTAATCATAACTATCAGTAAATATTTGTTTTTACACAGCATTTACACAGAGGAAGTATGAATACACCAGCACTCACAAAATAAGCACACACACACACTCACACACACACACTCACACACACACACACACACACACACACACACACACACACACACACACACACACACACACACACAAACCACACTACAAAGAAAGATCTATGTTTGGATAAAACCCTTGCAGCCTACCACCTGACCATGCGAAAAGGCCTAGCTTATCTCCTCTTCAGATAAGAAAACCCAATGTATGCCTCTTCCTCCCCCCTTTACACACGCTACCCAAGAAGAGCCAGTTATGGTCTTTACCTTATCTGCACAACAGACAAACCATCCTGTTGCCATTAAAAGATATTCTTTAAGGCTAGCACCCAAGCCGCACTGCGAGGCTACCAGCCTGTACAATCCAACGACTTCATCTAAAGCCATTTAAGTTGAATGGCTTATGCTGAAATTCACACTCCAGCTTTAACTCATTGCGTTACACTTTATTTTACAGTCTCTGTTACAGTGTATCTTCATTATAAAATTCAGTCTGATAAAGTGCGTAACAACACATAATTTCTGTATTTAAATTGTACCTTAGGGGGTTACAGTAGGATTAGGGTTAGTGTTAGGTATGCACAGTGTAAGTACATAATGTTTCATGCAGATACATTGTAAAAGGGACGGTAAAATAAAGTGTGTGTAAAATGTGCAAAAAGATCTGTGCACAAATTGCCATCAAATGTCCCATAACTGTAGCCTGGTAAACCAGTCCCCCCTCGTACTTCTTTTCTTGTTGTACAGACGTTCTGAAGTCGATGCCGTTGAAATTCATGTATGAGGTATGAACTCCTAGCCAATCAGCAAACAGGGGGAGTGTTTGTGAGCCATGACGTTGACTTTGTGTGCTACATTTCAATTGTAGTGCGTAGGTAGGCTAATTGCATACGTGACGACCAGACGTTAGCAATTGGGTAAAGGCAGATCCACTTGTTTTAAACTTCAGCAGAGTCCACACCTCCAGGAAGAAATTGTTTCTCAGTGCAGTGACTCCAGACCCTCTGTACAAAATGAAATGAAGTACGAGGGGCTGGTTTACCAGGCTACCATAGCTGAGCCATTGAGGAAATACATTAAGGGATTATCTCAGTCACTGTTATAGTAGTTTCACTGAAAAAAGACACATTTCTCAAGGCTCATTGCCCTGGGCAATTGTGGAAAAAAAGCAGTCAGGTTCAGATATATGTTATGGTACTATGAGGACAGCACAGTCAAGGGTATGGGTTTAAAGGAGGTTCATCTTCTGATAGAACGTGTGCATTCATCTGGATGAAAGGATATGCTCAAATGAAACGTAATGCTGCATAAATGTATGTTTATCTGACAACCCTGTCACATATGTGCCAAAGCATATACACATACATATACATATACATACATATACATATACACAATACTCTCTCTCTCTCTTTCTCCCTCTCTCTCTCTCTCTTTTCTCTCTGACACACACATGAACACACATGAACACACACACACACACACACACTGAACAGTGACATGCTTGCGCTTACTGCACCTCTCCATAGGTTCTCCTCTGCTAGTCGTGCGGACTGACATCCAGAATAGCTTTTTTTTTTTTTTATCTGACTCCAGCAGGCCACCGTACCTCACATAATCCGACACGCTTTATTTCCCAATCCAGAATCTATGTAATTAATCTGTTCTGCTTCACAGTGTACGTCAAGCATGATTCAGAAAGTCGCGCATGTGGTCGATGTGTGGTATCGATTCCAGTGCGTCATTTCTGCATGTAGCAGTGCCCTACGGGGTGTGAAGGGAATAGGATGTATGGAAGCACAGCGCTGGTGGAATACAGTCCCGTGATTCTGATTTATTTTATCATTTAAACAGCACTACTGGCAATTGCCAAAAGCTGGCCATACGAATGGAATGGAATGTGTGTTGTATGTTTGTGTGGGTGTATGTGTGGATGGGTATATATATATGTGTGTGTGTGTGTGTGTGTGGTTGGGTGGGTGTGTTTGTGTGCGTGTGTGTGTGGATGGGTATATATATATGTGTGTGTGTGTGTGTGTGTGTGTGTGTGTGTGTGTGTGTGTGTGTGTGTGTGTGTGTGTGTGTGTGTGTGTGTGTGGATGGGTATATATATGCGTGTGTGTGTGTGTGTGTGTGTGTGTGTGTGTGTGTGTGTGTGTGTGTGTGTGTGTGTGTGGACATCTCTGCTCACACCCATGCTATTAATCATTACAGCAGTGGTGGGGCTGCAAGGCTCTGGTCTGTGAAGTGTGTGTGGGGGTGGAGAGAGGCTTTTGTAATGTCACAGAGAGAGTAGGAAATGGCTTACAGAAGACTTGGGAGATTTGTACAGCAGCAGAAAATAAAAACAAGTAAGTAAATAAGTAAATGAAATGTATTTGTACAGAGCTTTTTACAGACCGAAGTCAAAAAGTGTTTGACATGACAGATAAAGATAAAGTTAAAAAACAAGAGTGCTTTTCATGGCAGGTAAAAAAATATGTATATAACAGAGAAGCACAAACATAGGGCAAGACAACGGAAAGGGGATCTACCCCAATGCTTGTCTGTAGAGATGGAACTTGGCTCTTAAAGATGTCTCCAGTCACAGCAAACCTGAGCTGGGTGGGAAGGGTATTTCATCACTTGTGGGGGGAATGGATTCAAAGGCTCGGTTACCACCAGTCTTTTGAATGGGAACGTAGAACAGGCAGCATTTTTTTGGTTGTTCGTGATCAGGGGGAGTAGATGGATGTATAAGCAGCCTGGCCATGTGGAGCGTGATGGTAAGAACCTTAAGCTGTACCCTGTAGCCTGTGTAAGGACCTGAGAAAGGGACGGGAGGGGGTAATATGGCAGAGTCCGTCTGACCTACAGTAGTTAAAAGCCTAGCAGCAGCATTCTCTATAGGGCTGTAGGTGCGACAGAACAGCCTTATCGAGGGAGGAGAACATTGTGTTGCTGTAGTCTATGCGTGAGGAAATAAATGAATGTATCCCGCGTTTCCAGTTCTGGAGTGTGACACCAACAACCATTTAAGGGCCTTATGGTAATGAACAGCAGAATGCAATACCTATGGAGGTTAATGACACATGCAGAAGATAAGAGCATGAGAGAGAAAGAGAGAGAGAGAGAGAGAGAGAGAGAGAGAGAGAGAGAAAAAATGTCAAGAAAAAAAGGGGTCAGTAGATAGAGATGGATAGAGAAGGGAGGCAAAAAGACACTGTGGAAAATATAACATGATAGAGAGTGAAGGACAGCGAGAGTAAGAAAAAGATAGACTGTAGTGGCACCACTCTTATGGAGAGGGATAGACACATGTACATCTAACACACACACACACACACACACACACACACAGAAAGACAAACATCAACAAAAGCAGACAGTGGGAGTGAGAGAAACAGATATGTGTTTACAATCTTTACTAAGAGTTCTTTAAACACTACTTAATTTAAAATGGATTTACTAATTGACGGAATTGACACCTGTCCGCATTTAACACCAGTTGTCATGCAACACGTAATCCTCAAGGTGTCGTGAAACTGGGTTCTCATGTGATCAAGTGTTTGACTACACTCTCCCCTTACATACTGTCAAGGCTGGTTTTAGCACCGGCCCTTCTGTTAACGAGATGGTCTGGTGTTGGAGATGAGGATCATTTGCATGTGTAAATTAGCCTGATTAAATAGGCATGAGCAAAGCATGTTCTGGACGTGTTGCTAACATGACCTCATACCCACACACGCACACACACACATACAAATACACACACATGCACAAGTACACACACACGCGCACACACACACACACACACACACACACACACACACACGCGCACACACCACACACACACACACACACGCAATTCAAATAAGCTTTCTTGACATGATAAATTGCTGCTAAAACAAAGAGCTCCCACTCACTCTCTCATGGTTGTGTCTCTCTTACAATCTCTTTTCCTCCTCCTGCTCTCTCTTCTCTCTCTCTCTCTCTCTCTCTCTCTCTCTCTCTCTCTCTCTCTTTCTCTCTCACACACATACACACACTCTCTCTATGTCACACACACACAAGCATACGTAGACACATACACACACACACACACACACACACACAAACACACGCGCACACACACGCCACACGCACACACACACAGACACACACACACACACACACACACACACACACACATACACAGGCACACACACACAAACACACACTGTATACACAGCTCTGCAAACACTCCCACCTATTCAGTCTCTTTATTCCTCCCACTTCCTCCCTCTCTTCTCCTCTCCTCTCCTCTCCTCTCCTCTCCTCTCCTCTCCTCTCCTCTCCTCTCCTCTCCTCTCTTCTTCTCTTTCTCTTCTCCTCTCTTCTCCTCTCCTTCCTCTCTTCTCCTCTCATCTCCTCTCCTCTCCTCTCTTCACCTCTCTTCTCTTCTCCTTTCTTATCTTCTCTTCTCCTCTCTTCTCTTCTCCTCTCCTCTCTTCTCCTCTCTTCTCCTCTCTTCTCTTCTACTCTCCTCTGACTCCGTCACCATAAGGAGGGAGGGAAGGTGAGCTAATTTTTCACTCACAGTGGAGCTGCCCTTGCCTGTCCAGACCTGCCGGCGTGTGTAAGAGTGCAGGAGTCCATTCCACCTCCACATTATGCTGCTCTTTGCCATGCCTGTCTTGACTCCAGCTTTTACAGAGGGGCACACACACACACACACACACACACACACACACACACACACACACACACACACACACACACGCACGACAACACTACACACACACACACACACACACACACACACCACTTGGCATGGACTCACAAAAAAATCACCTTGAATGGGGTTGTCCCCTGATCTGGTTGTGGGTCCTTCCATGCGTTTGTGTGAATGAGCTTCCCTAGATTTGTACAGACCATACGAGTGTGAAAACCTGCGGAATTAGTAACAGCCAGGACAAAGTTTATCCTCGACACGAGCAGTCAGGGTGTCATCTGGCTTTAAAGCAAAAAACCACAAGGGTAGAAAGGGCAGAAGAGAGAGAGAGAGAGGAGAGAGAGAGAGAGAGAGAGAGAGGAGTAGAGAGAGAGAGAGAGAGAGAGAGAGATGGAGAGAGAGAGAGGAAAACCGGGAGAGAGGAAAAAGGAGAGAATGAGGACAGGAGGGTAGAAGAAAAAGGGATAGAGAGGGGGATGGAAAAAAGGTTAAGGGAGAGAGAGAGAGAGAGAGAGAGAGAGAGAGATGGGGGAAGGGATTGTTTTCCATTCCACTTCCCTGCAGCTGTCGTTTCTGTGATAGGCCGTGTAAATCAGTGGCCTGGCTGACGCTTGGAGCGGAAGGAGAGAAGGTCTCGCCCTTCTCTTCCCTTTCCCTCTTTTCCCTCCGTACCCTCTCTCTCTCTCTCTCTTTTTTTTCTCTGTCTATCCTCTTGCTCTTTCTAATAACCTTATCCTGTTCCTCCCCTCATTTAATCAGGTTGTTTTTTTTTTTTCTCTCCCCTCTCTTCCCCAGTGAGTCTAAGCTCTCCTATCTCCTTAGGAGCTTCCCAGGGCGACCAAACATTTTTTACACACCAGGCAACCTGCCATCCCTTATTAGCTATCATTGAGAGAACAGCAAGGGTGCCATCAATTACATCTCTAATAACTGAGGAGTGACCGCATAATGCATTGTAACATGCCAGGGGCGTCATGGCCGCCTCGTGCAAACATGGCAAACCGACCACCTTAACGACCATTCCCCTTTAAGAAATGTGTTGAGGAAAAAAAAAAAAAAAAGTCATTAAGAGCAAACAGCATAAAAAAGAAAGTACACTTTATTTTACCTGTCCCTGATACGTCAGTGAGGTACAGTATAACAATGTGTGTAACAATATGTAACATTATGTACTTACACTGTACTGTAGGGTTATGGTTCGTGCTAAGTATGTACAGTACGGTGTAAGTACATTATATCAAATTTTGTTACATGTAGATACACTAAAAAAGGAACCGTGAAATAAAGTGTTACCAAAAAAAAAACATGGCTGGTGCGAATTGATTTTCCTCTCTCACCTTTTCCCCAGGGTTAACCTGTGCCTTGGTTGCCTTGATTTGACTGCTTTGCTTTGCTTTGCTTTGCTTTGCTTTGCTTTGCTTTGCTTTGCTTTGCTTTGCTTTGCTTTGCTCTTTGCTTTGCTTTGCTTTGCTTTGCTTTGCTTTGCTTTGCTTTGCTTTGCTTTGCTTTGACTTGCCTTGCGTGTCACGAATGGGTGTCCATGGCAGACTACATGCATCATTCTCTTACTACATACAGCTCAGAGTACCCTGGCCAATTTAACCCCAGCCGTGCCAATTGATTTGTCACCCAAAGGATCTTTGCAAGCGTTGTCCTCAGCTTGCCCTAAGCTAGTGTCCTATTGATGAGCGCTGTTTTAACTACAGATAACCATAGGGTTGTATGACTGGGCCATTCATTTACGGCATTACAAGTGTCACAGTGGCATTACAATGTCAATGCAGTTTCAGTGTTGCTGTCCCTCTTAGTCCTTGTAGTGCATGTAAGCATGTGTTGATTACAGAGGTTATCAAACAGCTAGGATGAATCTAGTCAATGCTAAAAGGAGCTGATGCTCTCTCTCTCTCTCTAAAAGGCCATGATGGATTGAATGATCTTAAGAGAAACAGGTTTGTATTGACAAGAGGAAAAGAGCCATGATTATCTTTAAAATGTTTCTCCTTTGTTTGGCCCCTGAGCCAGTAAGTCTGCACACACACTCACACACTCACACACACACACACACACACACACACACACACACACACACACACACACACACAGGCGCACATATGCACACACATACACATACATGCATACACACAAACACACACAGACTTTCTCTCTATCTATTTGTTGCTCTCCTGTGATGCATTGACATGCTCTCTGGAGTGGGAAGATTATACGAGACTAAAAGTAATTACTTCTTCTTAGCCGTCCATGTTGCCGAACTCTTATCAGCGGGGGCAATCGACGAGCTCCGGAAGTCCTTCATGTCTTATCGGAGCAACACGCAAACGGAGGCAACCTGTGTTCATTTTCGCAAGCCTGTCCCAGTAAACGTCCTCTTCATGACTGTTGTGGCATCGATCCACTGAAGATAGGTGGGAAAGGGTTTAAATGTAGTCAAAGACTGGGCATTGAGCCAAGTTCATCTCGAGTCTATGGCACTGTTGCCTTTGAATCGACCCTGTGGATTGGTTGACCTTAAGACAGTGCTTATTGTTAACTTTGAATCGTATTGGCGAAAAATAAGGCACATTGAATGTGCCTTCGCCCACATCTCTATTTCCCCAAAGTCAGGAAATGTCCCTAAGTATCAAAAAGATGGCGGCCAACTTTTTTTTTTTCTTCTTCCAAATAAGCTGTTCTGACGGCTGAATGGTGGAGGCAGATTTCAAAAGCTATCAGCGGCCTTTCAGACGGCAACTCGGGGCCGCAGGACGTCTCAACTGAGCAAGATAAATGAGACTGCAGCGCGTATTATAATATCTGAGCACAGCAATGGCTCACCTCTGTGAGCAACTAGCGGCCCAATCCCCTGCCCCCTAAAACCTCCAGCCTCCCTCCACCCCCCTCAGCCTCCCCTTCCCCTTGACCAAAAACAGCAGAGAGCTCAGGAGCACGGGGCAAATAGCTGTGATTAACAGTGAGAGATAAATTTCATACATTATTCATTCCATCTTTACCTTCGGCGCCCGACGAATGGCTGGCTGATTTTTTTCGCCACAGCCCCGGCATTGTTCCCGGGGAAACAGAAAAAAAACAAAAAACTTCAAGCCGAATTAATAAGGTGATAAAATCAAGTCCCTTGAGGGATCGACCTTGTTCAAAGCTGCTTCAAACTTTGGGCAGCCCTGTAGGAGAACAACTCATGCTTTCTGGAAAGCCACAGGTGGCCTCTCCCTTTTTTTAACCGACCCCCAAAGCCCAACCCCTCAGGCTGTTTTTTTTTCTGCAGATAACCCAGTTTCAGTATAGCGGAGGCTCCGTGGAAAATAGATATGGAGGGTTTTAAGAAACTAGGTGACCGTAGACAAACCAGCAAGACTGTCACTACTCACTGGAGAGGCACAAAGCATCTTTCTTCCTCCGTCTCTCTCTCTAGATCCTGTCTTTCTGTCTCTCCCTCTGTCACCTTTTCTCTTCCTGTCTCTGTCTTTCTCACTTTCTCTCGCTCTCCCTTTCTGTTTCCTTGTGTATATAGGATCCACAGGCTCACTGCTATCTGTGTTTCAGCTCATTGCGCCTATAAATGTTTATAGACATGTTTAAAGCGTCTCTTGTGTGCATTCACAGTGGAACACAGTCCATCAACCTTCCTGGTGCCTTCATTGCTGTGTTCATAAAACAAGGTCATACCATTCAGCCAGGCTTCCTCTGAGCTTTGACTTCTCAGGGCTGATGATACAGGGCCTCTCTAATTGAGTCTTACCCCACCCCCACCCCCCACCCCTTTTCCGACGGATGCTCCCTTTGCCAGAGCGAGCGGCCATGGCTCCTCTGTCAGTCTCTCTCTGTCGGTGACACAGCTGTCACTGTAAATAACCCAGCCGCCTCCTGATATGATAAGCCCATGGGAGAAATGAATTACCCAGGATGCACAGGGAGAGAGCCGTGCCAAACACAGGATGAGAGGCTGGCTAATTCCGTGGCCCTCTTACTCTCGGTTAAAAAAGAATTTGCCCTATGCACACACCAACATGCCCTGTACTCATTTAAGGGTCATGTACAGTGTGCTTCTTTTAGTTATTTTGTGAATTATTTATTTCAATTGAATTTACTGTATTTACACAAATATCCCAGACATGTTAACTATCCACATTGCCAACAAACTGTCACATACCGGTCAACAAAACTGAGAGCTCTCCTAACCCTATAACCCTTTGTAATCCTCACCTTAACATCTCATAAGCCCAAGACCTAGCCTTAAAGAACATCTCTCTAAAACCTTAACCCTCACACATGACCTTAATATCTTTTTTTAAGATTTCAAAAATCATATTTATGGGTAAAAACAACAGATGCAGAGATTACATAAACAGTCATTCTGATTTTCTATGCATCCCCATCAGCATGCATGCTTTAGGTTGGTTGTTCTCCTTTGATGGCAGTTCTGTGGCAAATTTATTGAAAAAAAAGTAGGAAAGTTTGTTTTTTTTTACTGTCACAACGGGGAGTCGTGAGTAATTTTACAAGCATTAAAATGCATCAGCTTACGTAAATATTTCCGTGGTTATTATTCTGCTTCAGCAGCCTGTCAGGTGGAGCAGCCTACCCCCTCACCTGGTGTTACCCCAGCCCTGCCACCCTGTGCTGACTCCCCTTCCCCTCGGTCTGTTTACCCACCTGCCAATCCGGTGTCCGTCAGGCTTCGCCTGGGTGGAAGAGATGAGGGGTGAGTGTGGGTGTGGGTGTGGATGTGGGGGGGTTGCAAAGCCTGTGCCAAGCTTAGTATGCCGAAGTGTCCATCGGGAGGTTGGCTTCAGCAAGGTGTGGAGAATCGATGTGTGTCCTTGCCCAGACAGAACGGTGCCCAGCTATGCCTAGTGCCAACCTTTGCTCATTGTGTACATGGCATGTTATTTTTTTGACCACAGAATATCCTTTGAGATTCCTTTTGCCAAAATGATTTGGGACCTGCATTGTATGTTGTAAAAAAGCAGCATAATTAGCATTGGCTCATCAAGCTTCCTGTGAATAAAGAAACTAGCAAACGAAAGGCAAACAGGCTGTAGAGACTGCAAAGGTGATCTCATCTCTGGAGAATGCAACATGACAGATTCTCATTGTCCTTATGGTGATTTTTTATGGTGTAAACAGTGGGGACTCCCAGAGGAAGTGATTTAGAGAGAAGATGAGGACAGGACCGGCAGGGCATGGAAGATTCTAGAAATTGTCTCACTGCTCTGCAGTGACGCTCATAACAAAGTGTACTGAGGCGTAAACCAGGAAAGTGTTTGTGATTCTGTCGACTGTCTTTGCAGGGCATGTCACGGTTCAGAAACCCAAGTACCTTTGTGAGGTGACCTAACCATTCAACCTCGATCAGGTCCTGTGTCACACTGGCAGGCATCCAGAGATGTAGCACACTGACACACACACACACACACACACACACACACACACAGGTCATGGGTTCAACCAAACTAATTGTGAGCCCCTGACAGATCAATACCTTAGGTCATGTGTTGTTTTCGTAATGGTGGTTTGCGACCAGGTCAGTAAGGACATCCTGAGGTTCTTGGTATCACTTTGCTGACCATTCTACTGGCTACTTATTTATTCCTCCATTTCCTCCATTTCCTCCATTCTTTCTTTCTTTCTTTCTTTCTTTCTTTCTTTCTTTCTTTCTTTCTTTCTGTCTTGTCCTCTGTACACATTCAAGCTCCATGCATATTTGCAGGACATGTTTATTCGAAGTGATTTTTCAAGTGAAACCGCTGGTCCTGTTTGCATGTGTCCATTCAAAGCGAGCTGCTTATTTGAGTATGGCCTTGTTTGTGTATTTGTGTGCACCGAGGCATGCTGGGAGCTCGAGGGCAGCGGACAGCAGAGATGCACACACACACACACACACACACACACGAACACACACACAACGGAGGAGAAACAGGGTGGGGTGGGGTGGGGGCATTCGAGGGCAAGAAAAGGGGCTGGGGGTTGAGGGGGGGGGGGGGGGGGGTAAAGGGTGGGGGTAGGATAGAGTAGGCTAGGGTGACCCTGAGTCACGTTCTGTGACACATGACATTGTGGCCTGGCTGAGAGAGATGGGTAGGTCAGGGCCGGGCCGGGCAGCAGAATAAATGATGTGGACACACTGGTGTCCCCTATGTGTGAGCTGGCCACACAGACGGGATGAATGCGAGGTTAGAGAGGACAGCACATGGCACTCCAAACCAAGCCAGAGCTCAGAGCTTATTTCTGAGTCATTATTAATATTCATAATTCATATTTATAGCATCGTGGTACGACCCTGTCACCTTGGTTTACTTCCTTTTCTTGCATATAAGCCATGAACAGCGTTTGTTTCGTTTCTCATCGTTGGTTGTGTTTTAGGAAGCACTCACAACCTCTCGTGAAACAGTTTAAATGAAAAGTACAAACAACAAAACATTTGTCTAAAGTGATGTTTTACATGACCTATTTTTCAAGTATATCTCTAAGCCATGGAGTAATGACTTGTTTTCCTGTGCATTCTCTCTACACACACGCTTAAACATTTTACTTCTAATCATCTGTGTAAAAGGTGACAGAGAGGAAGATAGAGAGAGAGAGAGAGAGAGAGTGAGAGAGAGAGAGAGAGAGAGAGAGAGAGAGAGAGAGAAGAGAGAGAGAGAGAGAGACTGAGAGAGACTGAGAGAGAGAGAGAGAGCGAGAGAGTGCAAAGACAGATGAGAGTAGATACAGAGATACTGAGAGAGAGTAGAGAGAGGGAGAGAGAGTCACAGAAAGAGAAGGAGAAACTAGAGAGAGGGAGAGAGTCAGAGAAAGAGAAGGAGAGAGTAGAGAGAAAGAGAGAAAGGGAGAGAGAGACAGGGGAAGAGAAGGAGAAAGAGAGAGTAGAGAGAAGGAGAGAGAGTCAGAGAAAGAGAAGGAGAAAGAGAGAGTAGAGAGGGAGAGAAAGAGAAGGAGAAGGAGAAAGAGAGAGCAGACAGGGACAGAGAGACAGGGAAACAGAAAGAGAGGGAGCAGAGAGAGAGGGGATGGAGAGAAGGAGGGAGGGCAAAGTCTCCTCTCAGCAGGGAGAGGGGTATAAGATGAGCCTTCTGTGTGCGCCTAAAGATGCTCTGTGTGTGTGTGTGCCTAAAGATGCTCTGTGTGTGTGTGTGCCTAAAGATGCTCTGTGTGTGTGTGTGCCTAAAGATGCTCCGTGTGTGTGTGTGCGCCTAAAGATGCTCCGTGTGTGTGTGTGCCTAAAGATGCTCCGTGTGTGTGTGCCTAAAGATGCTCTGTGTGTGTGTGTGTGCCTAAAGATGCTCCGTGTGTGTGTGTGCCTAAAGATGCTCCGTGTGTGTGCGCCTAAAGATACTCCGTGTGTGCGCCTAAAGATGCTCCGTGTGTGTGTGTGCCTAAAGATGCTCCGTGTGTGTGTGTGCGCCTAAAGATGCTCCGTGTGTGTGTGTGTGCCTAAAGATGCTCCGTGTGTGTGTGTGTGCCTAAAGATGCTCCGTGTGTGTGTGCCTAAAGATGCTCTGTGTGTGTGTGTGCCTAAAGATGCTCCGTGTGTGTGTGTGTGTGTGCGCCTAAAGATGCTCCGTGTGTGTGTGTGCCTAAAGATGCTCTGTGTGTGTGTGTGCCTAAAGATGCTCCGTGTGTGTGTGTGTGTGTGTGTGTGCCTAAAGATGCTCCGTGTGTGTGCGCCTAAAGATACTCCGTGTGTGCGCCTAAAGATGCTCCGTGTGTGTGTGTGCCTAAAGATGCTCCGTGTGTGTGTGCCTAAAGATGCTCCGTGTGTGTGTGTGTGCCTAAAGATGCTCCGTGTGTGTGTGCCTAAAGATGCTCTGTGTGTGTGCCTAAAGATGCTCCGTGTGTGTGTGCCTAAAGATGCTCCGTGTGTGTGTGCCTAAAGATGCTCCGTGTGTGTGTGCCTAAAGATGCTCCGTGTGTGTGTGTGCCTAAAGATGCTCCGTGTGTGTGCGCCTAAAGATGCTCCGTGTGTGTGTGTGCGCCTAAAGATGCTCCGTGCTCAGGCTCTCCTGAAGCTGCTCCCTCCTTCATTTATCTCCTTCACACAGACTCCTCTCTCTGTCTCTCTCTGTCTCTGTCTCTGTCTCTCTCTCTCTCTCTCTCTCTCTCTCTCCCTTTCTGTCTCGCCCTCTCTCTCTGTCTATCTCTCTCTCTCAGGCTCCTCAGAAGGAGGTCTGTCTCTCTCTCTCTTTCTGTCTCTCTTTCTGTCTCTCTCTGTCTCTCTCTCCCTTTCTGTCTCTGTCTTTGTCTCTCTCTCTCTCTCTCTCTCTCTCTCTCTCTCTCTCTCTCTCTCTCTCTCTCGCACTCTTTCTGTAGTCTTGTTCTCCTTCCCCAAGAGAGAGAACGTTGTGCCATTCTCCACATACATGTCTGACGGTTGACGGGTCCTTCAGAGACTTATCTTTGTGTGTGTGTGTGTGTGTGTGTCTACAGTGGTGTGTGTGTGTGTGTGTCTACAGTGGTTCATGCATTCCACTGTTGATGGGTAGAGTGGAGAGTACGGCTGCTCACCGCTCTGATCAAGGTCGCAAGAACAGGAGAGATGTGGGAAAAAAGAGAGAGAGTGAGAAAGAGAAAGGTGTGGCAATTGGAAAAAAAATAAATAAAATTTGAGCCGAGGGAGAAGTTCCTCCAAGTTTGAGCCATCGGCTCGCTGAATTTCGACAAGTAGTGATGATTCTTTCACTTACTCCCTCTTGGTCTCTCACACACACTCTTCACACAACGACAAAGTGGGAAAGCAAGCAGTTAAAAGCTCTCTTTCTCAACATCTTTCATTCTCAATGCCACTGCTTGGTGCAACAACAAGTGAAACACAGATGCTGGCACGTGATGGACGACGTCAAAGCTGACCCATCAAAGTGTGTGTGTGTGTTTTGGAAGTATAGCCTACTAATAGGGATGGTATGGAGCGCACACTTGTCTGGGAACAGTAATCATTTTGAGAGCCCTGTGTGCAAAATCCATTTTTGCAGTGGCCTGGGTGGGTATCACTCTTCTGTCACTCATGACCTAGGTATCAAAGCTGACCCATGAAACTGTCTGGGTGTCTGTTTTATCATGGTATTATAGCACTCTAATAGAGACAGCACCAGGCACCCACTGGTCTGGACTTTTTGGAGAGCCTATTACTTCTGGGTATCAAACCTGACCTGTGAATCTGGATGTGTCTGTTTTATCACCGTACTGATGGAGACTGCACCATGTACCCACTGCTCTGGGATCAGTAAAGGTCTTGACCCCTTTTCGGAGAGCCCAGTTCTGCCACAGTCTAGGTGATCAGTGATTGGGCAGGCATCTGTACATGCAGGAAGCCAGGGAGGCAGGAGAGGTGTGTGTGTGTGTGCGTGTGCGTGTGCGTGTGTGCGTGCGTGCGTGCGTGCGTGCGTGCGTGCGTGCGTGCGTGCGTGCGTGCGTGCGTGCGTGCGTGCGTGCGTGCGTGCGTGTGTCTGTGTGTGTTGCACTGACAGTGACTGTGTAGGGTCCTGGCAGAGTGCTTATGAGGAAGAACGTACTTTAAATGTATACTGTAGCTACTGAATGTCATGTGTGTTACTAATATGAAACATGCTCATTGCCCAGTCATTGTCAATTGCAGCTGGGTAGCTCTGGATGTGCTGTGTAATACCTAAAGAGGGATTATTTGAAGTGTCTTAATAATGTCAAAACACTCATTTTTCCACTTCAGAAAATGTAATAACTAAAACCCATGGCAGGTTTTTATGCATTGCACATTAGGCGAAATGGGGTGTGTGTCTGTGTGTGGGGGGGGCAACCTCTCTTTCACAAGCTGTCGTCTGACTTAATATATTTCCATATTTTAGAATGTGTTAAGGGCATATTTGTGTTGCACAAAAAAAAAGTCTTCACACCATGCAAGATCCTCCGTTACCATGGTAACCCTGATTTCTGTATGATAATCGGATTCCTACAACCATAGCTGTGAAAATACGCTCTCTCATTCCCTCCCTCTCTCTCATTCCCTCCCTCTCTCTTATGGAAGGTCCTTGGGAATTATAATAATAAACACCATGAGAAGTTTGACTCTGTGACCACGCACAAAGAGGAAAAAGTGGGTGGTGGCTAAGAATTGTGAGCTTTGTAGTTTAAGCCCTCCCCAGGAGAAAATGCTGTTTATTTATAGCCTACATTACTAAGACTACCATCGATGGATAAGCAATCAGAGCAGAGGGAAGGTGATGAAATGGTGTAATGGAAAAGGGACAAGCACGCGCATCATCCTCTCGTCATTTTTTCCACCGTAGAGATAGAAAAAGAGAAAGTGGCAGCGGAGAAAAAAAAAACAAGATTTGGAGGGAAAGATTGACGACCAGTGCATTAGCCAATGTTGTGGGAGGGGGGAAAAACATATACGTACACCCATTCCTTTTAAGATGGAGGATCCTCTCAGAACGAATTAGATCTTGTCTATGTTGAAGGAACCCAGGAGGTATATAATCTAATATTGTGTTGCTGCAGTTTCCTGCAAATGTGGGTGATTGAAGAAGACAGGCTCAGAAAGGCACGATGTGACTCAAACTACTTGCTATTGCACATGGCTAGTCTTTGTCCTTCCAGTTGAATCTCTCCTCTTGCTTCTCCCAGGCTGACATTGGTGGATTTGTACAAAGCAGCCATTGCAGAATATAGTTTGCTTTGCAGCTTCAAGGCCAAAAAGGTGTCAACATGAACATATGATGACAGTGATTTTATTGTCCTTTGTTCCCTACATTAATTTAACAGACTTTATCATTTGACTGAAACGACTCAAAGAAAATTGTCTCATTTGTGTCATTAGCTGTTTGCTTTTTCTACAAAAAGGAAGAGTAAGAGACAGATGTAATGATAAGAACAAATGAGAGTTTCGGAGAGAGAAGTGGAAGAGAAAAAAGAGAAGAGCAAGAGAGATAAAGAGAGAGAGAGAGTGAGAGAGAGAGAGAAAGAGAGTGGGAGAGAGAGAGAGAGAAAGAAAGAGAGAGAGCGGGAGAGAGAGAAAGAGATCGAGAAAGAGAGAGAGAGAGTGGGAGAGCGAGAGAGAAAGAAAGAGCGAGAGAGAGAGAAAGAAAAAGAGATAGAGAGAAAGAGAGAGAGAGCAATAGAGAGAAAGAGAGAGAGAGAGTGAGAGATAGGGGAAGGAAATTTTAAGTAACATGCAGCCCTCCATCCATCTTCTTCGCCCACTCTGACAACTATGGATCCTCTCCCTGCAGCGCAAGACAAATGACCTTATTACTGCAAAGAGCCATTCAAAATAGGATCATGTCAAGCATGGCAAATGCCTTCCACTGAATATACAGACCTGCCACCCAGCTGGAGTAGCTGAAGGGACCGAGTATTCCCATCAAGTGCACATTTCATCGAGGGGCTTTTGGAGTGATCATTACATTTCAAGTAATACCAGTGTAGTAGCACTGTGAAGTCAGCTGGTAAGGACGCCGTTCATTAATGCTGTCAGTATGAGATGGCAAGGGTTCTGATTTGTAGGCATGAAAATACATTTCCTTTTTCACCACATTCATGTTCTTGTCATTAGGCAACCGAGACGTATTAAAAACTTGCTTGATGGTGGGAAATGGGAAACCGAACAAACCACTGATCAGACTGTTAGCTCCATGGGGTTTGAGCTTTGTCTAAATTGCAGTAGACTATTAGTGGGGTCTGTTTGCCACATCCTGTCTTCTAAACATGACTCATCAAGGAAGTGAAAAAGTGCAAGTGTTTCTCATTTGTCATTGTGATCACACAGCACGCACAATGAAATTCAACCTCTGCATTTAACCCATAAGCCAGTGCGTGGGGACGGTGCCATGCCCAGGGCACATCAGTCATGGGGGAGGATGGAGGACAGCACTGGTCATTCACTCCTGTCGGTGTGGGGAATTGAATGTGTGACCCCTCCTTAACCGCTAGCCCATGATTGCCTTGTCTTGTGATGAGACAAAAACTGTTGCATAATGCCTCACAGCTCCAGTGATATCAATTAACCATTGCAAATGTGAGTCATCTCAGGCAGCTAAAAAAGATTAGCTGTGTAAAATGTATATCTGCAGGGTTTTGCAACTGCACCTCATGGTATTTGTGATCCGCTGTAATACGGTCAGCCAAGGCTCACCAATGTGGAAGAGGTTTGGTTAAGATAAGGAACTACGTATGTTAACCAAGACTGTCAGCTTCTATTAAACAAAGCTGACAAAGCCACACATGTACCACATGTAACCAGATTACAGTTTATCTATTTACCTAAATTCACTGGCTGACCAACCAGTTACCTTGTTCATATCTGGCTACAAGCAGAATAAAGAAGGTGAAAATGTTGGTAGTGCTGTAGCTTGTTGTTAGCTTCATGCAGTTGTAACTCACCAACCTTGCTGTTTATAGTAGGGAACGATAAGGGAATCATCTAGTATGTGTGTGTGTTTGGCAGGGGTGGGGGGTGGAGTCAGGTAGAGAGAGAGAGAGAGAGGGAGAGAGGGAGAGGGAGAGAGATAACAAGAAATGAAGAAAGGAAGGCAAGTAGTGTGATCTCTGGGAAAACATCAGTTGTCTTGGGCTTAATTACAGGATTAAGTTGCTGGTTGGGTGGGGATTTGTTGATGTAGTATTACAAGAGAGTCAAACAGCCTCGAGTGCAAAAGGGAGAAAAAAAGAGAAACCTCGACACACTCGACTCATTCCCTGGGACGAGGCAGGAGTCACCCTGATGTTCCGATAATGGTATGTAGATTCCCCTCATCTGCACAGCAATTAAGTGCGAGATGTAATCTCGACAAAAGGTTATAATGCGTCTCACCTCCGTCCTCTTAAGGTCAAATGTGTTTGTTTTTCTCACTGGATGGAGGAACTCAATGAGCCGGTCCACTGTTTGCTACAGAGGTGGTCTAATAAGGCAAACAAATGTATGTGTCAAAACACGAAGCTCTGCAGAAGCAAGCTCAGAACGTAACTGCGTGAGACAAATTGCTTTCCCCCCCCCTTTCCTCTAAAGCCCTGTCAATCAAAAGCACAAATGCATACATCTCCTCCGTATCCTCGCCTTGTAATCAAAAGAGATTTTTTTGAGACTAAAGGAAATTGAGCTTGTTACTCTTGTCGTTTGAATACAACGATTTTCTCCCTCCCTCCCCATGTGACTCAAGTCACAACGATGAGATGTGTGCCGGAAAAGCCTTTTTGTTGATGACAGCAGCGATACCGTTTCTCTCTGCCGCCTGAAATGTGACATTAAGCTAAACGTGTAGGTGTGCCTCCATGCAGTCGTGTTTTCCGTGAGGCGAGGCTGCCTCGATACATTTGCTGAGGCCGAGCTCCTGGGTTTGACTTTTATCCGGCTTGTCAGGCTCTGACAGTCTTGCTGAGCTGAGCTGGGCGTGCGGGCGCACGGCAGGGATGGTTGGCAGGGGCACGCGCTTTCCCTGCCAGAGGGCCGAAGGTCAGGGGAAGGTTGACAGTGTTGCGCTCTCTCTCTCTCTCTCTCTCTCTCTCTCTCTCTCTCTCTCTCTCTCTCTCTCTCTCTCTCTCTCTCTCTCTCTCTCTCTCTCTCTCTCTCTTTCTCTCTGTCGGTGCTTTTCCACTTTCTGTTCCTCTGTTGTGTTGAGTTATGGGGACAGTGTGGAGGAGATATTTATGGAGCACAGTCTTGACATCTGGGAGAGTGTGTGTGTCTGTGTGTGTCTGTGTGCTGTACAGTGCACAGTGTAAGGGAGAACAAGAGTATGGCAGAATGCCTTCAACAACGTACATAAACAGCCAAGAAAAAAGAGAGAGATTTGAAGTGGGTGCTTTGTTGCAAATGCCTTTTTAAAAGGTTTTGTGAGTGTGATTTTTTTTTACAATGCTTAAAGATTTCAAATCACCAAATCTTCTGCACTACTCTGAGGATAAAATTCTTCACAGACAATGTCCTTTCAGCACATCTCAGACACAGCCTCACAGAGACATAGGCAGTGATTAGCAAGCAGCAGTGATTAGCAATATATGTACAGTAATATTGATGTTATCTGTAAACTGTTACTCTTTAAATCCCTTTAATAAAAACCCTTTAAATAGGATGATTTTGCTAGTTTGGAAGTCCCCTATTTCCCTATCAGCTTCTGATTGGCTGGAAGATGTAATATTTTTTAGACATATTTTATAGACATATGTGGGCCTATGTTTTGAAAGAATGCGGATACATAGCTGTAAAAACATGCATTCATAATTAGGAGATGTCTATGTGTATATATTTTTTGAGAGGTAGTCATGTTCTTGTTTTACTTTTATAAAAAAAAGAACACCTGGAGGAAAATGTACTGTTTTGTGTAACCTGTATTGTGCAGTTCCTTCAATAAATAAATATTAAAAAGTAAATTAAAAAGTAAATATTAAATCGTTAAAATGTAAATATACGAGTGATTTGGCACATCAGGCGCTCATCTGGTACATCCGATGGGTGGCTTTACTTCTTTGATGGATTTTTTTCTCACTGACATTTGGATAGCTGTTTTGGATAGCTTGCAGATGAGCGCTGTGCGCCGCTGGGCAGAAGTGCGTTTCCTGGCTACTCATGCAGAAGGCGGATTCGTGGAACACTTCCTCCCGCACGATTTTATATAGAGATATATTTCTCCTCGCAACCATCTTCGCAGATTTATACGGACGGCTAAGGCGAAAGGCGTGCCGTTTTAAAGCATGGCTGGTTTTTTCCTCCATACTCCCTTTTGGGTCCCGGTAACAGCTTGTTCAGTCAAGGGTTATCAGTTGCAGATGGTTTGGGACAATAAACACGATCAAATATGGGGGTGGATGCTCCACAGGGCTAAGGCTGAGCTGACTAACGCAAATGACACAGTTATGCCCACTCTCTCTCTCTCCCTCTCTCCCTCTCCCGCTCTTTCTCTCTCTCCCTCTCCCGCTCTCTCTCTCCCTCTCCCGCTCTTTCTCTCTCTCCCTCTCCCACTCTCTCTCTCGCTCTCTCTCCTCCCCCTTTATCTCTTTCCCATTCCTCTCTCTCTCCCGCTCTCTCTCTCTCTCTCGCTCTCTCTCTCTCTCTCTGCTGTTTCCCCAATCTCCTCCTCCTCTCCTCCCTCCCTCTTTTTGTGTTCATCAGATCCCCCCGTCTTATTCTTCACACTTTCCTCCTGCTATTAAATCCATCCATGCTCTCGTCCTTAAGTATCTAATAACTATGCAACTGGAACAGCGGAGTGAGTGTTGACTCCATTAAGCCTTCACAAGCCATTCAGCATTTCGGTCACCATGCTAGGCTGATGTATGGTTTTGACCTCCTGTTTCAGTCCACCGAGTGCTTGCCCTTGAGTGCAGCCAGGCTTGATTTTGAACACATAAACATACTGTACGCACACACTAATACACACAACCACACACACACACACACACAAATACTTTTTTTGCACAACCATAAATTAGGCAGCCTCTTGTAAATCGCCTTCCCAAAAGATGCTTTAATAAGATGAATTACAGTTTTATCCTTCATCTAGAGTCAACAGATAGAGTTGGATAGCATCAAAAGAGAAAAGAGATCAGACTTTCTAATTCTTTTATTTATATTTATATAAATATATATATATATATATATATATATATATTATATATATATATATATATATATGTCTATATGTGTGTGTATGTGTGTGTGTTTAATAGAAAACCTTCTTGCGAGTACCGTAAACCGTAAAGCCTGTTTAACGAGATCTGTGGCCTGGCCCCTTTGCTTTAATGGACGTGATCAATCACGGCCTGAAGAGCTGAGGGTGGAGGGAAGGAGGGTGGGTGAGTTGGATGTGGGGCTCGGTGGGGGGGTGGCGTTGGCACAGCGGTTGGCGGGCGCAGAGGTGGCGGGTGCCGGAGGAGGCTGGTGGGGAAGCTAGATGCCCATTCCTCTCTCCTCTCTCCTCCTCTTCCGTCCTCGTGCCCCGTTGAGTCAGCCCTTAACCTGTTTCGCTGGCTAATCGTGATTAATAGTGTTTACTCCTCCACCGATCGCTGCAGACAATGGGCCTTTTAATTGGGCCGGACTTCGCTCTGGTAGTGCTAATGAAAAAGCTAGTTGAAGAAAAAAAGGAGGGGGTGGAGGAGAGACATTAAAAAAAGGGGGTGGGGGGGTGTAAGGAAATGGAGGGTTCTTGAAACCCTCGCGGGTGTTTGGAGAGGTGCAAAATGTTAGGAGAGTGCAGGTGAGCTGCGTCACAAAAAACATGATGTCTTTCTTGTTTGCCTAAGTGCAATTATATAACCTTGCAACAATGAGCTAGCTCAGGAGAGCGTGGGGGGTTAGGAGTACTACTAGGGCCAAAAAATACATTATATATCAATCACAATACACCAAACATTTGCCCAAGCTAGCTCGCCTTATCCTCTCACCACAAAATGAATAATTGGGGAACTAAATTATACATAAAATCCCTAAAATCAGCCCAAAATGCTGATGCTATGTTAAATAGACTAAGGCATTCTCAGGTGCATTCAGTTAGCATTGAGGGAATATTACCATGCAAATGCACCGTGGCTGGTGGAACACACTCTGTCAGCGGCAAACCGATCCTTCTAATAATTATACTGGAGAAAGAGGCTCCTTCACCCACAATGCATGCTGATTGATAGCCACTTTTGCTCAGCGGGACTCAAGACCGATTTGATGGGGTCAATTGGGAGCCTTTTCACAGATGATTTCCAAATGAGAAGATTTTTTTTCACATTTTTGTCTCTCAGTTTCTTTTTTTTCTTTTTTGTACTTTCCACGTTGCCAATTTTGTCCCCTTTGTTTCTCGGCCGTCCCTGCTGTGCTCTATGTTTCTCACGATGAAAGAAAACCAATCTGTGTTATTTTCTTTCGTTTTTCAAGGAAGGATTGAAATTGTTTCGCTGCATCAAGCTAATTTTGCTATTATATTTTGCTATTAGAATGTTCGAATTGGATCGGTGTGTCAGTCATAATTTTCCCAGTCCGATCCCATTACTTATCTGCCTTGCCAACGATAATAGAAAAGTTGACGCAATCCATCGGCTCATCTGGCTTTCCATTTGCGTATGGAAATTGTCAGGGACGACAAATGACAAGATCAGTTCATACTGAATGTCTGTATAGCTTTGCGTTTAAAAAAAAATAGGAGCACACTGGTTTTCCTAGTCCCTCAAGGAAAAGTCTAAAGACAGATAAATGGAGAGGGAGAGGGGGAACGAGAGGGAGAGAGAGAGAGAGAAATAAAGAGAGAAAAAGAGTAAGAGAGTGAATAAGGGAGGAGTGCTGCAAATGTGTATTTTTTCTTACAGGTGGATAACAGGTGTATGTGCTATAATCAGTTCAATGGGAAAATTAGAGTGCTGAAGCAAATGACCTTCCTTTAAAGGTCCTGGCAGGCCGTGCTTCATGTTCTCTGTACGGAGGCTTCACAGTTTTAAATTGACTTAATCACATTCTCCCTTTTTCTCATTTCCTTGGCTTTCATTGAGGGGAGCGACAAGGCCCGGAATTGCATAATAGTCCCTAGAATAATGTGCTTGACTGTCTGTAATGGGGTGTCAGAGATGTAACACTTGCATGTCATTATGGCGGATTTTATGACAAAGTCTAGCACAACAGGGTGCAGTTGACATGTCAATGTAAATGTAGACAGAGGCCACCTTTTGCATTTGATAGCTATCATACAAAAGCATGCTCACTTTTGGTTTAGGCTGTGTTCTCTGTGAAATGTTTTCCATTAACACGGGGTTTTTTTGTGCAGTAGACTGGGTGAGTTAATCTTATATGTCATAGCAGCAGAGAGCAGTACACATAGAAGCTGTGTTAAGAAGAAGAAAATGGAGGGAATCATGTCTCTCTCTCTCTCTCTTTCTCTCTCTCTCTCTCTCTCTCTCTCTCTCTCTCTCTCTTCCTGGCAGAGACAGACGTGACCTGTGTGCCTCCAAGAGAAAAGAGAAAGACAGAAAAAAAGAAAAGAAGTGAGAGGGAAAAGAAGGAAGGAAAGAAGTAAAGAGAGGGGGAATAAAAGGAAGGGAGCTATGCACTTTGCAGAGTCAGCCCTGCGGGACGAGGGGGAGGGGAGGGGGGGGGGGGGTAGAGGGGTAGAGGGGTGGGCGACTAAGCAATCGCGGGCGAGGGGAGTCGGGCGCTGAAACTACCCAGCATGCCCCTCTCTCGCTCACAGATCTAAGATGGGCCAGAGTAATAGACCAATTTTATCTCTGCCTGTGGCAAGCCGACTTCATCTCTCCCTCTTTCACATGCACTGTATGTGTGTGTATGTGTGTTGTTCCAAGGTTTGTGTGTGTGTGTGTGTGTGTATTAGTGTGTGTGTCTGTGTGTGTGTGCATGTGCAAATGTGCGATGATGTGTGTGTGTGTGTTTGTGTATTTTTGCTTGTGTGTGTTTATGTACATTTTTGTGCTCGAGTATTTGCAATGGTGTATCTATGAATGTGTGTCTATTTGTTTGTGTGTATGTGTTAAGTCACTGTGTGTTTGCTTGTGTGTGTTTATATGTCTGGCTCTGCGTGTTTGTGTGTGTGTGTGTGTGTGTGTGTGTGTGTGTGTGTGTTTGTGTGTGTGTTTCGGAGTGTCTGTTGTTGATCTTCTCCTGCTGAGGACACTCTGCTCCCTCATCTTGTTGCGTCTCCAACCCACCAGCAGTCAGACGGCCGCCTCTCCCCCAGCGCCTCTCAGCAAGAAGGGGGGGGGGGGGAGGTTGAGGAGCACGGGGGAGTCTGGACAGGGCGAACCAGTGGGTAGTGGTGTACATCAGCCATGATAATGGCCCTCCCTCTCTGACTGTTTACCGGTCAGCGGTTGTACGCTGCAAACCAAAAGTCACTGGGATATTACCTCCAGAGACGACCCGGTGTCCACAGTCGCAGCCTTCATGTGTTGGCCGGTGTTGTGATGGTAGTGGAGTGCCTAAAGACTAGAGAGTTTGATTCCACTCTATCTCTCTCTCTATCTGTCTCTGTTGACTATAGTTGAGTGCCAGACAAGTATGCAAGCTACCAGCAGCCCGTATAACAACCCCTCAGACCAACCAACCCCGGATTCAATTAATGGCCAGCCCTAGCACTCCACACTTAGCCCCCCTGGGGGCAAAAAGAAATGGCCCCCACCATTTGCTTGCCCCCCCCCCCCCCTTCACTGTTTACCAGTGATGGCCATTATCGTGTCGCTCCACCCCTGCTTCACTTTGTCATTTCCAATCATTCAGATTACCAAATGCCACTCTGGCATGCATAATTAATTAAAAGGCTAATTTAAATTTCCCACCGCTGGGCTGTCCAGTGTTAGCTTCCTTGCGCGGAAAACAGACAGACAGACTAGCATATGGTGGCTTGAAGAAGAGAAAAGGAGAAAAAAAATGGGGGGAGAAAAAATATGCAGACGGAAGAAAAGATGTGACGGGTTTAAGACCTCTTGTCCTATGATTCATTTGTTGCGCATTAGCAGATGGATTTAGTTCAACGGCTTACCATTTACAACAGTTAACACGCATTTGCAAAGGCAGCGTCTGTATTGGCTCTCCTCACAAGATGTTTCGTCACATGAGCGTAGCATTGGCTTCATGGCTAAACTCTCTGGTCTTCAGCCTCAATAAAGGACAGATACCCAAGGAAGAATTACTGGCTGGATTTGCACATTTCCCAAGTTCTGTAGAACTTTTTTTTCTTTCCTCTTTTTCAGTGTTCTTTACTTATTTCTTTTTTGTGTTCGTCAGCTTCTTTTTTACTCTTTCTTTCATTCTTTCTGTATTTCTTCTTTATTTTTTTCTTTCTTTCTCTTGTTCTTTCTTTAATGTGTTCATTCCATCTGTACTTCTAGACTTAAAAGCAATTCTCTTTCATGTATTACAGGCTATAGAGAGGGTCACACAATGACCCAGCTGTCATAATAGTCAGTCAGCTTTTTAAGCGCTGGCGTTGCACTCCTGCGAAATACGAGCTTTTGTGGGCACTGGTGCTTTTTTGCAGCCAGGCCAACGTTTCTTTTCAACTAGTTTTACCCAAGCTCTTTCCTGGTTCTGAGGGGCCGTGTAATTGTGCTTTGCTATCACTCTCAGAGGAAGTGACGTGGCTTCTCCGTCAGAACTCTTTCGATCATGTCTGACCATCAGGCAACCATGACAAGAGGTAGCCTGGTAAACCAGCCCCTTGTACCTCATTTCATTTTGTACAGAAGGTCTGGAGTCACTGCATTGAGAAACGATTTCTTCCTGGAGGTGTGGACTATGCTGAAGTGTAAAACAAGTGGCTCTGCTTTTACCCAATCACTAACATTTGGTCGTCATGTATGCAATTAGTCTGTCTATGCACTACAATTCAAATGTAGCACACAAAGTCAGCGTCATGGCTTACGCACACTGCCTCTGTTTGCTGATTGGCTAGGAGTTCCTTGGTCCTCATACATGAATTTCAGCAGCAGCGACTCCAGACCATCTGCACAAAATGAAATGAAGTAAGAGGAACTGGTTTACCAGGCTGGACAAAAAAGGGCATTCTCCCTCGACTCCTCCTCTTCCCTCTCATGCTCGCACATCTGTTTTTCCTTGGTCGGGGCCATCTTTCTCTCCTTCGTTCATCTTCTCTCACTTTCCTTCTCTCTCTCTCTCTCTGTCTTTCTCTCTCTCTCCATCATATATTTCCCTGTTTTCCCCTCATTCCTGTCTCTTTTACACAGGCCCTATTCTGTATTCTTCTCCTAACTCTGTTTCTTTCCCTCGCTCTCTCTCTCTATCTCTCCCTCCATCATATCTTTTCCTGTTTTTCTTGGTCCCTGTCTCTTTTACACCCTACTCTGTATTCTTCTCCTCTCTCTATCTCTCTTTCTGTCTGTTTCTCTCCCTCTCTCTCTCATATCTTTTTCTTTTTCTTCTCCCTTTTCTGTATTCATCTCCTCTCTCTCTCTCTCTCTCTCTCTCTCTCTCTCTCTCTCTCTCTCTCTCTCTCTCTCTCTCTCATATCCCTTTCTTCTTCTTCTCCAGCCCTGTCCACACAGTGCCTTTTATGTATTCTATCCCAGTCCTCCCTCTCTCTCTTTCCCCTCTGCCAGTAGTTGGTCTTGTAGTGCTCCCTAGGGGGCGCTCTTCCACTCCAACCTGACATCCTGGCAAGCAGCCCTGCTAAATGAGACTCTAATCAATAGGAATTACATTTCGGGCTGCCATTTTAGGCATTGTAATTGGAGACAGGCCAGACAAGGTTATTTTCTTTCAGTCAATAAAGCAAGGCCTTTTAGACTGTAAAAAGACCAAAAAAAATCTCGACATCACTTCAGATTCTGACAATGCACTCTGTTAATATTACTGACAACTCCAGTGTGAGTTGCATATGGCTTTCTTTTTTTAGGGGTTGTGGGGGGTTTGGATGGGAGAATGATTTCTATTTAGGCAGAATGCTTCACCAAAATAGACTCTGTGATCAATGGCTCTCCAACCGTGTCTTTGTCAGGACCATCAGAGAGAGAAAGCCTCAGTCAAAGCTTCCTCTTCTTTGACCTCAAGCCAGTGAAAGACAAATCGTTTCCCCAGGTGCTTCAGTGAAACGTATGCCATGCCTGCGCGCGCAAAGCGTACGCTAAATCCATCTTATAGAGTCATGGCTAAGAGGCTTTATGCCACGGCTTGCGGTGGCACCTGTTAAAAATTGGATGTGTGTGTCTGTGTGTGTGTGTATGTGTGTGTTGTCGGTGTGTGTGTGTGCGCGGCACACGTCGTATGCCGGATTGTGACATGGCAGGTCTTCACGGCAGGCTCCCAGCAGCCTCAGCCACAGCCGGATGTCCCTGCCTGTCAATCAGGACCATGGACAGCACCAGGTGCGGTTATCCACTCTGACAGAAGGGAATCAAACAGAGACACATGCATACATGCGGCGACAGACACACTCACACAAACACACACAACCTACATACACTTTTACAGATATAAAGGTTGGCATGAAGACACACATACACACATGCACAAACACACTTCTACACATTCAAAGGATGGCTTGAAGTCACACACACACACACACACACACACACACACACACGCACGCACACACACATACATACACACACACACACACACACACAACCTACACATATGCACTTCTACACACTCAAAGGTTGGCATGTTGTCACATACACACATGCACACAGTTTGGCATAAAGTGTAGGCATACTGGCTGTCACGTGCCTGTGTCAGCATGTGTGTGTGTGCGGCTCTCACATACAGTACGGCACACACAGCACATATTGCTCCATCATTCAGGCACACATAGATACAGATGCTTGGCAGTGTACATTACACACATTTCATTTCAGTGGGCTTGTTTGAAACGACTGGCTGGCTAAGTGGCTAACTGGCTGGCTTAAAGGTGTACTTCCATCGTGTTTTCATTAATTTTGTGGTGGTCTCTAGTATTAATGAATGCTCTGTGAGCCGGTTTTGGTGAAAAAAACGCTTTAGTGCTTCTGTTTCAGGCCGTTCTGGTTTGTTGCAGGAGATGGAGTGGGCAGAATGACAGGTTCTCGGCTATGCTAGTTACAGGCTACACTCATTGAAAGCCCATGCGGTCATACTGAACCAAATAGAAGATTTTAACATTCTACACAAACACACCTACTTACCTATATTTCGCTAACGTGTGTGCTGCACCGAGACTTCTCCAGTAATCACAACTGAAGCATGGCTTTTTGTAATTTACAAACTCACTTTGTTTGCCTTTTTCTTATTTACTCATTTTTCCGACTACTTTCTTGCATTGACTAATGGAGGCAGTCGGGGTAGAAGAACGCTTTCACATGCAGCATACATATGCAACTCTGGGTGACCTATCGTATTTCTAAAGAGCAAGTACTAAACGGTTTCTCGTGGAAGTACTCCTTTAAAGCAATGCATTCTGCACTTGAAATAGTGATGTTTTTGGACAATCTCATCAGAGCATCATGGGTGGGTACGGTGTGGTACGGTGTCGTTCAGATGAGATTGTCCGAGATTGTCGTTTCAAACAAGCTCAATATCATCCAAATACACGTGCTCCAAATTTCAACCTGAGGTGCGAAGGGCGAATAAATAGAGCCAGGGGGACGGGTGCCAAGACCGATGGCTGTGAGTACTACTCCTGCCTTACTCGCCGCTTGTCTGGCTTTGCATAGAGGACAAAGCACATCTGGAGGCTGCCGCTTCCTGGGACCCTCTTTCTTTTCCTGTCTTTCTCCCTCTCTTTATCTCTCTTTCTCTCTCTCTATCTCGCTCATATCTCTCTTTTTTACACACAGGCTCTTTTCTGCATTCTATCCCAGTCTTCTCTCTCTCTCTGTCGCTCCTTCTCTCTGTCTCTCTCTCTCCCTCTCTCTCTCTCTCCCTCTCTCCTTCCCCTCTGCCAGTAGTTGGTCTCTAAATAGAGCCAAGGGGCCGGGTGCCATGACCGATGGCGGTGAGTCCCACTCCTACTACCTACCTGCCTCTCTGCTTGTTTGGCTCTGCATCCAGGACACACCACATCTGGAGGCTGCCTCATGCTGGTGGGACCCATGCAGCCCACTGAGTGGCAGGGTGCTTTTAATTAACATGGAGCACAGGACTGGGACTGGGACTCTTGACTGTTCGTAGCCTGAGGTACTACCAAAAAGCAGATGCCACGGCCTGGATGCTCTCTCTCCCTCCTCCTCCTCCTCCTCCTCCTCTAACCCCACCCTCCCCTCTTCTCCCTCATTCACTTGCACACACATGCACACACACACACACATAGGCAAAGAGACACACACTTTCTTCCTGTCTCTCTCTCACAACGCGCGCACACACACACACACACACACACACACACACACACACACATAGACATATAGACAAATAGACATACGTGTTCTCTCTCTCTCTCTCTCACACACACACACATACACACGCACACACGCGCGCACACACACACACACACACACACACACACACACACACACACACACACACACACACACACACAGAAGCTTCTGACGTCAGTGTAACCATGATTTATCATTCTGGCCATAATTAATGTGTGCCTGTGGGGGTGTGTGTGCAAGAGAGAGAAAGGGAGAGAGGGAGTGTTTGTGTGTGTGGTGTGTGTGTGTGATTGTATGTGTGTGTGAGTGTGTGTGTGTGTGTTTCCAGGGCTACCTGGGCACACTCAAGGGTTTTGTGTGTTTAGCCTTTGGCCCGTTCCCCTCTTCATCAGCCTCATTAATATCCACCACAGTATGTCCCCCTCTTCCTCCTCCTCCCCCTCCTCTTCCTCCTCCTCTTCCTCCTCCACCTGGGCTCTGGTCTCTGTGCCTGGAACAGTGTTGGCGAGCTGTGCAGGGAGGAGATAGAGGGAGGAAATAGAGGGAGGAAGAGAAAGAATGAGAGAGGGAGAGAAATTGGCGGAGAGACACTGGGGACAGCAACAGAGGTATCACTGGTAGCGGAGGACAGAACACATTATATTACATTACACTTAGCAGACGCTTTTATCCAAAGCGACTTACTAAAGGAGGACATAATAAGCTAACAGAGGTGGAGAGGAACACAGAGTAAATCGACTACACACCTACACACAAGGAGATACATGTGCCTTAGGTAAGTATTCCGTAGCAGGGACACATCAGACACACACTCCCACTACACACACAGACTCATACGAGCACGAGGCACCTAGGTAAAGAGTTGGTTAGTAGAGATTAGTTTTGTTAGGAAGGGTAGCAGTCTTAGAAAAGAAGGGTTTTCACAAGCTTTTTAAAGGTCGAGAGGGATGTCGCCGCTCTTGTAGCAACTGGTAGGTTGTTCCATCATTGAGGGACAACGACAGAGAAAAGTTTAGGTTGACGTCGCCTTGTGTGAGGAGAGGGTACAGCCAGACGCTTTGTATTAGAGAATTGCAACGCTCTGGATGGGACGTAAACCTTTAGTATGACCTTGGGATAAGCAGGGGCAGATCCTGATGTGACTTGGAAGGCTAGTGTGAAATGCTTGTGTTGAATTCTGGCAGCCAACGGGAGCCAATACAGGTTGATGAAGAGAGGAGTGACATGTGCCCTTTTGGGTTGATTGAAAACCAGTTGTGCTGCTGCCTTCTGGACCATTTGCAATGGCTTGATTGCCCAAGCATGTAGGCCAGCCAGGAGAGAGTTGCAGTAATCGAGGCAAGAGATGACCGTAGCCTGTACCAGGAGCTGAGCAGCATATCAGGTCAGGTACGGTCTGATTTTTCTAATGTTGTACAGTGCATAGCGGCAAGGCCGCGCTACGGAGGCAATGTGGTCAGAGAATGATAGTCGGTCATCAATCATGACCACACATTCACACATCAGTCAAGATGTTCTTTTACTGTCAGTGCAGATCTGAGTGTGCAAAGACGCTCCAACACAATGAGACGGGCGAGGCTTGCCGGCAGAGATTGTCTGTTTGAATCATGTCGTCAAGTCTTGTTGTGTTACCCCCTTCAAAGAACACGCACACACGGAAATACACATGCACACAAGCACAAGCGCACACACACACGCACACACACACACGCACGCACCGAGAACACACCTAGATCCATCCTTACATTAGAGCCACCTTTCCATTATCTTCCTTGGGTGTTGTAAAATAGGTCTCCGTGGCTTTGGTGGCTCTGATAGTAATCTGTTCAGAACAGTGCCGTGCACTGAGATGCTATCTGTTTCTGTTTCGTTTAGCATGCACTGTCCCACTCGTCTTTTTTCCTTCTTTCTTCCCTCTTTTTTTTTCTTTTCCCCGGTGCTCCTCTCGGGTGAGGTGTAATTACACCTGGGCCGAGGAGATGAAAGATTAAATTAAGAAAAAAAGAACAGAATATCTGAGAAGAAGAATAGGTGACAATAGACACTGTGTCATATGCCATCGACCCTCCCATCTTATTCTCCCTCTATCTGTCTCTTGTCTCTCTTCTACTGGTGGAGATTTGTCTGACCAGGGGCGTGGTAATAGCCCCCGTTCACTTGCAAAGGAGAGAGAGAGAGTAACAGTGAGAGAGAGAAAAAGAAGAGAAAGAGAGAGATGGAGGGAGAGAGAAGGGCAGGGGAGAAGATGCACTTATGGACGAGAGGAGGAGGAGAAAAGTGAGAGAGGGAGAGAGTGAGAGAGAGAAAGAGAGAGAATGTGTGTGTGTGTGTGTGTCTCTCCTGACTGAGAAATCAGGCCTGATATAAATGTGCTATCAGTGAAGTCTGATGGCGACAGATAAGCTTTCAGATGCCATCTGTCTTCTCCGCTCTTCAACTCGATGTCACCAATACGACTGGGCAAACACGGCCAGCTCAAAGACACTTGCTCGCCACAACCGACAGAACTTAAGTCAGACACTCAAGTGTGTCTAAAACACGAGATATTACTGGGTCCGTTTGTGGAAGTCTACAGTTATAGATTCATTCGATGATAATAACACTTTTCTGCAGCTTAAAGACCACTGAGGCTGTGAGGCCCAAGAAGTGAAAACAAAACTATGGTCTTGGATCAGAGGATGTGTAAAGCATAGGATTGTACTAGATCAGTTTTACATTTTAGTAACATTTTACATTTGTAGATTCATCTGTAGATGGTAACAACTCCCTATAGCTTGAAGGCAATACAAAAAATAAATCATGAGAAGTACAAATATTAATTTTAATACATTATTATTCACTGAATGAATCAATGCAAGCTAAATCTTGTTGCCTTGTGAGTTCTATATTGCTAATAAACAAGTTCACTGACCTACGACTGATGTGATGAAATTGTTTCTACAGCTGATGTACATTTCCCTGCCATGCAAATCAGATAGGGCTGGATCACTGCCACCTTTAGGGTGAAGCAGTGGATTGAGCCAGCAGCAGCAAGTGGAGCTGCAAGCTTGTTATTTTGACACCTCATTACGAGTCCACCTCCTGCATGCTGCGGCAGAGTGAGATGTTATGCAGTGTCACATTACAATATGCAGATCTGCACAACAGGTACACACATGCACAGTCTCACATTCCTCATCTCCATGAACGAGCAGTTTTTTTGTTATTGTTTTGTTTTAGTTTTTTTAGTTTTTTTTTGCTTGTGATGGTTGTTGCGGTTGGTTTTAAATCACACCACTAGGCACAGTGCTCTGCTAAAAGCCATGCCCTGTCTAGCGTGTCTTTTTTAGGTCATGCATCTGACCTGCCTTATTACAACTGTGTTGTACTGTATGTACATATGTGCACAAGAGTGTGTACGTCTGCATGTGTAGTTCTGTGTGTGAGGGTGTGCGTGAGTGTGTGAGTGAATCTGTGTAGTCCCTCAATAGTGTACTGTATGTAGGCACTATTACGTATCTGTCTTGTCCATGCTGTGTTTTAACAGTTGCGTGTATCACCAGTTGTTCCCGGTGAAACGTTGTCCCCTCTCACTATGTACTGTGCATATGGCTGAAACGTTGTCTCCTCTCACTATGTACTGTGCATATGGCTGAAACGACAATAAAAACCTAATTGACCTTGACCTTGTACAAAAGAGGCTTTTGGCTAAGATGCGTTGCTGTGCCATCGGACTGTTGGTGAGGGGATGCCAGTGAGTGTGAAAACTTTAAAAAAAAAATAATAAAACCAAATCGTGGAGTGGTTCTGTACAGCTGATGACGTTATGGATGGGGCGGAAAATAGGAGTAGGGAACTGGGGAGGGTTGGAGAAAAAGATGGCACACACACTTACACACATGTGAGCGCACACAGATACACCCATACTCACAAATACACACTCTTACACAAACAGATACACACACACACACACACACACACACACACACACACACACACACACACACACACACACACACACACAGACACACATACATTGAAAAAGAAATGTGGTCTATCTCTCTCTTTTTATCTCTCTCTCTCTACACATCATTTGTCTGTCAGGCTGTTTTCCTGGTTTGTGTTTGTGTGTGTGTGTGTGCGCGTGCGCACGTGTACATACGTGCATGCATGTGTGTGTGCGGGCCCCCACACACGTGTGTGTGTGTGTGTGTGTATCTTTCAATTCACAAGGGTCACATAAAAGACTGGGCTCTCCATCTTCCAATCATCCAGAGCTAAATCCCACCCTGTGGCAAATATACTCACTCTCCCACACACACACCACACTCACTCACACACACACACGCAAACACACAGACACTCACACTCACACTCACACTCACACACACACACGCCACACACACTCACACTCACACTCACACACACACACGCACACACACACTCACACACACACACTACTGACGAAAACAGCCTGACAGACAGATGAAGTGTTTGTGACACTCATCACATGGAGGGGGGTGGGGGAGTGGAGGAGTGGAGTGTGGGAGGGGAATGTGGGGGGCAATCGCGATGTTGGCGCTGAGCGGCTCCATCCACATCCGTACCCACATCCACATGCTGATCCATCATAGCACCATCGCCCCTCTCAACCTCCATCCTTCCTCTATTCACACACCCCCCCCTCATAGGTGCCAATGAGATTCAGACTGTGGGAGTTCGGCTGTGAAAAACCAGCCTCAGCTCTCCAGAGGATCCTAGGGAGGCTTTTTATGCTTGTTTGTTTTGTACACCATCTTCTTTCTTTCTTTCTTTCTTTCTTTCTTTCTTTCTTTCTTTCTTTCTTTCTTTCTTTCTTTCTTTCTTTCTTTCTTTCTTTCTTTCTTTCTTTCTTTCTTTCTTTCTTTC
>CM050199.1:25767500-25770000 GCA_027475355.1 Coilia nasus
TGTGCGTGCATGTGTGTTTGTGTGTGTGCGTGCATGTGTGTGCACGTGTAGTTGTGTGTATTTGTGGGGGCTGCCTGAGAGCCAGGAGCAGCAAAATATGTAAGCGTCAAGTAATGATGTGAGAAAAATAAGAAGGTTTGTGTTCAAAATTGTGAGGAAGAAAGTCTGCGTTTCCAAAAGTGTGTTTGTGTGTTTGGGCAGGTTATATGAGAGCAGAATAGTGTGTATAAGTTGTGTTTACTTTTGTATTTCTGCTATGCGAGTATGTTGCTATCAGTAATACATGTACCACCTGTGTAGCCTACACGTGCAGAGAGACAGTGTTTAGTAGTGCGAGTCTTTAATTGTCCCTGTTCTCTCCTCTCCTCTCCTCTCCTCTCCTCTCCTCTCCTCTCCTCTCCTCTCCTCTCCTCTCCTCTCCTCTCCTCTCCTCTCCTCTCCTCTCCTCTCCTCTCCTCTCCTCAGTAGTGACTGCACCCCTGCAAATGTCCCCTGTCCTGTCCCTAGTCCTCTGTCTGCCCACTGACAGACACACAGTTTCTCTCTCTCTCTCTCTCTGTCTCTCTCTCTCTCTCTCTCTCTCTCTCTCTCTCTCTCTCTCTCTCTCTCTCTCTCTCTCTCTCTCTCTCTGTCTCTACCTCTCTCTCTCTCTGTCTCTATCTCTCTTATTCTCTCTCTCTGACACTTTCACAGACACATGCATGCACATACATTCATGCCAAAGTTCCTAACAAAGTTAATCTAAAAGACTGTGTTTTTGTCCTACTCTGGGTATGCCTTATTGCTTCATTAAAAGACTGTATGACTTACAACAGTTAACACAGACACAGAATGAATATAATTAAGATTATTTCAGTAAACACCCAGATAATTTCATCTGCAGGTGCCAAATGCTCATGTTTTTAAAGGTTTTTAGGACAAATTGCTTCCCCCTGTTTCCTTGCAGATACAGTAATGGGTGAGCATTTTGTTTTGATTGCACAAATTAATGTTTCGCAAAACCCAGGCAATGACTTCTAATGAAAACGCAACACTTTTAAGCCTTTAATTGGGTGTGCCACGTGTCAGATAAATATCTCTCAATTCAATAAAGTGCCTTTAGTTGTTTGGTGCATTGCCAGTGCTGCACTGTATTTACTTACGCTAATTCGCCACCTTTAATTCCACTCTGATATCTGCACCCCCGACCCCCCACCCCCCTTTACCATTTTGTTTTATTGTAATTACACAGTTACAGATTCCACTGGATCAAATCAAATGCTCCTGCTATGATGACTGCAATGTGTGAGAACTGTGGGAAGTGACTGAGCAGACCTGAGGCTTATCTTCAATGGCACTTGTTGATTTGTAATCAAAACCCCAGACAGTACTAAACCGGCAATACTTAAGACTGTGTAATTGTAGTAAAAGCCAGGGATGAGTTGAGAGCCCTCAGGCCGTACCACACCTCTTAACATGACTTTTTACCCACTGCGGCATGAGTGACTTCGCCTCTCGAAGGTTGGGGCAGTTTTTCACGTCAAGATGACAGCTGTGCGTCACACGTTTTTATTGATCACCAGGACGTCAAGGGCACAAGCCAAAGGCACCATATGTCACACACACACACACCCTGAGATTTTACTGCCAGTTTGCCATCATGTGTGCAGAATGCAGAAATACTGCTGCACATCTCTGCCTTAGTCAGAGCAGTGGAGCACGGGTGAACCCAACGCTTTAAAGCAACACTAAGTAGTTTTTTCAACCTGAAAATAATGTTTCCAAAATCATTTCAGTGGTTCATGAACTTGTAACTGCATGAAAGGCACTCCTGAATTTGGTTTACCACCTTCCATAGGCTAGAACTGCAAGCAGTATGTTTGGAGGAGCGGGCCGTCTCTCCGTAGTTCTCTATGAGAGACAATTCCGCCTCCAGCCTGTAGGGCGACCGAAGACGAATACTACTTAAGGCCTGGATATACTCGCCGCGCGCACTGGTGCGCCGCGCAAAAGTGACGTCAAAATGACGTCAGTGCACATCTGGCACGGCGTTCTCAAGCGCAGGTTTGCCGTGCGCGCACCTCCGATTTTTTGTAACTTGCGCGCGGCAGCCCCATTGAAAACCATAGGCAATGGCTAGTCTGGTTTCAGCTAACTTTAGCCTAGTAAACTCCCAGCCTAACCATGTATTTTCCATTGCTACAAATCAGCTAATATTACTGGAAACTCACAAGAAATACAAACACTGACTAAAAACTTTTAGGATTTTGTTCAGTTTTATCCACAAACCAACTTAGGTGCAAACCTGCAGTTCGTTTATTAAGCTAACTTTTTGCCTTATCCTATCATCATTCATAAGGTCGTATAAAGCTGAAAACACTGTAAATATACACACTGACTCAAACCTTTTCGGATTTATCCAGTTTAATTCCCAAATCATGATGTAAACCTGCAATTCAGTCATGTTTCACTCCTCTGACACGCAAGGCTCCCGAACTACTGAGGCATTTGACACCTCTGA
>CM050199.1:25772500-25812500 GCA_027475355.1 Coilia nasus
AATGCATTCACGCATGTACACATACTGTGCACATACACACACACACACACACACACCCGAACTTCCGGTGCGCTGCTCGGCTGCGAACCGCGTCCTGAACATGTCTCGCTTGAAGTTTGTCTTAAGTTTGTTTGTTTGTTAATGTGTTCGTGTCGTTTGTTTTGTGTCTAAAATGTCACGTCACGTCTGCCCATTTATGATGCGAAAGATGATTTATCCGTGGATTATATTAACTCTAATTGGGACTCGCCACCATTGGGCAACTCTCTGTACAATCAAAGTTTTCTGTCGCACCGGAGAGAGAAATGGACTTAATATCAGACTGGGACCGTCGTCCCTACGCAATCTACAGCCGTGATTCCCTGCTTGCACTCCGCCATTTGCCAACCAACATCACTATGTATATGATGCTTATCAGCAATTGAGCAGTCAGCAAGGAGCCTGATGCTGATTTCTTCAGCCATTGATAAAGGTGAAAAAGGTCAGGAATTGACTTTGTGTTGCAATTGAGACACAATCGCCTGGAGAACGACAGCCCGCAGACGAGGATGAAAGGTCAGCGGTGCTTTGAAGTTTCTTTTTTTTTTTTTCCATCAAGGCAAATTAGTTACCATTCACCACCACCCCCTCCCCTCCCCTCCCCTCCCCTCTCCCTCTCCTCTCCCCCTCATCCCCTCTTCTCCGGCCGATGCGTTATATACTCAAGTGCTCCCGACTACAAGGGCTCTTGAGCCGTGTGGAGAAAACACAGGCGGGGTCATTAAAGATTCATTTCCTTGTGGCTCTCGAGTCCGCATGGGTCCTCGTCAGTGCCTTCAAAGTCAGCGCCATATTACATGCCAGGGTTTCGTAGGAGGGATGCAGAGTGCCACACACACACACACATCTTCACATGGGGGCCTCGTCGGCGATCGTCAAAACGAGTGCAGAAACGGTCATCAGTCCGTGGGGGAGTCCTCACGCTGACACACTAAAGGTCATGCTAGCGCTGGGCTGCAGCCAAGGAGACTGCTGTGGGGTCAGTGTCTCTCATTAGCAGCCTGGGCTAGCATAATCTACAGGCGCCCTCCCTGGAGTGCAAATGAGCAGCAGTGAATTATGCATCAGCAAAACACATTCAGAATGTAACATATGTACAGTATATTGCCTTTGTATAGTATAGTATATGTTTGTATACAGTGTACAGTGTACTGTATGCCCTTGAGCAAAGCATCTAACCCCACATTGCGCCAGGGATGGTACCCTCTACCTAAATAACTGTAAGTCACTCTAGATAGTAGTGTCAGCTAGGGTAATGTAATATAATATAATTTCCTGATTAAACCATATTGTAAATGGATTGCATTTATATAGCACTTTCTTACTCAGTACAGCGACCTAAAACACAAAGACAATTCCTCTTATTCACCTGTTCACACGTCAGTGTTAGAAGGCTGCCATGCTAGGTGTCAGACAGCACATTGGGAAGCACTGTGGGGTCCAGTGTCTTGCTGAAGGGCACCTCAACCTAGTCAGGAGAAACTGGAATTGCAAAAGCAACCCTTTTATTACTGATCAACTCCTCTACCGCCTAAGCCACTGTTGGCCCAACCATAAGTACTTTCACACGGGAATGGGTCAGTGTGTAAAAGAATAGTACTACACTGACGACAGTTTTGATGGATGGTTGACATGGTAATTGCTACTTAATATGCAAAAGCATGCTATGGCGGCACTGGTATGTTCATGCTTGTCTTGTGTGCCTGGGAATGGGACCTAATGTGTGTGGGGATTCCCTGAGTTTGCACAGTGACCTTGAGAGGGAGAGAGTAGTGTGAAGGGCTTCATCTGCTCAGTGGGTGGAGAAAGAACGAGAGACAGAGAGAGAGAGAGAGAGAGAAAGAGAGATAGAGAAAGGGAGGAGAGAAGTGATTGGGCGGATGAATAACGCACGCCCTGCTGCAATTAGATAAATGACTTTGGCCTCCCTGTTGTGCTGGATTAGATGTTACAAATGTGGGCACACACACACGTACACACACACACACACACACACACACATACAGAGAGAGGGAACCAGAGAGAGGGAGAGACACCACAAAGAGACACAGATTTATACACCTCGGAGGCAGTTGCCCTTGGCTGTATGCGTTTGCCACAGTGGTGTTGGTGCCCCCTTGGGGCTTTTCCCCCATCCTTACCGAGTGTGTCTTAATAGCCCTGCGGGTGTTTTGTTTTTCTCTCCGATTTGAGCTTTCAGCAATTTCAAAAAGACATTTTTCCCTTTTGTGCCCATAGGATGCAAATTCTCGGCCTAATGGACTGTTTTTCTGCTCATTCCTTCTGCATGTAATCACGGGGGCTTTGTTCCCACCCTTTTGTCCGAGGCTCTGACTCACCCGATGGAGAGAGCGGGAAAACTTTGCAGGTGTGCATTAGTGCTCTTTAGATGAGACATCCAACCCCGCCTCAGCGAGTGTCCCCCCCTCCCTCCCTCCCTCCCTCTCTCCCTCCCTCTCTCCCTTCTGTCTATTTGGCCTCTACAACCCCGTACAAACACACACACACACACACACACACACATACATACACACATACACACAAACTCTGTGCTCTATGAGCGAAGTAGAGTGGTGGCGTCAACTTGTATCTGTATGTTTGTAGGCAATGTGTGTTTGTGTGTGTGTGTGTGTGTGTGTGTGTGTGTGTGTTGTGTGTGTGTGTGTGTGTGTGTGTGTGTGTGTGTGTGTAAGTGTGTGTGTAAGTGTGTGTGTGTAAGTGTGTGCGTTCATGTGTACTGTAAATGTGTGTGGCAATGTGCTGTTGCCACCCACGTCGACTCATCTGTGCTCCTACCCGTCGCTTTCAGACCTTGGTAGAAAATAGAATGCCCTCCATAAACACTCTGTCTTGGTAGAGGCTCCTCTTGATCAGCTCAATAAAAGAAGCCTGAGGTGACGTGTTTGAGGGAAGCGTATGCACCAAGCATACAAAGAAATGCCCCCAAAAAGATGGCATTCACACACAGAATGTTGGATGGATGGAGCTTCTAAAGAATGTTGGGATCCATAGAATGTAATGTGGAATTTCAGAATGTTTCGTTGTTGTAGAAGGCATTATTTTTCTAGAACATTCAAAAAGCCACACCCTGCCACTAACGTCGCTTTCATGAGGATGTGTGTGTGCTGCGTGTGTACCGGTGATGCGCGGGTTGATCCAAATTGAGTGGGTGCCCACGGTCATCCGCGGTTACGAGTCACCAAAAAATATTTTTAATGATATTCGGGTTGCGGTCGGTCAGGTCGTTTGAAATAAAGATGCCGATTAAACTTTTGTCATTTGTATAGTATACAAAACGAGGACAGGTTGCTGGAATTTTGGGAAAGACAGGCACCCACTTTCCCGAGGCGCATTTCAATGCGAGTGCCATTGTACCATTTGAATAGGCTATTTTGAAATTAATATATAACTCAGTAGTGTCAGTTTTATGCAGCCTGATGACGCTACGAAGTTAATCAAGAGCATAGACTACTTTTAAAAATGTGTGTCATGAAGCGGGTTGGGTTGGGTGCTGTTTTTGCGGTCCGAGTTGCGGGCAGGATAGTTGAAAATGTTGGTCGGGTGCGGGTCATTCAAACATGGACCCGCGCATCTCTGGTGTGTACACCTGTGAGTGTATCTGGTCCAAAAAGAGAGGTGAGGGTGCCGTCGGAGGTTGGATAGAGCTATCCCACACTCGCAGCACGGAGGCGTGTAACAGCTGTCTCTGACAACATCTACCTCAACACCTCGCTGCGGTAACAGTGCATGTGTCAACAATGCCTGCGTTAACAGTGCCTGCAAAGAGCTGCATACTTAATGCTGGCAAGTCTTCATGGCACCTGTGATCATCCACAGGTGAATGCAATGGTTTGTTTATTTTAAAACTAGATAAAAGGAAGTAACCTGATCCATTTGTTGGACGAGATGACATGGTAGATAGATGGATTGATGGACAGACAGCCTGTCAGACAGTCTGTGAGATATAAAATAATAATAAACTTTTGTTTACATTTGTTCGTAATAACAAATGGCATCGGTTGTGTCAATTAAAAAAAAAAAAAACCTATCCCTTTAGTCCTCACGTGGGCACACACGCACGCCCACCCACATACACACACAAACACACACGTCTTTGGCGGACCATTAACCCCGGTGTTTCCATGACAACGGGAGCGTTGGTGACAACCTGCCAAGAACAACTGGCAATAACAAGTTCCATTGTCTGCTGCCAACCACCCACAGAGAGGTGATGAGTGCCACCCCACCCACTCCTGTAAAACACACGCACCAACTTTTCTACACACACATACACAAGGGTAGAAAAAGACAAACAGTCATCATTACAAAGAAGTTCAATACTGGTTGTTCTCTGATGCTTTTGACCTGAGTGTTCATTGTTTGCCTGTTTCATGAAACTGTAGATGCTCAACCCACAATATCCCACAATTACTCAAGCCTTTTATCACAGTGTAATGTAGCATAATTAGATAGAGTGTTCACTCAGTAATGGTGTCATGTTACATGTACATGTAAGTAGAACTGTAAACAGTCATTGAGTACCAGTGGGGTCTCAGGGCGTATGTGAAGACATCTTGTACCATACAGAGGTTCTGGATCTGCTACTGAGCTGTTTCTTTGAGAACTTGTTCAGGTGCTGCAAGAAGCATTCGTTTAGATGCAGTCGTCGACTGTATGTCTGCATACACCAGGGATGTGCTCAGATTTAGTTGACAGAGGAGGTTGCTCACAGTGAATATGATTTCCTTGAACTTCTCTGTTTAAGTATGTTTGTGTAACCATTCCAACCTGTTCACCTTAAACAGACTAGTTCCCATTTGCCAGCATCCATATATAGTGGATTCACTAAGAACTGCCTCCACAGATCAGTTGTTTGTGTGTGTGTGCTGAGCCAAATGGAGAACTCTTCAAAAAATATTGGTGAACATTTGCCTTTGTTTGCTTTACATGAACACACTTCTGTCTCAGCAGCTTGGCAGCGTGCTTCCGTCATGGCCCTGTTAACCATGCTAACATCCCTCTCTCTCTCTCTCTCTCTCTCCTCTCTCTCTCTCTCTCTCTCTCTCTCTCTCTCTCTCTCTCTCTCTCTCTCCCCCTACCCCCTCCTTCCTTCTCTCTGCAGCCTTTCACAGGCAGCCAAACCCCACCATGAGTCGAAGGGAAGCACGTGTCGGGGGCCCGGCACCCACTGTGGTCCCCGAGGTCAACTCCAACGCCACAATAGCGAACGGGCCAGGCTCGGGCGAGCCCAAGGACGAGGCCTTCTCCAAGCTGAAGGACAAGTTCATGAACGAGCTCAACAAAATCCCACGTGAGTCGCTCCCTCAGTCACACACATACACACACACACACACACACACACACACATACACACACACACACACACACAGTCGGGGTACTTTAGCAGAAACAGACCATTTCACTCTGAACACATTTTACCCTGTACACTTCTGCCCCCATTATTTGTAGCTGTAGGAAATAACAGGTAGCATTCATGTCTGCCATGTTAGGGCTACATGTTAGGTCTTTTAAAGAAACAAAACAGCATTTACTCACTTTTTTTATGATTCCTAATGTTGTGAAAATTCGTTAGTTTTACCGCTGTGCATGACAGACATGTAGTTTATACACCCTTATATTCACCGATACACCGCTGAGGAAATTGGTGCTTTGTCTGGACCGCAGTGACAAGTTTTTCAGGTTTCTGTCACTTACTGAACTCCAGAGACTTCAAGGGGGTTTGTGTTGTCTGTTTGCTCCCAGGCTAGAAAGGGGTGTGGGGGTGGAGAGGAGTGGGGAGGGGGTTGGAGGGGTGGAGAGGAGAGGATGGCAGACGGTAGCACTGACGCATGCTTGCCTCCTGACAAACAAACAAACAAACGAACAAGCAAATTCCCTCGACCCGACGTCCTCCGCGCACACACACACACACACACGCACATACACACACGTTGTCTTTGTCTACAAGTGTCAGAGGGAGCATACGGGGTCTGTAATCTTCATGCCTTGTTGCTCGGCGCTCTTTTGTTTTTCTTCCACACCCTTCGTCTTCGTTTTTTCCCCTTTTCTTCTGTCAATACTGCTTCTAAATGTCGGGCAAAGCCAACACATATCGAGGCCTGCGAACAGCTGTGAGCCCTTTATATTTAGTCTTTGCATTGCATACCAACGCAGCCAGTTCTCAGAAACCAGAGGTGTGACCTCTTTGGTAACAGACGAAGAAGACGCAGTTCTGTTTCACACAGCCTTGCATAAACCGTGCATTAACCAGCCGTGCCCGGAAGCCTGATTCAGATTCTGGATGCCTGAATAAAGCTAAATATGGGTGTATTTTATCAGGTTGTATCAAAGTAATTCCAGTATCGGGAAATGGGTTTTCTCTAAGACCTGTAATGTGTTAATGGAGATGCGAATGACGCAGTTGGTATATTATTCTGCTTCGCATTGATGATGGCACAGCTCTGATAAGAGGGTTGTTTGCTTCCTCGGGGCTAGTCTAAGCTAGAGTAAATTTGCTTTTGTTGAAGTAAAAAAGCATTCACACATCCACGCACGCACGCACGCACGCACGCTCTCTCTCTCTCTCTCTCTCTCTCTCTCTCTCTCTCTCTCTCTCTCTCTCTCTCTCTCTCTCTCTCTCAAACACATACACTTTCACAAGGCTTCAGCGTCCTCGTGTTCAGTGGCCTTTGCTCTGTAACAAGGCATATGGTAGAGCCTACGTGATTGACAGCAGTGCGGTGTCTTTGCTTAAGTGTGTCAGAGAGCCGGTGAGGGTGGAGATGCGGTTAGCTGGGAGCAGCATATGGAAGCCATAATGAACACACAGTCAGGGGCCGAGCCCCCGGAGGTCCCCACAGACTCCACTAATAGCTCTTCATATTCAAGCTGCCACGCCCAGGAATTAGTTGTCTGTGTGTGTGTGTGTGTGTGTGTGTGTGTGTGTGTGTGTGTGTGTGTGTGTGTGTGTGTGAGTGCATATTTTCTGCACCCTCCCTAAAGATACAGTTCTACTGATTGCATTTAAGAGAACGCCACTACTTAGAGGACGAATGTAAGGCATGATTGGGTGCATGTGCATCCACCTTTTTGTGTGTGTGTGCATGTGTGTGTGTGTGTATGTGTGTATGTGTTTGCATGTGTGTGTGTGTGTGTGTGTGTGTGAGAGAGAGAGAGAGAGAGAGAGAGAGAGAGAGAGCACTTACAGCTTCCTTCATTAACTTATTTATCACGAAGCTCCTGCTCTCCTAATGAGCAGGTTGGTGTGCTGTGGCCAACTCTACCCCAATAAGGGGTTGCCGAGTTTGCCTTCCGACAGACACTCTTGACGCCCGGAAGAGTGACCTGGAAAAGAAAAAAAAAGCAGGTCCCATTATAGATGCTAAATTACTGCTTTCACTCAGGTCCTCTATCACTCATGTGTCTGTGTTCAGAGCTAAAGTAAGACTTACCAGGCTGATGCCTGATGTCCTAAACGGTGCCTAAAGACTTTCAGCAGGGGAGCGCGATGGGAGAAGGGGAAAAGGGGGTGGTGATCTTGCTGGGGTAGATTGGAGCTCTTTTATGTTTGTGCTTTGAATAGAAGGAAATTCTGCTAACAAACTGAGCCTAAAATTGCTTCCAGTTGGATAATGCAACCCTTTCCAACTGCTAAGGTAAGTTTAGAGTTGTATTTGTGCAGTGCTTTCCAACCCATTTCACACAGAGGTTACGGCTGATTGCTGCTTTCCAGTATAACATCGAACACCGAGTTTTGTTTTTCTCCCTTCTTAGCATGCACCTATAAACAGCAACATGGGCTACTGTTCAAAATCTGGCAGCAACTACTTTTGATCAGCCTGTACTTTTGATCAGGCTGGCTCGGGATTGATGTAGCCATGACGTTTGAGTGAACCTTCACAAAGGCCATGGGACCAAAATGTTGGAAATAAAGTTTAAAAAATTGAATAAAAAAAATAAAAAATAAACATGGAGTGGATGGCTACTTATCTTTTTTAAGTTAATAATTTCTCCTAGCCTGAATCTCACTGTGAGTGTGCACCCAACCCTTCCTCCTCTTTATTGGCTCAGGATTGATGCCAAAACAGAAAGACACACACACACACACACACACACACACACACACACACACACACACACACACACACACACACACACACATCCAAAGCAGTCGCCAGTGCATTAACAGGAACACACGAGGGCTGAAGTAGGCCTAGCTTGTGTGTCTTTGACAGGATGAATCCATGCCACAAACGATGGTAAATGAGCGTGCCTTAGCCTCTGTCTAGTGCAGGCCATTTCAGGTAAGCGGAAAGCATGGGGCCTGTCACACCACCCAGCCCTTGCACGGCGTTTAAGTCAGGGAGCCATATATTTAAGGACAGGATTGCTGTGCTTTCTGTCAGGGCTGCTGGCACAGTATCGAGTTTCCTCTCGAGCCAAGTCACCATTTTGTTCTCCGTTCGTAATCCTCATGACAAATCCCTTTAGGGGAAACAGGAGAGACTATTAAATTACAACAAATTGTCTTTTTTTGTGCACAATATTTGATTCTTGTTACAAAATAAAAGACGTGACCAAATCTAAAAAGAAACTGGCTTCAGCTAATTGTCTGGAGTTATAATAACTGTCTGCATACCGTAAAGAGAGCAAATGAGACATATGTCTGAGACAGTGTCTGGACAGCATTACTGGAGGAGCTTGGTTTTCTTTTATCGCGAGACCAAGAGTCAGTGTTGCCACCAACCACATTTTAATACACTGTGCTTTCTTAATTAATTAATTAAATAATTAATAATTAAATAATTAATTAAAAAAAAACTTTATTGTCACTGGACAGTTGTCTGTACAATGGAACTAAACAGCCTGGCCACAGGTATGCAAGATGAAAGTAGATTGCTATTGGTATTAGTATTGGCATTGGTACAGCAGTTTGGTCTTGTGGTGAGTGGCATTAGGACCTGGGGCAGGAGCTTATCTGTGTCCACCTGCCGTTTTACCAATGGGGTGTTCAAAACCAAAGGAGTGATTTGCTAAGGGTACTAGCTATGAATAATGCAGTACTTCCCAGATATTTGTGTTAAAGATGTACTTCCACGAGAAACCGTTTAGTACTTGCTCTTTTGAAATATGATAGGTCACCCCGAGTTGCATATGCATGCTGCATATCAAAATGTTTTTCTACCCCTATTTTCTATATCAGTCAAAAGAAGACAATAGGCGGAAAAACGACCCAATGCGAAAAGGACCTGCGGCGTGACGTAGACGTGAAAATGCATATAAGAGAAACTGACCGAATGGGCTTTAAATGATGTTAGCCTGTGACTGACTCGCATAAGATTAGCAGGCTAGTTGAATGACTGAACTGCATTTAGCCGGGCACTTGCACTGTTTTGTCAAATATTACCATTCTGAAACGTTCATTGACAAACGGTCAGGAAGCGACTGCTTGTGCCATCTCTCCTTCATCTTCGGATTCAGGATCAAACACATAAGGCTGTATCTCCGAAGACATTCTGTGTGCAGTTTTAGCGCTGTCAAGTTGACTTTTCCCCTTTACCTTACTCTGCTATCAAGTTGACTGTGGGGCAAAGGAAGCTGCAGGGAGTGTGTCACGCCTCTGGTGAAATCGTGTCGTTCTCCCGGCCCCACCCCCTCCACCAAACTAAAACAGCCTGAAACAGAAGCACTAGAACATTTTTTTCATCAAAACCAGCGCACAGGGCAATTATTAATACTAGAGAACACCGCAAAATTAATGAAAACACGATGGAAGTACACCTTTAATGAATCCGCCGGGTGGAAATGGCAGTAATTAAAAGAGTTATTAACTCTGATCATTGTTACCAAACTTCACCACCTCATCACTTTCCCCCAGCAAACAACAAAATAAACAAAAAAATGATGATGAATCTGATTATTGCCCAGTTTTATATAAACATCATGGCAATGATTTCTTATACCATTTTCACACACTTAACAGCAAAACACATAGTAAATTTGAGTGCAGTTACCACAGTATTAACCTATTCCACAAATGGTACACTATAGTAAATAATATAGTATAGTATCAGTAGGTAAATATGTGGAATTTAGGGGACTTTAAAAGAATGGGTTACCTAAGTCACACCCTTTTCATCTCAGACACTTATACCTGTCCTGCTTCTCTCTCTCTCTCTCTCTCTCTCTCTCTCTCTCTCTCTCTCTCTCTCTCTCTCTCTCTCTCTCTCTCTCTATCTCTCTCTCTCTCTCTCTCTCTCTTTCGCTCTCTCTTTCTCTTTCTCACACTCTCTGTCTCTCTCTCTCTAACTCTGTCTTTCTCCCTCTCTCCCTTCCTCTCTCCCTCCCTCCCTCTCTCTCTCCCTCCCTCCCCCTCTCTATCTCTCTCTCTCTGTCTCGCTCTCTCTCTCTCTCTCTCTCTCTCTCTTGCTCTCTCTCCCTTCCTCTCCCTCTCTCTCTCCCTCCCTCTCTCTCTCCCTCCCTCCCTCTCTCTCTCTCTCCCTCCCTCTCTTTCTCCCTCTCTCTCTCTCTCTCTCTCTCTCTCTGAGACTGAAGGAGTGGTGAAGAGTGTGGCTCATCTCCTCCGAGGAGGCTGGCGTGTATGCTGCTAACTATCCGCAGCCTAGCGGCTATGCCCTGCAGTCTCCCCCTGGTGACTGATTATGCTGCCAGTTGCCTTCCCCGCAGTCCCGCACAACAATCACTTCCCCCCGCATACCCTTCTGGACACAAAACCTCATGTCACATTCAGATCAAGCCTACCATGTGTCCGTGTGTGTGTGTGTCCATGTGTGTGTGTGTGTGTGTGTGTGTGTGTGTGTCCGTGTGCGTGCGTGCGTGCGTGCGTGCGTGCGTGCGCGTGTGTGTGTGTGCGTGCGTGTGCGTGTGTGTGTGTGTGTGTGTGTGTGCGTACGTGTGTGCATGTGCAACAAGACATACATCCTACCCATAGTGTACTCACATTCACACACATGCCACTCCCACAGAGGTGTGTGTCACTTTGCATTACTGTCAATGTCATGCCAGTTTTCCTGACTGAATTCAAGAGGATGCCAAGCTCTCGTGCTTGGAGCTTGTTGATGCCATTCTAACAGCCATGGCGTTTCACTCTCCAGCCTGTGTAGTTGAATTTCCACCAAGTCAAATCAGAAAGTAAAAATAATCTTATAAAAACAGAAATCTGTGAAATCTGTGTTGTTTTGTGAAACCCATGTTACTACAATATCTGCTCGCCAATGTCAACAGTGCGCCAATGTCAACAGTGCTCTTTGTGCCTCTCCTAAAGTCATCGTGCTGGTCAGTGTTGTGTTTAAATGATTGTTATTCAATCAAGAGGCAACTAGAAGCTGATCTGTAAGATTTCCAACATTATGACTTTGGACTGTTATATTTTAGTAGTTGTTATTCTCACTCCTAGACTCTCCAGTGGACCGATACAAATAAAACAGAAAGACATCTCTCTTTACTGAAAGGATGCGTTCAGCTTTGACTCAAGTCCAACCGTGTGTTCCGATGTCCATACTTTCTGCACTTACTGTACTTAGTTTGAGAACGTAGGGTGTTCACATTACGATTTTGGCGAAAATAAGTGTACTGAAAGGACCCGGATGCTGCCCTCAAAACGGTCAAAACGGTGAGTGTGGATCAAGGTACACTTTTCGCACTCAAAGCCGCCATCTTAGCTACATAGCTGCGGAAGTGACGAATCCAAACAGACCAAACTGAAGAAGAAACGAGGAGATTACGTTGCTGACGACGTTGGCGCATTTTTCAGGAAGCTTGCAGTAGTGTATTCATTTTGCAATGACTTAAATATGTCTCGTTCTCCGTTCAAAGTTGGCGGGTAATGACACGCGCGGCTGCAGTCACCATCGGAAATTCCGGTAAGTGCATCACGGAGTATGGAATATGGAACAACACTTACCTGCTGAAATCTGTGTACTTAGTAAGTGCAGACAGTGCACTGTAGTTAAGTGTACCCATGGAAGTATGAATATCGGAACACACCACATGATTTTGCACCATTTCTTTCTGCTGAATTTACTGGAGAAATGGAGGAGGTTTTAAACTGTATTGGTGGCCCACTGTGACCACTGCAAGAATGAAATAGACATCCTGTGGTATCATGGGTAGGTTTTTATTATTAGTTTTTGTTTGCCTACTGTTGCCACTAAAATTTCTTACAGTTCCCTGTGGTGGCTCTAAAAATGCTCCGCAGTGATACTCCATTTTGCATTTTGAGCTGTGCTTATTGCGAGCACATGCTGCGAATATGTGCACATTCAGTCGTGCGCACACTATTGCACGTGCGCTTGGCAAGAACGGGAGATAACCCTTGTCGAAAGTTGAAGTGCTGCGCAATGCGGGATTCGGAACTCTCGGGGGAGAATTGACACTCACACAATGTAGTTAATTAGCCAATGCCTCTATTGCTTTCTGGGACTCAGGTCCTTTTAATTAAGAAACACAAAAGTGCTTTTCGGAACGAGACGTGCTTGATGAAAGAGATAACAACGTTATTGCTCCCTGTTTTTTTTTATGGTTGACGGAAGACTCTGCTGTCTCTTCTTTCTCCCACAATCCTCATGCTCCGCCAACTCCATTACGTTTATAAATAACAATAACTGATGGCGCGGGGGATAAGAAAAGATTGAATTTTGGCGATGATGAGCGAAAGACAGGGAGAGAAAAGCAATAATCCGATCCGCAACAACACAGGACTCATTAAAACTGTGGCGAAGGCAGTCATTACTCCAGTCCATTTGCTTCCCGCTGTGTCGTTGTATCACATATAATTCTTTTATCCAACCTTTCATTACGAATGTGTCACAACTCCAGGCCTGCGTTGGTGTTGGGCTTTAAGATGAACCTGCCACGTTTTAGACACATCCGTTATTAAAAGTAATACTTTCTCCGCTGTCATGACTTCGAAGCTGATTCAGAGACAGAATGTGGGCACATCTAAACTCATTTTAACAGATCAAGAAGTAAACTGAGGAAAACAGTCAAAAGATATCAGTTTCAAATGGATCTCCAAGATTAATAGAAAAATACCAGTGTGTCAATCAACAGATACTCGTCAGGCATTAAAAAATGATTCTGACCAATGTCTGACCCAGATTTTGCTCCCAAGTGTTTCGAACCTATTGCCCTGGACTGGGGCTGTGACAAATGCCAGAAAAGAGTTTTTTTTTTATTCATTTTGTCTCTAACTGAAAGGCCAAAGTGGGTCAGGTAGACGGGCCGTCTGGTGCCAACATTTACATGTTAAAAGTGAGCAGAGGGTTGAGAGTGGAGATGTCACGTCAGAGACCTCTGCAGGTCCCAAGTCAGCCTGTCTAAATGCCAGCGGCGGAATGGGAAGTTGATTGGCAGCAGAATGTCTAAAGAGAGCGTATCATTTTTGTTATCAGACAGTCGTGTCGGGAGGGTTTAATTCGTGTCAGTATGGTCACGTGACTTCAAGTTTCTCTTGACCTGCCATCAGGCAAAAAGAATGACTGCGGTGGCAACGCCTTTGTGGATCTGCACACATCCTGAATGTCTTGTACATTCTAAAAATCTTCACCTCTTAACGCTGTTAACTTTAGGTGTATTGTAGCTCTCCCTTCATTCATTCCTCTCTGTTCTGTTTGAAATGCTGTTTTTGAAAATGTAAAATTAAATAGAACACAGTCATAAGAAATTGATCATCCACAGATTGTCACTCACCACTTCCTGAAGTTTTTAATTAGTTACACGGTTCCAGATTACTTACAGTACTGCAATAAACAACTCTTAGCAGCAATGATATTGGAAAAAACAATTGAGCAGCAAATCAGGAGTCCCAGTTATTGGTTTGTTTTTTTCTCATCTGCTTAAGATCACATCCACAACTGTGGCTCATCCCAGCTTTCAAGATGAATGTGCCCTAGATTGCCGCATCCCTTCACCAGCGAGTGTGTGGCCATGGGCAGTAAACACTAAATTTCCCCCTGCAAATTGGGAAAGGTTTTCTTTTTTTTTTTACGAGTCTGGCAGACGGTAAGAGGGGTCGTGCAGGTGTGTCCGGAGAGGAGTAGAGACCACGGAGGAGTGTCACTTCCATTAACACCCAACTGAGCCAGGGGCCTGGGCTAGGCTGAAGGCTGAAAGATCCCAAAGTTATTTTAGAGAATCACTCACTATTTTTCCTCGGAGGAGAGAGCTTATCGATTTTGTCAACAGGCCATTGATTTCCCACCACACACACACCCCCCTCCGCACCCCCCACCTCATCACTACCACCACCACAACCACCACACACACACCCTTTCTTTTTGTTTCTCATCTTCTGTCTTTACACCCAGGGAAGGGAGACACTGCCAGTGGCGATAGCTTCACACTCCCAAGAGAGATACCGACTTCGAGCCACTTTTCTTTTTTTTTACATTTATTTTTCAAACTGTACGGATATGAAGTCTTCAAAGTGAAAACACACACATATAGAGAAAGACAAAATCTTTGCCAGCACACCCAGGCTGACCTTAGGTAAAATGTCACTGTAGATACGGAGTGGGATAGGCACCGGACTCTTGCAACACACTCTCTTTACTATAACATTTGCCTAGTCTTTTTTTTTTTTTTTATCAAGACAGCAGACACGAGAACATGGATGATTTGGTGGGTTTTCAGCTTGTTGTCTAATCAAGGGCATTTTGTGCACCTTGCCATTGAGAGGGGCCATTGGTTGCCAGGTGTTTGATGTCTTGCACATGAAATGCATAATTACGCCTTTTGGTTTTGAAGGCCCATCTCAGCCCATCTCTGTGGATCTGGAGTCCTCATTATTACCCCTGACTGGAAAGAGGTGATGAGGATGGGTGGTGTGTTGTTGTTGTTGTTGCTGTGTTGAATAATGGCGATGGGAAATGGTGACTAGTGTAAAATGAGATCCTGATTGGCTTTAGTTCCCTTGTCCTGCTGTTTTGGCATACATGTTTTGGCGATAGATTTATTTTTGTTTATTTGTTTTGTTTTGTTTGTTTTTTTTTTTTTTATTACTCAGGTGGGTTGTGTGTTTTGTGAGGCTTTGGCAGCAAGCTTCTTTTAGTCCTCATTGTACCTACCAATTATTAACGAGTGGGCTTTCTGTAAATACAAATAGTCTGTGACACTGTTCTCATGACACTCAGCTGGTGTTTGTCATGCTGCAGTGCCTTTACACAATGTGCTTTGTGTAAGAAGCTCGGCTTGCCTAATCCATAAGCTTCCTGATGAATGGTACGGCCATTGTTGAATTTGTTAAACCTCCTCTTTCTTTCTTTTTTCTAAATGGACATAGTATAATGATACATACAGAAATCCAGATCAGACTATCACCTTTGTACGGTTTTCCAGGCCCAGAATGTCACATGGTATCTCTTCTAAAGCTCCACATGCTGTCACACTGAAGTAGAGATGTGGTGACAATGGCAGTAACTGTAACCAGTAACTGGTGTGATTTCACCTCCTCCTGACTGGGTTGAAGTGTCATTGAGCAAGGACACTGAACCCCATACTGCTCCATATGAGCTGGCTGGCACCTTGCATGGCAGGATGTCAACAGTGTATATCCGTGTGTGAATGGGTAAATGTGAGGCATTAAAAACCCCGAAAAAGGGCTTTGGGTACTCAAGGGAGTTAAAAAAGTGTTAAAGAAATACAGCCAATTTACCAATTATAGAGATATGCTGATATGTTTCCTCTGGATTTTACTGTGGAGGGGGCATCAGGAGCTACTGAAGGGTTTCTGGTTTTAATGTAGGTGCACTTGGCTTCAGATTAAAGTACTACTTCAGGTTAAAGTACTGCTGTTGAAAATATGAGTACATAGCCGATGTGCCCCCCAGTCCAACCGTACAAAGTAGGACAGTTCTGCACTTTAACAGCAGGTTTCCAAGGCAATTGTGCCATAGATGCTTCCACTAGACAGCCTTATGTAAGACATAATGGCCTCTTCCACGACTACTTACTGCACTAATGCCTGAGCTGGCCCAGACCTGGGATTGACTCTAAGGCATGTTGTGTGTTGTGTGTGTGCTTGACCCTTTACTAATGCACTTAAAACTAAAAAATAATAATAATAATAATTAACTAACCCCAGTTAGCATTTGCACTTGTTGCTCTGTATATCTCCTGTGCACTTTGTGGGCTCTATTTTCACGATCATGTGCGCATTGTCTAAAGTCTGTCGCGCAAGTTGCTTTGGGGGCGTTCCCGAGACAATATGCTATTTTGACGACGGGAAAAGTGAACATTGCGCCTGGCGCATGGTTCAAAAGGGTTGGCCCTAAGTTACCTAATTAATCATAGGTGTGTTCGGGGCGTAACATCAGAGTTTATACTCTCATTCCCTTTAAAAGCCAGCCGCGCTTTGTCCATGGCTTGTTGCTATTACGATGGCGTGTTTCCCATCAGGAGCGTTTTTTTTTGAAGACCGATCTGCTCGTGCATGAGCAGTTAATCTTCCGGGATGGAAGTCTGTTTTTTTACACTTACTGTTTCCCTTAGGTTATGAACAATGTGTGTTCCCTTTGGTTATGAACAATGTGTGTATGTTTATTAAAAAACTGATTGGTCAATAAATGTGCATTATTGCAAAATATGTATCAGTGTTTTTGTCGTTGCACTTAGTAAATAATCAGATTCGTAGTCGTATGCAATTGGACATCTTTTTGGAGCTTGAAGACGTTTTAAGCCCTGTTGTTGGCATGATGTATGTGTTAATAACCATGCCTTTAGTGGATAGCTATCTTCCCCTAACAGCGACCCATCAAGAGGGGGATCCCTCTCGTTATATCCCAAAGCGTTGTGCGCCCATAAAATAGCTTTTCAGCAATGCGCAACTGATGACAGACCAGGGTTTTGTTGGTCACTGGCGGATGTAATTTTTGCGTCCTTATAATAGCATCTGGCACGCTTTGTGCCAGATCACACCTCTTCTTTTCGCTGACACACCCGTGATGGCGCAGTGTCATCTGCTATCTAGACAACGTGATTTTTTGCCTGGAAACATGAACGGTGCGCTGGCACATAATAGTAATGACACCATGCGCACGTCGCGAATGCACAGTGCGCCGCGGCATGATAGGGCCCCGTATCTGCAAGTGTTGTACGCTGTGATTATGTCCTCTATTGTAAGTCGCTTTGGATAAAAGCGTCTGCCAAGTGTAATGTAATGTAAAAAGACATAATGGCCTCTTGGTGGCTTCCGGCCATGATTCGGAGTAGGTGTTTGAGCTGCTCATTGTCATCGGATCTTAACCCCCCCCGTCCCCGCCCCAAAATGTGGTCCTGTTATCTGGCCAAATGCATTGAACACCCTGGTGATGGTCATAATTGTGTGGGCCCCCCAAAGGCTATGAATAAAGGAGGGAGTTGAATACGCACATCTGGTCTTTTCACTTCCCTAGACTGAACAGGGTCCTCTTCATTTGAGTGTCTGGTTGGCTTCAATGTGCTTGTTCTAGAGGAGCTGATAAGTTAAATACTGGACCACCCGTGTAAGGAAGACAATGATGCAAATAGACCAGCAGACATTGCAGAGTGTAGTCATAACCTAGATTCATCACCTGCACCAATGTTTTTCAAAATTCTTCAGACCACTTCCCCCCTTTCAAAAAAGCCTCCAGGACCCCCCCCCCCCCCCCCCCCCCATCTGAGGCTAACAGGGCTATGTACAGTAAATGTGCAAATGTGACATTGCAGAGTATAGTCATCACCTGGGTAGACCTGGGTTCATCACCTGAACGAGTCTGATTGAATAATATTTATAATTTTCGTTGACGTAATACGTCAGTACACAGTGCTCAAAATGAAACTGAATTTCAATAAACCATCAGTAATGTATTTGTGGGCAGACCCCCCCAATATTAGCACTTTATGTGGTTGCGTAACACCGTTATCCATTGTTTTAAAGCAGTACCGTATTTCATACGATGTATTAGCATTAAAGACGCTATAACTAACATTCAGACCAAAGTGAAAGCATATGCTTCAGTATGATTATGCAAAACCTCTGTAGATGCATTACAGCACAATTACCCCTTTTCTCTGTCTCTTCTCCCCCAGTGCCATCATGGGCCATCGTTGCTATAGCGTTTGTCGCCGTGGTGCTGGTGGTCTCCTGCTGTTTTTGCATTTGCAAAAAGTGGATTTTCAAGAAGAAGAAGGGAAAGAAAGGCAAGGACAAGGGCAAGAATGCCATCAACATGAAAGACGTCATAGACGGTGTGAAAACCGAGGTAAAAACTTTTTGTTACTGCTACTGCTTTTTTTTTACCATACAATGCTATTTTCAATTTAGTAGTATTTATTTTTTAGTAACTACTCGTTATTATAGTGACAATAGTGTGATCCTGCCTTATAGATATACAATGTTTTTAATGCAAGTGTCAACTGATTTATACTGAATTTGTAAAATGCATGATAAACATTTGGTGTTTTATCTGTCTGTAATTTATATTTACAGCAAGTTGTATTCACCTGATTGACTTGTGTAGTAGTCCTAATGAAAACTCCACTGTGGGTGGGTGGGCTGGGACATATGGCTTGTTGAATGTGATGCTTCACCCGTGACTCTTATTGCAGGACTTAAATGGGGGAAAATGGCCTTGTAATCAGCCCAGAAAGTATTAAAATTCCCACTCTTTGCTTTTTTTGGTTGTAATTTCTTTTCCTTATTGAAAGAGCAATTTTTATTTAAAAGTTCTGATTATATTGTGTTATGTAATAATGTGGTATCAACCCAGAGAAATGACGTTAGCTAATTACTCCAAGGGAGCATATTAATTCATCTCTCTCACTCCTACCCTCCTAAATACGAGCCCTTGAAATGATATGCAACACGAGAACGTTAACCCTTGTTAGCTTGCTAATTGCATTAATAGGCTGTGCGACAGCCACCCCACTTTGGACTGGCTAATTGACCAAAGTCTGCTTAATTTCCAGAACACGGCCACTCTCTTTCATACTCCGTGCTGACCACCATCACGTCCTGCATTAGCTCTATTGATTGCAGAGAAGCAGGATCTGATTCTCAGCTCTTGGGCTGTGAATAAGAAAGTAACACCTCCCACACCTCCGACAGGCACAGGGCAAAGATGAAATCTTCAGGGGGGTGTTTAGAATAAGCAATTACTTCTCCACAGAATTGGGCTTTTTAACACACATTTCTGTAAAACATGCCCAAATGGTGCTTACACACGTAATAAAGGCCTACATTGTGAGAGCCGATTAAAAACATAGAACCAGTAGTTTGGTCTTTAGGCTGGCCTTCCAAATACCAATTAGACTCAGTAATACATGTTAAAGCAGTGATCATGTAGTGGTTAACAATTGGATAAGATTTGTAACTATTATGATAGCCAACCACAAAGGTGCTGTATGTTGACCATGTAGTCTTAAACAGCAATTGTCTATGGCATCAATTGGGGCCCTCCACTTCTTAAGCAACAACAGAGCAGAATCTAGTAAGCCATGCAAATAATCTGTTTTCAGATATCCCCAGTAGCTTCAGCTACGACACTGAGGAACTGTTTAAAAAGTACCAGTTGCTTTAGCGAATGCGTACATGCTACACGTGGAGCTGTGGACTCCGCAGCAGTCATTTCTCCCGGTGTGCCCAGAATCATGTGTTGACCGTCTGTGTGTGGTTGTTTTAATTTGTGTTTCTTCCTTCTATGTCCTCCTTATCTGTGTTTTTTCTGATGACTGTGCGGGATTGGCACTGGCGGTAGGTTCCCAATTGCTGTTGGATCTTCTTAAGCCTGCTACTCTGACTTTTCTTAAAGAGCCTCTTGACAAACTCCTGTAGAGCCAAATATATGTAACTATGCATAAAGTACATGTATATCTACAATATATATGTGCGTAGGTCTGCAATATGCACATATATATACACACACAAACTGAAAGGAAAAATTGCACTGGGTGCGCTTTTACAAGGTTGAACCACATTGATTTCTCCTTTCGAAAATCACCCCACACCGAGGCATTGGGAATGGGATTATTGTAGATGTGAAAAAATGCATATTTATTTTATAATTACCAAGATGTCCATAAAATAAACAATCCTGGGTTGTTGTGATGACAAGCAAACCTGAAGCTGAGTCATTACTGAAATAACGCATTTCAGCCCTAGATGGGGAAATTGTACTGAAAGGCCATTTCATTCATCAGACAAACAAGATCTTTTCAAGGAGCAGAGTTGTCCTCGGCAAGAGAGAGCAAAAGAAACATCTTGTTTAAAACCGCCTTTGAGTTTGATTTCAAGTAATAAATATTTTTTAAGGCATTCAACGCTACTGAGTTCCTTGAAAGATTTTGTTTTAAAGGGCATGCCAAGCTGGCCATCTTTTTTAACCTATAAAAATTTAAAGGGCATGCCAAGCTGGCCATCTTTTTTAACCTATAAAAACGCTCACTTTATTATTGACAGCTTCATGGTTCTTTTATAACAGAGACCATAACTTTTAGCCTTCGCCAGTTGCTTGTCATCACTTGAGGATCCAGACGGGCAGTGGGTGATTGAGAAAAGAAATCAATTTTGTTCGGCCTTTTCCGCTTCCACACCAGTAACCCAAACGACTAATAGGTCAGACCCCATCCACATCACAACCCCCCCACCCCCACAGCCCCCTTGACACCCCTTCCGCTGGCATGATGCTTCTAGCTTCCATCCTTTCGGCTGCCCCAGGGGCAGCTGATGGTCATGACTGTGTGCCACTGTACATGAGTTGGGGGGTGGGGATGTGTTAATGTACATGCCACTGAGAATGAGGGGGGGGGGGGGGGGGACTACCCACGAGACAAAACACACACAGCACTTAGTTTGTTTCCTCTCTTGCGACACGATGAGAATGAATGCCCTTTTTTGCATGTCGACTGATGACTGAGACGTTTGACATTTTCTGAGATTTAAAAAAAACAAAAAAAAAACAGCAACTTTACAGTGAATGGACTTGAGAAGCTCGTCAAATCGCATGCTGAACCCAGTAATTTAAGATTTATGCCCCACCCCCTTCTTTAACCACCACCACTTACCACCAGCACCCCACCCACCCACCACCCACCCCCTACTTCTGTCCCACCCACCAACACACCCACCAGCTCTCTTGCCTTCCCCCCTGATGATGAGACATGGTCGGGGGCTTTCTCTGTCTTCCACACTCTCTGGCCTGGCAGTTCCCCTCTGATTTGCCTATGCCAAGAACTGATCTGCTTGTACTGGCATCAAGGGAATTGTCTATCTGTCTATTTCTCTCTCTCTCTCTCTCTCTCTCTCTCTCTCTCTCTCTCTCATTGAAACATACTGTATCTGTCACATTGCCTGGATGTAGTATTACCTCTTGCCTTTCATACTCTGTTGCACCTCTCTCTCTCTTTCTCTCTCTGTCTCTCTTTCTCTCTCTCTCTCTCTCTGTCTCTCTTTCTCTCTCTCTCTCTCTCTCTCTCTCTCTCTCTACCTGTCTGTCATTTCCTACCATTATTCTCTGTCTCTGCTTTTTCAAATGCCAGATGTCTTCTTTTCTCTTCAAACTATGTCATCAATAATACCATCTCTGCTTTCATCATGGGATCTATCCTTTCCTCAAAACCTGAAAAAAACTGCCTATGGATTGACTGGAATGACTGAATGAATAATCTATTGATTGATTGATTGATTGATTAACTGACTGCATTGGAGGTGGGGGGGGGGGGGGGTCCTGGCTCGAGGCTAGTGCATCACTGAGCATGTCATGGTGTTTCAATTGCTGTGGTGTTTCTTTAGTGCTTGCTACCCCTTTACCCCCTAAACAAAACAAAACAAAACAAAACAAAAAAAAAAAAAAAGAGAGAGAAAGAGAGAACCAGCTTTTCAGGTACGGGCTGCCTGGGGAAGAGTGCCCCCCCCCCCCCCAGGCCGAACCGTGGCCACCTGCCGGGATGGTGGAGCGAGAGACACTGACTGTTGGTGGGTGTTTCCTTCAGGCCTTGAAGGATGAGGATGATGCAGAGACAGGGCTGACGGATACGGAGAAAGAGGCAGAGCCCAAGGAGGACGAGAAACTGGGCAAATTGCAATACTCCTTGGATTACAATTTCACCGAGAATACGGTAAGGCTCTGCCCTGCGGTAGATGCTCCCTATGTGTGTCGTAGTGTTCGAGCGTTTTCCAAAAAATAAAGAACCCCGCCACCCACCCACCCACCCACTCACCCCCCCACCCCTTCCCTTTTTAACCCCAGGGTAAGTATGGTGTCTTGTCGTTCTTGAAGGATCGTCTCTTCATCATGTCATTCTGTGTTTTCCATGAAGGTAGCACACATCATTCTCCTGATTCTCCTTTATACAGTTACTGATGCACTATGACCTTTACAGGAATTGCACTAGATTCTTGGCCATACTTTACATTCACATTCAACTACCTGACATTAACAACATGCAGCAGAGCAGGAAACATACTGTATCAACACACGTCAGTTGTGTTTTATGCTGAAGCTATATATTCAACTCACTCAGAGGTGGTTGCTAGAAAAATTGAAAATGTAGTGTAACTAAAGGCTATTGGTTTAGAACAGGGGCAAACCCACCCACCTGCCCTCACCTCAGTTGTCCCAGGCAACCACGACTAGACCCTGGGACTTGGCAAACAAACCAAACAATAGGACAATTGACTCAGGAAATAATAGAATAAAAATAAAACCTAAAGTGCTGGGTGTTCTCCCAAACAATAGTTTGTGAGAATATGGTTTGTAGTCAGAAAGGTTTAAATCTCTTCTCCCAAATGTACTCTTCCTAGGTGCACAAGTATCTTTTCTCTGAACTATGTTTTAACAGTGAAATTGGTGAAGGAAATAGTGAGCAGGGTCTTATTGCTAGATTTTACTGACATAATTTATTAAGTCATCTTTAACAAGGAAGAAATCAAAATCAGTAGCTTCTAAGATTTCTAATGCATTTCTCCATATTACTTAATGGTATTTGGGGGACCCATAATGTGAACTATTGCTTTTCTTAGTTTAGCTAACCTGGGACGTCTTTGGAAGAAATTGTTTTGGAATGGCCATTATGTGAAGTGTTTGCATTAGTAATGCAGACTTAGGGCTCATTTCCACCAAACACTATCTGTATGCAGCGCGTAGACAGCAAGTGCCCATTTTCTGTCCGTATTGATTTAGAATGCAAGTTAACAGATTAGTCAATTTCCACCGCACGCATGATCTGAGCATATTCTGTCACACATACACACATATTGTACACGGTTGCATGCTGTACACGCTGAAGTCGTTGAAAATGAGGCCTGAGTGAGCTGAAGGTGCCTTTTACATTCTTCGCCAGTGTCTCGAGCTGCCTTTTGCAACACTTTCTTTTTTTTGCGGCACAGTTTCCTTCTCGTTCCTAAAGCGATGCGCTTTGGTGGTGGCGGATAAACTTCCCGTGGGCAGATGTTCGCTGACAGATCGAGGGGGAAGCGTGCGAGCTGGAGCTGGAGCTGGAGCTGAAGCTGCTCGCCCAGGCCGCCATAAACAGAGCTGACAGCCTGAGATTATCCACTCACACCCATCAGACACATCACGGCCCCTCCGAGAAAATCTCAGCCTTTTTATATCCTCCACGCTCCTCTCGCCCGCCGGTGGGGAAAAATACACACACGCAGAATGGCCCGGAATGAGTCCCTTTCACGCTCCAGTGTTTTTCCGCAGGGCTTGTCCTCCAGAACTGGCCGATAGCCACCTATTAACAAGACCTGGAGGACAATTACGGACATGCGTGATCACCTTGTGCTGGCTCAGTGCCCTTATGACGTTGGATTTTGAGGTCGTTGACACATGTGCGCAGACAGTGGGTTGCAGAGGTTACATAGTAGAATGGGTCACAGGAAGTGAGAGAAAGACGAAAAGGAGGGAGAGGAAGAGAGGCCAGTGTGTGCTGACATGCAGTAAAAGACCCTGGCCAGCAAACGATAATGTAGCTTGAGGTAATGTCTCCACAGAAAAGGAGGCACGGTAGCGGGAGGGAAAAAAGGCGAGCGATTTCAAAGCGCCATTACGCTGACCCACTTTCTGCTCAATAGCAGGCACAGCAGTGAGCCAGCGAAGCTTCAGCCAAGCCCCCGTCTCTCACGGGCCGGAGAGGTTAAGCCACGATGAATAAGGCCTGACTTTGGACCGGGTCGGATTTCAGGCCGAATGGCAGAAGAGAATGTTCAGCAGCCCACAAACCCCCACCTCCCACCCTCTGCACCAGAGAGGTCTGGGTGGGCCAGGGGTATGTAAGCCCTGGGTTTTTGTTTAAAGGTAATCTGCCCTTTCCAGCCCAGCAGAGCGAAGCCTCAGTTAATGCAAGAAAGACAGTACAGTCTCTCTCTCTTCCTCTTTGTTTTTCTGCATTCTGTCACTCTGTCAATAACTAGCTTTGTGTCTCTGTGCCCCCTCTCTCTCTCTCTCTCTCCCTCTCTCTCTCTGTTTCTCTGCATTCTGTCACTCTTTCAATAACTAGCTTTGTGCCTCTGTGCCCTCTCTCTCTCTCTCTCTCTACCTCCCTCTTTCTCTCTTTCATTCCTTCTACCCTTTTAGATACAATTTTATGAATGGCTTGACATTTGTGCAGGTTTAGTATGTGTTTTTTCAGTGGGTCAAAATAGCTAAGGAGAACACACACCCTAATGCCTGTTATTTGGCCATCATAGAAAATGGCATCCGGCCTGTGCATTCAAACTACTGCTGGGACTTTGCACCGCCATTCACATCAGCTGACAGCTCACCATGGTTTGCACAGAGCTGGCACCTTCACATCAAGGGCACTGGGCAGGCCAGCATTGCCGTAGTAACTGCTGAATTTTTAATTTCGCTACAGTTCTCTGTCAAGTTAGTCTATTAAGGCTCCTTTTTGGCTCAACTAAATTTTTGGGATACCAATCAGTGAAGAGAGGCTTGATGGCAGACCTGAAAGAAATGCCATTGAACCTTAAGTCTAATTATGCATGCTGCATTCAGGCATTTGTGATTAAAGGCCCGATAGCCTTTAGGTTCACAGGAAGTATCTGCAAACCAGGAAACAAGTGTATGCCTATGCAGTGTTGCCAGAATATTTACACGAAATGAGACGAAGTAAAAGAGTCTGTCCCACCAGGTTACAAATGCCCTAGCACAAAGAAGAAAACCGCTCAGTATCAGCCCATTGAGTTTCCATCAGCTTGTCAGCTTGAAGTGAATGTCTTTCTCCTAAGGTGAAAGTCTCTCATGCAGTTGTCAAGTCAAAGTTTGTCTTTCCATTCTCTTATAATAAAACCTTCCACTTCAACACCGACTCTATTTTTCATTGTCGCCACCATTTGTGCCACCTCAAACAGGTTTGGTTGTCAGACGGATCTAGCCAGCTGTCGGACAAACTGTTTGTCTGTGCCGCTGTGTTGGACTACAGGACGGGAGGGAAGGCCACGCTAGCTTAACCTCATACTAAATTCCCTGTGACACTCCTTGGCAGGTGAGATGACATTCAGCCACGAGTTAAACCTGTGGCGGGAAATTCTAGCAGACAACACGTCAGGGAAAATAGTCACACTCCGGTGTGTCCAGAGTTGCCAAGGCCAAGCTTTTCACCCTCAGTGTCCAACCGTCCTCCGTGACAGCACTGAATTGAAGCTTTTGTACCTGTTGTGTCCGATAAAGCTGCTTATCAGAATGATGGCTAAACCACTGATTTCCTGATCCCTGTTGTATTTGTGTTTGTACAGTCCACCTATGACTAAGCATACGGAATGTTTTATGTAAGATGTATGTAAGAAATATCTTTCCAAAAGAAGAAAAAAATGAAAACTAAAGTGAAGGTTAACATAATGGGCACCACACCACAGTACAGCAATGTTTTGAGAATGTTGTTTGCTACCTACAGTCCACACCATTTATCTGTGTTTGAATAAGAAAGTGTCAATGTTTATGGCGTATGATGGTTTGTGAGTATGGCTTCTGTGGTGAGTGTCTGATGTCCTGTGGCTGTTATTGTTTTTTTTTAGTGTTTTCTCATTTTCGTTTGTCCTCTCTGCTTTGTGAACATGTTCTGTCTGCCGTCAAAACGCTGTCTGGTCTGAAATAGGTGTTGTTTTGTGTTTTGTGGTCCAATACTGTCTGCCAGCCATCCTTATTGTCCAAAACCTCTCTTTCGAACCAGAGGCCCACCACCGACTCGGCACTCTTGTAGCTGCAGCTAAGACACACTCCCCAAGGCACCCTTTCCAATTGGAAATAAGAGCACTCATATTGGTCAGTGGTATTAGCTTTGAACTAGCGCCACTGCCTCTGGCCACTGTTTTTCCTCTTGTTGCTGTGGCAACCCTGGCATTGTTGTTCCTCCTGTTGTTCCTCTCCTCTTCCCCCGCCCGCTGTCCAATGCTGGCACCTCCCAACAGCTGGAGAGCTCCACGGCCGAGCAGCTTGGTTTGCCTCCAGACCGCCTGTTGATGGCTGGATGATGGAGGCGTGATTGACTGACCGGGCAGCCCAAAAGGGCCACAGAGGACCTGCTCTGACTGGCAGGTCAATCAGCCTTGCAGGATTCCCTGCCTAGTTATCAATTATCAGGACCGGGGGGGGGGGGGGGGGGAGGAAGGAAGGAGGGGGGCTGGTGATGGCGCTTGTGTCCACATCACACTTGACCTCAAGTAACCCCAATCACCTCCTTGAATTGAGCTACCCATGGGGTGTGATTACGTCATGTGTTGTTTTTGTGTGATGACCTCGTTTTATGCTTACCAGTAGAATCAGTTTTAGGTTGGAGAAGTGATAGACTAGACATGAGATTAATGATACCTACCCAATGTGATTTGCCATCATTTTTGTTAGTACCTATTAAATATGGTATTTATATATTTTTGAATAGTTGCAGCGAATAACAGGATATTGCAAAGGACATGTAGAGATAACAAAGCTGTGAAGGTGATTTTATGCTCCTAAAAATGAGCATGAAGCTAGAAACAAAGTAATGTTCAATTCAGTATTCTGTGAAGCAGAAAGAAAAAGCTTTTCTCTGTCAGCTAGCCCAGGCAGATCCTTAGCCTAATGGGCTCGCTGCACACAATCATTTACGAGGGCATCTTTATTCAGCTAATGGAGGGCCAGTGCACACACACACACACACACACACACACACACACACACACACAAACACACAGAGTAGCCGAGTAGAGGTGGTGGTGGCGGACTAATGGCTGAGTCTGGAGCAGACTGGTGCAAGGTCGTACCCGTGCTGACGTAATCTCTTCCTCCCCCTCCTCCCCCACTCTGGTGCCAGCTCATAGTGGGCATCATTCAGGCCGCAGAGTTGCCCGCCATGGACATGGGCGGCACGTCCGACCCTTACGTCAAGGTCTACCTGATGCCCGACAAGAAGAAGAAGTTTGAGACCAAGGTGCACAGGAAGACCCTGAACCCCACGTTTAACGAGCAGTTCACCTTCAAGGTAAGTAAAGAGCTCGTTTAGAAGATGCAATGCAGTATGCAGTAAAATGTGTTTTATGGGCTTTGTTTTCTCTAGGGAGTGTGTTGACTTGAGATGTACAGTAATGATATATGAAAGTTTCAGTATGTAGTAGTGGACAGCCCGTCATCATAAGTTATAATCCAGTATCATGAATTCCAAATCACCCAGTTTTACCTGTGCAATTACAGTAAGATAGGTGATCACAGTAGGCCACTAATTAACTCTTCTTTTCTAATAAGAGTTGTGCTGATTAGAATCAGCTGATTTAGTGAATGGTTTGAACAAATATATGGGATTAAACTGTAGCATCTAGCAAGCCTAAAGTTAGCTCTTTAGCATTTTTAGCAGGTTATCTCAGGCCACTAAATATTCCAGACAAGTGCGAGTGTGAAGGCTCTCAGCTTAGTGCAAGGACCATGGACAAGGATTTATCAAATAAAGATTGGTGTCACAACTGCAATTTCCAAGATAAGGGGTTATTTCACCTTAGAGAGCAATAATAAGTTAATATAAGCACTTCCCAATATACATATGATTTCATGCTCTGCAAGTGCTTTGATTCATTGTTAGCATTTTAGCACATTTAGATTTTTAATCTCCTTGCCGTTTTTTTTTTGTTTTGTTATAAAGGCTAAGTGCTTTTCACCCGCTAGGCAGGACTGAATATTTGTCCCCCTTAGTCGAAACTTTTCCGTAATTGCTTGTTGATTGCTTAGTGCATTGTTGGGTTTATTGGACTGAATACAAGTCCATTAGCATGCTACTGTGAATAGGGATGGCAAAGATCACCCACATCTCTTTATTTGTTTAGAAAAAAATACTAGGTGGTTTAGAGACACAGACTGCTTGTCTATACCCCACCCCAACACACAGATACACACACACACACATACATTTCTCTCTCACACGCAGACGCAGAGACACACACACATACACACACAACTTCTCTCTCCTACACACACAAACCACCCAAGAGCAAAAACACACATGTGGAAGTGTTCACAAGCACTTACAAAAGTACAAAAGTGAGCATAAAATACACCCAGCAGCCTTGGATCGTGTCTCTGAGGGCACTTGCAGTTACAACCTTGTGTAGGTACAGTAGCAGCGATTGAAACTGAAACATCAGTGACTCAGCTGGTGTCACGGAGGTCCACAAACTCCACTGGCACAACGCATGCAAAATATGTTTTTCAGTGGCGAAGGGTGGCAGGGGGCCTGATTGAAGTGTCTCATCCAAAAATTCAAGAGCGAAACGGGCGACAGTAGAGAGACCAGAACCAGACAATGCTGCGCTCCTGCCCGGAGACTTCACAAGTGGCTTCATTTTATTGCAAATGGGGGAAGATGGAGTGTCATTGTGATAACGTCAAGGACAAAATAGCAGCCCGTGGGCCTCATCTCCCTCCAGGCCAATCAAGCAGTTTGTCACCATGTCGGAACAAGTCCCAATGGCATAATGAGTTTTGTCTGGAAAACAGCTCAATTGGAGACAATCAAGAATCAAATGTCAGAAAGCACCTTACCCTCCCTTTAGTGTACACACACATAGACACACACACTAACACACACACACACACACTTTCTCTCTCTCCCTCACAGACACACACAAATACACACACAAATACACACACAAATACATACACTACACACACACTACACGCACACACACACATACACACACACACACACACACACAAAGAACAAAAACAAACACATACCTCATGGTTCCACATCTCTTGTTTTTCAATTGTGTGTGAGAGAAGAGTCCTGAAAACTAATGTGATTTGATCTGCTGCTACTGTAGTTCTGGCCCTGGCATGGCCCCAAAGTACTGCATCCTCTCAAATCGTCACTTTGCTTTGGGGAAAATACACAGAAAAATATCAGACTCTGAATGTTTTTCAGAATCAAATGGAATAAAATATCTTAAATATGAACTACGTTCAGGGCAGTAATAGTAGTAGGGTTTCTGTAGCAGACTGTGCTTTGCCAGCTGGGATGTAAATTTCTCTCTCTCTCTCTGTCTCTCTCTCTCTGTCTCTCTCTCTCCCCACCCCCACCCTTCCATCTCACTCCCTCCTTCTCTGTCTCTCTTTTTCCTGCCCTCTTTATTTCTGTCTTTCTCTCTGTCTTCCTCTCTCTCTCTCTCTCGCTGTCTCTCTTTCTGTCTCTCTCTGTCTATGTCTCTCTCTCTGCCTCTCTCTGCCTCTCTCTCTCTCTCTCTCTCTCTCTCTCTCTCTCTTTCTGTCTCTCTCTCTCTCTCTTTCTGTCTCTCTCTCTCTCACTGTCTTTCTTTCTGTCTGTGTGTCTGTCTCTCTCTCTGTCTCTCTCTTTCCCTCCCTCTTTATTTCTGTCTTTCTCTTTCTCTCTCTCTGTCTTTGTCTCTCTCGCTCTATCTCTCTTTCTGTCTCTCTCTCTCTGTCTCTCCCCCCACATTAGGTTCCCTACACTGAGCTGGGTGGCAAGACGCTGGTGATGACGGTGTACGACTTCGACCGCTTCTCCAAGCACGACGCCATTGGGGACGTGAAGGTGCCCATGAACAAGGTGGACTTCAGCCACATAACGGAGGAGTGGCGGGACCTCCAGAAGGCTGAGAAGGAAGAGGTGAGGATGCATCGCCACACCAATGCACCCACCTACATATAAGACTCACGCACGGACAACCTAAAACAGAGTGTTTTGTGCAGTGTAATTGTGCAAACCTGCCAACTTCTGAAAGTGGAATAGATGGAAAAGTACAATCAATCGCACACTGTGAAACTTCAAATTAAAACCTTTTGCTAGTCGAACAAAGGCTGGGTGCTGTTAAGTCCCATAATTTGAAAAAATATTTCACTGGTAATAAGAAGCAATATGCATTAATTATTGTGTACTGCTGTGATCCACTTAAGCTACAATAGTCTTAAATGTGTCGTTTGTCTATTAATTACACAAGTAACAGTCCCTACACAGCTTAGATATGTAGAAATTAGAAACACTGGCAAAAAAAAAAAAAAAAAATGAAAAACATTTTGAGTTCTACCTGTGGCGTTGGGATACTCCCACAGAGACAGAAATGAATTTTAGGGAAAAAGCACAACCCTGAACTGTATCAGCCATCAGGATAAAACCTCCCTCTGCTCTCCAAAACTGTGTGTGCCACTTCACAGCAGACTTTAGCCATAGTCATCAGGGGCCCAAACACAGAGTGCGACAGAAAATTCTGCTCTTTCATGCAGCTACGCTCTCACAGCTTTGCCTCGTCTTGCTTGAGATTCAAACGGGAGCTTTAATAAAAAAAGCCCTCTTCTCCTGTCATCACCGTAGCTGAGCTTTCCACCTCACAGGGCATCAGGTTCTCTTCTCCCTTCTGAGGTCAGATCTCTGTGAAAGAGGTGTTTTCCATGCTCCTTTTTTTTTTTTTTTTTTTTTTTTTTCGCCTGAATGCTGGCAGTGGTCACGTTGAGGCCCCCCGGTCTTTGACGTCACATGGCAGGGGAGGCGTGATTTGTCCCTCACGCAAAGGCCATGTAATCACAATGTGACCGGCTCCATCCTATTAATAAAAATGTGACTTCAAAAGCAGCGGTTCAGGAGATTCAATTTTCATGGTAAATGTCATGGCGCATAGCATTTAAACACTGGTTGCCGGGGCAACGCAAGTTTCTCCCGTGGACTTTCTGTAGCCTATGTGCGTAATATGTATGTTTGCAGCTTAGGTGTGTGTGTGTGTGTGTGTGTGTGTGTGTGTGTGTGTGTGTGTGTGTGTGTGTGTGTTTAAGTGAGTGCATGTTCCCTCCTGTTTACGAAAGAAGGTTAATTACAACACTGTTCCGTTGCCCCCTGCCGTCACTGTGACACCTGTGTGTGCCACTCGTTTCGGCGCAGGCTGGCACTGCACTGGGCTGCACTTGCCTGGAGTTTCGGCTCTGTGGTCCTCTGTGTCATTTCACGCAAGGCTTCCGCCTCCAGCTCCGCTACTCCGGCTCGGGCAGTGCTGCCACCACTGCTCATTTTCGCAAGGCCTTACGCCAAACGGACTTACAAATTGCCAATTTCACTCAAGCTGTCACCACCTGAACAAGCGATTAAAAATTAGTGTGAGACTGTGTGCCCCAGTGATATCGGGAGCGCTGGAGTGGTCCTCCTGCGCTTCTGTCAGTGACTGACATGAAAAAAGTCTTTCCACAGAGTTTACTTGCACATGCTAATTCATTTTTGCCTGTTTTTGATGGGAGGAACCTGTTGGAGGAGTTGAGTTGCTCTGACAAAGTGAATTATTTAATTAGGATGTGTGAGTGAGGGAGATTTTTCCTTACCTAGTTGCTGCTAGCTACAGACCATTTTAATAGTGTGCACCATACAACACACACACACACACATATTTTACATATAACATTGGGGAGTAAATTGGGTTTAATCATTTGAAACTTCCCAAGGCTTACACCAAGACTAGGAAAACCATTTCATGTCATTATAAATTTGAAATGAGATTTTTTACCTCATGGATACACATACTCTTAGGTTACATTTCTCTCTGGAGGTGTATACGTGTTATCTGCTGTGACTTCCACTGCTTTGTAGTGTAGATGTAAAAATAGCTGAATGACTTGCGCTCCCAATTGTAACTTCCAGGAGCTTTAAAGTGACCTGTGTGTGTGTGTGTGTGTGTGTGTGTGTGTGTGTGTGTGTGTGTGTGTGTGTGTGTGTGTGTGTGTGTGTGTGTGTGTGTGTGTGTGTGTGTGTGTGTGTGTGTGTGTGTGTGTGTGTGTGTGTGTGTGTGTGTGTGTGTGTGTGTGTGTGTGTGTGTGTTTCAGCAAGAGAAGCTTGGAGACATCTGTTTCTCCCTGCGCTACGTGCCCACAGCTGGCAAGCTCACCGTTGTCGTCCTGGAGGCTAAGAACCTGAAGAAGATGGACGTTGGAGGCTTGTCAGGTAAACAGGGGGTAAAGTGTACAGCAGGGAAAGTTGTTTTTTCTCTACTTCTCTCTCTGTCTCTCTGTCAGTCTCTCTCTCCCTCACACATACACACACTCACACACACACAATCTCACAAGTGTCCCGCTCTGCATCTCTTTCTCACTCTTACACAGACAGAAAAAAGACACATATACACACACACACACTGATAAAAAGGGAGTAGGAAGGAAGGGAGAAGGAAACTGTTGGGCATAGTGCGGGTTGTAAAGGTTTGTTTTTTCAGATAGGACTGTGGAGACTGAGACAGGAAGTAAGTGGGCGAGAGAGATGGGGTAGGGTTGGGAAATGACCACAGTCCAGATTTGAACCTGGGTCCCCATGGGCAAATGCCAATTTATGGTCAGGTGCTCTAACCACTGTGCCACTGCGCCCCTGTGTAAAGGTTTGTTGAGGATGTTTAGTACGTTTCTCCTCCTCCTGGACTAGCTGGAGGCTGTCTCTCTTGTGACTGGGGTGTCTGCAGGGAGGATGTAGTGCGAATGGGAAGCTGAGAGGCCTAAGGCCACATAGCACTATCCTTACACAGCATCTTGGCAAAAAACAGGCCTGCCATGTTTTACTTCTGCAGATGGGGTGTGGGGCACTACTCTTATGGTGACCGGCAGCGAGTCTAACTTAATTTCCCCTGGTGCAGTAATAAATTTGACTTAACTTGATGGTATTGTTATACATACAGTACAGTCAATCTATCCATCACAGGCACTGATGTATGTATCCTATACCGAGTGGCCATTTATACTATACCAGGATGCATCTGGCATGGCGCATGCACAGATCAAAACATAGCCACCAACATGCATTTAGGAGTTTATAGAGTACACACACCTGACGTAGTACACAACATATTATACACTATATTACCGTACTATCTATTACCAGTACATGTAATTATCATTTACATGTACTTGTACACACGATCATGTTATAACTAGTGTTTCTTTGGAGGGCATTGCATTTCACAGTGGGTGGGTACAGATGTTATTGCATGAAGCAGTATGCCTCCTGCAGTTCATGCATGATTCATCTGCCTGTGACCAAAACAAAAAACCAGAAGCCATCTCCCTCCTAGGTGTATTCCTGATGGGAAGGTAAACAGCAGTAGACGTGATGAGAAACTAAAGGTACACAACGGCACAAACAGCCAAGGTGGGCGTTTGAAAAAATAAATAAATAAATAAATAAAAACCTTGTGGATGAAAAAAAAAACAAATTCCACTCGGAGGGCCATGGTAACCGTGAGACCTCAGCACGGGTGGTAAGGGCGATCGCTGTAGGTGTGGAAACAGAAGCCTGGGGAAATGGGATTGTTCGTGCGTGGGTGGCTCTGCCTTGCTCGCAAATGGAGGCTGGGAGGTGATGAGAAACACACACACATTTACCACTGCATGAACAAACAGCCCAGATCCAAAATGTCACGCAACAGAGAGGTGAAATGAATGAATTTGAAAAAAGCAAGATACTCGTGCACCTACGAAGAGTACCTGTGGGAGAAGAGATTTACGCCTTCCTGGCTACAAACCTTATTCTAACATACTATTGCTTGGGAGAACACTTAGCACTTTAGGTTTATTATTATTCTATTATTTCCTGAGTACTGAGTTAATCATCCTATTGTTGGGTTTGTTTGCTAAGTTTCAGGGTCTAGCTGGTCTGCGTTTCAGGCCTTTAGTCACTATACACCCTCCTCTGAGGCAGCCCCGCTTAAGATGAACAATCCTTATCCTGTGTCCAGTATCCAGTTATTCAAGTGAGGGCTATGTGCTTTAGACTGAAGCGTTATGCTACTGTATATACGTAAAGCACCGGTGGTTGAAAAAGCTTCAGATTATCTACGTACAGTATCCTTCTGTGTGTCTATTTCATTTCTTCTCCTATCAGAATTTTTCACCTTCTTCTTTTCCTCCATGTGTTTTACTTTTCAGCATATCGCGTGCTTTCCTGGAGAGCTCTCTCTCTCTCTCTCTCTGACTGTCTTATACTTCACAGAGGCTGTATTTCACACCCGTTCTGTCCATTGCCCGCACAATGTCTTATTCAATCTCTCTCTCTCTCTCTCTCTCTCTCTGTCTCTCTCTCTCACACACACACACACATCTATCAACACACACTCTCTAACTCTCTCTTTCTCTCTTCTGCCTATAATGATCCATCTCACCTGTAATCTTTTCCCCCACCCCAGCCAGCACCGACACCACGCCCCCCCCCCCCCCCCCCGTCACCCCTCATTACAGTCACACACACACACCCCTGTGGTTATGATCTCCTGCACACCTGCTCTGCATGTTTCTCTGTGTGTGGCTGTCAGGCCAGGGCGGCAGGCTAGGCCCCAGAGCCAGGACCACCTGCCGCGCAGTAAGTGGCGCGCGAGCTTTTCCTCATCTGTCAGCGCTGGCCAAAGCGGGAGCCATTAGCATCTAAGCCTTCTCTGAGCTGTCACAGACAGAGAGAGAGAGAGAGAGAGAGAGAGGGGGAAGAGAGAATGAGGGAGGGAAAGAGAATGACACAAAGAGTGTGAGAGAGAAAGATGGAGAGAGGGAGGGAAAGAGAGACAAGGAGTGAGAGAGAGCAAGAAAGACAGAGAGAGAGAGCGAGAGAGCGAGATGCTTTTATGTCCATTTCTTCCTCCTCCTGCTCTCAAGCCCTGCTCCATTTCAGTCCATCCTGGTCTCTTGGTCCAGCCCATTTACTTAGCCCTGGTCAAGCGCCGTGGGCTATACAAAGCATGCATTAAGAGGTGTGGGGGAGGAGGGGGGTGGGGGGCAGCTTTACTTGCCTGGCTCAGGGGGAGAGCGCTGTATTGTACAGCGCTGTGTGGTGAGTGCAGGCGAGCAGTGCTGTGGTAGGCTTTTGACATCTGACGTATTTAGAGCTTAGACTGCCTTGTCGTGCAGGGCTGTGAATGAACACCTCGAACAGCAGTCAGTCACGATTTAATGAAGTCTCCTGCTCCTGGGTGAACGTGAAAGGTGTCACTTCTTCAGCATTAGCATTTCATGATTAGCTGTGAAATGACTGCATGTCCACTGGAATGTATTCAGATTATTAGCTGATTAATGCTATCTGACAAAGTTCGGAGATTGATTTAGCGGTCAGCACAATCTGTCAGTTCTGTGTAGAAATCCCCTCCTGTGAGCCGGATTTTGAGATGTTGTCTTTCCTGCCCATCTCTTCTAGCCTGTATGTCATGTTGACAACCAATAAACTATGAATACAAAAAAACAGAGATGCTGTTTGCTTATCAAACAGCAGAGATGCTGTTTGCTTATCAAATGGTTTAATGCCTTGTGAATTTAAAAGATGTTCAGTAACTGAAACTGTAATCTATTTCGTTGATGAACAGCAGCCTCCAAAATAAAAAATCTGTGTGTGTATATGACAGTGTGTATATGACAGTGTGTACATCAATCCAAAAACCGATTGCCTAGATAAAAGAGCCAGTTAGAGAATGTGATTGGCTTTTTTGATCACAGTATTTTTTTCGGCTTACGTAGGCCCATAAATATAATGCAAGTGACAGTTTGATAAGACTCTCATGGTTGAACACAGAGTGCCATTGCACATGCTCTCCTCAGATAGAAAGGTTAGGCCACTGCGTGGCTTAAAAAAACCCAAAGAAAAATATTACTTTTTACAACAGTCTCTCAGAGATAAATAAGATCTTATTTATTTTTGTTTTGTTTCCCTTAAAACCCCCCTCAGGAGAAAAAACAACAGTATAAAGCTTCTCTAAAATATGAAGTTAAACTTAGAATGGACTGTGCTACACTGCACAGTGTTTCCTAGGAGTGTAATTTAGGAAGCAAAAGACAAAGGCCAGATGTCGCTTAATGCTGAGCTGTTTCTTCCTGAAACCCAGTTAGTAGACATAAAAAGACATTATTTGTTTCTCGAAGACAAAGTCAAGACAATTCTCAGAAGCAGTATTTTCCTCTGTGCTGACTTGTGCTTCTCTGTTATAAAAGTTACTGTGCGGCTTTGAGAGCATCTGCTCCTCTTGCGCCTCTGCTTGTACTCTGCTATCTGATGGGAGGCATAATAGCCTGCATGTATAATGCCAATAATTAACCACAATGGCAGTCGTGACTCAGCTGGAATTTGAAAAGAGAGGAGGGGCGTGCTGGTGGTGGTGGTAGTTGTGATGATGCAGGGAATTATGGGATGGTGGTAATTGATGGCCTGTAATTTGTCCTTTCCTCTGTCGAAGATCCTGTTTACCGAGACTAATTAGTCATTGGCAAGCAAGAGATGGCTATTTCCATTAAAAGCTATATAATTAGAAATAAGTCTTGGAAATGCCTCTTTCTAGACCTAATAGCAAGTAGATGCGCAGTACTGGTAGGGCATGTCTCAGTAATGAACAACAGCCTTTGTCAATCAATAAGGAAGGCCTACTGTTGTGCTTTGTGCCACAATTGAACTGTTATTCATAACACTATGCAGATTTTGTGAAAGTGAAGTGAAAGTGTTTCTGTCATTGTGATCACACAGAACACCACAGTGCACACAATGAAATTCAACCTTAGCTTAACCCTGTGAGCAGGGGGCAGCCATGCAAACGGGGTCCAGGGAGCAGTGGGTGGGGGGGGACGGTGCCATGCTCAGGGCACCTCGGTCACAGGGGAGGATGGATGAGAGTGCTGGTCATTCACTCCCACCACTCTCCAGTTGGTGTGGGGAATTGATTTTGTCACCCTTTGCTTGCAAGTCCAACTCCCTAACCGCTAGCCCATGACTGCACCAAGCACAAGTGTTTCCAACACTGCCAGTAATTCACGGCTGTTTCAGTAGAGATCAGTATGTTCAGCCATGCTCGGTGCAACCAGAGCAGTGCTAGCTGGCACCATTTTAAGACCATATTGATATCTTCCCAAAGGCATTAGTGGGAAGTCTTTAAGTCTATCTCAGTTGGCCATACGAGTTGTGTACCCATTCAGCCACCAGGGGGTGCCAAGTCTAGACGCCCTCTGCATCAAGCTTACCTTCACATCTGTGATCAGGGCCCTTCCTCAGTGCCACCAGAGGAGGGAAGCTTAGGATGATTTTAAGGGAGGATACATGGCCCTAGTTTGTTTGGACATAATTATTATATTATATATATATATATATATAATATTATTTATATATAATATATAAATAAATATAATTATATTAAATGTGATCTACATAAATGTTACATTTTGATTACATTCATATTATTCTGATATTATATTATAGTTAAAAGGTATATAGTATGTTTAGTTTTATAGTTTATTCTCATAGCTTAGTACTTAGTAGATTCATATGTTCAGGGTAATATTCAGACAGAAATGTAGCCCTTATACAAGAGTGAAACTTTCAGGCAGAAGGTGTTTACAGTGCGTTACGTCTGTATAACCTACTACAGCGAGGTGACAGGAGCGAAACAATGGCAGTCAATCACCCAGCAGTGCGGCACAGAGTGAGCTAATGATGGCCACCGATTAGCGTCACCATGCACCATTGTTGTGGCAGGCGGGCGACGGAGGCGGAGTATAAAATTATACCCAGAAAAAGCAGGTGCCAGCAGGGTAAGGTGGGCAGCTTTGACTCTCGCCCGACTAGACCTGCCACACACACAAACGTTCACCCTGGGAGTGATCCAGATCAAAAGTTTGGCCTCCTCTCGTCTTTCCGTCTTTTCATACGCCGTCGATGTCTCTCGCTGCTGGTTCCGCTTTCGAGCGCCCACACGTTTTTTTGAGGGTCCGCCTACCCATCGTCCACCTACCTCTGTTTTATTGACTTCTATGCTGTGCCGTAGAAGGTCGCTGGTTCCCTCCTCCAGTACACTCACCCTTTTTCATAAAACAGGTCAGATGCTTTTTTTTTTTTTTTTGTTGGTGGTGGTCTGTGCATTCTGGACTTAGCTGCACATGTGAAGGGAGACAAAGCATGATTTTCCAGTGAGTTGTGTTTGGCTAATTTGATTCATTCGCATGTTCATCAGGGCTTGGTAGGGGCTTTATCAGCCTCTCTTCGCCGTGCAAATTTATCTTCCAAGATATTGCGAGTTCATTAATATTTTTCACACTGTGCTGATCTTTGGCAGCTCTGGCAGCACCACACAGACGGGTTGGGCACTGCAGACAGAAGCATTTAGTTGTTGTTGTAACTCTTACAGAGTGTTTTATTACACTTATGTTGACATTATATGACAATATAATAGAGAAAAAATACTTTTCTTTTTTCTTTTTTTTCCCCCTAAATGGCAAAATTTGCTCCCTCCTCAAGTGTCCTCACCGCACTTAAAACTAGACCTATTGCGTAGTTAGACTGCTTTTCAATTTTCAGAACACACATCATCATGGTGCTCATTCAGATGGCTCCTTTTGTTGTCCTAATGGACAGTAATAACTGAGTTTGGGGCCATTACATCACCACAGTAAAAGCCTCAGTGGGATGCGAACTGGCCTGCTAGCCAATCTCTAGTGTCTTGCTGCGTCAGTAATCTGTGTGGGACCAAATGCCACTGAATTGAGTATCAGACAAGCCAAATTACATGGCAGTAGATAAACATACGGTTAGATATAATGCTCCACAACTGTTGTGACGTAGAACACTTCATCAGTCTGCAGCTCTCATTTCTTAGTTGCTAGGCAACTTGTCATCTCATGTGTTTTGTATTGGGAGTAGGCTAGCACTCGTGATGAGATGAGCAGCTGCCTCATAGAGTCTCTGTTATGCCACTTGACATATATGGAAGCACTTTACAACTGACAGGAACACCTTGAAGTAATCTACTGAAACAACAGTCTGTGGTCGCTTTCTTGCACGTGTAGGCTGTAGGCGTATGCAGCAGGTGGTGCTGTGATTCTGTTGTACACTCCCATACCACAGCAGTAACAAAAGATTCTGAGTGGGGGAAAAAAAAAACAGAAAAGAAGAAGAGAGAAAACTGAAAGTGCTCATGAATTTGACAAGGATGTCAGTGGGTGTCCCATAGTTGTTGGTGGGGGAACTGTTATTAAAGTGACACAACATTGATTGCACAACTGGAGTCCTGTTTTTATCCCTCTCTCCCCTCATCTCACCCAATGGTCATCCTGCTGCCTGTGTTTGTGTGATTGCCAGAGTATAAACTCCCTAGCAATTTCGTGCAATCCTTTTTTCTTTCTTAAAAAACATTGTTATTCTTATGTTGTTAAAACTGGCCTAGACCTTCCCTTCACAAAAAGGCATGTTTGTTACTCCTTGAGGTTTGTCTGCTTGGAGTGCTGGGTGTAGGACCGGAGTTGTCTTACACTTGAGATAAGAGGCAGACAGACTTCCTAATATGGCAGAAGATGGTGATTCGACTGCCCCTCTCTCTCTCTGTCTCTGTTTCTTTCTCTCTCTCTCTCTCTCTCTCTCTCTCTCTCTCTCTCTATCTCTCTCTCCCTCTCTCTCTCTCTCTCTCTCTCTCTCTCTCTCTCTCTCTGTCTCTCTCTCTCCCTCTCTCTCTCTCTCTCTCTCTCTCTCCCTCTCTCTCTCTCTCTCTCTCTCTCTCTCACACACACACACACACCCCCACACACACACA
>CM050199.1:25815000-25850000 GCA_027475355.1 Coilia nasus
TTTACTTTTAAGCAAAATGTTCATTCTGCATAGTGATGCCCTGCATTACTGTGTAAACCTTATAAAGAGATGGATGTCCACCTATGTAAACCTATAAAGAGATGGATGGTAATGATACAGTATCATGAAAAATTAATTAAAATATATAGGCATTTGTGAGGTGCAGCTTATTTAATATAGCTGTTCAAATGCTCAAATTTGCCAAATTATAACAAAAGGAAAGATGATGAAAGAAAGGAGATCGGCAACGGTTGGCACAGCACCGAAAAGTGAAATATATATATATTTATTTATATATATATATATATATATGTTTTTTAAGTAATGTCATTTACCTGGTTTCATTTCTGTCCGTAGATCCTTATGTGAAAATCCACCTGATGCAGAATGGCAAGAGGCTGAAGAAGAAGAAGACGACAATCAAGAAGAACACCCTCAACCCTTACTACAACGAGTCCTTCAGCTTCGAAGTGCCATTCGAACAAATCCAGGTATGAGTGTGTGCACCCCCCCCCCCCCCCCCCCCCAAAAAAAAACAAATTCAACTGACTGTGTGGTCCTGCTGTCCTCCACCACCAGTTGAAATCATGTGACAGTACTGCACAAACCAACAATAAATGGTGCCACAAAGGTCAAAGCAGCATCACATGGTGCTATCCTCCATGGTGCTCATTTCTAATTTGTTCATGTATATCAGTGCCTGGATATACAAGATGGTGTGGAGACGAGGCAGACAGAAGTACAAAAATGCATGGAAATACCCATACTGTAGGCATCTTAGATACATGGCTGATAAGCGAGGCCATTACACTTGTGTCATTCATACAACTAATTTCACGCTAGGATCTCAGGATCTGTAGGCTAGGATCATCCCTCTCAGGATTTCTATGTTCAAATGCATAATGGTGTGTTTCAATTCAAATGGGCTCTAGCACATTGCATCTGTATGAAGAGGGCCACTGTACTGACAAATGGCCCCGCTGCATATGCAATACCTTATAACATTCACAGGTATCTTCTTACAATACCTTTTATTTGTATTGCAAATGAAACAAATGTTTTACAGGGGTCTTGTTAGATGAAAGCAATTGTACAGATCCACTCAATCTAGTTTTACTCATTAGCAACAACATTTTTTTTTCCTTTATGGATTGTGCTACACATTCCTTCCTGTATTGACACAACCTATAAAGGGCACCTATTCAGTGCAGTTTGACACTGATTAACAGTGGGAACGAAATGGCATCCTTTTTAAAAAGTTGCGATGGAGCCTTGACATTCGAGAGAGATAACATGGAGGCAAAGACCCTGAGGGAGGATTGCTATGAAAGGAGTCGATGCGCTGTGCATAGATGTAATTGTCTCGCATCGATTTAGCACTCCACAGCCGAGGAAGCACGAGTTTTGACTCCTGGAGACTGCGGTGGCAATAAAGCCCCTTAATTCATGTCGGCCAATCAGAGCATTACCTGCTCCCTCCTTACCTCACCCCACTGTCACACTCTTACCCTGACCACATCCAACCTTGACACACCTTTGCTTACACACACACACACACACACACACACACACACACACACACACACACACACACACACACACAGGGATACACACACATACACTTTACAGGACAGATGAATCACCAACACTGACCTACATGCCCTTCCATGTGCTTTCTCTATGCCATATTAGGCTAAGACAAGTGAGTTTGCCTCACTGATGAGTTATAACAACACATTAACTCTCTTAAAACCTCTTTTTTGAGAAACATAAACAAGCCTTTCTGTTAGTTTATACATGATTCTGTTTAGAGCAGGGAGCAGACAGATATTCATAAGCTTGCGACAGGACTGTACTCAAAGACCATTTAAAGAGTTCAGTTGCAAAACCCTCTAGGTCCTTTTGAGATCAATTTAACGAGAAATGTACTGTATATAATTTTGATAAACTTTATTATTAGTCCACCTCCAATGGGATTGTTTTGGCTTGATTTGGTTTTACTTGATATTAATAGATTACTTGGAAATTATTATTAAAGCAATTACATTTTTGGCATATATCTGTAAATGGACTAAGAGGGTTTTGCGTCTGAACTGTTCATTTGTGCATTTACTACTAGAAGCTCAAGATCACCATCACCATCTCTTCAGATAGCACAATCACAGATGTTCTCAGACGTATGGCAACCACGACCCCCTACGTTCAACATCAACATCTCACACCTGCGACTCAATTTGCCCTTATTAGCTCCTACCATCAGCCCGATATGGTGACCCTATCTTTTACGTCATGCTAGATTAGGCCCATACACAAGGACTACAGGTACTACTCTGAAAATTAGAATAACCTAAAAAAAATGCATGCATTTCAGTTGTAACTCCACTTTACTTAACTGATTAGTGCATGACACTTTGAGCCTACAATACTGAGGATTTTCACAGTATTCTCATTTTCTGAGTTTTTGGGTTTGAGGTTTTAATAAGCTGTAAATCATAATCAGCAAAATTCCAACAACAAAAAGCTTGAGATATCTCACTTTGGATGTAATGAATCTATAAAATGTATTGGTTTCACCTATGTTGCATTGCCTGAATAAAACAACTTTTACATTATATTCTATTTTTCCGAGTAGTACCTGTATAGGGTTGCGCTGCCGCCTGATTTCAATATAGTGAAGCTTCTTGGACGGCTAATTTATATTCCCTAGTTGCATGTTGAGGAGAGATCGCAGCGAAAAATGACCTCAGAGGAATCCTTCTGTTGCCCACTCATTTTAATGCCTTTTGCGTTGACACTTACTCCAGGTAAACAGCAGTGCGTCCTCACACTCATTACTTACTATTAGGCCACCCATTAGTAGTTTGCAAGAGGAATTTGGCTGTCATCTTCCTGTTATTAGGAGAGTAATTGCAGTGGCATTTGCAACGGCATACCTAGTGCAAGGAGTCGTTACGACGACAGCTTAATGCTGAAGACTGTCCTACTATATTGTGAAAGACGAGAAAAAAGAAAAGAAACGCAAGCATGTCATTCATCATGAACCCACTGTTTCAAAGACGAAAGCACTTAAGAAAGTGACATTTGAGACATACCTTTTCCTGTTTCCTTTTTTTGTGCCTTTGCATATGCCAGACAAACGAACAGAAAGCTAATGGGCTTTCACAACAAGAGAGCTAGCTGCCTAAAAGAGCACTGACCTGATAAATGGTGGTGTTTGATGAGGTGTATAAAGCACTGTTGTCCCTAGTGTGCTTAGTCCCTGTAAAAACACAGAGTTGCGCCACAGAACACAGCAGGCGGCTATCGCTTGTCACCAACAGTTTGCGAGGACAAAAAGAGAAGGCGATACAAAAAGACACTGGATGTCCATCTCAAAAGAGCAGATTAGAGGTGAATGTGGCAATTTGCTGTGGAGAATACTTCAAACCAGTCTATTGTTTTTTTAAATAAAGGCCTTGTATAATGGGCCTGTCATACGTATTAGCTCTCTTCATAGATACACTAACTAGGCTAACTAAGTTAAAATTGTTCCATTAAAATTAATAACGGTGAGAAAATAGTAGGTGTTTTGATTTGTATCTTCCAGGAAAAAACAGCAGTCTAACCAAAAGCTGCTGGCATATGATCTCTTTTAGTAAAGGTTATATACTCGGAATGGTGCTATGTCGTAAAAAGAAAATGGCAGTATAGCTGGAACAGGGAAAGTCAGACGGTTGAATACTTTGTGGTAAATTCAGAATAGACACCAACTGTGCTGCACTTTTTTAATCCTTCGTACCTCTCTCCCAACAGAAAGTTCAAGTGGTGATAACCGTTCTGGACTATGACAAGATCGGTAAAAATGACGCCATCGGCAAGGTGTTTGTGGGCCTCAACAGCTCGGGCACGGAGCTTCGCCATTGGTCGGATATGCTGGCCAATCCACGAAGACCCATCGCCCAATGGCACGTGCTGAAACCGGAGGAGGAGGTGGATGCGCAACTGTCCGCCAAGAAATAAAGCATGGTGGTGTGTGTAAGGGGGGGCATGCCCATGCGCAGTGCTTTACAGCCAGTGTGTGTAAATACCTCAGTGATATAAAGGGTCCATTCACTGTCATCCTTCATCTATTATTGTCTTACTGAAAGTTAACGAGAAAAAACAAATCACCTTCTTTTATAATTGTTGATGGTTCGTCCACCAACCCATCTCCCATAATGCCCTCTGGGGTTTGTGTTTTCGTCAGGTTCCCACCTAAATTAATTCCACTCCCTCCACTGGCACCTCTGTTGGTCAGTTGCCATAATCTTACCCCCCCCCCCCCCAACCAAATGCCCCCTTCTTTTAAGCAATATGATCTGTATAGATAGCGCATGATTGAAAGAATTTATTGTACCACAGTTGTATATATCAGTATGCAGACGAAAAATGATTTCTAGTTTATGTGTTTGTATGTTGTTACCCGTTTCCTAATCTGTGTATATCTTGATGTTTTTAATAAGATGTTCTATTTTAAATTATGTAAATGCAGATATAGGAGAGACAATATTATATATTACAGGATTTAAAATTCTACCTTATTGCATTCCAGAAAAATAAGATGTATAAAATTGCAAACCTGCAAGATGCTAGTGGAAGTACAGTATACTCACAATGTAAAGGACTGTGTCAGATGTTGGGTTCATTTGATGAACTAATATTTAAAAATGAAACATAATCCTATACGATATACAAGAAATCATGAAGACAAAAAGTAGGCCATTAACTAATATGGTTCAGTGGGGGGGATAAAAATTTATGTAAATGCTGCTGGAAATTATACAAGCACATGATTTCTTATAACTTTTTGTACTTGTCTATCCGTGAGCACCTATGCGTTTTGCTGAATTTCTGAGTAGATGCTAACTGAGTAGCCGTTGTTGTCTTTCGGTTTCCCTTCATTTTTGTCCCTTCCCTTTTGTTTTCTCTACTGGTCAAGTCTTCAACGCAGTGACACAGAGAATTAAGACATTTAAGTGAAATAGGTCCTCGTTAAAAGACCATCAAAGACCACGTTTTCCTTCAAATGTCCCCTGCCTTCAGACTGGTCTGCTTTGAAAACCCAAACATCTACTTCACAGATAAACCTGGAGACCGATCGCATCTGAAATAATCACACGCTGTAGCCATTGTGTCCTTGAAGCTTGATTAAAAAAATTTTTTTTTGTTCACAGCTTACTTTTACTAGCCTTGTTAGAAACATTACGTTCAGGACTACGGAGTTCAGTCTCCACTTACAGAGCAAGGGATTTTGACTCTAGCTTTAAAACAGATTTTTTTAGTCAACGTCTGAATATTTTTGGTAACTGCATGATTTTTTTTACAAACTTTGCTAATGGCTGGGATGGGGGGAGGACTATCAACACCAGGGGGAGTCTTCAAAGGAAGACCCCCTTGCCTTCAAATTAAAAGGAAAAGAGTAGAGAGTGAGTGTTTAAACCGTACTGCGTGTTTAAATGTGGTAAAAAAAAAGTCAAAGTTTAGCTACGAATGAAATTGGTGGGGTCAGTTTGTGCTGACGGAAAAGTTAGCTAGTTTATCAACACTGCCATTTTTTTTCAGGGAGGCAACAAACGAACATGTACCCTCTCTTCATGCACACTCCACTTCAATAGTGGTCGTAGCTTTGGTTCATCGGGAACAATGTCTTTTTGGCCGCAATCGTGCCCTAAATAGCAGTCTTTGCTTTCTGTTGCCTTCTCACAGTGACAATAGAGCTAGCCATGATTTACTGCCAATCTTATTTCTCTTGTGGCTACTGTTTTTGCACTGTACATGTCTTTCAGGCGGCGTTAGCCTGTTTTCTGAACACCATTCAGATTGTGACAATGTTAACTTTCGTTTTTTTCGGGACACGGGATCGCAAAAGAGCTACGGGCTCTTGGCACCCAGTGCTCCACTTGCACACTCTTATTTTATCGCTAATGCACAGGGGACCAACAGGGGCCCTCCTGCTGGTCGCTGGAGAGTTCAAAATGGTGGCCGAATATGTGACAGCATATTGGGAATTTGAATCGGTAGTAACCGTACAAGTTAATGGTCTGTACAGATTACATTAGTCCATATGTCTTATAACACCGGTCTAACAGGAGAAAGACATGACGGGGGGGAAAAAAAGAAGTAAATCCATCAAATCCATGTCTCTTATCTTGGAGGAACCTCTTGTGTATACTAGATGCTAGCTTCAGGAGGAGTTTCTAAATGTTTTCAATGTTATTGTGTAGTTGATAGCACTATTACTGAAGAAAAAAAGCTATTTGTCATTCCATAACGTTCTCCGAGGACTGCTTGGTGTATCACTGTGACTGCCGTGTGTGCGTAGAGATTTAGACGTTATCAGTAGGTAGCCCAGTTCGTTCTGTAGTGATGTCGTAACTGCCATTCATGCCCTTCTACATGCCGAGAGAGAGAGAGAGAGTGTGCAGAGCAGAGCAGAGCAGAGCAGCATCGTCAATTTCTTCTACGTAACTGTGGACCATTCGGGTAATTCGATGGAGCTGTGCTTGCTGAGGGAAGACAAGAGCGGAGTGTTTTCTTTCGTGAGCAGGTAGACTCACCTAGCGTTTCGTTGAGCACTGTGCAATACTTGTTTGTTCATCCCATAGTGTTACATGGGTGGTGTTGCCTGAGGTAAAAAACTCAAATATAAAATGCAAAAAAAAAGCAACAAAAAAATCTTGTTGTATCAGAGGTATTCCTTGCCAGTGAGTTGGTTAGGACAGCACATGTAGATTCTGTGTAGGTTGGATCTTCTGTTCGGGTTCCCTCCCTTACACTGGTTGAATTTTAAACTTTATTTATGTATTTATTTATTTTTAAAGTCCATATGGATCCAACAGCGGAAGATTTGGAAAGTCAACGAAGCATGCCAAAATCAGACAAAATACAACCTCCCCCAATCCATCCAAACCCAATCAAACATATGTGTACATATATTTTTTATATGTCTCCAAATATAATTTGTTCATATTTAAAATCAGTATATGACAAATATACTGTATAAACATGTATCAACCTTGTTATTATGAATCCCAGCTTATATAGTATCGATATGATTGCGTATACTATTTGTTGTTGGTATTATTATGGTTCATATTGGTACTGTCTGGCTATTGTTATTTTGGTGCCCAATTGAGAATATTTTATATTTAATTTATAGTTTATTTCAGAACTCAGAATGTACACTTTGAATTGTGTGTTTAGATTTTACTTTTGCTGTGGGACCAAGTTGAATTTAATATTTTATTTATTGTTGCAATAAATATTGATCCGTGTGTTTTGTTTCCATTTTACAATCCTGCTGTTTACCACTGGTAATAGCTGATCACACATACATTCCAGGCATGTAGAAACACAGAATTTCACTCTTGCAGGCATACCCAATTTTATATGCCTCTCATGTTACACCCAATCTTCTCTAAATTTTCTTTTTTAAGAGTATGTTTAACAAAGACCAGAACCTAAAAAATAAGATGTGCTTTCTTTAAAAGTACACAAGGACTAAAAATTTAAAAATGGAGCGTTTCTATAGAATAATCTGAAATCAAACACTTTAGAAAGCTTCAACAGTTTCAAGAGATTAAGAATCCAGTGCACCCAGACTAGATTAGAAGGGGCAGTGTTGCAGGTGGCATTTTAGACTGCAGGAGGTATAGTATCTTTAAAAGGACAAAAACAAAGAAAAGCCATGACCTGCTCTGCAGTAACAATGCTACCCTAGCTGTTGCCGACCAAAGCATGCATGCTACAGTACGTGACACAACGTCCCTCTCCGCAGAGCCCTGAATATCTGCTGTGCGACTGTAGAACCCAGAATTCTCGCCGAGGATTTGGGGGACAGCAACACAAAACAGAACAAAACACAAAAAGCCACACGAAAACTTTTAAAGATAAGCCCCGATTAGCGACTGACTACAGAATGGATCTGGCGCAGGTTTGCCGCATTCACATCAGATCCAGGCCAGATCCGCGCCGGCGTCAGACGCTAGGCGGGAAGAGCTGTGTAAAGAAGTAGAATCTTGATGCTGTAGAACGATCCTAGTTGCCTTTGTGTATATCAACTGCCTGCTTGAGTATTTTTGTGCGTGGAAAGTTTCTCTGTAATCTTGTAGATCTGTTTGGAGTGTTTTTCCTGCCATATCGCTCGCGACGACTGTGAGCTGACAGTTATATTGCTGTGTATACCTTCATTTTTGGCGAGGTGTTTTACAATTTCGTTTCACTTTGTGTAGTGATTCACTCTGTGGAGTTTTCTGACTGTTGTTATATAACTTCATATACACAAATGTTCAATAAAAATGTTTTATTTCCTGTTGATACAGAAAACCACCCTGTCCTTTTCTTGGAATAAATGACTTCTTTGGAAGACACATTCACCCTTTTCCATTTTCACCAATCCTCTTAGTATAGACACAGCTTTCATGGAAACACTTGAATATGACACTTGTTTACCAGTGACAGTAGGCATCTTCTAAACACAGTCACTTCTGTTTAACATCAAACCTCTAAGGTTTATTTCTCATATAAAAATGTAAGACTGCATATAGTGTAATTCAGCCCTAAAAAGTACTGATCCTGGCATTAAGAAACTGCCAAGTAGACATGTACATGTGGAGCATCCAGAGGCCTCTGAGCTTAATTGGGAAGCCAGAGGAAAAAAGTAATATCATACTGGCCACATTTCCTGGAAGGGATTGACAGCAACTACTGAGATCTGGAGCCAAATTCAGGACTTGCACCCTCTTCCATGTTGTCTAACAAAAGCATACAATGCTGCAGTGCCAAATTTGAAGTCATCTTGGAAATGACTTACAATATATACACCATATCCTCCCTTAATCTGCACTATGCAAATTTTTCGAGTTAATCATCTTCACAAGTTGGTAGAAACAGTCAATTTTTTACGAGTGTCCCCATTTACTTGGAAAAACTAGGGGGAGCTCCGTTGAGAAAAAGCACTCAAAGTTGCATAGCATCTCTTTAACAGTAGTGCCAAAGCCCACTAGGGGGCATAATTTCAGGGACAAAAGAGGCAGCTTCGTCTCACCGACCCTTGACAGTCAGCAGGGCTTCTTCAAGGAAGGAACCATCAATATGACAAAGGGCAAAGCGTGTGAAGGGAAAGCCGATAGAAGAGGAAGTGGCCTGATCTATTTTTGGGTGCACTGGAGAAGTCACAGAGGTTTGTGGGCGAGATAGTGGCTTTGCAGAGACAGGAGAGAAGAGCCTGGTGGGGTTAATGCTGAGAAATGACACTGGCATTTGTGGAAGGCTGACCTTTGGTGCCAAGCCCACGCAGTGGGGTGGGGTGGGGAGGGGGTGGAGGGGGGAGTGTTTTTGTAGTCACACCCTATCTTCCTGAAGCAATGAGGGCATCGAACAGGGGCCATAGACATGCCATGCCACACCAGTACACTGGCAGCAACACCAGTACATTGGCAGCTTCACAACATGGCTGCCAAAAAAGCATGTCATGTTATTCTCTGTGAACACTTAATGTGACATGTGGCCTGTTCTCTACCATTACTGATATTGCCACTGACCATTTCCTGCTCAAAATGGAATATAAAATCGAAGGGAAAGACTAGTGCATATTTCAGTATTCTCTGTGGTGAACAACAGACAATAGATTCTTAACCCTTGTGCTCTAGCCTTCAAAGTGATTCATTGTCAAAGCTGCTAGAAGGGGAAAAAGAATACATAATAATGGTATAATTTTTAGATTTTCCCCTGTGCAGCTCCCATCCTGAGAGTGTTTTCTGGCTGACAGTGGGCCACCGAGATGAGAAGGAAAGATAAAGTATATTGAAGCTGGGGACCACGCTCATGAAACCCTTAGATAATAACATATGGGCTCCTTCCAGAACAAGATAAGAGTTTTGTTTTTTTGTTCGTTTCGTGTTTTTTTATCAGGTCCAAAAAATCGAATACATTGGGGGCTTTGGCTATTACGGCCGTATCAATTTCCTGCCAGACGCCCGATCTGAAAGCAAATCTTGTTTGAGAGCAATGAATAAGACACGTCACATTCATTTCAAGTGAGAAAGTGAGGGAGCCTGCGCTAGCCTGCTATGAGTTCCGTCAATACCCTTGTGATAGAATTGCTAACTAGCTGGTCTTCAACTGCAATTTTAGTGGTTGACTGTGCTGCACAAAAAAAATACCAAAAATGTAGCGATATCCCTATATTAACATAGGAAATAAACCTACCGCAAAAGACGGCTTAACTGAGACAAACAGCTGTTTAAGAGGAAGCTATGTTTTCATGCTCTCCATTTCAGAACATTTGGCCAATCAGATAAAGCCCTGCTGCCTGACATGCCTTTCCCCATAGCTTTAGGCTATTGTGGTCTGGCAGAGAACAAAAAATATCAGTAGGCTACTTAGCCCAAATACACATTTTTATGCCTCCTTTTGCAAATATATGTAATATATATTTATGGTGTTTATTTTCTAGATTTTAATGGTTGAGGTGTAAAATATTGCTATTGGTGAGCAGAGATGGGTGTAACGTGTTAGTGTAACACGTTACTGTTATAAGTTCATTAATTAATTTTGATTTATCACAAAGTTACCCATAGTGCATATGCTGATCACTAAACTTTCCCAGTAAACAGTCTGACCACAGATATATGATTCCCTGACCCTCCCCTAAAATCCTCAGGTGCACGCTTGCACAATAGTCGCGAGACATGTCCACACGCAACTGTCAGTGATTGTTAAATTCAGGGAAATGGCTAAGCCGCGGCTTCCACAACGTTCGGGGGTGGAGATATGCTCATTGTTTTTAATGTTTTGAGAGACGTTGCCGAAGTTGCAATGGCTTAGGGAACAGGAGAAGAGAGAAGCAGTGGGGAATTGTGTCGTGTCGTGTTTTGCACCGTGATGTGGGGCCGGTTGCGCAGAAGAATCAGAAACCTGCCGCCATACAGCACTGTCGCTAAGTTTGCTTTTGATGAGACAAATACAAATCGGTTGTCCGATGAAAGATTTGAAAGACTTCTCATGCAGTATGATCTGGGGCACTCCCATTGACTTAACAAAGCGCCTTTGCCCTAGACTGTACCACGCCAGTAAAACATCATCTGTGGCTAGTCCAAAGTTATTTTATTTAGTAACACGTTTTATTTGAATGGTCTACTTTGTTAAGGCATTTATACTGTAGCTATGCCAGTCTCTGCATGATATTTCATTCATTCTATTTTTAGTGAGTGCTGTTATCAAGTTAACCCGTTTTAGACTTTTGGCTTTTTTTTAACCACTTAAGCCTGCCAGCAGTGCAATACTGATATAACCCTGTGCAGTGCTTTTCAGATTTTCACCAACTGGTGTAGTCGGTTTTCTTTAAAGGGCAAGAAACCTGCCGAATTTGTTATGTGTTTTGCTCCATTGCTGAGTAATGCAAAGTAATGTATGAATGTAAGGAGTTACTTTCTGTAAGGAGTAAAGAAGTAAAGTAATGTTATGTCACTAGTGAGTAATGTGTAATGGATTACTTATCTTGAGTAACAGCCCCAACACTGCACATCACATAGTAAAGTAGAAATACTGTACTTTGTCCAGAAGAAAATAAAGGCAAGACATGATAGTATGATGTGATAGAGGCTTCATGAGGTTTAGGCTACTTTTGGCTGGATTGAAGGTCAACCAATTCATCAATCAGATAATTAGTGTGCCTGTAGCGAAGGGGAGGAGAAGTCACCCCACCCGCCTGGTAAGACCCGCCCCTCGTATTTCATTTCTTTTCATTTTGTGCAGAGGGTCTGGAACAGAGACCGTCAGAAACGATTAGCTGGAGGTGTGGACTCTGCTGAAGTTTAAAAAAAGTGCATCTGCCTTTACCCAATCGCTAACGCCTGGTCGTCACGTATGCAATTAGCCTACCTACGCACTACAATTCAAATGTAGCACACAAGGTCAACGTCACAGCTAACGAACACACCCTCGGTTCGCTGATTGGAGCGTTAGATTTTCTAGTCCCCAAATGCTCCCCAAGAGTGTCCGGACCAGACCCTCTGCACGAAATGAAATGAAGTACGAGGGGCGGGTCTTACCAGGCTAACCAAACAGGGGCTCTGACCGCAACGCCAAAGAGCCAGGCTTATTGGTGTGGCAGTCAGAGCACACCCACAACTCTAGTGATGGTCACTCCATCACACTGCCTTCCCTTTGCGGGAGGCGCACCCATGCACTTCACACACTCTGGTGTCCCTCACACATCTCACACTGCCTTCCCCTTCGGGAGGTGCACCCATGCGCTTCACACACTCTGGTGTCCCTCACGCATCTCCCACCATACTTCTCCTATCCAGGTGCCCCACATATACTGGTGCTTCACCTATCACTGGGGTCCTTCACACCAGGGTCAACCTAACCTGGGGGTCCCTCATATGGCTCACACAGTGACCTCATGGCAGGCCATCCCACATCTGACACCATTTGTAGCGAAGGGGAGGAGAAGTCACCCCACCCAGCTTCAAACCCAGGTGTCCAGGGTACCAAACAGGGGCTCTGACCGCAACGCCAAAGAGCCAGGTTTGTTGGGATGGCAGTCAGAGCACACCCACAACTCTAGTGATGGTCACTCTATCACAGTGCCCTGTTCCCCTTTGTGTGTGCGCACGTGCGCGCGCTTGGATTCAGGCACTGAACTCATGCTTAGCTTCAGTGTGGGGAGGTGATCCAGTGGGCGAGTGCTGACGTGTTGTCCAGAAGGTCATTAGTTCATATCTCACATCAGATTATGGTAAAAAGGAGAGCAGTCCTTGTTAAATATAGACCATAATCTCTAATAGTTGGTTTCTGCCCTGGTTATGATTTTCAAGTTGCTTCCAACTATGCACTTTGGTGCTAGTGTCAAGTAGACAAATGTAATTGTGACTAATAGAAGTGGAAAGACTATGAACGAATAGGAGAAAAGCCCAAGCATGGAATGCAGGAGGGATAGTGCAGTGGTAGCACTGGAGATTTTCCACCCTCGAGGTTGAAAGTTCAAATCCTAGCCTGTTCATTAGGCTAATTTTGCACTTTGTTGCTAGTGTCAGGTAGAACAATAGAATAAAGACTAATGGAGTGGGTGAACTCATTGAAAGTGGTGCAGTGACACTGGTGTTGGTTTGCATGGTTTTCACATTCATATTGGCGCCAACAAAGAGGATATATGGATGAATGTGGGTAAGAGCAGAAGTGTGGCATACAGGAGGGATAGTGCAGGGGTAGCACTGGTGATCCCCACCCTTAAGGTTGAAAGTTCAAATCCCAGCCTGATCAATAGCCCACTTCCTGTCTTTAATTAGGTTACCCTACCCTAACCTAACGTTTCTTTGAACCAACGTGCAGCTGCTGATGTATATCATAAAAAATACCAACACTAAGGGCTCATAAGTGAAATATATCCAACAACAAGGTGTCTTCAGCCAGCAGGCAGACCAGTTGTTACCCCTCTCTGCTGAGCTCTCAAGGCTAAGCAGCTGTGGGGCTGGTCGCAGCTTGGATGAGAGACCTCCTAGTTGCTGCATGGAGGGTGGGTGGTTTGCAGCAGGTAGGGGGTGCTCTTCTCTCTAGCTCAAAAATAATACAAAAAGAATACACAACTCAGTGATGGGATCCTCTGCTGTAGGAGATGTTGCTGCCTTACACATGGGCAGTTAGTGATTCCTCTGATGTGACACGTGTTGGGAAATGAGAGACAGTTTCCTGGTGTAGCATTTATAAAGAGTTAGACAGTTAATGATAATGGACAAAGTTATTTTTGTTCGATTCTCTGCAAAGTACAAACAAAAACAAACATCCAGCAATCAAGTTACACCACTTGATGTTTGTGGACTTTTACCACAGTAATTTCTTCACACTACTGTTCAGCCTAGAAAAATGAAGTCAGCTGAGCAATGTTCCACTACATTCAAGTTTAGTGGTTACAAAGTTAGTTACTTTTAAAAGACAACCAACCAACCACTTGTCAGTCTAAAACACTGAAGTTAGTATATTCTATGACACCAGCAAACTCAGTTGCGAATGAGTGCCACAGCAGAGGGATCCCCCCTCCCGTGCGCGTCACACACTCAGGTGTCCCTCATGCACATACTGATGCTTTACCCATCACTGGGGTCCCTCACACTGGGGTAAACCTAACCTGGGGGTCCCTCATACCGCTCACACAATGGGTGCACCTCTGATGATGTCACAGCAAGCCATCCCACTTCTGACACCTTTTGTAGCAAAGAGGAGGGGAAGTCACCCCACCTGGCTTAGAACCCGGGTCTCCGGGGAGCTAAACATGTGCTTTGAGTGCAACCTCAAAGATATGGAGTCCTTGGCATCGTGGAAGAAGTGTGTGTTTGCTACCCTGGAGATCTGGGTTCAAGGCCTGATGAGGTGACTTCTCCCCTTTGCTACAATTTTAAAACATCAGACCCGATACCATTTGTAGCAAAAGGCAGGGGAAGTCACCCCACCTGGCTTCAAACCCAGGTCTACAGGGTGCTAAGTGCACACTCTTTCCACAACACCAAGGTGCCTGCCTTTCTGGTGCTGCTGCTGCTGCTGCTGCTGGTGCTGGTGCTGGTGCTGGTGCTGGTGCTGGTGCTGGTGCTGGTGCTGGTGCTGCTGCTGCTGCTGCTGCTGCTGCTGCTGCTGCTGCTGCTGCTGCTGCTGCTGCTGCTGCTGCTGCTGCTGCTGCTGCTGCTGCTGCTGCTGCTGCTGCTGCTGCTGCTGCTGCTGCTGCTGCTGCTGCTGCTGCTGCTGCTGCTGCTGCTGCTGCTGCTGCTGCTGCTGCTGCTGCACTCAAAGCACATGTTTACTTCCCAGAACACCCTGGTTCAAAGCCAGTTGGGGTGACTTCCCCTAAACCTCACACTTCTGACACCTTTTGTAGCAAAGAGGAGCAGAAGTCACCCCACGTGGCTTAGAACCCGGGAACCCGGGTCTCCGGAGAGCTAAACATCTTACTTTGAGTGCAACACCAAAGATACAGAGTCCTTGGTGTTGTGGGTAAAGTGTGTGCTTGCTATTCTGGAAACCTGGGTTCAAAGCCAGGTGGGGTGACTTTCTTTCCCCTTTGCTACAAATAGTGTTGGGTCTGATGTTTTAAAATTGTAGCAAAGGGGAGGAGAAGTCACCCCCACCTGGCCTTGAACCCAGGTCTACAGGGTAGCAAACACACCCCCGCTCTGCTGTGCTCTGAAAGCAAGCCATCTCACTTCTGACACCATTTGTAGTAAAAGAGAGGGGAAGTCACCACACCTGGCTTTGAACCTGGTCTTCGGGCAGGTAAACATGTGCTTTGAGTGCTGCACCAGAAAGGCAGGCTCCTTGGTGTTGTGGAGAAAGTGCACGCTTAGTACCCTGAGGACCTGGGTTCAAGGCCAGATGGGGTGACTTCTCCTCCCCTTTGCTACAATTTGACCCAAGACCATATGTTAAATATAACAATTGAACAGGTGTCTTCAGCCAGCAGGCAGACCAGTGGTTCCCCCGCTCTGCTGAGCTCTCAAAGCTAAGCAGCAGTGGGGCTGGTCACAGCTTGGATGGGAGACCTCCTAGTTGCTGCAGGGAGGGTGGGTGGTGCAGCAGGTAGGGGGTGCTCTTCTCTCTAGCTCAAACAACAATACACTCCTCCCAGCACAGTGATGGGATCCTGGGCTGGGAGATGTTGCTGCCTTAAACGAGGCCAGTTGGTGATTTCTCTGATGTGGCACATGTTGGAAAATGAGAGACAGTTTCCTGATGTCTTGTAGCATACTAACTTCAGTAGGTAGGTAGGTAGGTAGACCTTGAAAAATGACAATCTTAAAGAGGTAACTAACTAACTAACTAAATAAACAACTAAACTAATTAAGTTAACCAGCTAATTTATGACCAGCAAACTTGATTGTAGTAGTTGGTCAGGTTTCAGTTAGTTAGTTAGTTAGTTAGTTAGTTAGTTACCTACCTACCTAGTGAAGATTGTTTGCAAAGTGAAACAATACCACAACTGTCATTTCCAAAGGCAACCTACATACTGAAGTTTGTTGTTTCACTTTGGAAACAACCAACCTTAAAGAGGTAAGTAACTAACTAAATACAAAAATGAAAGTTACCTGACCAATGTTGCACTACATTCAAGTTTACTGGTTATAATTACTGACATAAATATCACATCTGTCATTTTCAACCTACCTACTGAAGTTAGTATGCTACAAGACATCAGGAAACTGTCTCTCATTTTCCAACATGTGCCACATCAGAGAAATCACCAACTGGCCTCGTTTAAGGCAGCAACATCTCCCAGCCCAGGATCCCATCACTGTGCTGGGAGGAGTGTATTGTTGTTTGAGCTAGAGAGAAGAGCACCCCCTACCTGCTGCACCACCCACCCTCCCTGCAGCAACTAGGAGGTCTCCCATCCAAGCTGTGACCAGCCCCACTGCTGCTTAGCTTTGAGAGCTCAGCAGAGCGGGGGAACCACTGGTCTGCCTGCTGGCTGAAGACACCTGTTCAATTGTTATATTTAACATATGGTCTTGGGTCAAATTGTAGCAAAGGGGAGGAGAAGTCACCCCATCTGGCCTTGAACCCAGGTCCTCAGGGTACTAAGCGTGCACTTTCTCCACAACACCAAGGAGCCTGCCTTTCTGGTGCAGCACTCAAAGCACATGTTTACCTGCCCGACAACCAGGTTCAAAGCCAGGTGTGGTGACTTCCCCTCTCTTTTACTACAAATGGTGTCAGAAGTGAGATGGCTTGCTTTCAGAGCTCAGCAGAGTGAGGTAACCACTGGTCCGCCTGCTGGCTGAAGACACCTGTTCAATTGTTATATTTAACATATGGTCTTGGGTCCGATGTTTTCAAATTGTGGCAAAGGGGAGGAGAAGTCACCCCATCTGGCCTTGAACCCAGGTCCTCAGGGTACTAAGCGTGCACTTTCTCCACAACACCAAGGAGCCTGCCTTTCTGGTGTAGCACTCAAAGCACATGTTTACCTGCCCGAAGACCAGGTTCGGCGACTTCCCCTCTCTTTTACTACAAATGGTGTCAGAAGTGAGATGGCTTGCTTTCAGAGCTCAGCAGAATGGAGGGTGGGGGGCAGGGGGTCTCCTCTCCAGGCCTTGAACTCAGGTCTCCAGGGTGCTAAGCGCACACTTTTTCCACAACACCAAGGTGCCTGCTTTTCTGGTGCTGCACTCAAAGCACATGTTTACTTTCCAGAACACCCTGGTTCAAAGCCAGTTGGGGTGACTTCCCCTCCACCTCACATTTCTGACACCTTTTGTAGCAAAGAGGAGCAGAAGTCACCCCGCCTGGCTTAGAACCCTGGTCTCCGGGGAGCTAAACATCTTACTTTGAGTGCAACACCAAAGATACAGAGCCCTTGGTGTTGTGGGTAAAGTGTGTGCTTGCTATCCTCGAAACCTGGGTTCAAAGCCAGGTGGGGTGACTTTTTTTCCCCTTTGCTACAAATAGTGTTGGGTCTGATGTTTGAAATTTGTAGCAAAGGGGAGGAAAAGTCACCCCACCTGGCCTTGAACCCAGGATAGCAAACACATACTTTTTCCACAACACCAAGGAGTCACTCTTGTTGGTGTTGCACTCAAAGCACATGTTTAGCTCCCCGGAGACCCGGGTTCGAAGCCAGGTGGGGTGTTTTCCCTTCCCCTTTGCTACAAATGGTGTCTGGTCTGATGTTTTAAAAAGGGGAGGAAAAGTCACCTTGCCGGACCTTGAACCCAGATCTCCAGAATAGCAAGCACACACTTCACCCTCAACACCAAGGGCTCTGTATCTTTGGGGTTGCACTCAAAGCACATGTTTAGCTCGCCGGAGACCAGGGTTCGAAGCCTGGTGGGGTGACTTCCCCTCCTCTTTGCTACAAAAGGTGTCAGGTTTTTGATCATCAATCAACTTGTCTGGACTGTGAGAAACAACTGCAAACTACTGCATGTAAGAATTGTTTTCTAAATAAACATTGTGTACACTTAAAAAGTTCTCAGTGCCTCGTTTTGAATGCCAAGGGCTTTGTTATACTACCGATGGAGTGCGGAGTTTCTTCCATCTATTTTTCATGTTTTAAAAATAGCATAATCTTCATGCTTCCAGTAAAGGTGCCTAGCACTTCCACTGTTAGCCTTCTGGGTCAAACAGTAAAAAAGAATGAAGTCCTAAATGCAACAGGCTAGCTACATTTTGCTCCTCAGCAACTCAGTAAGATGTTTTAACATGCCAATTTTCATTTTAACTTGAATTTCTTTTTTAACGTGCATTCTAAATAAACACGGACAGAAGACAGGCACTTGCTGTCTATGTGCTGTAAACGAGAGTGTTTGGTGGAAATGAGCCCTTACAGTGATAATTTCCTTGGCTGATGCTTCTACTGTCTATGGCTTGCAGATGAAAGTAGCACTGTTCAAAACGGCAGCATTGTTGACACGCCAAAAGTCATGTGACGTCCAATCCAGGATTAGAGATAACTGCACACAAGCATTCACATGTAGATTTTTTTTTGATATGGGGTAATGTTGGAAATGACTGCAGGCTGGATTCAAACACGGGACCCCATGTAAAAATTCCCAGGTTGGGTGCTCTAACCACCCCCCTCATGTGCATGTCTGAAGCATGACAGTAGTGATGACGGTAGTGATGACGATAGTGATAACAGTAGTGATAACAGCAGTAATTATGACAGTAGTGTTGACAGTAGTGATAACAGTAGTGATGACAGTAGTGATAAAGTAGTGATAACAGTAGTGATGACAGTATTGATGACAGTGATAACAGTAGTGGTGACAATAGTGGTGAAAGTAGTGATGACAGTAGTAATGACAGTAGTGGCAACAGTAATGATAACAGTAGTAATGACAGTAGTGATAACAGTAGTGATGACAGTATTGATGACAGTGATAACAGTAGTGGTGACAATAGTGGTGAAAGTAGTGATGACAGTAGTAATGACAGTAGTGATGATGACAGTAGTGGTAACAGTAATGATGACAGTAGTGGTAACAGTAGTGATGACAGTGATAACAGTAGTGATGACAGTAGTGGTAACAGTAGTGATGACAGTGATAACAGTAGTGGTGACAGTAGTGATGATAGCAGTAATGACAGTAGTGATGATGACAGTAGTGGTAACAGTAATGATGACAGCAGTGATGACAGTGATAACAGTAGTGATAACAGTAGTGATAGCAGTAGTGATGACAGTAGTATTAGTATTGCTGAAGTAGTGAGAAAGCAGTGATAACAGTAGTTATGAAAGTAGTGATAACAGTGTTGATAAAGCAGTGATAACATTAGTTATGACAGTAGTGAGGACAGTAGTGATGACGGCAGTGTTGTGCTTCAGGTGAAAGCCATCCTGGATGACATCCTGGAGAGGCTTCCTTAGAAAATCAACATGTTGGATGCTCACTCTCTCAAGGAGCTCGACCTGGGCCTCAAGGTGTGTGTGTTTGTGTGTGTTGCTGGCATGACAGTCTCTTCTGTCTTTTTTTGTGTGTGTGTTTATCTGTGTGTGTGTGTTCATCTTTGTGTGTGATAATCTGTGTATCTGCGTCTGTGTGTGTGTGTGTTCATCTGTGTGTGTCTGTATGTATGTGTGTACTGTGTATGTGTTCATACGTGTGTGTCTGTCTGTATGTGTGTGTGTTCATGTGTGTGTGTGTGTGTGTGTGTGTGTGTGCTTAACTGTTTGTGTGTGTGTGTGTTGGCTCGCTTGCACAAGTGTCTCTTTCACTCAGTTTCTGTGCATTCGTCTGTATGTGTGTCTGCAGTGAATAAATTGACTGACTGATTAAAGAGTAACATTTTATGTTATACATCTATATGGTGGGCATCACACACACACACACACACACACACACACACACCATTGCACCTGCAGCCTGACACTCTGGTGGGCATCACACACACACACACACACGCACACACACACACACACCATTCCACCTGCAGCCTGACACTCTGGTGGGCATTAAACACACACACACACACACACACACATACCCCTCCACCTTCAGCCTGGCACTGTGGTGGGCATCATACACACACACACACATCCCTCCACCTGCTTTGGGTATTGTATGTGTGTGTGTGTGTGTATATGTGTGTGTGTGTGTGTGTGTGTGTGTGCTGCTGTGGTTGGTGCTTGTGTATGACTCGGGTATTGTACGTGTGTGTGTGTGTGTGTGTGTGTGTGTGTTTGTGTGTGTGTGTCTTTGAATGTGTGTGTGTGTGTGTGTGTGTGTGTGTGTGTGTGTGCGCTGAGGTTGGTGCTTGTGTATTGAAAGCTTTAGAATCTGCAGATGATAACTTTCTGATTGTGTGTGTGTGTGTGTGTGTGTGTGTGTGTGGTGAGTCTTTGAATGTTTATGTGTGTGTGTGTCTGCATGTGTGAATGTGTGTGTGTGTGTGTTGTGACGAATCCTTTTAGCTTCGTCTGCTTCCCCCTGGTGTTCGGTGGTGCTGTGTGTGTGTGTTGTGGCTGTGTCTTACTCCAGGTGCTGATTGGGACCAGTTGCACCTGTGTGGAGGTGTGCCTCTGGTTAATGGAATCCGTTATCAGCTGACCTGGAAGCAAGACGAGGGAGCAGCCGACTTCTTTGGTCGTTCTTGCGTTTGTTTGTTGAACACTTCTGAACAATAAACTCGCCTTTTTTAAGAACACTGAGATTGTTTTTGCGCTGCTTACTTGACACAATCTGAGCCAGTTGTAACAAGTGGGGGCTCGTCCGGGATTCAAAACTTTGTTGCGTTTTTTTAAATTGCAGTTTTTTTCTGCCACGTTGCGCGCATATTTTGAGTTTCCTTCAGGCCGTTCTGTCGGCACTCTTAGTTCTACTTTTGAATATTGCCTTTTCGAGCCAGTTGTGACAGTGTCCATGTGTGAATGTGTGTGTGTGCATTTGTGAATGTGTGTATGTGCGCATGTGTGAATGTGTGTATGTCTCTGCATGTGTGCGTGTGTGAATGTGTGCGTGCATGTGTGAATGTGTGTATGTGTTTGTGCGCAGGTGCGCATGTGTGTGTGTGTCTACATGTGTGAATGTGTGTGTGTGTGTGCATGTGTGAATGTGTGTATAAGTGTCTGCATGTGTGAATGTGTCTGTATATGTCTGCATGTGTGAAAGTGTGTGTGTGTGCATTTGTGAATGTGTGTGTATGTGTCTGCATGTATGAATGTGTGTGTGTGTGTGTCATCATGTGTGAATGTGTGTGTATGTCTGCATGTGTGAATGTGTGTGTATGTGTGTGCATGTGTGAATGTGTGTGTATGTGTCTGCATGTGTGAATGTGTGTGTGTCTGCATGTGTTAATGTGTGTGTGTTTGTGCATGTGTGAATGTGTGTGTATGTGTCTGCATGTGTGAATGTGTGTGTGTGTGTGTGTGTGTCTCCTGGTTGCTGCAGGGAGGGTGGGTGGTGCAGCAGGCAGCGGTGACTTGCAGCGGTGACTTGCCCTCACCTTTATTCTTAGGGTAAACAAATTACAAAGCAGGAAGTAGGCTTCTGTGAACATGGTCATGTGGTGACACAGACACAAGCACCGATCTCTGTTTCTGGATTGGACAAATCCTATGGCTAGCATTGAAGGCGATAGCGGTGCCATTTTAAACAGTGCTAGTACACCTGTAAACAAGCGGCTGTCAATGGGCCATATACACATTTATTAAAAAAACTGTTCTTACATACAGTAGTTTGCAGTTGTTTCTTGTCGCTGCCATGATGAAAGTCCAAACAAGTCAATTGTACTACCTCTCCTCCTATATTTCCCGCTGGTTCGTGTTCATCAATCGACTTGTCTGGGCTGTGAGAAGCAACTGCAACCTACTGCATATAAGAATTGTTTTCTTAATAAACGTGTACACTTACAAAGTTCTCAGTGCCTCGTTTTGAATGTCAGGGGCTTTGTTATACTACCGATGGAGTGTGGAGTTTCTTCCAGCTGTTTTTCATGGTTTAAAAATAGCATAATCTTCATGTTTCCAGTAAGGGCACCTAACACTTTAGCCTTCTGGGTTTTTGCTTCTTCTAAATGCAACAAGCTAGCTACATTTTGCTGCTTAGCAACTCAGTATAATGTTTTAACATACCAATTTTCATTTTATACTGAATTTCGCCTTTAACCGGTCATGTGTGTGGGTGTGTGGAGGGGGTCGTGTGTGTATTTGGGGTCGTGTGTGTGTGGGGGGTCTTGTGTGTGTTTGGGGTCATGTGTCAGTTTTTGGGGTCATGTGTGTGTATTTCGGGTCATGTGTGTGTTTGTGGTTGTGTGTGTGTTTTTCGGGTTATGTGTGTGTTTGTGGTCATGTGTGTGTATTTGGGGTCGTGTGTATTTAGGGTCATGTGTGTGTACGGACTCTACATGGAGTGTGTGTGTGTGTGTGTGTGTGTGTGTGTGTGTTAGCATGTATTCCCACTCAGATTTGACTTGATTACATCTAGGATAGCGTAAACACGAACAAAAGGATGACAACATTCTTTAACTTGGCAAAGCTGCTGCTTCTAGTTGCATAGTAAATGAATCCCTGAATTGATGACATGATGAAGCAAATGTACATATAATGCATAAATATGATTGACAGCTCAGGACTCCAAAGGTGTGGAGACGAGATGGGATGTTTGTGTGTTTCCTGCTTGTCCTTGCATTATTAGAGGTGCTTGCATACATGACGCAGGTGGCACCAACACTTCCTGACAATCTTACTTCCTGCTATTGACATCCACTTCCTCATCCTTCCAATCATATTATTTTTAGTGAGTGCTGTTATCAAGTTAGCCTGTTTTAGACTTTTGGCTTGTTTTTTACGGCATAAGCCTGCCAGCAGTGCAATACTGATATGACCCCGTGCAGCGCTCTATAGATTTTCACCAACTTTGTGGTGTAGCCTGTTTTTGTTAAATGGCATGAAAGAACAACTTGTCTCACATTTCGCTCATTGCAATAGGTAATTATGTGTTTTGCTCAAGGCTGTTGATGAGTAATGCAAAGTAATGTAATGAGTTACTTTCCATAAGGAGTAAAGAAGTAATGCATTAATTTTTTTAGCACTAGTGAGTAATGTGTAATGGATTACTTTTTTTAAATAACGACCCCAACACTGTTGGTGAGTTGAGAGATTTGTGACTTGGTAGGCCTCTAGATAAACTTATTTCCTAAGGTTGTTTAAAATCCAACCTGTCAGTGCCTAGTCCCGGATATAGTCGTTGAGGGAGAGTTTAGGTCATGTACGGGCGTCCAGGGCAGTGGAGGGTACTGTGTCAGGGGCTCCTGTGCAGGGGTCAGAGATAGTGTGTTTACACATTCTCAAGGGGATAGAGGGCCACATTCCTAGGATGGGTAGACTTATTATCTAACCCAGACTTTATCGTGTCCTTGTGTACACACACATACACACACACACACACACTCAATGCAGCCACACAACTCTCTGCTCGCCCTGTAACTGGCATACAAGCTGAAAGAAAAAATTCTGAACGGGTTAACTGAAAGACTTTAAGAAGGAGAGTGGCCAACAAATCAGAAAAATAAAGTTTAAGCCGTTCAATAAAAATGCAAATACAAAAAGGGGGCCAAACTGACGAGGATCGACCGAGCGAGCGAGCGAGCGTCCGTCCACTGGAGGAGGATGAAGCAATTACTTAAGCATTAGAGGGGGCTGATGGGAAGCGCACTGGAGGACGGTCGCCCCTGTTGCACCTCCATCTCGGAGAGGGGAGGGAATGCCAATGACGAGCTTGCAGCTGCCTCTTTATTAAGAGCCCGTCGTGATGTGACGTGACTGAGACGCCTCGTCGCCTCGACTACAAACTCCCTCACCAAGGGGATTCACGGGGAGGAGGCTGACAGGTAGGTGTAGGGAGATGGGGGTGGGTGTAGGGAGATGGGGGTAGGTGTAGGGAGATGGGGGTGGGTGGGGGGAGATGGGGGTAGGTGTAGGGAGATGGGGGTAGGTGTAGGGAGATGGGGGTAGGTGTAGGGAGATGGGGGTGGGTGTAGGGAGATGGGGGTAGGTGTAGGGAGATGGGGGTAGGTGTAGGGAGATGGGGGTGGGTGGGGGGAGATGGGGGTAGGTGTAGGGAGATGGGGGTAGGTGGGGGGCAAGGGCATGGGTATACACACAAATGCTTTCATAATCTGCATAGGTACACACTCACGCACACATATTCATACACACACACACACACAAATGCATTTGTAGTCTTTCTCCATTACATACAACCTCACTCAGAATAGTTACTGACAACTATTTACTTACCCACACAATGCACACACTCTATCAAAAGTGTCACATACATACACATCAACACAAACACATCATCCACACACACACAGCCACTTATGCAAACACACATACACAAACACACACACACACACACACACCTAGATTGTTGTGCAGTAGCTGGGGGGCCCCCACCACAGGGCCGTCACGTTACATTACCACCTCATCGCCATGGCATCATCACATCAAATTAGCCTTAATGAACACAAACGAGGCCACGAGAGGAGAGAGAATAAAACTTTTATTAAATGACTTCATCTTCCGTACATGCACAACATTGAGGGAATGATTGAGAGTAAGAGACAGACAGAGAGAGAGACAGACAGACAGAGAGGGAGAGAGAGAGAGAGGGGGACAGAGAGAGAGAGAATGGAGTGGAAGGGGTTTGGACCCCCAGGTGCCAGGTCTCCCATATCCACCTTTCCACAAAAAAAAAAAAAAAAAAAAAAACATTCCTCTACCTTCCTGTGTCGATAACCTCACCCCCTTTCCCCCTCCCTTATTCCCACTCAACATGATTGAGTCGACATACATCTCAAACTGGAGTTGTGCTGCTGTGTCTGACGAATAAGACGCACATGGAAGACGAACCATCTAAAAGCAGCTGGTGGGTCTTGCAGCAGGCCTTGGCTGCACTGCAGTATGCCTGCACAGCTAATAATAGGACTACACGTTAAAGCAGCACTAAGTAGTTTTTGTCTTAAGTCACCCCACAGGTTGAAAGTGGAATTGTCTCTCATAGAGAACTACAGAGAGACGGTCTGCTCCTCCAAACTTACTTAGTGTGGTTATAAGCCCATGGGGGCAAAGCAGGTTCAGAAGTGCCTTTCACCCTGTTACAAGTTGATGAACCACTGAAAAGATTTTGGAAATATTATTTTAAGGTAAAAAAAAAATACTTAGTGTTGCTTTAAGACAGGCCACTGCTGAATGAGATGTTCTTAACAAGGCATGGCATTATAACATAAGCATAGTCCTTCCCTCTTTTCATTTCATGTTTTGCTAATTTGGTTATAAAGTAATATACAAAAACAAATGCACTGCAGTAGCCTACATTATATATTCTTGCTCAACTTGCATCACAAACAGCTACCTCTATTGATACTGAAGTACGAGAAGTTTTTTTTTGTTTTGTTTTGTAAACATCATGAATTATAACATAGATATTTGTATGACACAATATATAATCTACAGTATAACCACCACAACATCTGCTTTCTTACCGCTTGAATGATTTATATGGGAGATACCTTCAGTATTTCCTTGTTTTTTCTGTGCTAATACAATTTTAACATCTTCAAGACTTTGTTGATGATGTTTTTTTTATGTGATTAATCAAAAAGAGGAAACAATGCTTTGAGATAAAATTACCACAAGACTCAAGACCATCTGCTTTGCCCTCAGGGAGATGGACCCTGATGTATTTCACGTTTCGAGAGCAGGAGCACAAAATGTGCAGGACATTATTCCCACTTCGGTTGATGAAAGCGAGTCACTTCGGCTCGTATTTGGTCTTAATGGCACAAGCTCACCCCTACAGGCCTTGAATTATTATTCTGTTTTGTTTAGGCCAGTGGGAGGGAGGGGGGGGGGGGGTTGGTTGGGGGGGTGAGCTTTGAACATGCCTAAAGTGTGGGAGGACAGTGCCACAGGCGGCCTTCAATGCCTGCCGGCCCATCACCTGGGGTGAGTCAGCGATGGTCACGTGACACTCGTGATAAACGTGAATAAGCCCTCGGAGCAAACTGCCTGGTGGTGTACTACATTATACATTCAATTTAATTTCCTTTTATTCAGTTTTATCAAAAAAAAAAAAAAAACACAAAAACAAACAAACAGAAAACCTATGTACAAGACATTTACATTAAATAGTGTTGCCCTACTGAAGGTACGCCATCCAATTTTAGGAGAAAACCTTCATAACCCACATTTGTACTGCGGTGCCAGCCTAAAAGCTCTACAAGTGCTGCTGACGTCAGGCAGTCACTCTTGGCGTGTAGGGGAACAGGGAGCCTTGTGTGACACAAACAAGCAAACAGACAAATAAACAAACAAACAAACACAAAGAAAAAAAAACTAAGAAAATAAAACAGGATTCTGACTTCTGCCTCTGCCATACCCACCACCACCACCACCACCCCTCCCCCCACGGTGTGAACACACAGGTTTTTTTCCCCCCTCCTGTTCCCTCTACCCCACCCCACCCTCCCCACCCTCCCCAAGGGCCGTATGGCTGATCCAGGTGGAGGCGGGGGGTGCATGCTGTATGATATCATCCAGAGGGTTCTTCAGGTTCTTCCGGCTGCACTGAGGTTCTACCTGGTCAGCTGGCCCACCACCTTCAGCAGGGTCTTGTTCTCCTGCTTCAGCTGCTCGTTCTCATCCTCAATGTCATCCAGATCCTGCACAGGCACAAACACAAGCCGCAATCGCCTATGGGTTAGCCATGTTGCCCACACTTTGTAATACGTTAGTATTAGAATGCTATTACTTTACAAACTATTGCTGGTTTTAAAGGTTGAGGGTTGAGGGTTTTGGTGTAATGCACTTGCTGAGCAAGTTTACATAGGTTCATTTGCTGTCAGTTATTGGTCTAAACTTTCCAAACGTCTTGCAGTCACATGTGGATATAGTCAAAATAAAAAAACCTAATCAATGACATCATCGCAGACCTAATCAATGACATCAAGGGTTACCAAAACTTCAAGGGTACTTCATGTACTGTAAAACAGAACTATGACATCACTAGCTGAACAGAAACATTACAGCAATGTATCACAACCCTGTTTCACTTTGACCTAATGTACCTAATGTATGTTTGGTGTGGGGCTCCCCCCCAAATGGAACATTTTACTATTAGCTTTTACATGATGGAACATTGTAATGTAAGTGTATGTCTAGAAATACATACTATAATACATGGAAATGGAAATACATGACAACAATACACTCTGACAATACACTCAATGAAGGGAGGAATGGAGCACAGCGTTGTGTTCCTTACTGTGTGCATGTGTGTGTGTGTGTGTGTGTGTTGACCTCCATTCTGTGTTAGTGTGTAAGACCAATGACTGCATACACATTATATAGTCAATGTGCAGGACTTAAAACCACCAACTGTAGGTTTTAGAAATTGATTTGTCCTCTTCTTGTTTGACTAAGCAAGAAACTTTAGCTCAGTAAGACAAGGCAAAAGGGCAGGACTCAAACTGTCTATCCTTGTGTCTCACACACACACACACACACACACACACACACACACACACACACACACACACACACACACACACACACACACACACACACACACACACACACACACACACAAAAACACACCTCTCTGCTGTGTCATCACGAAAACCACAGGTGATCCCACTGGGCTTTAATGAACGCGTTTGATTAGGAAATTTAATTTTGTAATAGGCCGCCGAGGACACACCACTGGTCATTTTTATTTTTTTTGCCCAAAAATGCCGCTGACTGGGGGTGGTCTTTGTGGTTTTGGGTCATTTTCTTGGGGTGACCATTATCTGCTGAGATGGATAATGACTCGCACACGGGGTCTGGTACTTCAGTGGATCAGTCTTGATAATAACAAATTAAACATCAACAGTTCTAATTAGTCACAAATGAGGAGTCTCACTGCACACCCCAACCACCCATCCCCCAAAAGTCCTCCTAATTCACCCCCTCCACCTCCAACTCATCAAAGCCTCACGCTGAAGTGACAATTCTCATTTTCGGGTGGCGCCATCACTAATGGACACGACAGGCCGTCATCCAAATCAGCCACGCGGCGCTTGTCAGGGCAGCTTGAAAGGAAAAGACGGCCTGGAAGTCGAACAATGGAGGTTGTGAAGGTCGCAGCCGAAAGGGGGTGTTTAGCAAGGAGATATTTATGTCCCCTATTGGCACCCTGTCTGTGTGAGGATTACACTGTTCATTTAACATGTAATGGTCACTTGATCTACTGAAGTGTGTGCGTGGGAAGGGGGGGGCTGTGCTAGACCTCCACAAAACAAAAGACTTGTTATTCTTATGAAGCCAAAAATGGCTGTTTTATCTCAAATGTATAATTTTGTCAGACTCATTTATCAAAACAGATTTTTTGCACGATTTAGCAAAAAAATATATTCATATTCAACTTGAAGAATTTACAAGTAAACACTTTGTTCCTCATAATGAAATCCCAAACACAATTTCAGACAGAATGGCGCTGTCCTCCTCTGAAGAAGTTTGGTCCAAAGCAAATGACTCTCAGTCCAATTTTACCATCTCAGTAGAGATGTGAAGCATGGGTTATCCTCCCCAATCCCATAAAGCATTGCAAAAGCTTCCCAAAACAAGTTAGTACGCGATGGCCACCACGACTGTGCCTGATTTATGACCTTAATGCGAACAGCGCACTCTTTGTCGTCATCAAAATATTTTGATCTCAGGAGCTCTTCAGTTGCCACATACTCCTTTAGTGATGATGTACAAAACCAAAACAAACCCAAAACTGCCCCCTCTGCAAAATCTCTCTCCTTTAACTCTGCACTGGACAGCCGGCCAGTGCCGGACATTTCACATTTCTTGGCATCGGACATGGACTCGGCTGTTTTCTTTTCTTTGGGCTGTGATCCGGCAAAGCCTAGATCAGAGGATTCTTTTCCACCCCGTCTCCAACATCAAAACTTTTCTTCACCTCCCTCACTCCCCCCACCCCCACCCCTCACCCCCTCCACACCCCTCCCAATCCAGCTACGATGCCTGACCAGCCAACAACTGCTGAGCCCCCAGCTGACACAGTGGAGGTTGGGAAAGATGGGAAAGTTTGTTTGCCATCTCGGAACGCCGGACTGCTGCGTCGCTGTGGGTTCTGTGAGCCAGTGGACCTCGTGGCCTTCCGTCGTAGTCGTGGCAACCTCGGGGAGTAAGAAGAAAACAGAAGCGCAGCCGTTCTTGGACTCTCCCTCATCACTCGTGCCAAGAGGCAATGTTCTAGAAAGCCTTCAAAAGGGAATATCATCTTCTAAGTGAAGGGGTGGGGAAGCAGGGGTTTTGGGGTAGGGTAACATATTGCAGGCAGTAAAAAAAATCCTTTAACTGAATGTAATTGAACTGAAGAGCATACTAATGAGGAACAGAAAGAAATAAATGACTCTTAAACAGACCCAGAGGTATGGCATCTGGAGGCACACTGCAAAAAGGAAAACGATTTTGCTATAAAAAAAGCGATTTCTCAAAAGATTGATTTTGCTGTGATTTTGTGCTAACTGAAAGGTATTACGAGCCATTTTGTGTAAACAAGCCCCTCTAGATCAGGCGACGCATTGACATTAAGCGGTAATTTCTATATTTTACTGAAGCAAATCTCCAGAATCCCTTTCCTGCTCGCGGAATGGTGTCAAAGGGCTAAACATGAAATATTTCCTCTGGTACGACGGGACTCGCTGTGCCCATATAAATGCTGCGAAGCCGACTGAGTGGCATAAACAAGAAGGGATTGCTGTGTGAGGGTGATCTATCAGACCACTGACAACTATCGCAGTAAGTCAGAGATGTGGGAGAATAGAGAAAGCAAGGTGCTCACACACACACACACACACACACACACACACACAAATGTGCACATGCATAGAAAAATGACGATCTCACAAAAACACACACACAAACACACCACAGTGAAATGCTCGAAAACAAAATGTTAGGGTGGTGTTGTGGCGCAATGGTTAGAGCACCCGACTATGAACGTGACATGAACATAATGTTAGAAATTACATTTTGTTTATTTTCTTGTCTAATAACAGAAAAAGACAAGTGAAACCACATGGATCTCTCTCTCTCTCTCTCTCTATCTCTCTCTCTGTCTTCTCTCTCTCTCTCTCTCTCTCTCACACACACACACAGACAAACACACATACAAACATGCACATGCACACAGACACACACACACACACACACAAACACACATACACACACCAACACACAAACAAACACACACACACACACACACACACACACACACACACACACACACACACACACACACACACACACACATAGAATAAAATAAAAAAGCTCCCTCGCCACAGCCTGCAATGAATTTAAAGTGTTTATCAAATACCAATCAGCTCCAATTCAGAGACAGGAGCAGAAGCGAGGAGAGTGTTTTTGAGGAAACCTCCGCTAGAGCAACTCCAAGTGGGGGGATAATTGTAATCTCCTCCTTATCCTTGAAACGGCTCCACAATATCGGGCTGATTGGCGAGAGATAGCAAGGCGGTAATTTAGCAATCGTTTCTATTTAGTCTTCGGCATCATGGGACACAGCTGTGAGTGACTACCCAATACAGGGAGAGGGTTACACACACACACACACACACACACACACACACACACACACACACACACACACACACACACACACACACACAATCACACACACACACATATACACACACATACACACACACACACACACACACACACAATCACACAGTACAGGTGTACAGAAAAGAAATTTTAGATGATAACGGAAGGATATTATCTTAATGAAATAAATGATTGCCTCTTGTCCCAAATGTCATACTGAAATGCTGAGATGCATTTCATGACTAATGACTATTATCGCACAATTTTGATGACTACAGCTTCAACTGACAATACAGTATTAAAGGTGAAATTGCATGAATACCTAGAGGAGCAATCAACCAGCAATCTTTATATAAAGACTGATCTTGTCTTCCTCAAAACCTGTGTAGACTTCCTTTTTCCCCTATAAAAGGGTATTGGAGCCTTCCATACCTGATTAAACTTATTTTATAGTGTATTCTGTGTCCACTCACCATAGACAACTTTACTATTGTGAACTAATCTGACAAGCAGTTTTTCAATGTTTTCAAGGAATGGGACTTTATACATGGTATTGTACACATGTATTGTGAGTATTATAGTGTTTTCACTGAGCACTCATTCTGGCCAACTTGATCAAATCTGAAAAGTATTTTGGAAGTATTTCAGTAAAAGAATTATTATTATCATTATTATTATTATTATTATTATTATTATTATTATTATTGAATGTACAGGAACATCCTCTGAATCAGTATGCGTCCATACAATATAATACACCGTATCATACATCATCATGCATTACCATCATATATACAGTACATACTGTATACTGTGAGAATATTTCCCAAAATGTGTGCAACAGGTAACTCTGCAGGGTGCTCATGTAATGGGTGCAGGTACGCAGCTCACCCTGTTCAGCAGGTCGATCTCCTCCTTGAGCTTTCCAATGAGCTCGTCTTTGTCCTGGTGGGCCTTCAGCAGACGGGTGTTCTCCTGCCTCTCGGCTGCCAGCTCCTGCCACACAAAGGAGCTTGATGAGAACACAGATACTCATTTACAGAGCTCCCCGGATCCAAAGGACTGAGCCAGCCAGCCAGCCAGCCAGCCAGCCAGCCAGCCAGCCAGGCAGTGGTCCCAGAAGAGTTGGGGGGGGGACAGAACAGCTTTAACGTCTGGTTTTTGGCAAAACACACACAAACAGTAACGAAATACGGTAATGAAGATCGGTAATGAAAAATGTTAACTGCCCCAGTCTTGACAAACAGTGACACAGAAGCTCATGTAGCCATGAGACCCAACAACAGCTTTAACGTCTGGTTTTTGGCAAAACACACACAAACAGTAACGAAATACGGTAATGAAGATCGGTAATGAAAAATGTTAACTGCCCCAGTCTTGACAAACAGTGACACAGAAGCTCATGTAGCCATGAGACCCAACAACAGCCACAGACACAACAATGGGAACAGGCACAACCCTAGTAAGAGACACAGTGCTTAGAGATAACACAAAATATTTGTGCCTCTATAAAGAGTACCTTTGGGAGAAGAGATTTAAGCCTTCCTGACTACAAACCTTAGTCTAACATGGTACTGCTTGGGAGAACACTTAGCACTTTAAGTTTTATTACTATTATTTTATTAATTCCTGAGTCCTGAGTCAATCACGCTATTGTTGGGTTTGTTTGCTAAGTTCCAGGGTCTAGTTGGTCTGTGAAAATTTCCAGGACACCTCATCAGTAGTGCAACTCAGGATCAACAGGTGTTTCAGGCCTTTAGTCACTATAATACACTCTCCTCTGAGGTGGCCCCACTTAAGGTGATCAATCCTTAGCATGTGCCCAGTATCCGATTAGTAGTCATTGTCCTGCAACAAGTCCTAATTTGGTGAATGTAAACTGGGTAATGGTCTGTACAGTAACGTTAATGTTAATGCTACTCAGTGGTTTAATGCTTCCTTGCTATCTAATTCTATTTTACTTTTTGACAACTCTCCGCTTTCCCGTGTTCAATACACCGTACAACTCCAGGGAGCAGAGCTGGGCTGACTAGTTGCCTCTCTGTATCCCAATAACAACAAGGATACAAGGATACAAGGAGTTTTATTTGTCACATGCATAGACATACTGGGTAGTAGGACATGCAGTGAAACTGTTGATTGTGAGTCTAGACTGTGCATGGGGAGTGGACAGAGACAATATTAGGGACAACAGGCAGGGGCATAGAGCGGCTTTGACGTCTGGTCTTTGGCAAAACACACACACAAACAGTGGCACAGAAGCTCATGATCGTAATACACAACAACAGCCACAGACACAACAACAGGAACAGAGCCAACAACAACGGTTACAGACAAAACAACAGCAACAGAGAGGGGACACAGAGCAGTGTTGACGTCTGGAAATATGCAGCCAAACACTGACACAGAAGCTCATGTACCTTGACACAACAGACAGAAGCAAGAGATACCACAGCAACAAAAACCAACACCTCACAACACATAAATGGACAGCATAAAAATATATCAAAACTATATCCTTCAACATGTCAACCATTTTAATCCTTTAGTGTTTAGTATTTTGAACCTGTGCATTCACAATGACACAGTCATTGTATCATTGGGGCAGCAACACGGGACCATCTGAGTATTCGTTTTATATTTTATATTTATAATTTATATGCACTATTTATGTTGTTACATTATTCATCTGCACACAGATTGAATAGTGTAACAATAAGCATGTTCATAATTTCATCTGCATCATATTTGCCATCATGCACACTTCTAATGGAACACACCGACAGCACCCCCAGAGGGGGTCTGAGATATCATACCACACGCTCGCTCCCTAATGTCATCAGGATGCTAATATTTATGCTCCGCGCATGACTGACGACAGAGCCACTGTACTGCACTACCACAACAGCTGGAACTGGTTTCCGTACAGGCACTGAGGGAACATCTCCAGTTACCTCAGCTGCTATTAAACACAGACAGACCGAAGATGGAAGTCACTTCTGTGCATCCTTCATATTCCACAGAGAGCAAGGCAGTGATTTGTGAAAGCCGTTAGTGTGTGTTTAAAAGGATCAAAACTGGTAAGGGAATAATCGTGTATAAGTGACTAATCGGCTCGATGATCTTGAATTAAAGGTAAACTTTAAGTAAGAAAAAACAACTTTTGATAAAAACACTCACTGGTGTGGAGAATCGAGGAAACGGGACAAACCTATCTTTCTTTTATCTGTGTGTCGGTGTGTGTGTGTTTTCTGAGGGTGCTGGGTTTTTCTGTAAAAGGCTGCGTGACATTTGATAATAGAAGTGCGCTCTGTGTGCTTCATAGGAGAGGTGGGCAGCATAATGGACGCCCTCTCAAGGTCATCTCTGACTGAGCTGAAGAGATATTGCTGCTCGCTATAAGACTGTCCTGGCTTTAGATGGGTGGAAATAGAAGGCAATGAGACAGAGAAAGAGAGAGAGAGAGAGAGAGAGAAAGTGAGTGTGTGTGTGACAGATAGATAGATAAAGAGAGAGAGAGAGAGAAAGCGAGTGAGAGAGACAGAGAGAGAAAAAGTGAGTGTGTTTGAGAGATATAAGGATAAAGAGACAGAGGGGGGGAGAGAGAGAGAGAGAGAGAGAGAGAGAGAGAGAGAGAGACAGAGAGAGAGAGAGAGAGAGATTCAGACAGGTTTGAAGAAAATGAGAAAGCTTCATGCACAGCTGTCCTCCTTCCCTCCCCCAGGCTCTATCAAAAACAGTCTCCGATGGACAAAGACTGTGATAAGGCCCTTTCTGACAGCCCTGCCACTCTTCTGCGTGAGGAACTCATCACAGAATGTCCTCCTCGCTCTGCTCGCCCTGCCAGGGCCGGCTCTTTTCGAGCACCCAAGGACGCCGACTGCACTTTCTCTTCGGTCCGCTCACACAATACCAGACAGTCATTTCACGTGGGCGATGAGGCAGGCTTAACATGATGAATCACTCGTGGCTCAGAAGTGTTTCCAAACGTAACTCAAAGACCACACTACATGTGTAGCTCCTTCGGAAGCCTGCTCCTCCTGAGAATTACGGCCCTTGTGCTCCGCCATCATACACACACACACACCATGGGACTTGGCATGGGCGAAGCTATGCATTATGGGGGTTTTAAAAGGGGAAAAATGCATAGGTTGCTGTATGTATGCCTTCCCCATAAATGTCCTGACAAAGACTGATTGGCTTCCTTGGAAAATTCATGAAGCAGGCCACAGACATTAAAAAAACATGACTAGCCTATAGGGTGGTGAAAGACAGACAGACCTTTAAACAATTATACTTCTCCACTTTCCTCTGAGATATATACAACTGTATACCATTAAACTCTAAAGCTCCTGTATAGTCAAGAGATTTA
>CM050199.1:25855000-25857500 GCA_027475355.1 Coilia nasus
ACATTAGGCACCGTCCAATTGGCAGCCTGCTTGCAGTCAGAGCCGGCCAATCAGTATCAGTACATGACCAGATTGAGGCTGAGATGGGCCTACCTAGATCAGACAAGGGACATTGGGCGAAATTCCAAAAATGATGCCCCCGCGTTTTGTGAAAAAAGTGGAAAAAATTGTAACTACATTGTAACTAATTACCATGCTTGGGTGTGGCTGAGTCTGTGTTTTGGTAAACAGAGGAGCCATTGTGCATTGTGTGTTGTGCGACATATGGCTGGAATTAAAAGCGAACATGAGAATTGCCTGCCAGCTTAACACCAATACCATTCTGACCACAATGATAGGCCAAATCCAAACTCTGTTTAGTTGTGCTTGCCAAGGGACAGGGGGAGGCTGAACAAAATGTACAGTTCAATGGCAAAACACACACATCCACACACACACAGACACACACACACACAAAAATGCACACAAAAGCTTGTGAGTCCACAGCTATTGAAAGACTAACCGTTGATTAAGAAATATTTCAATTGAGCTGAATTAGCAGTTCTTAGCGATTCGTTCTCTGAGCAAAACTGTGAAAACACTAACGCACATACACATTAACACATACACCCTGCACAGAGCAGAAAAATCGTGGGCTTTTTTTTAGACCTTTTCTTCCCTCGTTAGTTAGCAAACAGTGTAGTTACATGCAAACAGCAATCAGGCCAAATGTTCTACTTACTCTGATTAAAAGGCGTCACACATTCAGAAAATTAAGGCGCTCATATCACATTTTAATCAGAGTAACTAAAATAATCAAACTGAAACCTGAGTTTGTGTTTGTATGTAACAACCCAGACCGAGGGCTGGGCTTACACTTTGTCTTTAGAAGGTGCCGCTACAACCTCACACACAAGAACAAGAGGAGTGATATTCACCACCTCACCCATCCCCTCTCTCTCCCTCCATCCACCTCACCCATCCCCCCTCTCTCCCTACACCTCACCCATCCCCTCTCTCTCCCTCTCTCCCTCCACCTCACCCATCCCCTCTCTCTCCCTCTCTCCCTCCACCTCACCCATCCCCTCTCTCTCCCTCTCTCCCTACACCTCACCCATCCCCTCTCTCTCCCTCTCTCCCTCCACCTCACCCATCCCCTCTCTCTCCCTCTCTCCCTCCACCTCACCCATCCCCTCTCTCTCCCTCCCTCCATACACCTCACCCATCCCCTCTCTCTCCCTCCCTCCCTCCACCTCACCCATCCCCTCTCTCTCCCTCCCTCCATCCACCTCACCCATTCCCTCTCTCTCCCTCCCTCCATCCACCTCACCCATCCCCTCTCTCTCTCTCCATCCACCTCACCCATCCCCCCTCTCTCCCTCCCTCCCTCCATCCACCTCACCCATTCCCTCTCTCTCCCTCCCTCCATCCACCTCACCCATTCCCTCTCTCTCCCTCCCTCCATCCACTTCACCCATGTCCTCTCTCTTTCTCTCCCTCAACCTCACCCATCCCTTCTCTCTCCCTCCATCCACCTCAACCATCCACCTCTCTCTCCCTCCACCACACTCATTCCCTCTCTCATTCTCTCCATTAACCTCACCCATCCCCTCTCTCTCTCTCCCTCCATCCACCTCAACCATCCACCTCTCTCTCCCTCCACCTCACCCATCCCCTCTCTCTCCCTCCCTCCATCCACTTCACCTATACCCTCTCTCTCCCTCCCTCCATCCACTTCACCTATACCCTCTCTCTCCCTCCACCTCACCCATGCCCTCTCTCTCCCTCCATCCACCTCACCCATCCCCTCTCTCTCCCTCCACCTCACCCATCCCCTCTCTCTCCCTCCACCTCACTCATTCCCTCTATCATTCTCTCCATTAACCTCACCCATGCCCTCTCTCTCTCTCCCTCCATCCACCTCAACCATCCACCTCTCTCTCCCTCCCTCCTTCCATCCACCTCTCTCTCCCTCCATTAACCTCTGTCCCTCCATCCACCTCACACATCCCTCTCTCCCTCCATCCACCCCACACATCCCCTCTCTTCCTACCATCCACCTCTCTCTCCCTCCATCCACCTCACACATCCCTTCTTTCTCCCTCCATCCACCTCAACCACCCAATCTCCCTTTTCCCCTCTCTCCCTCCATCCACCTCACACATCCCCTCTCTTCCTACCATCCACCTCTCTCTCCCTCCATCCACCTCAACCACCCAATCTCCCTTTTCCCCTCTCTCCCTCCATCCACCTCACACATCCCCTCTCTTCCTACCATCCACCTCTCTCTCCCTCCATCCACCTCAACCACCCAATCTCCCTTTTCCCCTCCACCCCCGCCCTCTACATAAACACATAAACACACACACAGAGCAAATAACAGAAACCATGCACGCATATGCATACACACACACACACACACACACACACACACACACACACACACACACACACACACGCACACACACACACGCACACGCACACGCACACGCACACACACACACACACACACAATGCAAGA
>CM050199.1:25862500-25877500 GCA_027475355.1 Coilia nasus
ATGGAGCACTACTGTCCTGTCTGTCTTGTCTGTAAAATGTGCTATATAATAAATTATACTTACTTTATTATATTTACTTACTTACAGGCACGAGAAAGGCAGCAGAGATGCAGAAAGAGTGTATACTGTGGAGTCTTGTAAACCTCTTTGGTGAATAAACACCATGCAGTTTAGTTTTTGGGCTGGCTTTTAAAAGTCGGTTTTACCCAACATTAAGTGCAGCACATTCGTGACACGCTGAAGTGTGGTTCAGTCGGTCTCTCTTTATATGCTTGTAAAAGGGTTAAACCTTTTTTTGACTTTTGTCACCTCACTGCGGTCATTATCAAGAGGTCAGAAAAGCTTTATAAACTGCACTGCGTCACTTAAAGTTGTAAAGGCTTATAACATAGCATTATAATGCTTTAGGAGTGCAGTTATGAGTATGCATAAATAGATGTGAATACTTATGTCAACCATTAAAAATGGTGAATGAATTATAAACCTTTATGAGTGTGTTTATAGGGTGTTATGAATACTGGGTTCATAGAAAGTGTTACCAAAAGTATTTAGTTTTGGGGCTGGCTTTTAAAAGCTCTGTTTTCCCCAACATTAGGTGCAGCACGTCTGTGACACACTGGAGTGTGGTTCGCTCTGTCTCTCGCTATGTGTGCTTGTGAAAGGACCCGGGCCAAGGTTAATGCGATCCAAGTGAGGATACTTGAGGTTGCTCCGTGTGGCCTGGGTAGCTCTATTTGTCATGCCTGCTGCCTGGGTGACAGCTCGGAAAGGGCCTCCTGCGTCTGCAACTAAGAGCTCCTATTACTGGGCAGATCTGGGCACACACACACAGATACACACGTATACACACCCACACACACATACAGTACACAAATGAATACATTCACACACACACACACACCACAGATACACACGTATTTCACACCCACACACACATACAGTACACAAATGAACATATGCAACACATGCACACACACGTGCACGCACACACACACACACACACACACACACACACACACACACACACACGTGTATACACACCCATGCACATCGAAAAATGACACGTGCACATCGTACACACACGAATACCAACACAAAATGTGTGTGCACATGCATTCATACACACACACACACACACGCTGAAACACTCATTTTCAGTTGTACTCACACATAAAAGCTATTTTCATGACTAGCACAACGACTCAGCGGGATGCTTTACTTTCCTTTGCACAGTTCAGGCTCCCACCAAACATGGTGATGCCATAGCTTTCAACCTTTATGCAGCAAATTTCCACATTTCCCGTCAGTGAAGTATCTGCAGCAGTTCCACAGCATAATATGATGTATCATATGGCTAAAGGTTGTAGCCTACAGCTGCTTGTGCTGCGATTCCATCTCTGATCATTTACTACAGTTTCAATGCACGAGAATGAATAGAACACAGGTGCATTTCAAACAATAAATCGCTGTCCATTTAGATACAACCATCTGTTTGTCTGTGCTCTGGTGTGTGTGTGTCTGTGTGTGTGTTAGTGAGTGTGTGTGTGTGTGTATGTGTGTGTGTGTGTTAGTGTGTGTGTGTGTGTGTGTGAGAGAGAGAGCGAGAAAGAGGAGAGAGAGTGAGAGGGAGAGAGAGAAAGAGAGAGAGAGAGTGAGAAAGTGAGAGAGAGAAAGCCTGCACACATTCCTCTTTGCATAATTCCGGCCAACCTTCACTCACATATTTAACCATCTGCAGTTGTCAAAAGAGGAATTCAGAGCTTGTTTGTTATGTTGACAGCTCATTAAAACTGAAGAATCTCTGATAGCTCAGATTCTAAATAAATAAATAAATAAATAAATAAAAAAATAAAAAAGTAAATCCTCCCTGGCATTCCGAGAATGGCTGCACGTAGCGGAGTGGAGGTGCCCTGAAATCCTATCGCTCCCGAAATTAATCTGATAAATATTGGAGTGACACCTCGGGCACTCGGCCAACCAGGGCCAGGTTCATTTTCCATACCGCTCACAGGAGAACCATAGGTATTCCGAGAACACAGGAGCTCACAGGAGAAATGTAAGTGCAGCGAGAGGTTCTACCAGGAAGACGTGATGCGCGTCATCAATTAACCATCTTCCAATCAGCACGTAGCACCTGCCTTTTAATACGTCATCTTACCTTCCTGCTTTGCTGCTCACAGGATGATGGGTCGTACACCTTTTTATGTTGTTTGCCGTACACGTGTATTATGCGTCCGTAGTTTGTACCTCCTCGATGGTACGCACAATTTTCTCGTCCTCAGTGGGTTTATTGGGATAGTTAGCGCGTTCATCGTGGTGCTCGTATGCTTTTGGCAGTCTGATAAATGATGATAACTATGCTAAAATGTTGAGCAGCTAACAGTGTTTGCTAGCGATTAGCTCATGTTTCGTTAGCCGTCGTACTACCTGTCTCGTCAGTGCTACTTTGCAGGTTTCGCTAAGGTTGTTAGCTACTATGCTACCATGCTTCTACTTGAAGAGGTCTGCTTGTGTAGAGGGATACCTAATGTATTTTCAGCGTCTGGTTTCGAAGTTTTCTTCTCACATAACTGATCGATGCTTGGGATATGTACATTGACGGCCAAATTCGTTTGCAATGTCCTGTTATTGCAGGCTAACTCACATAGTTGCTAATATGCAACTTAGCTCCGGTTAGCTTCCTATCAGTCAAAATAAGCATATCAGTCTAACACGGATTACTCGTTGACCGTATTTGTTTAAAGAAAGCTCGTACAAACATGTTAGAGTGTGAAAGTTGTCATGTGGGTGAATTTCGTTGTAACCAGTAGCCTACCAGGTACTGTTTTCCAGGTTAGCTTCCTATAAATCATCTGACCATAGTCAAGTTCTATGGGGGCTAGTTTCTACCCGGTAGAAGTCCTGATGCTTTCGTTTGCTAGCTGGGAAAATGTGCTATCGGCACACTAATATGAGGTCTTAATTCATCTGCAGAGAGACATGCTTACATAGATGGTGTCTCGTGGGTTTTATTGCTGTTGGTTAATCTGTTCAACCTTTACAAGCTTTAACTGCTTCAACAGTTACCTATGATCCACGTAATTGGCCCAATCTGTTTGCCCCGAAGCTATTGTGCTTGACGTGACTGTTCCGTTGTGGACAGATCAATTCAGTTAGTGGGATGGACCGATGTCGTTCTTTTCTTTCAAGGTCAAATGTACTTCCCCGTGTGCACAAGCATTTTGTTCTGCTGCCAGTTCGGTAAGCTGATAGTTAAATGATGGGGATGTTTTGTATTAAAGCTCTGCAATTTTCTTTGCATACTGATGGAAACCAATTATTTACTCCCTGACAATTCAGTGTAGCATTTATTAAGCATTCTTATTCGCAGCCGCTTAATGTGGTGTTTATGGGGCTCTTGCAGTAATTTTCCCTTTCATTTTCCAACGCAATCTTTGCACCGGATGCCATGTTTTAGCCCTTATTGACTAGGTTGATGGGTTATTTATTGAGCACTACAGTACATCACAAACATTTCGCTCAGGTTCCGTTCCGTATTGAGGTACTCATTTAATGACTCATGCATGCAGCGTTGTTAACTGACTGACTTATTTTATCTCTACAGGCTAATTGTCCCAGGTGGTGTAGTTTAACAGTGGTTTGGCCATTATATCTTCGTCTTCGTAACCTTAACAGTGGTGTAGCGTGTCCACTCTTGGCTGTCCAACCCTGACTAGCTTTTTTGAAATGTTTATCTCTCCACCTGCCGCCTTCCAACTGAAAAGTCATTGGTTACCGCTCAGCAAACACCGCTCTTCATTTGCATAAAGTTCAGCAGAGCAATTTTCTCTCTGTCTATACAAGCCATTTGTTTCGTATTGGCGCTGCTGCTGTCAATTCAAAGGCTGGGGAGATGGTAGTCCTCAGCTTTCGAATATTACATCAGGTCCGATGATCGTGTCGTTCAGTCATTCAAATGGCACTCCCCAGAATTCAAGGTAAGCTTCAACGTCTGGTGGTGGTCGTTTTCGTCACTTTTCATATCGCCACTGTTCATGGTGTTACCTGTGACATCTCTCAATGTCTGTGTTCCTACTAGAGGAATCCGTCATTGTTTGCTATGTGTAATGTATTGGTCAGCATACTCAGCAAACACCGCTCTTCATTTGCATAAAGTTCAGCGGAGCTCAATTTTTTCGCCCGCCTCGCCCGCCTCTCAGTATATACAAACCACTCGTTTCGTATTGGCGCTGCTGCTACAGCAGCAGCAGAACGTGGTATGCCTTCGAGGTCAATTCAAAGGCTGGGGTGATGGTCGTCCTCAGCTTTTGAATGTTACATCAGGTCCGATGACCATGTCGTTCAGTCATTCAAATGGCACTCCCCAGAATTCAAGGTAAGCTTCAACGTCTGGTGGTGGTCGTTTTCGTCACTTTTCATATCGTCACTGCTCACGGTGTTACCTGTGACATCTGTCAATGTCTGTGTTCCTACTGGAGGAATCTGTCATTGTTTGCTATGTGCAATGTATTGTAAAAGAACTGTACTATGTCTGTGCTGAGACCTGAAGCATCCACCACGGACTGTGTCTCATCTGTCATCTCCGCCACTACTCAAGGCGTCCGTCATCGTCTGCGCCAACACTCGAGTTGCCAATGTCACTTCACTGGTTTAGAATGCATTTATCAATGGTGGTGGGGAGTTGCGGGTCGTCTCCCTCTGTCTATACTGGCCATTCGTTTTGCATCGGCGCTGCTACGGCAGCGGCAGAACGTGGCATACCTCCAACGACCATCCAAAGGCTGGGGAGATAGTCGTCCTCTGCTTTCGAATCTTACATCAGATCCGATGATCATGTCATTCACGACGTTCGGCTGGCACTCTCCAGAATTCAAGGTAAGCTTCAACGTCTGTTGGTGGTCGTCGCTTTTCATTCACTATGCGAAGTGAAAGCATCTGTCACTGTTCATGGTGTTCCCACTGCATCTGTCATTATCTGCGCTATTGTGGGGAATCCGTCATTGTATGCTATGTGTCATGTATAGTAAAATACCTGTACTCTACTCCACTGGCTGTACCAAAACCTGAAGCATCCGCCAACTTCTGTGTTTCACTTGTCATCTCTGCCATCGCCGAAGACATCCGCCATCATCTCACTCACTGGCCTAGTGGCGGCTTTCCCTAATGTCGGTTTTGTGCATTAAAATGAACTGTCATGTCATGTATTGCATCCGTAGTCAAGCTGTCAGTAGAGGCATCCGGTTCTGTTAGCAAGTTTGCTGTATGGAAATGTACTGTAATGTTTGCGCCGGACCCTGAGGCATCCGTTTTCAAGCCGATGGTGGAGGCATCCATTATCGTTTTCTAAATGTACTAAAATGTAATGTGATGCATGTCTGCACCGAAACTTGAGGCATCCGTCATTCAGCCGATAGTGGAGGCATCCATTTCTGTTTAAGCGCCGAACCCTGAGGCATCCGTTTTCAGCCGATGGTGGAGGCATCAGTATGTACGCCGAACCCTGAGGCATCCGTTTTTAGCCGAAGGTGGAGGCATCCGCTACCGTTTGTTAACTGTACTAAAATGTCATGTGATGCATGTCTGCACCGAAACTTGAGGCATCCGTCATTCAGACGATAGTGGAGGCATCCGTTTCTGTTTAAGCGCCGAACCCTGAGGCATCCGTTTTCAGCCGATGGTGGAGGCATCCGTATGTACGCAGAACCCTGAGGCATCCGTTTTCAGCCGAAGGTGGAGGCATCCGCTACCGTTTGTTAACTGTACTAAAATGTCATGTGATGCATGTCTGCGCCGAAACTTGAGGCATCCGTCATTCAGCCGATAGTGGAGGCATCCGTTTCTGTTTGCGAAGTGTTGTGTAATACAATGTAATGTTGTATCTTCCATGTAATGGAATGTAATATGATGTATGTCTACTTAGCATAATGTAATGTTATGTAATGTACTGTTTGCGCCGATGCCTGAGGTCTTTCTCACGGGGTTCTCTACCTCTCTCCTTTCACCGTCTCCGTACTGCCGGAGGCTTTTCTCTGTTCTGATATTACTGGCATCATGGGGCTTGCGTCTTCTGCTTTTCCAATGTCATACTGTCGAATGTTGGGGAATTCAAATTGCGCATATGAGTCGTCTTTCAGTGTTTTCTCGCGTAATTATGCTTATTTGCAGACGGTGGCGACTAAAGGTTTTGGTGGGTATCACTTCGCGAATTGGTAGGTATTACATTTCTTTTGGGGGTAGAGTTTAATTGATCTATGTAAGTATCACTTAAATATTTATCTTATTTTCTTTTGGGGGTTTTATTATTATGCCCTTCTACTACTACAGTCAGCATCTATTCAGTTTTCATGTTTTCTGATCAGGACAAAGGACAGAACCTATGCCAAAGTTTTGTTGTGCCATATCATTACTTGTCATCAAATAAATTGTTATTAAGTTATTATATATTCAGAGTCTTTCTGGTTGAAATGTAAGCGCAGCGAGAGGTTCTACCAGGAAGACGTAATGCGCGTCATCAATCAACCATCTTCCAATCAGCACGTAGCACCCAGCATCCCCAGCATCCTTCCACGGGTTCCTGTCCGCGTCCAGTGGGTCCTGATGATGATGTCTCATCCGCCCCTGCTTCTCGACCAATCTCGTGATGTCTCATCTACCGCTGCCTCTTCGCTGGCCTCCCGATGTCTCCTCTACCTCTGCATCTCCAATGATTGACCCCGGATTTCCATGGTCTCCTCCTCTTCCTCCCGGATCGCTCCTCAATACCCATTCTGGCTTCCTGCTGCGCCCCTCCATGAACAACTCTCTGACGCATCCTCATCGGCTGACTCTGCTCTGTCCCCGGATGTTGAATTTCCTGATACCTGAGCGTCAACCTGGACTCTATCGTCTCATTGAGCATCAGTTTAGCCTCAGGTAGTTAGGCTTCCCCCTAGAGACGTGGTTCTGCCCAAGGTTTCTTCCTCATTAAGAATATTTAGGGAGTTTTTCCTTGCCCCGGTGCTCCGGGGGGGACCCAGGGTTGTGCTCTTGAAATCCCCAGTTTCCTCTTTTGATGTACTATGTATCGTCACATTTAATGTTCATGTTCTGCATCTTATGCTTCTGAAAGTCTATTATCTACGTTATGACCACCACCAGTGGGTTATTGTCCTTTTGTCAGGGGGGTTTTATTATTATGCCCTTCTACTACTACAGTCAGCATCTATTCAGTTTTCATGTTTTCTGATCAGGACAAAGGACAGAACCTATGCCAAAGTTTTGTTGTGCCATATTATTACTTGTCATCGAATAAATTGTCATTAAGTTATTATATATTCAGAGTCTTTCTGGTTGGACCATAGGTATTCCGAGAACACAGGAGCTCATAGGAGAACCATAGGTATTCCGAGAACACAGGAGCTCACAGGAGAACCATAGGTATTCCAAGAACACCAAGGCCTTACACCAGGAGCACATGAACAGCAAGCTCTCTCAATCTGACAGAATCACTCTCAGTTCTGCACTGATATTAAAGCAACACTAAAACACTTTCTCTCTACATGTGGAATTGTCTTTCTTATGTCTCTTTAGAACGACAGATCAGCGACCCGCTTTTGCAAACGTGCATAGTGCATTTATAGCCCATGGAGGGCCGCAAATCAAATTCAGAAGTGCTGTTCACCCTGTTACGAGTTGATGAACCACTGAAAACATTCTGGAAACATTATTTTAAGGTTGAAAAACTTTAACCTTGCAGTGGTGTAGGTCCATTCCCAGCACTTTCTACGTTCTACGTCAGTACAGTAGAATAAAGCCAGGGTTTTTTCTCCTCCTCTTTTCTCCATCTCTTTGTAAAGCTGCAAATTACAGAGCCGTGCACCTGGCGGCGGATGGCATTAAGGGTCGTGGACAGCGCCGTGTAGGAGGACGGAGCCGAGCGGCTCGGGGGAAGCTGCAGCGGCTCCAGTGAAAGGTGTGAATTAAAACCGCAACGCCGAGTCATTAGGAGCCACCGAGGCAATGATTTCATTTCCTATACCGAGTACTGACAGTGTGTGTGGGTGTGTGTGTGTGTGTGAAAGTGTGTGTGTGTGTTTGTGTCTATATGTGTGTATGTGTGTGTGTCCTTAACACTAGTGTGGGTTGATACATTTGCATACATTGATTCCTTGAGTGAAAGACAGTGAGAGAGTGTGTTGGTGTGTGTGAGTGGTGTGAGTGAGTGGTGTGTGTGTGTGTGTGTGTGTGTGTGTGTGTGTGTGTGTGTGTGTGTGTGTCTGTCTGTCTGTCTGTCTGTCTGTCTGTCTGTCTGTCTGTCTGTCTGTCTGTCTATCTATCTATCTATCTATCTATCTATCTATCTATCTATCTATCTATCTATCTGTGTGTGTGTGTGTGTGTGTGTATCTATCTATCTATCTATCTATCTCTCTATCTATCTATCTATCTATCTATCTATCTATCTATCTATCTATCTATCTATCTATCTATCTATCTATCTATCTATCTGTGTGTGTGTGTGTGTGTGTGCGCGTGTGTTACAGAGGGTACTGTAGGTATGCGGCGGTTAGGGGTGGTGATGGGTGAGTAGGGAGAGAGCGACATTGAGGAAGGGGAACCTCTACGTATTCTGACCCAGGCCTGCACATCAGAGGCCGATAATGCTGTGGAATGTTCTAGATTGGGGATTTATGCGGTGCAGATAGCTATGGAGCGAGGGAGAGTGAGAGACTGTGTGTGTGTGTGTGTGTGTGTGTGTGTGTGTGTGTGTGTGTGTGTGTGTGTGTGTGTGTGTGTGTGTGTGTGTGTGTTTGTGTGTGCGTGCAGATAGCTCCGGTGCGAGGGAGAGTGAGGGAGAGTGAGAGACCGTGTGTGTGTGCGTGCGTGCGTGTGTGTGTGTGTGTGTGTGTGTGTGTATGTGTGTATGTGTGTGTGTGTGTGTTTGCGTGCAGATAGCTCCGGTGCGAGGGAGAGTGTTTTCCCTCTAGGGCCAGAGGAGCAGCGATGAAAGGTAGAGCGTGATAACCAGGAGCAGATGCAGAGGCCCAGCCCGACTTGGGCTTTATTAAAGACACAGAGAAAAAGACACAGAGAGAGGGAGAGAGAGAGACAAAGAGGGAGTGAGAGAGAGAGAGAGAGAGAGAGAGAGAGAGAGAGAGAGAGAGAGAGAGAGAGAGAGAGAGAGAGAGAGAGAGAGAGAGGAGAGCAAGAGACAGACAGGTAGGATAGACAGGGACAGACAGGATGGACAGAGACAGAGAGGGAGAGAAAGGGTGGACAGAGAGAGGATGAACAGAGTGAGAGAGAGAAAGACACAGGGAGAACAGACAGGCAGAAAAGGATGGACAGAGAGAAAGAGAGAGAGAGAGAGAGAGAGAGAGAGAGAGAGAGAGAGAGAGAGAGAGAGAGAGAGAGAGAGAGAGAGAGAGAGAGAGATTGGGAGTTAGAGATGAAAGGAAAAGAAAATACAGTATATGGAGGGAGGGGTGGGGGTAAAATGTATACCATCTAAGCCATCTCCTTGATAGAGCTGAGCTTCAGTCTGTGCATTCCTCAGGGTAGGAAGCCCTGTGCATTAGCACATGGAGATGTGTGACAGAAAAATGGAAGAGTTGAACCAAACAACTTGAACACATAAAAAGGGAGAGAACGAGCGAGTAAGCCAGTGTGAGACTAAAATAAGGAGTGTTAGTGGGACTAAAGTTAAAGATGTGACAGAGAGAGAGTGAGTGACAGAGAGAGAGAGAGAGAGAGAAAGAGAGAAAGAGAGAGAGAGAGAGTGAGTGACAGAGACTGAGAGAGAGAGAGACATAGTGAGTGAGAGAGTAATAGTAAAAAGTAATAAAAAAAGATGAGATTGCAATTGTGGTGGTGTGTCATGAAATACAGTGTTAAAGTCTGTAGGAATGTACAGTATATATGTAGGTATGTGCCTGTGTGTGTGTGTGTGTGTGTGTGTGTGTGTGTCTGTCTGTCTGTCTGTCTGTCTGTCTGTCTGTCTGTCTGTCTGTCTGTCTGTCTGTCTGTCTGTCTGTCTGTCTGTCTGTCTGTGAAATGCCTTTGTAGACAACATGACTAAAGGCAACATGCAAGCAGTGCATCCACCACCTCAGCCATCAGGCCACTTCTACTCGGCCCAGTCACTTCTACTGCATGACATTCCACACAAACACCTATCAGCTTGACCCACTGACACCAGGCACTGGAGAAAACTTCCCTTTTTTAAATCTTCTCGCTTTTTATAACACCCAGGCTAAGGTCATTTGACAGCAAGATGGTGGAGAGGAAGATAAGGCGGATCTAATATCGAAGCGCTGCTGTGATCTGTGTCCAAACGCTGCCCTCGGTTTCAACTTTATGAGAACGCGCCAGAACTGAGAAGGAGGAGGAGGAGGAGGCATCTGTTCTTGCCAAGACTAGAGGACCGCATTCCTCTGCAGTTTCACTCGTACTTTCAGACATTTCATTTCCATTTCTGCTACTAAAACAAGTCCTGAGGACACTGCAGGCTGACAACCATGGCAACTATCAAACAAGTACTGGAAAAAAAAAAAAAAAAAACTATCCATTGAGAACTAACTTACAGTTAACCAAAATGACAAAGCTTGTGGCTATACCTAACTAATGACACTGTAGAAGGATAATAAACAGATCAAATCCCTGCCTTGAAACATTTACTGAGTAGAAAGCAAGAAATAATTCCATGCCTGAACTTACCAAAAGTTAATATGACTATCTACTAGCAAATCTTAAATGTAGCCCACTGTCCCACGCCTGATTCAGCCACCATGCCTGAGGTGTTTCAGCCCTGCATTAAGAGAAAGGCTTCTGTATTCTGACATGTGAGGCCCCTACCACTCCAAATCTTTTGGCGACAAGTCAACTCAAGTCGTTTTATGTATATGGCACATTTACAGCAGGAGTTGCAGTAACATTCAAACGCTGATGTAAAGGTGCTCTGTGAGCTCTGCTGTGGTCCAGGTCAAGGTCAAGGTATCTTTATTGTCCCCAGGAGGCAATATGACATGCAGCCAGCAGAGAAATACACATCAAAACATAAATACTGACAGACACTCAACAAGAAGTATTTAAAAGGACGATTACAGCAGGTAAAAATTAGTTCTTGAATCTGGTTGGTGTGATCCTGGCAGGCATGTGGAAGAGCAGAGCAGAACTATTTTGTCAACACTGGTGGATCCCTCAGTGAGTGCACATTTCACTCAATAATGAGTGTGTGTGTGTGTGTGTGAGTGTGTGTGTGTGTGTTTGTGTGTGTTTGTGTGTGTGCCCTCAATGGTAGTATGGGTTGATACATTTGCATACATTGATGAGTGTTTTGTTGTGTGTGTGTGTGTGTGTGTGTGTGTGTGTGTGTGTGTGTGTGTGTGTGTGTGTGTGCGTGCGCCCTCAATGGCAGTGTGGGTTGATACATTTGCATACATTGGTGTGTGTAAGTGTTTTTATGTGTGAGCGTGCATGTGCATGTGTGTGTGTGTTTGCAAAACGATAGACCTCCTGGCATTTCGATAGCACACAGTCACATCTGGTCCATGTTACAACCCTCCAGCACAGCTCATCATGAAATGGATCATGCCCTTTGCACAGTAGATGCACTACACTTTTGCTGTTGCTCTTTGCCTCGCTCCTCCCCTCCTGCGTACCCGATGTATGTGTCTTTTAATCAATGTCCCTGCATTACATTCAAATCTGGTATTGAGTCAATTAAAAATATGTATATGCCAGCATTTATGTGCAAATATGCAAGTTTATACTGAGTAAAACACACACACACAGACATGCATAAACACACAATGACCTAAAGTAACAATGACCTAAATAAACCTAAAGTGCTTGATGTTCCAATAATGAAGAGGTTTACTTCATAAGACTTCCTTTCAAAGATAAAGCCCTCACTCACAGTCCACAATATACCACAACTATGCCGCTATGAATCAAAAATATAACTCACGTGGCATTGTCATTTTGCACCATCCATACCCCCATACCATAACCATACACACACACACACACACACACACCACCCCCCCTCAACCCTTCCACCCCCAATGCAGATTAAGTGAGCGCAGTCAATGATGTCTCAGCCGATGAGGTTCACAATACTCCCCTCTCAAGGCCCTCTTTCATACATTGCGTGTAACAGGCTTTGATGGCACCGCATTTTCATACTAGTTGAATGGGCCATAATGATCTCTCAAAGAGGGAAATGTAATACGAGACACGAGCGGGCGAGCAAGCTCATCTTTCGCTCGGTGATGCCTGGCCAAGCTAAGCGGTGTTCGCCCAATCAAATGGGATTCTATACAGCACCATAATCACATCATATCCTTTGTGTGCTCGTCATGCATGCTTTTTGCTGGGCTGTGGGTCTTCCCAATGGGAACAAGTGCAATAAATTAGGCTGTTCCAGTACAAGTGTAGATACACAACTGCAACATTATAGGCAGTTCTTTACATGCTTTACCATACTGTACAGGAAGAACTGTGTGGATTGGTTATCCTCTAGGCTATGGATGGTATTGTAAATATGGAAACGGACTATAAAGCACTTTGCTACTCAGCACATCATTGAGAAAAGCAACAAGGCTGAAACATCTGCCCTTTTACTCTATTCTCTGTCAATAAATATACACTATTTTTGTCTCCTAGTTATGCAGTGCTTCTCTCCCTCTTGGCTACTCAGCAGAGCAAAGTCCGCAACACCACCATTGATGTGAATGAATGTTACGTCTGATGAAGGGCACATGCCCAAAACCTCATGATTAAAAACTTCTGTGGGAGCACACTGGTGTTGCGAACTTTGTTTCTGTTCTTTGACTTTTGCTTTTTTGGTCCAGCACCCAGACTACTTGAGACAAATGTACGTGCTTTAGGCCTACACAGAAGGCCTCACATTTACCCATTCACAACCACTTTCACATTCCAATGGTGAAAGCCTGCCATGCCAGGCACCAACCAGTACATTAAGAGCAGTATGGGGTTCAGTGTCTTGTTCGAGGACACTACGTCAAGATCAAGAGGAGGTGGAATCGACCCCACAACCCTCTGATTGCTGGACGACTGTTCTACTTCGCACACCATACCATATAAGGTGGACTGGACTGCGTCTCAGGTATCTCTTAAGCTCTATATATGAGCCCTTTATGTATATCTTGGCAAGGTTGCACAGGAAATAGGGCTGGTTTCCACAGGTCGTGGCTTTTGATGGATACAATCCACCTCTCCTGGTAGGCCTTTGATGAGTGTCGAGTCTGGTCTGTAACTTCAGACCAGAACGGAGAGAACCACAGCCGCTCTGCTGCTCTCGATGTCGACTGATTGCAGACAGGACTCTGGAAAGGACACAATCACCACATCACCCCCAAGGCCCCTGCTTTAAATTCAAGCCTGATGGATTTGGCACCTGGGCTTCTCAGACAATCCACCGTTCCGCTACGCTGTAGAAGCCCAGTGGCAGTAACTATAACTGTTTAGGCACAGAGGCGAGGGAAACATGATTGTGACTGAACGGTCAGATTGTTTGAGGTGAGACATTATGCAGCCTTGCAGGGAGCTGTATACTGTCTGGAGCAGTTTTCCACATATGGGTTGATGTTAGTGTATGTATGAGCTGTGGATCTAAAACGGAAAAGTAAGTTGAGCCCTGGGCCAGACACTGATCTCTGTAATGCTTGTAAAATGGCACCAGCAGCCATAGAATTATACTGTCATCTTGGACTGCCAGATTTGCTTGGTGTTGTGTAAGATCACTAGAGACAGAGACGAGAGGTGAACAGGACAAAGAGAGAGAGAGAGAGAGAGAGAGAGAGAGAGAGAGAGAGAGAGAGAGAGAGAGAGAGAGAGAGAGAGAGAGACAGAGAGAGCAGGAGAAAGAGAGAAAGAGACAGAGACAGAGAGAGACACACACACACAAAGAGACAGAGATAGAGAGTGAGTGAGTTAGAGACAGAGAGAGAAAGAAAGAGAAAGAGAGAGGAAGAGAAAGAGAGGGAGATACACAGAGGGAGACAGAGAGACGGATACATAGAGAGTAATAGAGGGAGAGACAGAGAAAAAGAAAGAGAGACAAAGAGAGAGACAGAGAGAGAGAGAGAGAGAGAGAGACAGAGAGAGAGAGAGAGAGAGAGAGCACGCACTCTGAAAAGCCAGTGTTGTTTACCAGCCTGTCCCCATGGCAATGTTATAAGAAGCGGTTGAAGCAGTTCTCTGGCCAACAGTGCCTCTGCTAGGCGGAACAGAGGAGGCAACATCGGCACTGGAGAGACAGAGAGAGAGAGAGACAGAGAGAGAGAGAGAACTCCCGCGCCTGGGCTCACCTGGCCTCTTAACAAGCTGTCACACTAAGGCGCCTCCGGGCAGGAGGAACAGGTGACTAGTTCTACGGGGAAAAGTTCCAGACCCTTCCCTGAGAGGATTTGTTCTCCTCGAGTAAAGCAAAAAGACACACACACACACACCTCCTTGTCTTAAGTGCTGGTGCTGAACCATGGAACGGGCCTATACAATGAAGATAGCGTCTGCAACACGAGTAATGTGTTCCCAACAATCTTATAACAGTAATGTTTCAGGTGTTGTCTGATGAAGGGTTGAAATTAAAAAAAGATTGTTGTGAGCATATTACTGGTTTTGTGAACTTTATCCTCTTTATTATAGAGGATTGTTCCCTCTGGCTTACCTGCGCTAGGTGAGCTGGTGCCGGTTCCGAGGACATGGCCTCGTTCTGGACCGTGTTCTGCTGTGTCAGCTCTTCCTCCTGCTTGTGGTCCTTCCCCACGTGGTCATCATCGTCCAGTTCGTCCAGGCTCTGCAAGGGAGACACGGAGTGAAATACAGAGGTGAAACACCAGTGAAGGCCCACAGTCTCCATCAGCGGTGGTCAAACACAGTTTTGCCCTGAGGCAAATTATAAGCTGGGCAAAGATTGCTCTGCGAGATAAATCGCAGAGGTTTTTGGGACTATCAGCACACTGACGGCTGTCTGGAACACAGATAAACGCACTGATC
>CM050199.1:25885000-25892500 GCA_027475355.1 Coilia nasus
GTACTAACTTAGACCACACAAACACTGCATGGGTTGGGACAGGGCAACAGAAGAGCCTGTGCCTATCCAGGTATTGAGTGTGTACGTCATCTTAACAGTCCAGCCTTCTAGAACTGCCCTCGGCCGGTGCTGGAGCAATGGTGAATTAAACTGTGAAATTGATCCCGCGCCTGTCCAGGTATTGTGTGTGCTGCTGCAAGGCTTAAGAAGTCTCAGAAGTATGTAAGACTCTGTGTTAGCTGTAATGCAGGCTAACATTTAGGAAGAGCCCTTCAACCAATTTGAAGTTACCCATCTAGATTTGTTGATTAGCCTAACTCTGTAATAGTAACAGATGCAAAGATTCTACAAAGCACAGTGGTGCTTGCAGTTATGTGAAGGAGGCCGACATGTACGTAGCTAAAAGAATTACAACTCCAGTGATGGTCAGCTATATGATTTTTATCTGACAACGTTTGAAAATCCAGCTCAATACTACACAGGGAGTCTAAAATCCCTGATGTACATAACATCAAGGTAGGATTAACATGTCAACACATTCAGATGGACACAGTGTGAATTCACAACCACTATGAACAACAGACGCAAATAACCTTCATCACACACATGCAAACATCATGGGGACACGTGAACAGCAAGTGGAACACTAGACTAGACAAGCCTGGACTCTCTCCAGTCCCGAAATACAGGAGCTATCTGGGATTTGGTTTCGATTTGATTTGATCTGGTCGGCTGCAGAGGCCCTGGCATGTGGTTTTGGTAAAAAAAAAAAAAAGTGGCCAGGGGGGGAAGCGAGCCACTCAGATGGCATTCAGAGCTTCGAGCTTTCTCCTAAAATGGTAGCTTGCATTCCTGCAGGAAATACTTTCCCCCAAAAGAAACAGAAAAAAAAAAAATAATCGGCTCTTAACAGCCCTGAAAGTACTTCAAGAGAATCAAACGCAGCTCTGCAAAAATTCTTCCACCGAGAGCTGGCTCTTTGGCCAGGTCCTCTTCAGAGGGGTTAGCACACAGCGAGGCCTTCCTCTTGTGAATTATTACCAGTGCATTTATTCAACTTACTGAACACAGTGGCTCACTCAATAAGGTGGAGACAGTGAAGGATGAAGAGATGAAGAGACGGGAAAGGGGGAGGGATTATAGAGAGAGGGAAAGAGAGAGAGAGACAGAGACAGAGACAGAGAGAGAGTGTGAGAGGATGCACTCAGAGAAGTGGAAAGTCGTTTCCAAGGAAGTAAGCAATTCCTAAATAACACTTAAGAATGGCCAGACTGAATCAGAAGGCTATAGATGACGTCTTTGTGAATAACCCTGGTATGAAATCCTGCGAATACATGAAATTTAGCAATCACTTGTTGCACAGTATAATTTTCCTTTCATACAGTGGAAATGACTGATTATATGGTTTTACCTCTAATTTTTTGCATGCTGACGAGTTCTCCTAGTTCTCAGATGACGGACAGCTTTATGCTTAGCTCCAGGATGACTGACGGATCCTACGTGTTATGTGGCTTGTTATGGTGGACATATTGAGTTACTTCAGTTCCTGTGAGTTCCTTTACCTTCCTCCTGGTGGTGTTCAGTCTGTAAAAGGCTAGGCATGTTGGGAGATGACCAACACTTACGCCTAAGTGAAGCCTGCCCCTACTCTTATGAACTATTAGTGATGAGCCTCAGAACCGCCCTCATGCCTGTTTGTCCTTACGCCTACTCTGTGAAGTTTCTGGAGGACTAAAATTCACTAAGGAAGCAACACAACTTTGCCGTCCTCCTTAACAAACACCAATTTTTTATTACTTTTAGAGTGCTGGCCGAACATTAACACAATTGAACGACGGGAAAGAAGGCCGCAATATGCACATTACACACTGAGGAAGGCAGAACGCCGAAACACGTCTGTGTGAATAAATGTATATTTATGTATTTGTGTATGTGCATAGTGTACCCTTCTTTTCCAGTCTTTCAATTGAGCTCATCACTAATAAAATGTGCAACCTTGGTGAGGCTAATGCTTCAGAATTAACACTCAGAGTGATCATAAGGTCATCCAGTTCATTCTAGACACAGAGAAATACACGGCAAGCAGAAGGTCTGGGCAGCTGTGGTCTAGCGGTTAGGGAGTTGGTCTTGCTATCGGAAGGTTGCTAGTTCGAATCCCACCCTACCCATGGTTGAGATGCCCTTGAGCAAGGCATCTAACCCCCACACTGCTCCAGGGACTGTAACTGAAACCCTGTAAATATCTGTAAGTCGCTCTGGATAAGAGTGTCAGCTAAGTGTGATGTATTTTGTATTTATTTGCAGAAGGGTCTGAGTCCCACATACACATGTGACAAACACACGTGTACATGTGTAGGCCTGTCGCAATACGCAATAAATCAATTCATCGCATGATAACATAAAATGAGCACAATAACTTTGCCGGCCTCGATCATTTGTATTGAATGCTTGTTTGTTTTCCACGTGTCTCTACCAAAGAGACTGGAGTCTAATGTTTCATATGTGTTGAAGTGCAATTTTGTTTACAAGAGACTTGATAATCCATATTATGTATTGTTTCAGTTTTGTGTGGTTTTTAATTTCCATTTTATGCATTGTTTTTGTTTTTCTTTTTGTGTTTTGGATATTTAAAATGTCTTCCAGTTGCAGTGCAAAATATTCTTAAGAAATGAAAGGTTATTGACCTTTGAAAGGGAGTACTTGCATTATTATGTCATTATCACTATAGTTGACAACATTATCGTTTATCGCAATAACGTCTGGGACAATTAATCGTCGAGCAAAATTTATCATCATGACAGGCCTATACATGTGACTATTGTGCTGCAGTAACTCCCATTTCCTACTCAAACAGTGTAAGAACTTCATTTCTATTCTGCATTAGTTATTCAGCAAATAGGTGACTTATTGAAGAGTGAACGAGCCACTCCAGAACAACAAGTTGACGTCATGCTGTGCTGTTTCCATGTAATGTTGGAGGACTCTGATGACCTCTTGTGTGTTTTGGAGATTTGGAGGATGTGTGCTGATTTTCTGATGTGCTTCTGAAAAACGTCACACATGGTAGGTCAGTCCTGCTGCATTCAGAACTGACATAGCAATGGAGGAGTGCCACCTGACATTTGACCTTTGAGTTTTCGCACCTTGCTGTGCCTGAGAATTAGCAGCTCTCATTGCACATAACAGCAACACTGTTCATGACATGCTAGGGACTTTCAGACTTAAAATGGCCACTGAAACCCATCAGGTTTAAATCCTTTAAACTAATATTTAGCAGAAAAAACCCAAAAGGTATCCACTGTGGAAACAGCATGCAAACCTTCCAAGATTGTGACCCTATTCGTCTTAACCTACAATATGACATACCATCATATTCTCAAAACTATCACACAATTATAAGTTCTCCCAAAGAAATCAAACTCATGACTTGTTGTTAGCATCTTAATTCTTAATTTCTTCATTCATCTTTTATTTATAGGCAGCTTTTAGAGCATTTAAGGACACCTTAAAAAACAGGATTAAAACAATATAAAAAAACAATACAGTGAGATGAGGAAGAGGATGAGGAAGGCTTTAAAGTGACAGTGGGCGTGGTAATATACAAAATGTAAGACAAACTGAGGAGTGGGGTTATGACTGACACTGAAAGTGAAAAGAGGGTGTTAACTAATGTAAAATGTAATGAGTAATCAAAATGAGGCTGTTACAGAACAGTAGTGATAGTAGTGAAAAAATAAAGGGAGTTGTTGGGATGATACATGCGGCAGAGCGCTGGAGCACCTGATGTTTGTGTAATGGCTTGTGTGTCTGTGGGGGGACCAAAAAGCAGGGAATTGCCGTAATCTAATCGTGAAGTAAGCAGGGTGTGGAACAGAACAGCGGTACTGCCTGGTGTGAGGGATGACGGGAGGTGGATAATGTTGTGGAGTTGCTGGAAATATGCTGACCGAATTATCAGTAACTGATGGGTGCTTGTCTTGCATCATGCTCTACCAGTTAAACTACAGCAACACTGGGTGTTAAATATTTGCACTTCACTGGGTTGGTTCTAGAACATTCTGTGAGTGGCCTGCTCCTTACAGCAAGAAGGAGGGTAAACAGAGCCAGCGCGAGAGCTCCATTAGATAGTCCTCTGTTTGTCATCCGCTGTTTGCTGTCTGTTTGACCAGGGAGGAGAGAGGGAGCCAGGCAATGGCAAACAAACCTGTGCCCAGTTCAATGACAGGTGATGCTCTTCTCTTCAGACAAACACTCAAGTCTGCTCCTTTTGCCGGAAGAGTGACGTAGGACTGTCCATTTCTCTACAAGGCCGCTTATTTTATGGGACACAAAAAATATGAAGATTGTTTTGGGGAGCAGTTTAATAGATGTGTCATGTTTCAGGGACTAGAGACTAGGTCTACTGCACAAGGGCATGAGGTTTTCAATCATTCAACCGTTTCAATAATCGCCTTAAAAGCAGAGGGAAGGACATTCACTAATTCACTATTTTCCAAAATGTCCTTCAATAATAAAAACCCTTTCAAATGGTTTCAATGTCACGTGTCTTTTCACAAGAAAGATATGCTTTAGAAAACTGCACCTGGGTAAAGAAAACAGCAACACAACCAGGAATGAAGATGTGGTTTTCTTCCTGGTAACATATTTTGCATCAATCTGACGGAATACAGTTACCCTTTATGGGCAGTCTGACAAGACTGCCAACAGTGTTGGCAAACACTTCAAAGTTTGCAACCAAAGTCACTTAACCTTTGTGAGATGGTGCGTCTGCAATGAAGCATCAACTTGCCAGATCATGCAAATTAAATGCGAGACAAGAGAGAGAGAGAGTGCCTGCCTTCAGCCAAATACGTTTTACAGCTGTTCTACTTCCTACCACAGACGAAAATGGTACTGTAACCCAAACTAGACAGAAAAAGAGGGAGCTACGCAGAAAAGCCAAACACAAAGAGAGGCAGAAAGACAAAGAGAGAGAGAGAGAGAGAGAGAGAGAGAGAGAGAGAGAGAGACTGACTAAAGATAGTGCCTAAGAGACTAAAACACAAACAATAACAAAAAAACAAAGTGAAAGGGTTGAGAGAGAGAGAGAAAAAAATAGAGAGAGAGAAATAGAGAGAGACAAAGAAGGCAAGAGAGAGAACCATAGAGAGATAGAGAGAGACAGAGAGATAGAAAGACACAGAGAGAGACTGAGAGCGAGAGAGCAAAAGAGAGAGAGAGAGAGCAAGAGAGAGAACCACAGAGAGATAGAGAGAGACAGAGAGATAGAAAGAGACAGAGACAGAGAGAGTGAGAGAGAGAGAGAGAGAGAGAGAGCAAGAGAGAGAACCACAGAGAGATAGAGAGAGACAGAGAGATAGAAAGAGACAGAGACAGAGAGAGTGAGAGCGAGAGAGAGAGAGAGCAAGAGAGAGAACCACACAAGACAGAGTCCATCACATGAGTGTGGACCCTAGCGAGCGTGGCAAGGAGACTGTAAAAGCACTTTGGGGCAGCAGTGGAGAGCTCCCAGCCTGATGATGAATACTATCCCCACGATCCCCGTGATCCCTCGCCTAATGATACGCTGCTGAGGGAGACCGGGCACTCCAGCAGCGAGGAGCTCAACCACTGTTTTGTCTGGCCTCCTAATCTTGTTTGCGCCTCCACACTGAAACCTGAGTCCTCCACTCCTCTCCTCTCCTCTCCTTCCTCGCTCTGATGATGCTACCACAGCACTCAAACGTCAAACTTATTTGGTCTATTTGTCAAGCATGCTTTGATCACTAGCATTGCTCTATTCGCCCATCAACACTTTTAACTGTAAAACAAAGACAAGGCCACAAATGGTGTGGGCAGAGGACTTCCAGTTGTTTCTGAATAACCATGGAAGATGTAGATATGACTGTAGTCTTCTCTCTGTCTGCGACCCTACACGGCTGACAGTGCGTAAGACATGCGCAGATGGGATATTTTTTCATCCGCAACCGCATCACAAAACTCATCATCCGTCTGCTATCCATTTGCACCCACTGTTTTTCACCAAGTTTCAAAACCGCACCCGCCCCCCATATTTAACAATGTGGGCTACATATACTTTTTTATTTGAGTAGTTAAATCGTCACCCGCCCGAATTTAATAAAATATTATTTTTCGTCACGTCATCCGCCTGACCCACGGTTTACCCGCGGCTGAAACCGCCATCCGCGCATCTCTACAGTGCATTTCATTTAGCAGATGTTCCTTATTATTGCACCTAAACATGAACTAACTACAGAACCCGTATTCTACTGTACACGTCCACTTAAAACAGGTCATTTATACTGATTTATAATCAGCTTGTCCTACTGGCTGAAGAGCTGTGCTAATTAGAATTAGTGGTGCTTTACTGAATGGCTAGAACAAAGACCTGGCAGTAAATTTTAGCTTTTAAAGCAGAGGTTATTCACCCCTGTCCTCACTGTAACTCTTCCCTCTGCTACGTGCTGCATACATAGGCCCCGATTTATCAAGTGCCAGCCAGCGCCAGGCATATTTCTCCCCCTGCACAAGCTTTCAGGAACAGGTGTGATAGGGAAGAGAAGAGAAGAGAAGAGAAGAGAAGAGAAGAGAAGAGAAGAGAAGAGAAGAGAAGAGAAGAGAAGAGAAGAGAAGAGAAGAGAAGGAGAAGAGAAGGAGAAGAGAAGGAGAAGAGAAGAGTGCCCAGGCAGGCACAGAGTGCTATATTTCACATTAGAAATGGCATGCTATGCATAGCATAAATAATGCCATGTTATGCTATGCTTCATAATAAGATCCATGTGGAAATTGTGTTTTATGTTGGGGTGTAACGTCCACACCTGTGCATACAGTGCTTTAGTAAATCAATGCCTTAGACATTCACTGCCCCCCCCCACCACCACCACCACTCACGCTTCCTTTCCTTCTTTGGGACTTCTTTACAATTTAGGAATCTCTGGCATCCGATACGATACGCCGCCTTATCTCTCCTCCAGCTCTTCCACCTGCCACTTCAAAAACACACACGGCTTCTAGTCTCTTCAACCTTTCCAGGGGTCGCCATCCCCCTGAACACACCACTCGGCTCACCTAAGGGTAACTGAATGCCTGCAGAGTCTGAAGGCCTAGCAATGGGGACTTGAGAGCCACAGAGAAAGAGAGAGAAAGAGAGCGAGGGAGAAATGGAGAAAGACAGAAAAGGATGAAATCGCAATCCACACTCCTGCCACTGCTACTGGGACAGTAGGTTATTGTGTCTGTAGTGGATCGACAGCACACAGTAACACACACACACACAGCCACACACACACACACACACAGCGCAACATACACACACTAACACACACACAAAGAAAACAATGCCACGATGCCAGAGAGATGTCTTGGCTCTGCTGTGAAGGCAGAGGCAGGCAGCAAAAAGACCCTGCAGCGTTTAACTAAGAGAAAAGCCATCTGTTCTTCCTCCTCCTCCCGTTCTCTGATTGGAGGTTTATCTAACGGAGCGAGCCACTGGCGGGCCAG
>CM050199.1:25902500-25922500 GCA_027475355.1 Coilia nasus
ATCCTGATGTTATTTGCACGGAAGGGCCAAACCAATCCAAGCCACCCTTACCCTAATAAAAATGTCTAAACCTGACCTTTGAACCTGGCTGTGTGTACGACACCTCTCTCCACTTCCACGTTGAGCAAGTGACCTTTTCCTGGACACACTTGGGTCATTAGAGGAACAGGCCTGTAAATCTTAACAGCCGCAATAAGGAACAGTGACGGCCATCTGCAGTGCTTTCCTTGGCATCATTAACACACAGCCCAAAGCGGCTCTTCGGCCCTTACAGCAGCACCTAATTGGACACCAGCGTACCCTCAGGCGGACGGCTGGCCAAACGTAGAACACACACACGGCCTTCGCATGTTCTCCATATCCAGAACCGCTGCTCCATGTTCTGCTGGGCCCAGCACACAGAAATAGAGGGGTGCCAAACGAGGGCGGGCAGCAGCACGGGGGTTGTGGCGTGACAGCTAGCCAGCAGTTCTGTCTGTGTTCCCTTTCAAACTAACACAGCAGCCATGTCTTTAAAAAAAAACAAAAACAAAAAAACGAAACAAAAGCAAAACAAACACAAATCAGAAACGGGGAAGGAGGCATTCCAAGTCAGACAAAGCCAGGAAGGAAAGACATTTAAAAAGGACATAAAGACAGCACAGCACAGGCCGCGGGGCTGTGAGCTCACGCCAAGCTGGCTCAGAAAAACAGCTTCACCGTGCCCAGCTGTAAACCAAGTTCTCACTAAAATCCTCGTGCCAACATTAGCAGGGCTTCAGTGTACAGCAACAAGACATGAAACCGATGGTATCTTGGATACAATTTACTTACTGCTCTGAAAGTGTAGACATTTTAAAAAGACGTTAACAAATCTTTTTTCATTTATATTTAGTTGATTAAATGCCGGCCTTTTGTTTTTGAGGTGTTTAAGATTGACAGTTGTGTGACTATGCTAACCTATGTAAATCTATGTAAGAAGTACATGAACTTTAAGTTTTCTTGTGGCCCACACAATATCGTCTGACTGGAAATGCTCAAGCCACTCAAACCACTCAAGTAACTGCTGATGTGGTTAGCCAACAGGCTAAGTAGGATGCACAGAGCCAAGGTACGGCAATGGGGCGTGACCAAATGGGACTATGGAATAATACAATAATAATACAAGTCATTTCTGCTTGGATCCCAACATGCTTTGAATAAACATCAAGCAAAAGGGGGAAAATCTCTTTTATATGAGGAAGGCATTTAATTATGTGTTTTGATGATGGTCCTGCAAGTCATGGACAAAATTAGGATCAGTGCAGTGATTGCAGCTTTTACCCTTAAAGGGAGAGCCTTTGCCTATAAACGAGGCAAGGCAAAGCATCACCTAATTCAATTAGAAGTTACCACGGCAGGCCCCACAGTTATTTGATACCTTTCAACTCTATTTGCGGCAATCCGGCGAATTCCAAATGGAATCCCAGGAACAAAGGGCTTTGGCAGACTTCAAATGAGGCTGCAAGTAGCCACGAGCAAAGAGCTTTAAAATAAAAAAAAATAAAATAAAAATCTCGAGAATATGTTTTGCCTCGCTCACAACACACTCTCCTGTGCACAGTCTGCATATGAAAAACAACCACACACATATACGGTGCAAACTTTGCACACAAACGCACACACACAAATCGAGTTCACATACCAATACACACATGTGCACCTTAACACTAATATACACAGTATATACATTTACGCGAAAACATTAATACAAAGCTATAATAACATACTGAATAAATAAAAAGAGTTTTTGACTCTGATGAAGACGTGCTAACGTCGAAACGTTAGTCTGGCACCACTCTGATTAAAGTTATTTCCTTCTCTGAGATGCTCCGGTGACTTTTCTTTTTATTCAGAATTTAATCCTTTCCCGTGATGCACCAGACTGTTAGGAACAGGAGCACGGAGGATACTTCACTTTTTTATGCGACACTACAATAACATACTTCACAAACACACGTCACACACATACAGCAACACTGTGACGCTTCGCAGTGTCAGACAGTAGCAAAAAAAACAACCTACACCACTCTCCCGTCTCACAGTTTTTCCGTTGGAAAGTGCTGAGCTGTAATCAGGCCTCTGGGTGACACACTTGCCTGGACACGCCGGGCCTCTTAAGGCACAGACAGACACACACACACACACACAGGCACACAAACACCAGCTCTCACCAGGGCGGGGAACCAGGCTGTTTCCCAGGCTCTCCAGCAGGGCGGGGAACCCCTACTGGTGCACCTGCCTGAAAGTGTTGATTCAAAAGTGCTGCTTACAGTATACAGTGGTCCCTCGTTATTCGCGGGAGTTACGTTCTAAAAATAACCCGCGACAGGCAAAATCAGCGAAGTAGTCATTTTTTTTCTTTTTTACAATTATTATAGATGTTTTAAGGCTGTAAAACCCCTCACTACACACTTTATACACTTTTCTCAGACAGGCATTGACATTTTCTCACATTTCTCTCTTCTACTCTCAAAGTTCAAACTTGCAAACATACAGCACTTCAGTCACACAGCTAGCGATGGAAGATTTATGTAAATTTTACAAGATGAGCGCATTCTGTACCGTACAGGAGATTGATTGGCAATGTTCTACAGTCCCTTAGCCAATCAGGGCGCAGACCACAATGTGCTGTAAAAAAAGCATGCACTAAAAAAAGTCAGCGAAACAGCGAGGCCGCGAAAGGTGAACCGCGTTATAGCGAGGGACCACTGTATACACTTAGACAGCTCTGCTGTGCAGAGTTTTAATTGCTGATTTGTCAAAGTTAGTCAAGAATGTAAAGATCACGGCAAAAGTTCCAAGAAAAGATGAATCTCACTGCCTCCTTTACTGTTTACATTACATACAACTATTACATACACAGCATATGCAGCTGACCCTGCAATCTAAACAAATACACTGTAGCAAAGTCAGTGTGTGTGTGTGTGTGTGTGTGTGTGTGTGTGTGTGTGTGTGTGTGTGTGTGTGTGTGTGTGTGTGTGTTCCTATGCCAGAATGGGGGCAAGCAGGAAGTCCTTGTGAGTCCTTTGCATAACTTTATTTACTTGTTTGGCGCGATCGGCGGAACAGGATGGCGTGATGGACATATGCCACCTGGAGACACTTCAACCACTCTCCAATTCGCTGAGGTAGGTCTGTTCGACAGCACAGTCTTCTTGCAAATATACACTTTGGCATGATACTCTATTATTTTGCCACAAATATGCATGTCTGGATAAGCCATCAGCAGCAATCACAGTCGAAATATTAAAAATAAAGTTTGTAAATATGCCTTGCATCATGGCACGCCAGAGAAATGTCAGCGAAGGTGTGTGAAATGGGTGTATTAATAGCCTCTGGCTATTTTGTAAAACAACACTTCTGGTTCTGGGAAATCCTCTCGTGGAGACCCAAGCGCTTAGTGAAGACGAGAACTGAGACGACAAAACAAAATGGGGCCGTGATGTGGGTTTCCTCCCCCCCCCCCCCCCCAAAGGCCTGGACGAGTGTGACAGATTAACCAATACAGTTTGACCATCGTATGCATCTACTGCCTGTAATCGCTTCGACTGCCAGTTCATCTTTTATCAACTTCAAAAATGCTCCAGAGTCCAGCTTCCAGAGAAAACTCAGTCTTTGGGACGGCACGGAGCCCAGACATAAATCTAACATGGCCGTATCCAGCTTCTGGCGGAGCAGATCCTAAAACAAAGCAAAGAAGTAGCTGACAAAACCAAAAAAAAAAAAACTTGCCAAATGACTCTCCTGTAGCAAACACACATAGATAGAGAAGAGAGAGACAGGCAGAAAGAGGAATACAGCAAGGATCACCTAAAAATATAGGAAAGCATACAAACATATAAACACCAAGCATTCACACAGAGAAACAATGAGGAAGAGAGAGAGAGAATGATAGCGAGAGAAAGAAAGAGCAAGAAAGACAGAAAAAAGGAGAATAAGAGAAAGAGAGAAATAGAGAGGGAGAGAGAGAGACAAACAGAGACAGACAGACAGACAGACACACAGACAGACGCCGACAGGCAGACAGAGAGAGTCAGATAGACAGACAGACAAAACAACAGAGTGAGAGAAAAACAGACAGAGGGAGGAAAGGAAAGTGGGAAAATAGTAAGGGAGGGAGACAGAGAGAGAGACAGAGAGAGAGACAGAGAGAGAGAGAGAGAGAGACAGGGAGAGACCTTGTGAGAGAGAGAGAGATACTGAGACAGACAGACAGACAGACAGAGAGAGAAACTGAGAGAAAGACAGGCAGAAAGACAAACAAAGAGAGAGAGAGAGGAGAGAGAGAGAGAGAGAGAGAGAGAGAGAGAGAGAGAGAGAGATAGATGCCTGGCGCCCCTCTGCACATGTTCAGGAGACCCTCATCTTGTCACAGTGTTTAGATGATGGAAGAGAGTTTGGAAAGTCTAACTTTTCTAGGAAAGACAAAGACAAGGCATTCTAGGAAAGCATTGATCACACACACACACACACACAGAAGGGCAATAAACAGACTACAGATGTAGACCGAGCACTAACACGAAAATAATATTGTCCATTTAATATGGTCTTCAAAATTGTTTCCTTCTTAGTTTCCTTGAAAACCCCACATTAGTTGAATTCTTTTGTGCCAAAACACTCCGCTCTCACTGAAATGCCGCTCCAAAAAGCTTTTTCTAGCTTTCATGCAATAAGCAATTCTTGCCTATATGTCAGTCTGCAATTTGTTTTGCAATGTAAAGCACAGCAGCATCAGTTATACTCGTATGCAATGTAAGCAAGAATGTGTGCAGCAACCACATCATCATCACTCGATACCACAACCGCTATCAGAAAACCGAGCATTCAAAAGAGGACAGAGAGAACTTTTCGATGATGAAGTTCAGCCCTGTCAGTCACACATGGTAAATGTCAGGTCATTGGGGCTGAGGAAAATATAAAAACAAACAAGCAAAGGGCTGTGGCAGACTTCAAATGAGGCTGCAAGTAGCCACGAGCAAAGAGCTTAAAAAATATATATACTAAATAATATCCTTGCTATTTGTCTCTCTCACAACACACTCTCCTTTGCACAGCCTGGACATGAAACACAACCACACACATATACGGTGCAAACTTTGCACACAAACGCACACACACAAATTGAGTTCACATACCAATACACACATGTGCATCTTAACACTAATATACAGTATGTACATTCACCAAACAAAGTCAATAATCGTTTATCAAATGACCCTAAAGGATGGCTGCATAAAGGTCAAATATGGATGCAGAGCTACACAACATGGATGGAGGACAAAGGTTATGCTTTATCTGTTGTGGCAGGAGATGGAAGGCACAAATCATCTCCAGATTGTCCTATTTTTTTTTAAGGAATAAGGCTAGCACGGCTTTTCAAATCTAACTCCTGAGGTCTCCTTTGGTAAACAGGAGTGTGAATCTAATCTCACTCTGACTGGTGGTTATTACATGAACAAACTGAAGATGTTGATGTGTGTCAGTATATCTGGGCATATCAGCAAGGTTTACATGATGTAAGGGAATAAAAAGCTTTCATGTAATTAAATCCTTATCCATTAAGCCAAAGTTCTGCGTGTCACTGACACTCTTCTACGACAGCTGGGTCAGCAGTTTTGTGGACACTGTCGAGCCCAATAAGCAGGAGTTGGGAAACTTGACAAGCCTTGCCAAGACTAAATCTGACCATCAAAATACCAAAAAACTGTCCACAGAAGTTGCTCTGGGGTTGCTGTATCAGGAACAGAAGGGTTTGTCATCGTTTATCCATCTGTGTTTTGTTGTTTCATTCTTTGTGGCTGTCTGTTCTTGTTAGTGGTTAGCAATGAGTGATAAGGCAAAGAATTTGGGTTAAATATGAGGAGACAGGTGTGGTATTTGGCCGGCCGGATAGAGAGAGAGAGAGAGAGAGAGAGAGAGAGAGAGAGAGAGAGAGAGAGAGAGAAGGAGAGAGAGACAGACAGAGAGAGAGAAAGGAGGGAAAGAGGCCTTTCACTACAAGTGAAGAGAGAAACACCCATTCTGATTAGGTGGAATTCATTATGAATGAGGCCTATTGTGCCGTCTGCTCTGGTGCAGGGTATAGGATTCAGCAGTGGATTAGGGATTGTGTCACAACATTCCCTTCATAGCACACAACCTGGATGTGTGTGTGTGTGTGTGTGTGTGTGTGTGTGTGTGTGTGTGTGTGTGTGTGTGTGTGTGTGTGTGTGTGTGTGTGTGTGTGTGTGTGTGTGTGTGTGTGTGTGTGTGTGTGTGTGTGTGAGAGAGAGAGAGTGTGTTGGGGTTAGGGTTGAGGGGTGTTCTTCCTTGTGGAACAGAGTGGAACTTGACACACTGTCTTAGTAGTGGTCAGCCAATCTGGGTGTGTCTGTGTGTGTGTGTGTGTGTGTGTGTGTGTGTGTGTGTGTGTGTGTGTGTGTGTGTGTGTGTGTGTGTGTGTGTGTGTGTGTGTGTGTGTTGGTTTTGGAGTTGGGGGTGGGTGGGGGTGGGGGGTGTCACTTAATGGCTCATGTGTCTGGAGACTTTGTGCTGAAGAGACAAAAGCAGGTTTTTAGGTGATTAGAGCATTCCTCAGCCATGACGCTGATCCACAGTGGTCTAAACAGGAACAAACACACACACACACCCTCTCCCTCCCTCTACCCTGCTGTAGAACACATGTGCAAACCCTGAAACATGTTACTACACACACACACACACACACACACACACACACACACACACACACACAGTCACATATGAACAGAGAGGGGGGTGGGGGGGTTGAGAAGATGACAATTTGTGGTCACGGTGAGGTCTGAGTCAGAGTGGTGTAGCATCAGACACATTAGCGTGCAGATACACAGGAGGAATGCGGATGCTTATCTCCCTCCTCCATCCCTCCTCCCTCCCTCCCTCCCTCCCTCCCTCCATCCCTCCTCCATCCCTCCCTCCCTCCTCTCTCCCTCCCTCCCGCCGGGATGTCACTCACACTGCCAACACACACACACCACCACCACAAAGACACACACCCACACACACACACAGACAACATCCCACACACACACACACCACCACAAAGACAAACACACACACATACACACACACACACACATCAACAGGCCCTTATTTACACATACCTACCAAAAAAGTAGCCCACATACCATTATTATTACATCTATTCTATCAACAGTCACACACACTCCAACAGTAACAAAAAATCACTTCATCACATTTACACATTCAAACAAAAACAAAAAAACAATAAACACGTAATCACACCCAGACACACAAATGGAGACTGGAAACTTCTTCGACAACCCCTGAGTAACCCCTCAGACGCTTAGCCAAGCACTCAGCCCTACTTCATGAAGAACTCCCCAATGGCAACACATGATGACAAGATGGCCGTTTGTTAGTTCACAGTGGCATGTGATGAAGTAACACAATCCTCCAGCAAATTCATAAAAACAACAGTGGAGAGAAGAACAGAGAAAGAGCTATTAAAGGCAAATAAAAGTGTGTGGTTTGGACTCATTCCCCTTGAGGCCCAGTGTGCCTAGTAGATAGGGGCAATGAGGGACACAGCACACATTAAGTACAAACTTCTGTGCAACACTTTGTGTCCCTATAATCAATCACTCTCCATCAACACTGATTGGTGCCCCTTAGGGACTGGTAATGGGACGAGCACATTGTTCCTTTTAACTCAACCCATCTCACTGAGACAGAGTCGGGTTCGGACAGCACACACACACACCTCCTGCAAACCTCCTCGCACACACACACCTCCTGCGCCTTTCATCGTGTGTTTGTTGCATCAAGCGTCTACAGCCAATGTCAAAAGTCTCACTTTCAGCTGGGATGAAAGGATGAAAGATGTCAGTGTTGGGGGCCACACTGATGCAGAGGCGAATCTAGCAGTAACACATGGGAAAGGAGTGTGTAAAGAATAGCAAGACTGGGCAAAGGAAGGCCTCTTGGTGAGAGTCGAATGTTTGTTTAGTTTTTTTTTTTTTTTTTTTCAAGGGAAGCAGGGGCTTTTTTTTTTTCTTCCCTGCAGACTGCCTCTCCAGCCAAGGCTAGGGAATGTGTTGTCGTCTGGACAAACATTAGGCTCGGGAGCAAACAAAATGGCTGCTGCTGCTGCTGCTGGAGAAACCATGCCCTTTCAGTCTCTCATCCCACCCATGTGTGTCTTCCTCAACGGGCACTTTTCAACCAAGCTACCCTCTGCCCGTCATGGGCTTCTTCTGTTTGCATTCACAATGCCAATATAATATGTATTAGTATAATAAAAAGTATTGAGTGACATACAGCCTATATGCGTACATTGGAGTGCATGCATAGTTATGCCACTTGTGGTCAAATTTGTACATTGTACGTTGTTTGTTTGGCCATTCTTTCGCTAAGATTTTGTAAACGCTACAGAGAAATGTGTGTAATCTGATAACCCCATGGACGTGATCGTGTAACCATCTAACATAGTTTACATAGTTTATTTGCGGTCATGTTTACACAGGGATATTTCTTAATCCTTCTTTGGCTCAATTTTTTGAAAACATAAAGAGATAATGTAATAACACTCTTATCATAACCAAAACTGTGTCTTAAGTTGTTTGTGAGAGGACTTTCAAGCAACTATCTCTGATTTGAGTATGTCAATATTTTGCCATTTTTTGGTTATGTCTGTACAAACAGCACACATAATTTGTTCGGCTTTGTTCACTCAAAGTTTTCTTTTAAAGAAATCGACACCAAGTAATCTGTTACCCAAGTTATTAAAACAAAAATGTACACTACATTACATGTTCTTTAACTGATGTTTTTAACCAGGGGCGTAGCCAGAAATCATAAAATGGGTGGGTCCAGAGAAAAATCAGGAAACTAATAGAGCCTTCTTATTGGGTGGGCCTGATTTACAAGTGGGTGGGCACAGGCCCACCCCAGCCCACCCGTGGCTACGCCTATGGTTTTATCCAGAGCAAGGGAATTAGGTACGGCCCCCCCAGGAGCAATGTGGGGTTAGATGCCTTAGTCAAGGGCCCCTCAACAAGGGATGCGGGTACATGACAGCACTGTTTTCTAAGAGACGCCTCACAAATCTTCTGTTTATTTTTTCCCAGGTTTATGCATGTGTACAGCCCATCACCAACACTAAAACCTAACTTGCTGTGTATGACATGTTGTTTAAGTAGCTGAAAAGCCCCCCTGAAAAATGGCATTCTAAGACATATGATCATCCCCATGGGGGTACTTCCTCTAACAGTTATGCAACCTATTAAATGGTTCCTTGGAGAGAAAATGACTTATGCAAGAGAATATGTCTAAATGTCTGTTTGTGTGTGTGTGTGTGTGTGTGTGTGTGTGTGTGTGTGTGTGTGTGTGTGGTTTATCAAGCAATTATCTCTGTGTGACAAAGGGAATCCAACTCTGAGCAAATGTCCCATGAAGTGATTGTGAGCCTTTGATGGAGCCAGAGCGGTCATCTGCACACGGGCAGGCCACAGGAGACCCGTATGGGAGACAGAGCAAAGGGGCAAGGGCCAAGTGTGTGTATGTGTGTGAGTGAGAGTGAGACAGAAAAGGAGAGAAAGTGAGAGAGAAAGAGTGAGAGAGAGAGAGACCAGGAGAAAGAAAGAAAGAACAAAGGACAGAAAGTAAAAAGAAAAAAAAAAAAAATAAAGAAAGAAAGAAAGAAAGAAACAGTAAATGAGAGCCAGTAAGAGGAACAGTGAGAGAAAGACAGAGAGAGTCAGAAAGAGAGAGAGTGAATCAGAGAGAGTGAGAGTGAAAAAGAGAGAGAGAATGCAAGGGAGGTCAGGGCTCTCCCTCCTCCTAACGCTGTGAGAGAGTTCAGCAGGGTCAGCAACTCGGCCAACTCAACAGAACAAAAAAACAAAAAACAAAAAAAAAACAACCATTCAAGCCCAGCACAAGACTTCTGTTAGCTTCACAGTCCCCCACTCAATATCACAGCCCGCCACTATACCACTAAACTACATGCAAACACACTGACAGACACTCTCAAATGAGGCCTTGGCATGTGCCCATACACCTGCTGGGGAAACCCAAAAAGGGCACTTTAACAAGGACAGCTGAGGGGCTTTACAGCCCCAGACCTGGAGATCCTGGCTTCAGAAAGAGTATGTTGGATTCCTGAAGAAACAAATGGTTTGATACAACCATTCGCCTAATTGTGATATAGCACACAAAATGGCAGCAGTGGGGCAGTGGTGGCCTAGCAGTTAAGGTATCAGACTTGTCAACGCAGGATCGCAGGTTCGAATCCTGGGTCGGCAGTAGCGAAACTGAGGTACCCTGAGCATGGTACCGTCCCCACGTACTGTTCCCTGGGCGCCGTTGTCATGTCTCCCTCTGCTCACGTGTGTGATGCAGAGGTGAATTTCGTTGTGTGCACTGTGTGCTGTGCTGTGCCGTGTGATCACAATGCTGAAAATCATCAGACAGGGAGATAATCACTCGTGTTCAGTGCACAGGTGGAGGAAATCCATGGCAGGGTTTTTACTCTCTGATGCTAGGCTATCCACCTGTGTCTGCAGCTCACCTGGCTAAAGTGTCTATGCCATGTTTAGGATTGTGGACTCCACTGAGGTTCAAGCTGGGTCATTTCTCAATCTCACACCGCTTCCCGTTGCTCCCACTCCCTTCCTGTCGGCTCTCCTACTGTCCTATCTCAATAAAAGCAGTTAACGAGAGCTGGTCTGCACACTGTTTTGCTCCAGAAAAAGATTTTATTTAAAAAAAACAATGCAATGTTTCGATCCCACTGAATCAAAGCAGTGTGCAGACCACCTCTTGTTAAATACTACCTGCTACACTTGTCTAGCACCTGTGGTTATATTGTTTTGGATGTACTGTATGCACCTCTGTCATCTTAAATACTATCTCAATTAAAAAACAAAAGACAAAATTGCCCCCTGGCACTGCCTGAACCATAGTGTGTGACATGTGAAATAAGTAGAAGTGGAGCCAACATATAAGAAGGGGGCCAACGCAATCCCTGGAGAGCCAATGTGCCTTATCTTTATCAAGGTACAGCACTGCATAACACACCAAAGGTGGTTGATATCGGCTTTAATATCCAAAAAGACCCTCAAAGCAATCTACAGTACATATCCTCATCAAAGGATACCTAAGGGAAGAAGAGAAAATGACTTGGAAGAGAGAGAGGGAGGGAGAGAGAGAGAGAGACAGAGAGAGAAAGAGAAAGAGAGCAGAAAAGTTAAGAAAGAGACAGAATAAGTAAGAATGAAAGATATGAAAAAATAAACAGAAAGACAAAGACAGGTAAAGAAGTCATAAAGAGCAAGAGAGCAAGAGAGCAGGAGAGTGTGTGTCACAGAAAGAGTGTGCATGATAAAGACAGAAAAGTGAGCGAGTCCATCACATGTTATCTGGAAGGCCGACTGGAAACGTGTTCATCAGATTAATACGACTGTGGGAAAAGCACGGCGGCTTGAGAAGCGAGATTTAATTATGGGATAAGAGCCGCAGTGCTGGGGCAGGCTGAAGAACACACAGCCGTGGGGGCTTACCCACATCGACGCTGACAGGCCGCTAACGCACGCCAGCACGTAATATGTGACCACAGGAAGAGTAGCACCAGGGCCGCCATGTCGTCAGTGACTGAGCGCGCTGCCGTAACCCCAAAATAGGAACTAAATTGGAATTTAATGGCCGATAGCATTATCGAATGGCAATGACAATTCGGTGACTACACGTCCACATCCGTGCCATGCTGACATAAAGTCATTATGTCAATATGGGAGCGTCCGTAATAGAAAAATAAATAGATGGTGCTAATATTTACACCATTTATAACAACTCAGTGTGAATGAACACAACAGTGGTATCTGTGCACCGGCTCACAAACAACCATGAAATGACTTTACAAAGGCTTAAAAAATAGAGAAAAAGAATAATAATTAGATGAACTACAAGAGTAGTTACCCAATTACAAGAGTAATTACATGACTAATTAATTAATAAGTCCAAGAATGAAAACACCATACTGATGAACAGCAACATGGGTAAAGTATCTGAAGTAAGCTAGTTGTAATCGACTCTTTATCACAAGAAGTTGGATTCTGGGTAATCAAGGGGTGGCCACCCTCCCTCCCTCCACAGAGCAGATGGGTGCATGGTGTGTAAACAGCTCTTCCTACACATGTGAGGGCCTGCAACATCTGCCAAGTCATGCTTTACTGTTAGGAGATGAAGGGAGGGAGGGAGGAAGAGAGGGAGGGAGAGAGGGAGGGAGGAAGGGAGGGAGAGAGGGAGGGAGGGACAGGGAATGGTTTGGAGGAAGAGAGAGAAACGACGCACGCAAGGATAAGCAGGTCTAAACTAAAGCAGTAATTACACCAGAAGTAGATGGGAAGTGACAAAGAAGAAAGAAAGAAAGAAAGAAAGAAAGAAAGAAAGAAAGAAAGAAAGAAAGAAAGAAAGAAAGAAAGAAAGAAAGAAAGAAAGAAAGAAAGAAAGAAAGAAAGAAAGAAAGAAAGAAAGGGATAAGGGCAGGAGGGAAGAAAAGATAGATATAGAGAGAAACAGAAAGAGATAATGAGAGGTAGCAAGGCAGAGATGGAGAGAGAGAAAAGAGAGGGAGAGAGAGAGAAAGAGAGGGAGAGAGAAAAAAAAGAGAGAGAGTGAGAGAGAAAAGAGGGAGTGAGAGAGAAAGAAAAAGAGAGAGAGTAAGAGAGAAAAGAGAGGGAGAGAGAGAAAAAGAGAGGGAGAGAGAAAGAAAAATAGAGAGAGTAAGAGAGAGAAAAGAGGGAGTGAGAGAGAAAGAAAGAGAGAGAGGGAGAGAGAGAGACAGACATAGGCAGAGAAGGGAGGGATGGGAATATCTAAGTGCGTGCTTAGGCATAAGGGAATGGCAGTAACAATCCCTCATTATCTGCAAGGCTGGTATTTTTATTGAAGTTGTACGCACACAGCGCCAGTGCCAGGAGCAAGTCTAAACTCTCACTGGGAGAGAGACAGCAGGACAAGTGGGAGAACCAGCCTGTCAGCGCGTGATTCACCTGGCCGTGGGCGATCTGATAATGCGCGAGGGCCCACGCGGCCCACACTCAGACTAATACACGCCGCACGTTCCCAGCCCTCCTGCCGCGCTTGAACACACCAACACCTGAGCGTGGAACACGCAGCTTAGTTATGTATGCATCCTGTGAATCCCCACACAGTCTATTTAGTGTATTTATAAGACCCTGCCTTGTTTTCATCATGGAGTCTTACTGGGTTTTATGGGATTATCTGCTTTTTTCCCCACACCCTGAGATCAGGTTGTCTGGGGAGACACCTAGGTTGCTGTCTCAGTTAGCTTGTGTGTGTGTGTGTCTGGGTGTGGTGTGGTGTGGTGTGTGTGTGTGTGTGCCCACCAGTACTGATGAGCAGTACCTTAACCCTTTAAGACGCACCCCCTATTATAACTTTGTTGTTACCAGAATGGCAATAATCAACTTGTAATGTGTTACTAAAGACTTCCTGTAATGTCGTAGTAATGTTGTAATGTTGTAGTTACTTTTTTTTTTCAGTCACAGCGAGTCGTAGCGCCAGTGATACGGTGACTGCTAAGAGGCTACAAGAAACAACACATGGTCCGGGCTGTGAAATCCAGGACGTCTACATCACAGGTTTGGTCCAGAACCAGTCAGGCATATTAACAACACCAATGCGCGCACGCACACACACACACACACACACACACACACACACACAAAGGAAGGTTGGTGTGTATAATATGTCTGTAGGGGCCATTGTACACTGTTAACACAGACTGTGAGTCACCGCTCTGTCTGGGGATCAAGCAGCAGCAACCAGTGGGGCGGCAGAGCAGGGGTGACTGGCCCAGAGCTGCCGGGAATGCTGGGAAAGGAGAGACCGCCGTGCCCTCCCTCATCACAACCCGACCCAAACCGGATGATGTGGACAGAGTGAACAAATATGGGGTCAGAGGGATTAAAAAATGCCTTGATTCCTAAATGTCAAATTATTTCAAATATTTGCAATATTCAACAGTGAAATAAATAACATTATCCACCCCCTCAGCATCTGGCTGGGGCTGGGGCTGGGGCTGGGGCTGGGGCTGGGGCTGGGGCTGGGGCTGGGGCTGGGGCTGGGGCTGGGGCTGGGGCTGGGGCTGGCTGTCCTTGCCTGGGGCTGGGGCTGGGGATGGGGCTGGGGCTGGGGCTGGCTGTCCTTGCCTGGGGCTGGGGCTGGGGCTGGGGCTGGGGCTGGGGCTGGGGCTGGGGCTGGCTGTCCTTGCCTGGGCCTGGGGCTGGGGCTGGGGCTGGCTGTCCTTGCCTGGGGCTGGGGCTGGGGCTGGGGCTTGTGCATAGAAGGGGGAACCGTGCTAACACAGAATGCCCAGGAAAAAGGAAATTCAATTTCACATTTTGTGCAAACAACAAGGAAGTGACAAGTTATACCACTGCCACGGTGTTGGAAAAAGACTCTCAAGTGGGTACGCCCGATAGAATCTGTGTTTAGCCCTTCTGACCGCCCCCCCGGCCCACTGTGGGACCAAACATGGTGGACACTCTCTGCCACCCCCGTTTTGTTTTCTGTGGAAAATGATTGACTATGTTCATTTTCATGTTCTTCAAAACACATTCTGCAGTAGTACCATAAGAATAATTTAGGGGTCTGGGACCATGTGTGAACCACTTGTTTATGGCCCAATGTCACTCTGTTAGTGTGTTGCGCGAGGCTGTGCCAAACAGGAAAGCGTCCATTTGCACTAATTTGGCACCGGGCCTGTTGGGCCTCACTGCAACTGGAAAATGCTGCAGACGACGGACGGATGGACGGACGGATGCAGACAGGCCAAGGTGAACCCAAATGCAAAAGTAATCAAAAGCACATCCCGCAGAGATTTTTAGTCTGCTTTTTAAGTGCCACTCGCAGCCATCTGGCAAGCATTATGCTAGATGCTTTCACTTTTTTAATCAGCGTAAAAATTGGGTACGAGAGTAAACACCACATGTAAAACAAATTGAGGGTAAAACTTAGATGAAATCAGCTTAAATAGAATAAATGCATTGCTCTACCCATCCATCTCTCCCTCTCTCTTTCTCTCCCTCTCTCTGCCTTGCATCTGCATTTCTCTGTTCATCTGTAACATCCCAGCATGCTTGTGAGAATCTATTTCAAGGGACAGCTGATGTGATGGGACCATGGCATTTGTCACCACTCCAAGGCTAAACATCTTTTTGGTCCAAATGCAGCGTCACAGAGGCACTCCACTGTTGTTTACCTGGCCCTTGTGTGCTAGACCCGCACAGAAAAGGGCAGAAACCCTTTTATCTGCTGGTAAACAAACTGGGGGTTCGTGAAGACAACAAGGCCTTCAGCGCAGATGAGCTAGCCAAAGAGAATGGCCCGCTTTTTTATCCAGAAGACCGGGGGGGGGGGGGTTGGAGAGGGAAAAACAGGGTAAGAATGGGTAAGAAAAAAAGTCACTGTGGAGCCGGCTACACGCATAAATAAATCATGTGAACCCAAAGGCTAAATACCGCACCAGGGTTCAAATCCCACCAGCAAGCGGAGCGTGACAAAAAGAGGAGGAAGAGGAGGAAAAAGAGGAGAAGAAAAGGAGTAGCTGAGAAGAGGGAGGGCAAGTCTGTCTGTGGGTGTGTGTGTGTGTCTATGTGTGTGTGTGTGTGTTTCTGTGTGTGTGTGGGAGGGGAGATAGTGGAATGCAGTAGAGTGCACTCACAATCAATGAGGGTGTCTGGAGAACGCAAATCCAATCTGTCACGCAAAGACGAGCTGTTTTGCTGGTCATGCAACTTTTAAAAGGGCTGACCGGCTCCAGAAGCAAAGGTTAATGTAGAAGGAACTGAGGATAAGGAAAAAAGGAAGAAAAAAAGGGAGGCGGAAGAGAGAGAGGAGAGGAGAGGAGAGGAGAAGAGAGAAGAGGAGAGGAGGGGGCATACCCTGCATAGATCTACCCCAAATTGCCATTCCGTGCCTTGCGTCGAGGCAAAGGCGTGTACAGCGAAGAGATTAAAAGGAAAACCAAAGTCTCCCCGACTGAAACTTCGGCACCAGTCGACAAAGCCAGGCGTCACAGGGTGACAGCTATGTGAGGAAGCCAATTAAGCCGGCACTGAATGGTGTGCAGCCACTTTAGAAATGGAGAGGGGGAAAGCAGCAGTGAGGAATACTGATAAGTGCTGGATTGAGTCGGGTGGTGGTGGTGGTGGGAATGAGGGCTGACATTTTATGACAGCAAGATGGGCAATTAAAAGTTAGATTGGTTTTCTGAATAAATACCTCATGCCACCACTGGGAGATATTTTGGGTGGGGTGAGGTGAGGTTTCCTTGTATGGAAGTTTGAACAACACCTGTGCAAAACAAACTGTAAAATTGACTTTCCCAGAGCAATGTGCAGTAACACGAACAGCGGGACCCATCTGCTCTGTGTGTGTGTGTGTGTGTGTGTGTGTGTGTGTGTGTGTGTCTCCCCTGTATCAGCTGAGACCTGTGAACCCATCTGTAGAGCTCAGCTAATGGCTTTAGCACTAAACAGTGCTGCTATAACATAGATTTTGGCAGGCTGTCTCAGAGAACCGCTTTACAAAGTCAGCCAGAGTTAGCTAGGTAAACTCTGGAAAAAACACCCTCAAACCGCAAACGGCAAAAGAAATTAAAAGTGTCACTTCATATTACCCTCCTCACAAAGTCTTGTGGTTAACCCTAAAAATTCTGCTTTTGTGAGACTCCTTTACAGTTTGTCCATCTGACATTAATTTCCTCAGTAAACAGCTGTGCCCTTGCACATGAGTGGTCTCCAAGGGCCGGCTAGCATTTGTATGCTAACTGCTAACTTACCACCTCTGGCCTCAAACCTTAAGAGTGAAAGAGGAGGAAGGAAGAAGGTGATTTACAGGAAGTGAGGCCCTCTTTCCCACACCTGATCTCAGGGAGAATGAGGTAGTGGAAACACTTTTGGTTTTAAATTCTGTCATAACAAGGAAAACAAACCAAGGCATAAATACAAGAACCTCTAATCTCCTACTGACGTCTGGATATCTGCAGTCATTTTACACAGTGTGAGTTGCATTATTAATCAGCATTTGAGCCTACTGGAAAGGGTGTCCATAGGTTTGGCACAAACACAAAACAGTGACCGCTTTCTCCCCTTATCACCACTGCCCTGAAATGTGACACAGATTCTCACACAACACTGCGGGTCAGAGGAGGGCACTCCACACTCACTGAAATGAATGGTGCCCTGGCCTGCATCTCTCTCTCTCTCTCTCTCTCTCTCTCTCCCTCTCTCTCTCTCTCTCTCTCTCTTTCTGTCTGTCTTTCTCTCTCTCTCTCTCTCTCCCTCTCTCTCTCTGTCACTTGAACATATCTCTTTTCTGTTGTGCGTCATCTGCCAAGGCCAGATACGGTGCCACTTCCAAGCTAGTGCTTCATCATTGGACCATTGCTCAGGAAATCAGAAGCTACCTCACATTACGGCATTCTGACAGCTCCCTGGTGAGACAAACTGCGCTAGTTTGTGTCCGCTCACAGGGAGGGTGCAAGCTGAAACAAAATCTTTTGATGAAAGGTGAGACGTCTTCAAGTTCCAAAACAGTTCCACAACAGTCCAGTTGCTTACAACTTAGCTCCTTCACGACCATGACCTGGATGAATGAGAATCTTCACAGACATAAAATCTTTTGAGCAAAAAAAGAGAAACAAAAGTGTGTGAACCCCTTGAGCATTTATGATAACTTTTTAAAAAAATATTTAGATAGCTGTCTGCAATGTTGAAGCTTAACAGACATTCTGTGACCCGAGATAGCTAAACATGAAAAACAAGCATTTTTGAAATAGCCACATCACAGCGGGCTCAACCTTAAAATAATTGCTGCAGCATGACCCAGAGAGAACTTGGCATGAATGGCATTCTGTAATTACTAATAAAAACAAATATTTCAGAAGCCTTTAAAGGAAATGTACACAAGACTGCCCATATCTTGATTACAACCTGGATTTCATGCTGCCTATCTAAGCAGATTGGGCGCTAAGCTGACCTACGTTTATTCAACCTACTTCCTCTCACAGAAGTAATAAAAATTGTTGCCCATGGCAGCAGAGGCTAAATGCTGCACGTAACATTAATATATTTTAAGAAAGATCTAGGAAACTAATCCAATGATAATACAAGTTTTTACATAGTCTTTCTTTAAGCAGCTAAGCACTCATCTGATAAGCTAACCATTGATTTCAATCTCATTAGCATGCTAACGTTTGGACATACAGTCATGTCAGAAATAATTGTCTTCACATTCTCTTGCTATTTCTGATCAACTTTCAAATGTTTTAAAGTGCTGTGTTTTTTACATAGTGCATCTTTAAGAAAACTATGTTAGTGAATGTGTTCTTAATAAATTGTATTTAAAGAAAAAACATAACCACAAAGGTTTCACAGTGTTAAACTTGGACTAGCTTTATGATCAAACGTCGGTTGGAGGTGCCCATCTGTCTCTTGAGAGGTAAAAGTGCTGAGTTCAGGGTGTGTCCACATTGTCAAGATTCCTCAGTGGCACAGGGCGACCAAGTTTGTTGTGTTTGCCCTGGCGTTGCCACAGCGCCTTGTTTGCTTTACGAGAAAGCGAGCGTCTGTCCAGGGCAACGTTTCCTGCGTGCGAGAGAAGGCTCCAGCATGCACAATCGACGAGGTGCCACCTTCGTGCGAACTTTCCCCATGACACCATCCGCATTAACCACCACAGCTGATTGTGCTTCACCTTTAACACTTGAGTCATACTCAAGAACTCGAGCTTTGAGCAAAACAATTTACAGTAGTGGGATTTGTTTGAAATCCAGACCTCAACAAACAAAAATCTAAATTTAGGTTCTGGGCCATTGCTATCAGCAAAACACTACCAGCTTTTGCACTTAGGCAACTTAGATGCTGCCTAAATATTGTCACTGCTCTCTCTAACTTTCTGTAATGGTATGGAGTTAAGGCCCATTGAAGACACAAGATAAGGCACATTCGCAAGTGCTGCAAGCATGTAAGATCACTGGAAGAGAGAGGAGCCTACAGAGGCTCCAGCCAGGGTACAGAGCTCTGGTCCAGTTTTTCTCTCCAAGTCTTTGTTGTCTTTAGGGGCTTAATAAGCCTCGTGCCCTCTGTCCACCCCTAAGCCTGGTGTGTGTGTGCGTGTGTGTGTGTGTGTGTGTGTGTGTGTGTACAGTAGGGAGTAAGGAAGGGATGTGCTTGTTCAGTGAAGCAGACCTCCACACACACACACACACACACACACAGACACACCTCAACTTCATTCCAAACTTTCACTGATCTCCAGTGTAGCAGAGAGAGGGGCTACACCAACGAAACTTCGGTTTAAAACAACAGAGGAGCGAAAAACAGCCTGGAGTCTGGAGAAAAGCCCAGGGCCCCCAGTCCCAAAGAAGGAGGGGAGAAACATGAAGAATAGGGATGAGAATTGATTTTTACAATTCGATTCCATTTTTAATTCTGCTTAACGATTCAGTTCTTTATTGATTCTCTTATCCATTCTCATTTGGAAAAAAACAAACAAACAGGTCCATTAGCATCAACTTTGTTTATCTTAGAAGTAACATGACCTTACAAACCCAGCAGTGAGGTGCCATGTTTCGTCCTGACTGCACGTCGCTACGCACGTTGCATAACTTGCGTAAGATACATGACGTTAGTCATGCCCACTGGAATCGATAAGGGAATCAGTTGCAAAAGATGCAAACGATTCCAAGGAATTGAAGCACAGGAAACCGGTTCTCAACAAGAACCTGTTTTCAATTCCCAACCCTAATGAAGAAGGTGACAGAGGACAAAAAAGGGGGGGTGGGGTGTAGCTTTAGGGGACGTTCAGACTGGGACGCCTTTTCCGCCTTCAAAAGGTGAGAAGCATTGCTAGTATTCCGAAATCAAAGCGCTTAATAAGCACTTGCTTGAGATGACAAGGTTCGTTTAATG
>CM050199.1:25927500-25997500 GCA_027475355.1 Coilia nasus
TGTCTCTGCCATGCGCCATCCATCCGTGACCCGAAGAGGGTCCTGCTGCTGTGGGCCGTCCAGTCTTCAATCCCCAAACTTGCCCCCACCTCCCTTCTTCACCATTCTACTGTGCACTCCATTGAGACACAACTGTAAACAAATGCCCTAACTGCAGAAACCTTCCCAAATGAAAGAGAAAAAAAACTCACAGGAAACACACAGTTGGAGAGCGGTGCCAACATTTCTGCCAATAAGCCATTCATCTGATAACCGATACACCCACGTCTGCTCAATCATAACATGTGGTAAAGAAATATCGGTACACCACTGAAAATGAAATAAGGGGTAGAAAAAATAAGGCAAAAGAGTATTTAAAACAACCCCCCCGTCGAGACTAACTGGATCCAGATACCATTTGTCTTGCGCCTTCTCCCGTTCAACAACATGGATGTCAAATTAGCGTGAGGCCACATTTTGGTCTTGACGGCGCATAAACTACAAGTCTGCTTCTGCCTTCCTGCCTGCCTGCCTGCCTGTCACCTTGGCCCTGTTTGCTCTGGCCTTCCTGTGCACTTCGAGTGGAGAAGTGCCAAACACACCGGTCTGGACACCCTACTTTATCTACAAAATGGGTCATGAACATGTTGAGGCATAGCCAACTTGTCAAACAATGGCCCTGCTATTTATTACCGCTTGGGTCGCTCCAACGGCTCTGACATAAAACAAACGTCATCACTGCACGTTGATGCCCACGTAACGAAAAGATATTAGTGGGAACAGTGGGAACGTTAGTGTATTAAAAACAACCGCCAATGGGCAGTTTGCACCTCCCTATCAGGCGAACTGAAAACAAACTCAACTGGACCGAAACTAAAGCAACGTATCATGCAGGACTTACAACTCGGAACAATTCTTGTGGCATCCACCAGTGAGCAGGAGTTTAGAAGGAGAGTGGATGTTTTGGGCCAGTAAGCAGGAGTTTAGAAGGAGAGTGGATGTGTTGGGCCAGCGAGCAGGAGTTTAGAAGGAGAGTGGATGTTTTGAGCCAGCGAGCAGGAGTTTAGAAGGAGAGTGGATGTTTTGAGCCAGCGAGCAGGAGTTTAGAAGGAGAGTGGATGTTTTGAGCCAGCGAGCAGGAGTTTAGAAGGAGAGTGGATGTTTTGAGCCAGCGAGCAGGAGTTTAGAAGGAGAGTGGATGTTTTGAGCCAGCGAGCAGGAGTTTAGAAGGAGAGTGGATGTTTTGAGCCAGCGAGCAGGAGTTTAGAAGGACAGTGGATGTTTTGGGCGAGTGACCAGGAGTTTAGAAGGAGAGTGGATGTGTTGGGCCAGTGAGCAGGAGTTTAGAAGGACAGTGGATGTTTTAAGCCAGTGACCAGGAGTTTAGAAGGAGAGTGGATGTGTTGGGCCAGTGAGCAGGAGTTTAGAAGGACAGTGGATGTTTTGAGCCAGTGAGCAGGAGTTTAGAAGGACAGTGGATGTTTTGGGCGAGTGACCAGGAGTTTAGAAGGAGAGTGGATGTGTTGGGCCAGTGAGCAGGAGTTTAGAAGGACAGTGGATGTTTTGGGCCAGTGATGATGGGAAGGATAACATGTATTTTAGGTTTAGTCACAGTTGTATTACACTTGTGCGGCACAGCCAATGATTAACACAGCAGGAAGTAAGTCCAACAAGGTGCAACAATGTGGCATAAATCAAAACCACAATAGTTCCCAGGAACACCTCCAGACAAAATATGTTGAGCATGCCTGAGCCCAAACACACACAGACACACACACACAGACACACACACACACCGAACATTAGGGTCCCGCTCTTTTCAAATTATCTTCACACTATCTCTTGCTTGAGGCCTGGAAGAGTCTGCTAACCACCACCACCGCCCCACCCCACCCCCAACATACACACAAACACACACACTTTACACACAGAGACAACAGACAAATGGAAATAAAACCGCACCACTCCTCCTCCACTATTGGGAATTTTTCTGTCATTAAGGGGTCATAGGTCGCCACAGACCACAAACTTCACACACACTCCTTATCCTCAACCAGGCACTGCTATAGCAGAAAGCAGAAAGTGGACACCATCCAGGAATGTCAGAGAAAGCTCTTTGATTGACAGCACGCTTCTGCTGGTAGAAAAAACAATCTACAGTCATCTAAGTCAAGCAGCTTCTCATCATTCCGATGTGTGTGATGTTTGCGATCAAGACCTGTCCCCCGGGCACCATCTCACCTACACCTATACAAGTTCAACTCTCATCCTCCCAATAGCTTAGAACATATTTTTCAATCAACATATTTCATCCTCTCTGTCACTGCCCCTTTTTCTGCCAGGGGACATTGAGAAAATTTGACAAGAAAAAGCATCATTACATGAATAACTTGCCCCAGCAATTGGAACAATTTACATTTTTCTGCAGTTACGAGCCCAGTAAAACCATGGGGCATGAATGTGAATATCTGGCAAGGGCCTTCTGCGCACTGAACAAAAAAAAAAAAAACACTGAACATTAACGCTTGGCCCTCAACCAGTTCCCCAACTACTTACCCCTGGCACAGGAGAGAACGTAATGACAGGATGTTGAGAGCCAGCTGAGACACAAGTCAGCCTTCCAGTCCAACTACCTAGAGGACAACATTCACTGGGAAGCTGACGGAGGACCCTAGAAAGCCAGTCCCAATACTCAATACACCCCTCACCCCAACCCAACACCAACAGCATTCCTTCCTGCCTCCAAATGGGCCAGATTTGGGATGTGTGTGTTGTGTAACTGTGACAGCAGCCATGCTTAAGTAAGTACGCGCCGCCGCCGGCGGGCCACAAGGACTACACAACAGCATGTTTTCATCAGCGTCTTTTAATCCAATTCTCGGACGCTGTGACATGATTTAAGTGCAATAACAACACTGTGAGACATGCACTTTTTTCCTGCATAGTGCTGCTGAAGACTTGTTTTTATTACTCTGCCAGACAGAAGGTATTTATAAACACTTCACCGAGACTGCAGAGTTTGCTGGGATATTTTAAGCGATTTTACACTGTTCTGGAGAGCTGGTTTCTCCTGGCTTTTATTTTCCAATCATCCTTACTTGGTTAAGAGGGCAATCAGTTATCTGCTGTGCTCAGCAAACGTGTTGTCTATGTTGCCTTAATCAGCCTTAGATTATGGGAAGACTTGACTGAATGTGTGAGTTTACATGCTTACATCTAACATTGACAACGAGATAGCAACAGTATGAACTCTATTCCCTCGCTGTCATCTTGACCTGATGCAGCAGCTCTTGCATAATGCCTATGGTTTTAGGTGTTGCCTACCTGAAGGCTTTATTCTTCTGACAATGACCCTGTCTTGGAACACTTTGCTCAGACACATTACTCAATGGCTGACGTTGACACACATGCAAGGTATGTGATATCATCAACATATGTGAGGTCATTACTGTAGCAGACAGTATGGACTCACCTCATTGGACGGTATGCTGACAACACCTGTAGACCTTCGCTTTTCTCTCAACTTTCTTTTTTCAATCTGTCCCTTTCCTTTTCTGGCGCTGGGCCCGGAACTCTTCTTCTCTTTGTTTTTGCTAGGCGAGGAACTTTCTTTATCGCTCTCGTTGCAAGCAGTCGGGTTGGCTTCTGTCTGAGGGCTGGCAGGCACCTTCTCCGGCTGCGGCACTTTCTTCGGGTTTCCTGTGTCGACACACCTGGCCGCCGGTGTCAGGTGTGGGTCTTCGTCTGGCCTCCTGAGCGCGGAGGACGAAGACGAACGGGCCATGGGGTAGGATGAGACACAGTTAACCGGCGTAGAGCCACCACGATCCGGATTGCCGTTGTTGTTTAACTCGGTCGTTGGTGCCGCGCTGCGCGTCTCACTTTTATTACTGTTGGTCCCTAGGGACGCAGAGCCTGTGCCACTGCCAGTGCACACGCCTGTGGCTGCGGCTATGTCCCCAAGCATTTTTGCCCTCATCTTCTCACGTTTCGCCTTCCATTCCTCAAGAAAGTCCGTTGTTGCATTTGATCTAAATCCACCAGTTGCCATGCTTCCTTATGATGCTGGACTATATTGTTTTCCCGGGTGAGTTCACTTATACTAGTAAACCACGCCACTAGAATTATTGTAGCTTCCGTTTGAACGCAGGGGCACTCTATTCCTGGCAAGCACACTGCATTCCTCCAAAGTAGGCTTCTATGAGTGGGTCTAGGTAGCAAACGAAAACGTTATAAGTTCGTGTCATTTTGAACACTGCAATGAAATAAGACTTCGCGTTCTTCGCGTTCATAGTAAACACAAATTAATGCGTAAAGTTCCCCATAACAAATATATCCCGATGACAGTCTCTCAGTTTCAAACCTGTTCTGATGCAAATGTCATACAAGTTTTAGAACACCATGGCAGTTTGACCTGTTGCGCTACAAACCTATTCAGCATAGCCTAGCTTACCTTTTGCTGACATGACAGGGAAGTTTACTTTTCCAACTTAATCGAGTTGCCTCACAGCACACGTTTTCAAGAACGACAATGGCACTAACTCTAAAGAAATACAGCTTACATTTCTACATATTTTTGCGTGTAATATCTGAGGGCTGAACTCACCTGTGCTTTCAGCGGCGCTGTCGGTTTCTCAGGATCTGTCGGAGGAGTACAGAGAACTCACTGGCCAACTAGATTAGTCACACGCGAGCTGGAGAACAGTGCTCTGCCCCTCTCCCGTGTGAGGACGTGCCGAATGCTTCCGAAGGCTGACGAGGGTTGCATAGCTAAGCCGAACTTTTACGAGCTCTGACGAACGGGTGCGAAGGATATTTGGGGATTTCAAATAGAAGCTGCACTGTGTGATCTCTGTTATTGGACCCAAATAACATACTCTCTCCCTGCTGAGAAATAGATAAGAAAATGAATAAAAAGTATACATACTCCTTCTCTGCCCCCCCCCCCCCCCCCACCTCTCTCTCTCTCTCTCTCTCTCTCTCTCTCTCTCTCTCTCTCTCTCTCTCTCTCTCTCTCTCTCTCTCTCTCTCTCTCTCTCTCACACACACACACACACACACACACACACACACACACACACACGCTGATGTGTTTCAGCGACACTGAAAACACTGATAGGCTATGTGTGTGTGTGTGTGTGTGTGTGTGTGTGTGTTTGTTTATGTGTGTGTTTATGTGTGCTGTACACACTGTGTTGATTTGACAGTAACTGATGAGGATGACAAACTCTGGAGTCTTTGTGTATCACAGATGGAATGCCAAGTTCCATAACATACCACTGACAGCTTATTGTTGACGGGCTACATGCTCTTGTGTGGTCTCCCACGCAGAATCACTCCATGCATAAAGGAGCCAAGGATGAGTCATCGATCTCTTCAGAACAGGCACTTGTTTTTGTTATTTTAAACAGAGTCAACAATCTAACAATCTGTACAGTATTTTTTGATGTCACTAGTCCTAACAATGAAAAAGAATGGACAGTGACATCTGTTTATTTTCACCAGTGATATTCTGCTTCCCAAAATTGTATCAAACAATGTGAGTGGATTTATAGACATAAAAATTTATATTTTCATCTAATTTTCATAGTTTCGTTAGCAATTCATTGAGTGCACTGCACAGGCCATGCATGTATGTTGTTTTCAGTCGAATGAGGAGAAAAACAGTATCCTGTGGATAGGCATAGTGTTTTAAGAGCTGGCTATGTGAGATATGGCTATGTGAATATATATATATATATATATATATATATATATATATATATATATATATTTTTTTTTTTTTTTTTTTTTTTTTTTAATTTATTTATTTATTTATTGCAATCAGTGGTACACCAGGCTTCAGGCACACAGAGGCATATAATGATGGGCAACTGCATCTGTGGGCAAGTTGAAGGCCAAAATGAAATTTAGGTTACAGTACAATACGGCTCATCGCTGCTAAAGGTTAAAAAGATGATTTGAATATACAGCTCTGAAAAAAATTAAGAGACCACTGTAAAATTATCAGTTTCTTCGATTTAACTATGTATAGGTATATGTGTGAGTAAAGTGAACATTTTTGTTTTGTTCTGTAAACTACTATTTCTAACTACTATTTCCCGAATTCCAAAATCAACTGACACTGGAAAGGAATGGCTGTCATACATGTAGAGATGCTGATTTTAGGAAAATTTGCAGTGGTGTCTTCATTTTTTCCAGAGCTGTATCTTGCTTTACATCCTTCAAGTGCAAACACACACACACACACACACACACACACACACACACACACACACACACACACACACACACACATCCTCTGGAAAGATTTCAAACAACTAAACTAAACAACTAAACTAACAACTCTTGTTACACAACTTGTCCCTAAACTTTGTGGCCTGCTGCCACAATAGTGCATCAGAATCAGAGTAGTCTTTTTGTTCTGTTGTGCTTTCCTCATCTCCTCTGCTTTTCTCAGATTTCTTTTTCTGTTGGTCATTTTCTGTTTTTCTTCTTGTTTTGATCTCTTAAAATGGTTAAGCTCTTTGAGGTACAGTTTGGGTATGAAAAGTGCTTATATGTGTATATACAATATATCATTATAGGCTGGGAACTAAGTGGGAAAATGAATCAACACTTAAAAATAAAACCTAAACTGAAATGTTGCTTTATTTAAATGTGTATATATTCATTTATTAATGAATTTGTTTCTCAAGGTAAAATGTAATTCGATATATAATTAGCACAGTCACATAAAACTCTCAAGGCTGTGAATGCTCCCAAGATTGTGCAGGCTCTTTCCCAGCATGCATTGCCAGTGGAGGAGGGAAAATTACCTGGGGAGGGGGCAAGGGGGTTTAAGCGGGAAGCCTAAAAATAGAGCCTGATCTGGGAAGTGAGATCACAGCGCCACATATTTCACATTTTTTCAGCCTGCTTTTGTGCCGCTGAAAAGAGGGCCAGGCAGAAGCTTCTTGAGTGGACCTCTGACAACTCAATTTGCTTTGAACTTTAACTGCGTCAGTTACATTTTGAGAACTCAGAAGCAGGAAGTGTCTTCCTCATATGAAAATTAAAGATATCAGTTGCCTGTCTTTTTCCCCTCACAGGAGGCCCTAGGGTTATTTTAATAAACAATATGACATGCTTAATAATTAAACACAAATGCAGGTCTACTTCCTTAAAATGTCTTAACTTTGATTGGTGCCAGTTTTGTAAGTCAACCAAAAGTCCCAAGTCCAAAAAAAACCACAAGCTTAAGTGAAATATCCTCTTTCCACAAAGTCATTGAAAAGAATTATGGCGTTTTAGAAGTTCTTAGTTATGCAGTTCTGCAGTTATGAGTGAGCAAATTTGGAACATAGCATGTTGATTTTTCCTTTAAAGTGAATTCCAAGCATGAGCTCCAGGCAATCATTTTACCCTTTTGACAGTAATGATGGTCTAGCGACCAACTGGAGAGGGTCTTAAGTCACTTCATGCCGCTGAACAAATTTCAGGACTAGGACTAAGCTCAGTTGCTTTCTAAAGGAATTTGTCAGTTATTGTATTGTAGACATTTAGGTGCAATATATAGTACACAGTTCCACTAGCTTGAAAAGTATGTAAGTTGCTCTGGCTCCTAATTCTTCAGTTGTGATTGCGTCAATCCCATAGAGCACAACTGAATGTAGGCAAGCTGTCCATCTGTTATTACACAGTCTTTGGGAGGAACTGTCTAAAAGCATACTGCTTGGGAAAACAACTGTGTAAAGTCAAGGGTAAGCAATAAAATAGAATAGATGCATTTTATTGTCACTATACACAAGTACAATGAGATTAAAACCAGCTCCTTCTCCAGTGCAGGCATACTGTATGTGGAATATTTACATAGAACAGAATAAAATAAATAATAGTGCAAGAAAAGATTAATAAAAAAGGGGGTAGGGTGCACAGTTGTGAAGCGCTTTATACATACGCAAAAGAATAAATATATATCAAATATATACAGTGTGGGTGGTTTACACAGAAGTGGAGGGGTAGACTGACTGACTCACCAGTGCCTGAGAAGTAGACTTAAAGGAGAACCGGTGTAAAATGAAAATTGGCATGTTAAAACATCATACCGAGTTGGTATGTGTACGGAGGAGCAAAATTGATTTAGCCTGTTGCATTCAGAGTTTAACTATTTTTTATCGTTTGTCCCAGAAGGCTAACAATGGAAGTGGTAGGTGCCCTTAGACGAAGCATGACGGCTACGCTATTTTTAAACCATTAAAACAGCTCGAAGAAACTCCACACTCCATCGGTAGTACAACAAAGGCCCTGACATTAAAAACGAGGCACTGAGAACTTTGTAAGTGTACACAACATTTATTAATAAAACAGTTTTGACAAGCAGTACCTTGCTGTAGTTTCTCGTCGCCGCCATGATGAAAGTCTGCACAGGTCGATTGACGAACACGAACCAGCAGGAAGTATAGGAGGAGAGGTAGTACAATCAACTTGTTTGGACTTTCATCATGGCGGCAACGAGAAACAACTGCAAATGACTGCATGTAAGAACAGCTTTTTAAATAAACGTTGTGTACATTTACAATATTCTCAGTGGTTCGTTTTGAATGCCAGAACAGCTTTTTAAATAAACGTTGTGTACATTTACAATATTCTCAGTGGTTCGTTTTGAATGCCAGAGCCTTTGTTGTACTACCAATGGAATGTGGAATTTCTTCGAGCTGTTTTAATGGTTTAAAAATAGCGTAGTCGTCATGCTTCGTCTAAGGGCACCTACCACTTCCATTGTTAGCCTTCTGGGTCAAACTATAAAAAATAGTTAAATGCAACAGGCTAAATCAATTTTGCTCCTCAGTACACATACCAACTTGATGTTTTAACATGCCAATTTTCATTTTACACCGAAGTTCTCCTTTAAGTGCCTGACCAGTGGAGACTAAAGTCTCCTTGACTTTTGGCCACAAGTTGTCACATGATGCAACTTCATTTACACATAATGTGCTAAGAATCTCTCTATATACCCTATACTCTGTGAGCTTTTTTGTGATTTGTTACGTTTTAAGAAGACTGTGTTGTGTTTTAGCTGCTGAAGACAGGGGGAACCATCATTAGATGTTAAATTTGATGTAATCAACAACAATATGTAGACAATTGACAGGGTTAAATGAGGTATTTATTTATGGTTTATTTGATGGGGACGGATACAGAATACATAGACAAACAATAAGGTCTTTATAGCAATAAGGTGTTTATATGCTAATTTTCAACACTATTCCCTACAAGGGGGCTTTATAAACAAAAAGTAAAAATACTGAAGCAATAATAGTAAAATTGATAAAAATACGACAAGAGAAGCCTAGCAAAAGTTATATATCTGGGATATAAACTATATATGATTACAGGATTTGGTGAGTGGCTGGTGGGGGTGGGGGGTTGAGATGGAAGAGAAGCACCTGGTGATGGATTATTTGGGGCAAACTCGACTGAAGGAATGTGCATGGAACAGTGTTGTTTGGTTTGGATTTCTACAAAGAGCACACTTGGACGTCAGAACAGAATACTACTGGCCAGCTGACTTTAAAACTCAGAGGACCAACCAAATGCATTCTTAAAACAAATATCAGCCAGGCCCTCAGTCCCCTCATTCACTGTGTGAAACACACGTTGCTGACAGCTGCATGTCCGTTGCTCTTCGTGGGTCCTTCAACGGGCAGAGCGGGGCCATCTGCGTTGTGCCATCTGCCAAACAGAGTGGTCAGTGGGGGGAATGAAGTGGGTCAGCCAAGTCTTCCTAGTCAGTGTGCCATCCTTGTCCAGCGATCGTGGAAACAGTCTGTGGTTATGTTTTGCAGGCAGGACTGTGCCATGTTTAATCACAGGAATACTACTTTCTGGCTGTTATTTCTGTGGGACTCTAAGCGGCTGTCTGTAGTTTTGACTAATGGGTGGTGCTGGAACACACCTAAGATAATTGCAAAACGAGGTGTGGTTGTGTGTGTGTGACAGGTGAAAACAATCATACAAGACAAACCTGTTACTTCAAAGAGTTACATCTTGCCGAAAAGTAAAAGTTCCCCTCCATACTTGTACGGGAAATGTACAAGATAGGTTAGGTGATGTCAAAACCTTATTTTCCCAAACATATAATGAAGTGGAAAAAAACATTAACTTTGTGCTGTGGAGAAGGGAACAGGAAATGTCCTAATTGTACAACTATTATTAGCATTAGCATTCCCATTCCCATTCCCATTCATCATGCTCTGCCAAAAATGGCCGCCATCTCTTAAAGTCAGTTTCAGGGTGTTTAATTGATACAATTAACTGTATACATTGTGCCAGTGTAGCTGAGCGGCATTCAGGCCTGTAAAACGTAAACAGAACATACCCCGAGTGAGCAGCACTTAACGGCTGAGTGTTCTGAAGAATATTTGCGTAATGAGAGTTCCACATGTTTGGGGCTGAAGAGAGGCTGGAACGCGGTGAACTGAGGCTGTTTGTAATTCATGAGAGGGGCTTTTGCACGTCTAATTCTGGCCGCTAGCCTCCTGGCTGCTCCAGCCACTTAAGGCTCAAGTCTGCAGCTTCAGCAAAGTGGGTGCGCTGACGAGCGGGGAGGATTAAGATTTCAGACATACTGGTGGAAAGAACGAGTGAAAAAAAAGAAAATGACAAGAGAAGAGAGCTGGTGGTGTTGGCAAGAGGTACCCGGGAGGATCATGCCTGTCTTTTCCTGGATGGCTTCAGAGCACAGAGAGTGCGTTAGCTGATCGTAGAGCTACAGAGAAGGATCACAAAACGCCATGAATCACCAGCCTCACTCCTGAGGTTTGCGCCCAAATATGTAACAGAGGATGCTAGGCACAGCCAGAAAATAGCTTGGGTAGGAAACTTCTAATGCCTCTGTCAAGCCTGAGAAAATAAATCTAGGCTACCCCTTGCTAGCTCAACCCCTTGGTATCAAGTCAAATTGAGCATATCGGTTTTCGTCAGCCACAGCTTTTTCTCCAAAATCCTTTTATTATTAGCTAGAACCCATGGGTACTGATTATTATGCAATTTTCAGTGACATGCATCATAAAACCTATCAGCTTTTATATGGTAATAAAAATGTTATTGCATGAAATGTAGGCCTATAAGAATCATGACAAAATCATCTACGTTTAAAACCATAAAGATGTCAATAAACAAGTATCATTAACGTATCATTAACTACCACAAGAATATGCGCAATGTCACATTTCTGGCTTCAAAGGCTATAATTGCAAGTCTTTACACTAGGTATAGGGCCTACGTTGCAACCAGCTCTCTTTAGCATTAAGGGCAGTTTGAGTTGGTGATGATGGATATCCTAACACACTGTCATGTTTAGAAATCCAACTTTTTGAAAGATAGTTGGCACTTTTGCTGTAACAATGTTTAATTCAATTGCTTCAAAGTAATTTTACTTATTTATGACATTTGATTTGTTTTTCTTTTAAGTGGCAGAGAAAGACAAACAAACAAACAAAAGAACCAATCAAAACTAACACAAAGTCTGAGACATATGACTGACTGAATGGAGCCTGTTTAAACAGTAAAAAGATGCAAAGGAACAGAATCAATGTAATGTGCTTCACACAAGCTTCAGACCTTACTATAAAATGACAACCAGATGTAACTGATTTGTTATATCCATTGTAATAGTTCAGTTACATTTATTTAGCTATTTAATTATATAACCGTCACATGTAAGTAGATACTGCCTATCTGTGCTCGCTGTGGCTTACTTGCTTAACCTTTTTTTAAGACGTTTTGGGAAGAAAGCATCTGCTGAGTGCATTAATGTAAATGTGAATTGTTGGAAGTACAAGAAGGTACGTTCTCTGTAGGGATGTATGGTCGCCTGGCAGTATGGTATTACTGTGTGTGTGTGTGTGTGTGTGTGTGTGTGTGTGTGTAGGAGTGGGATTAATGCACAAGATTGAGTGAGTGAGACTATACAAGGATGATGCAATATCCCTCTTCACAGTGAGTGAGTGTGTGGGTGCAAGTGTTTTTTTTTATTTTTTTTTATCCTGGTTGACAAAAATTACTTCAAAATAAATTGATGTTAACCGATGGGCAAACTGCAGCCAACAACTGACCATCACTTTAGACAAACACAGCATACTTTGTATGAACTGATAAACACATATTGTACACAAGGCACTGTATGTACGCACACAAAATTACAATTTATAATCTTTTAGTTAGTTTCATGGGTAGGCTATGCCACAAGATTAAAAGCAGACTAGTGTTATTCTCTTCAGGTTTGGTCTGTTGTGAAATTAATGCATTACTGTAATTAAATCCTGTTTCTGTAATGACTCTTTCTCTTTTTTCCCCTTCTTCTCTGTTTTAGCCTGGGCTCCTGTCCAACTGATCTTTTTCCCATTAACTCTGCCTGAGCTCCTGATTAGACCAGTCTGTGGAGGTTACAGGATGGAGGGACTGTCCCCAACACAAAGCACGCTGGAAGACGCAGGAAAACTAAAACATGCCTTTTCAAGATAGGAAACCAACAATGGGTAAAATAATATTAATTACAAAATAGAGGAAGCGCCACTAGGTTTTTTTCATGGCTTCAATCATGACGCATGGATTCCCCTCTCTACCAAGGCTTTGGTATACTTGATAAATAAACTGATAAAAAGTCATGTTACTCAAATACTACATAAGTATAAGTTACACACCAAAAGTCTTCACACTAAAGGCAATTTAAAATTCACAGTGTCACATATAGTTTCCCTGTCTCCCACCTATGCCTGAAGATAACTGTGTCTATTTCAAAGGATTAAATTGAATGTGTGATGAGGTGCATGGGACTAATATCAATTCACAGGACATTGTTATTGTCAGAGAACTGAGTTGGTACAGCAAGGCAGTTACTGAGGGGAAAAGCCAGATTTAATTATGTGCAAACACACACGTGCGCTTGTAACTATTTATTTGGATTCGAAGAGGGGTGGGGGGGTCTTCTTTGTAAGTGCAGGGGATGTTGAGTGTTAACCCTGATTTTACAGCTCAGGGCTTTCAGTGTCATCAAACAGCCAGAGTATTTCCTGCTTCATAGCTTTGAGTGCCTGGACAAAATAGCGCCATCTAGTGGCTTCTAAAGGTACATGCTCATTTACCTTCAGAGCTAGAACCAGCCAAGGTAAGACAGAAGAAAACCTGTTCATGATGTGTTTTTAGGTGTTACTTGTAAAAAAAAAAAAAAAAAACACACATGGGTACACAATATTTGAATAAGGATTAAAAAAATCACACACAGTGTTTACAATGTACAAGTTTATTTTTATTGAACTCATCAGTGGTTTGTAGTCACAGCACAGCTTGCATGTATGAAGCCACACGCCTATTTTACAAGATAAATGGGATATTTAAAAAGGGGAGGAAACCAAAAAGAAAAACAAAAACAAAAAATATCTAAACCAAAGAGGAGACAGCTGACAGTCCAACTACAGCGACTTTGTGTGTTCTGCACTACAGTAATTTTTTTCATCTTAAAAGGCCACTGAAAACGAAAAAGCGTAAAAACATGTTTATACCATTGCATGGACTTGAATTCGACATGGTGGCAAGTTCGCTACGAACCAGACAAGACTCCTCACATGGCATCGACAGTGCATGTAGACATTTTGTGGTACAGGACTGGGTTAGCGATAACCTAGGGATTTCTCAGGTCTTCTCGAGTGTGGGGAGGGGAAAACAAAATAACACCTCTACTAACACTACAGGCTTTTTTTTTTTAAAAGGAAAAAAAGAGTGAGGGGAAAAAAGAAGGGTGGGTGGGATGGGAACACTCTTTCCAAGGACACTAAATACATACGTGTGAAATGTAGTGAAGCAATTATATTATTATTATTTCTCATCTCACAATGTTCGTGGAACACTTTTTAAAAACTGAATAAAAGAGAAAAGCACTGAACTTCGTAGCCCCATACCCTTGGTCCGGGAGCAGCTCTACAGCAATTCAATGTCTTTAGACTAATGAAGGAGGATGGAGAAAAAGGACAAGAAAGAAAGAAAGAGAAAGAAAAAGAAAGAAAGAAAGAAAGATGTTTTAAAACACACTTTTTTGTCCTCTGGAATTTGTAATATTTTTAATAGTAACAGACGGGAAGCATAAACGCATGCCATGTGTTGGTCTCAAACGATACATACAGGTATATACAGTTTCACTCAGTACCTGCTAAAAACATAGTGAGGATTTAAGAATATAAACCAATGCTACACTACAAACTTAAAAAAAAAAAAAAATAAGTAGACAGAGAAAAGGGGGTTGGGGGAATGGGTCGAGCAATGGGTGTGGGTGGGTGAAGGGGAAGGAGTGAAACCTTTTAATAGTGATGGACTCGTCATTAAAGCATTTTTTATAAGTAAGAAATGCATATTGCACATACAGTGAAAGCTTAAATTCCACCAGGGTCCACCTGTTTCGGTAAAGCGAGAATTCTGATGCCCTCCGTTAAGAAACTACAGTCAGAAGGTTACAACCAGAAGGTTGTGTGTGTGTGTGTGTGTGTGTGTGTGTGTGTGTGTGTGTGTGTGTGTGTGTGTGTGTGTGTGTAGAAGCACGGGGGGGGGGGGGGGGGGGGAGTTGGAGGGTAGGCATTAACTGGCCTTTGGGGGGAGGCGTTGAGGAGGAAACATGTGGCACTTTGGGCAGAGGGGACGTGTGAGTGAGTGTGTGTAAGCAACACATCCAGAGGTCTGAGGGAGACCTCCTCTCGGCCACAACCCTGTTTACACACACAGACATGGGATGAGGTGTTGGGGAGGAGGTGGTGGAAAGGGTGGATATTGAAAAATAAAACCAAAAAAAGTAATCAATGAAAGGAAGAATGAAAGAAAAACAATATTCTGTGGCACAAATAAAAAAATTAGGTGGTGAATATAACTGTTCTGTGACTTCCCAAGAGATCAAAGCAAAGTGTTTTTTTTTCATTGTCTTCCTTCTTTCATTTATATACAACTAAGGCTTATTGGTTAAATAGTCTTCGAGGCGTTCCCTGACCACCAGGTTTCTCGTTTTTCTTTTCGTTTAATTTTTTTCTATTTTTCCATTTTTCACAATGCTATATAAGCACCGCTGTCGCTTGCTGTAAACTCAGTGGTTCTGTCTAGGGCCAGCGGTGGAAAAGATAAAGAAAAACATAATAATTATATAACGAGCAATCTAAGGGGGTGGGGGGATGTGGGGAAAAGGTGTTTGCAGTGGAGGAGTGAGAAAACAGGGTAAGGTGGGATAGAGGACACAAAAAAGAAGAAAAAACGAAAAGGAAAAAAAAAATGGACATAAAATTGGGTTTAAAAAAAAAAAACGGAAAAGGAACTGACCAGGAAAGGAGGAGCTTTCTCGTCACTGATGTCTGTTTTCATAATTAATATCTAAATGTGCAATACCATTAGTTTGCTGCCATGGGAGGGGAGCACAGACACCAGAGGAGGGCAGCGGGTGAAAGGGGGGGGGGGTGTGGAGGTGTGTGTGTGTGTTGGGGTTGGGTGGGGGTGGTGTGGGAGGGTGTAGGGTTCTGGTTCTATTTGGAAAGCTTGCTAATGACTCGAATGAGGGCTCCGTTTTCATCCTTGAGTCTCTGGTTGTCTGCTTTCAAGTCTGGTAGCATCTGAAAGACAAAAAAAAAAAGAGAGAGACAAAGAGACAGAAAAAGAGAGACGGAGGGAAAGAGAGAGGGGTAGAGAGAGAGAGAGAGAGAGAGAGAGAGGACATACTGTTAGTACATTGTCTTGACACTGTGCACACAAGGGACAGCCCATTAAAACCCAGCTCTGGTGCAGGTTAATTGCACGGCCTGTGTTGTCTAGTGACCAAAAAAAAAAACCCACAATGCTAAGCTTGTCTTTTTTGTAACGTGTCTCTTTTTCTCTTCTTCACTAACACGCCAAGTGAAGAGTAGCAAGCACACAAGAGAGACACAGAGAGATAGAGAGCATACACAGCAGTCCAAAAAAATACAATACAATACCAAAGAAAAAAGGAAAAAAATATATAACTGCCAAACAGCCATGCATACAGACTGAGGGAGTCAAAAAGAAAGATGGGGAAAGAGAGAGAGAGAGACAGAGAAACGAGAGAGACAGAGATAGAGAGAGATACAGAGAGAGAGATAGAGAGAGATAGAGAGAGAGATACACAGAGAGAGCAATATTTACAGAGAGAGAGAGAAAAAGGGAGAGAGAGAGAGCAAGAGAGAGAAAGCTCTGACAGTCACGACATGGGCAACCTGCTATAGAACAAACAGGGCTTCTTTAGTCCATCAAGAGAAACCCTCTACAACCGAAAACATTATGGGGGGGCTAGCTCGGGTCAAATGCCACTTCAGTCGCTTTTTGGTTCTGAGAAGCCGGGCTTGATAACATTCAAGGAATGAGTGGGAGTTTACTGAATGCTACAGGATAAACACACAACGAAACCCAGTACTTAAAATATTATCGCCTGCATCAGTATGGTCCAACACAAACGACTGTAAAAAGGCTTAGAAAATTGCATTCTGTGTGTGTTTAAAAGTCACCAAACTCTGTGACATTGGATTACAACTTCTAAAACTTCTGTTTGGATGCATCCATACAAATCCTGTTAAGACTAATTCTACACATTCTGCATTACATTCTGTATCAAAGTTAAAACGCTCCATGTGAAATTCCAGTCATCATTCTGTACCATTCCTTGCAATCATACACCATTAACCAGAGGAACAGACTGTCTCACTGCTCGGCAGAATGCTAGTTTACTGGGTCTGCAGGCGTGTTACTGAGTGGAGAGGGGAAAAACGATAAAAGGGAGTTCATAAAACACAATTCCCTGTACGCTTGGGCAGGCGCAGACACAGCAGTGGCCACGGTAGCCCCATTTCACGGAACATTTCTGTGAAAAGCTCTGCTGAGGAATTTTGGGGCGTTCAAGTGGAGGTGACACTTCACTTCCAAGCCGTCAACGGGGTGTTAATTGGGTTTCTTTTGCTACCCTTTGGGGGGGGGGGGCTGGAAGTCCAAGTAAAGGGTCGTAGTGCAGTTGTGTCTTTAAGCCATGCAGTAGACCTTTGCCACAGGCACAAACACACAGGCCAGTTTTCAGTGTGTCAAAAGAGGAGATCGACTGCTTGTACAATCAGGTGTCAAAGTTCAGTCTGTGTGTGTGCGTGCATGTCTGTGTGTGTATACGTCTGTGTGTATACGTCTGTGTGTATACGTCTGTGTGTATACGTCTGTGTGTGTACATCTGTGTTTGTGTGTGTGCGTGTGTGTGTGTGTGTGTACGACTGGGTGTGTTTGAGGAGGTGGGGTAGAACGAAAAAATCTGTTGGTGGACAAGTATCAAAAATCCCAAGTGCCACATCATGCAGGAAAGCCAGGATAAGCCAAACCAATACAACTGCAACCAGTGGAGAGGGGCAGACCACACCAGAACGGAAGGGGGGGGGGGGGGGGGGACAGAATTGGGGGAGTGGGCGAACTTTAAAATAATAATAATAATAATAATAATAATAATAATAATAATAATCATCAGTGCGAGTCATTACTGAAAAACTTCTGAAACCTTTTTTGGTTGCTTTTTTTGTTGGAAGGATGTGTCATTTACTTTACCACGACATTGCTGATGAGAACTGGTCACAAATGGGTGAAAAGATGAAAAGATAATATTTGCTTAGCCTCTTTAAACTTACTTAAACAAACAAAGCCACACACACATACCTAATCTGCCTTCAGTCTTAAGTTATTTTTTAGTAATGACCACACGTAATTCAAAGAGGTAGGGTGGACACGTTCGACCCAGTCAACCCTCTTGTGTGGTAGAGAGGAATTTCGTGGGGTGGTGGTGGGGTGGGGTGGGGTGGCGAGGAGAGGAGAGAAGGGGGGGGGGGGGGGTGGGGGTTGCGGCGCAGAGGAAAGAGGAAAAGCGGGTGCACCTGCCTGTCTAGGGGTGTGGGACGGCGCACAAATGGAGCATGACAAAAGGGGTGGGGGTGGGGGTGTGTGATTGACAAGTGGGGGGGTGGAGATTGTGTGAAGGTGGCCGTGGCTTTCTAGGGGATTGGGGGGGGCAAAGGGTTGCACTTGGGTGGGAAGGTGAGGGAAGAGGGACTGGGGTTGTTGATGGTGGTAGTTTGGGTGGGCTGGGCTTGACTGGGCTGGGCTGGGCTGGGCTGGGCGCGTGGTGTGGCGTGGGGGGCGGGGCGGTGCCGTGCCTACAGGTCCACTGTGGGCAGCGAGCTGCAGGAGGTGGCCGTGGTGGTGGTGGTGGTGGCGGCGGCGGTGCTGGTTGAGGCGGACAGCTTGGCCACCACGCGCGCCAGGGCACGGTTCTCAGCCTGCAGCCGCTCGTTATGCTGCCTCAGGGCCTGAACCTGCTTTACCTGGTGGAGGTTCTGCAGGAAAACCACAACACAGGAGAAAGAGAGACAGGAGGGGAGAGGAGGAGGGGAGGGGGAGGAGACAGGTGGAGGGGAGTGGAGCAGGGTGGGAATGGGAGTGGATTGACAGAGGTTAAAGAGAAAAAAAAATGAAGAGGAAGAAAATGGGGGAGGTGGGGAGAGGCCAAGTACAGTGAGAGATGGAGGACAGACAGAACGAAAAACAGGTAAAAGAAAAAGGTGCAAACAGGATCAAAAATGACAGATTTAGTAGAGGGATTGTAAATCAGGGAGGGAGAGAGAGAGAGAGAGAGAGAGAGAGAGAGAGAGAGAGAGAGAGAGCAGGAGAGAGAGAGAGAGAGCGCACGCAGGAAAGAGAGAGCGAGAGAAAGAGAGAGAGAGAAGGGAACACAAAACGAATGTGCAGACAAGATGGAGGGAAATAAATAAACATGGAGTCATTAAGTATAATTACAAAAAAACATCAGGAAGAGGAAAAATCAACAGGGGAAAGAAATGATCAAAACAAACAAATAGAAAACGAAACCAGGAAGACAAAAACAGGAAAGGGAGACTGTTAAAAATGAGGACAGGTTTGTGCAACAGTGGAAATGGCTCGAGGAGAAACACTGACATCAGAAAGGGGGTAATTCCTAGTACTAGGTGCTTAAGTGGCAAACCTGGATAAGTTAAGTTGGAAGGCAGTGGTAAAACTGATAATAAAAGAGCCATCATTCTCTTCACTAAAACAAAGCAAGCAGGCTACTCTCTTAGCAGGTTCACCACTTTTTCTATCGTAACTTACCCAGATTTATCACTTGTCCACCTAACCTGGAATATGCCCTGGGAATATCTAGTTATGTAAAACGGCAAAGTGAAAGAGGGCGAGATGGCATTGCAGAATTTGCTCAGCGAAGCGACACCTTCCGAACTGAGAGATATCGAACAATTGTTCCTGGAAATAAAAGGCACTTGCTGATTCAGACACAAAGGGGTTTTTGTTTCCTAAAAAAACAGAGGCGGCTAATCTGACTTTGAGTGCTTCTCTGAGAGGAATAAGTGCCGTGAGGGTGGCTAACTGTCGGAGGGCTTGAGAATGCACCCAGTCATTTTCAAAACAATAACTCTGGCTGCGATACGCACACCGCTGTGCTGCAGGATGTTGAGTGCTACAATCTCTGATGATCACACACATACTCACACATGCATATATGCATGTGCTCCACGCTCGCTCGGAAACGTGCGCGCTCGTGCACACACACACACACACACACACACACACACACACACACACACACACACACAGAGGAAAGGATTTGCTACCATCACAAGGAGGCTTGCACTGATATTCTTAACAACAAAGTTAATACAAAACATTATTTTTTGTTTCCAACTTTTAGATATCACTACTTTCATTATGAGTTATTTCACAGAACCATACAGTCAGCCACCCCATTACCATTTGTTACTGGGTGCCTTCTAATGATAACAGGAGACTTACAGTATCATTTTACCAGATTCCTCTTTTCATCTCACATACCAAAAACATTACAAAGAAAAAGCAGAAGACACTGGCAGTTACAACATTAACTCGAGTACAACTACATGGTTGTACTCAGTATTTCAGTTACTTGCAAGTAAATGTCAGACCCTTTTTAATCAGAACTAGGTGTACTAACCAGTCATCTTTACAAGTATAACTAATCTGTACATAGTTAACCAACATCCTAAATGATGACCAACAGCAAGGCGTTGTCACAAATAAATAAGAATCAATCATAGATGTCTACACTGTGGACATAGTAAACAGAGACATGCATGACTCATAGTTGGTTATGCAAGCATTGTGTGGGTTACCTTGAGTTCCTCCTCCATCTCAGAAATCTTCCTTTCTAGGGCCCTTCTTTCCTACAGGAGTGGAGAGGCACACAAAGAGTGTTTACTTGACACCAGTCACACAAACATGTCCAAACACATACACACAGACAGTGAATACATCTCTCAAATCTCTCTCTCTCACAGAAACACACACACACACACACAGTGTTTACACAGACTGCATCCAAAGCCCCTTCAAAGCCTACTGTGTGGTTTGACCTTGAGGCCATGCCCTTCAAATAGATGAATGGAGATGGACACAGATGAGGCGTTTTCTGGGGAGTTGCCAGTACAGACCAATTAACACGTCCAGTAGGAGTTAGGGAGCAGAGGTTAGGGTCCCGGATGACTGAATGGATGCAGTTTGTGACATGAAATGAATTGGGGGGAAAAACACGGGAGATAGAAAAAAAAGAGAAAGAGAGAGAGAAAGAAAGATGTGTGGTGCTAAAAACAAATCTCTCAAGCAGGATGGTGAGATACAGAGGACAAAGGCACAAAGTGCAGGGTGAAATGGGGGGGGGCAACTTACAGAGCGACTTACAGATATTTACAGGGTTTCGGTTACAGTCCCTGAAGCAGTGTGGGGTTAGATGCCTTGCTCAAGGGCATCTCAACCATGGGTAGGGCGAGATTCGAACCGGCAACCTTCCGATTGCAAGACCAACTCCCTAACCACTCAGCCACAACTGCCCATCCTTCTGAAGGAGGCCACAGCATGGCATGCATATGGAATGACATATTGAGGACAGAGGGGAAATGAACGCTGAACTGGTTGTTTCAGTTTCGGTTGATACATGACTGCTTCTGTCCAGGGAGCCATACCCCCCCTTATTTGCACAGGCAGGACATGTTATGAGAAGGTGTGAATGAACGTGATGAATATAACCCCTGGGAGGTGGCTAGGTTAGACTATGGCACAAAACGTATTACTACAGGGAGACAGCTTTTTTCACACGGCTTCAAAATGGATGACCTGGAAAGAGTGGCTATTGCCTGGGGGTTTTAACATTTTTTAAATATGGTCAAATAAGGTGGTGATGGAAATACTGTGACTCAAAAAGCAAACAGACAAAGAAGACATAACAGGTGTGACTGCTGTCCAAACAGCATCATGCAGATGACAAAAACAGTTTTATTGCCTTCCTCAGAAACAAACTAAAAGAAAAAAGGCAAATCCCAGACGCATTCGTCCAGTCTCAATCACTCACACACACAGACCACTGAGGAAGAACAACAGTTAACAGTGGTGATCACACAATGCCTACGAGCTATGATTCACACACACACATACACGCACATCACAGGTGAACAGAAGGGAGCTTGTGATTGGCTGGTATAGGAAAGAGAGAGGGGGTGGGGTGGGGTGGGGTGGGGTGGACCTCCCGCACCTTGCCCTGTCCCACCCCCACCAGCTATAGATGGGCACGTGTGAACAGCCAGGAGCGATGGCAAAATGAGCTGTAAGAGACTCGGCATGTAAAAGAACCATACCGCCCAGCTGATAATGAGGCCTGCTTGAACCCTTCAGACATAAACCAGGTGGCAGTGGATTATCATTTAGTATTGACTTTCAACACACAAAAACATGACGTGATTGCTGTCTGTTAAGGCTGTTAATGGCAAAACTAGCCTATATTACTGACACAGTAAAACTAGCTATAACACTGACACAGTCATTCAGCATGTGGACATAGTGATGTTTATTTCAGATGGGTAACATACAGTTTAAAGAAAAGTCCTCGAGGAACTTTTATTAACATTTTCTGAACAAGAGGCGAAGTTTGAAGGAAGGAAGTTTGTCTGGGCATGTTCGTTCTAACACTGCTGTCGGCACGAGATAAGAAAAATAAAATAATAAAATAAAATCTTTACCCTTTTCTCCAACTCCAGCTGCGAGCGATCAGCAAAGCGTTCCTGCCTCTGCAACACAAACAGACGTAATGGAAGTGACATTTAGAGTGCGAATAAGAAGCTTTACCACAACACACACACACACACACAGACAAATAAATCAAAACCAGCAGCCTTAAATTAAACTAATGTCTGTTGAATGTCTAGCTGGAGCCGAGAAGGGAAACAACAAACTTCAGACAGACAGGCATGAAGCATTTCCTGACTACAGCTGAGGAAGACGAGAGGCTTAGCGGTTCACTACGCATATGGGCCCCATTTCAAGCACACTGTTTAGTAACAAACCTGAAAGTTAACTTTTCTAAAACAAGAGTCATGTAACAGTTTATACTAGGAGAATGAGGTCATAGGCTCCTCTAATAAGATGTTTACTACTGACTACGAGTTTAGTTTAGTCTAATTTGGTGAGTAAACCATGGGTTTGAAATGCCCCTACCGAGGCTGAAAGCTGAAACGACTAAAAACATGCAGACTCTTTTTGTTCAATGTCAACTTGTCTTTCTCAGTGCAGCACACTCTACATTCAAGTCCATTTGCGCACAAGGCAAAAACAGTATAAAACTGGGCCATCGTCGAGGCCAGACTGTCTGGATTGGACTGTATGGAGAAGAATAAAGGCCCCCCCTGCCAACCCCCCAACCCCAACCCTGCAGCAGAGGCCACTGCTGACCTGTGTGGCCTTCTCCAGCTGCAGCTTCAAGTCTGCCAGCTCCAGGTCTGTGTCACGTAACTGTGCTTTCAGCTTCTCGTTTTCTGCTAGGATCTGCTCGTAAAGCTGGACAGGAGAGAGAGAGAGAGAGAGAGAGAGAGAGAGAGAGAGAGAGAGAGAGAGAGAGAGAGAGAGAGAGAGAGAGAGAGAGAGAGAGAGAGAGAGAGAGGAGAGAGAGAGAGAGAGAGAGAGAGAGAGAGAGAGAGAGAGAGAGAGAGAGAGAGAGAGAGAGAGAGAGAGAACCGGAGGGGACAGATTAGGAGTCTTAAGGTTTATGAACACACTCTTTAGGCTTTATGTCTGGTGCAGACAGATATGACAGGTGGAGAATGATATAATGGACTCTTGACTGAAATACTGCAATGGTATTTTTTATTTTAACAATATTTCTAAGTACAGACAGAGTCAAGCAACACTGATCTCAAACAACCCTAAATAGTCAGTGGTTTATGTTGTTCACTACATAACAAGCACCAATAATAGTATGATACGCAAACACATATTAACAAACCAAAAAACTAAGACAGGAAAAGCAGAGTGTTGCAGAGAGCTGAGTTGAACACTGTGACTGATTCAGATGTAATAGTGTCATTTGACTGTCTACATCACACTTGTAGACCTGAAAAAAAAAATACTGATGTAGCATTTCAGTTGAGCAGATTTAAACACTGTGACTGAAGCAGATCACTCATCACTCCTCCAGTGTCTCATCTCACCTTCTTGTAGTCAGTGCTGTCGTCTCGTTCCAGCCGGCTGGTGTACGGCCTGCGGCCTTCGCCGTGTGCACGGCTCCCCAGGTGCTCGTAGCGGTCGCTGGAGGAAGTGCTAGTCAGGCCGGAGTCGTTCCTGGGGTGGTGGTGCGTACAGAAGGCAACAGTTATCACACACACACACACACACACACAAATAGTAGGCCATATAAGGAAGAAAGACTGAAGGAGAAGTTGAAGTGTGGCTATGTGATGGATGTCAGACTTAAGGCCTGTAGGTAAACAAGGTGTGTGATTGTACAGGGTGTGTGTGTGTGTGTGTGTGTGTGTGTGTGTGTGGGGTACAGATACAGAAAAGAATAGAAACAAAGAGTAACAGAGAGACAAGAGTGAAAGACACAGAGCGAGACGAGAATGAGATAGAGATACAGGAGGGGTAAAAAAAAATAGCACCATTACATACCTGGACAGCCGGTCACTCTGAAAGACAAAGAGAAACCAGAAGAAAGAAATGATCTACAGTGCATTTACTTGCTCCTGGGAACACAACTTTGCTTGACATTTTCAGAGCGAATTCTGTTTTCCAACTGTCTAGACAGCGAGTGTGTCTGGAATGCAGATTAATCAATTAGTGCAGAGAACTTGTCTTTTTCCCCTCTTTCTCTTTCCCCCTCTCCCTCTTTCTCTCTCCCCCTTCATGTTCTTCTCAACCCTTGCACAGTCGTGACTGCACAGCAGCACACGGGCGCTAGTTTTGGGAGGTGTTTTGAGAGGTGTTATGAGCTAAAGATGCCGCCTGTCATGGCAGGGGCCTCGGGCTCTCCAACCATCTCCAGAGGCCCCTCCACACGGCTGCATGGATAATTCATTTGGACCACAGATGTCACACCGTCAGCCACAGAATGGCCCACACAAGGAAGGGGTGTGTGTGTGTAAATGTGTGTGTGTTTTTGTGTGCATGTGGGCGAGCGTGTTGGTTAAAAATAGGAATCACTCAAAATGTGACTTTCAATCAGTTTCACGAAGCGAACAGGAAACACACATCTAAATCCGTCAATCGCACATGACCCCCGCCCCCCCCTAACCCTACTTCAGCTGGCCCACTTGAGATGTGGAGAGGGCCTGCCAAGGCCGCTGAGGCCTGCTACGCCCCAGTTTCCGTCACGGCCTTTCATCCGCAGCCAGAGGTCTGGGAGGGGGAAGTGCTGATGACTGGACCGGGGCCCGCCACTCCGCTCCACCTCCTGCTGTGCATCATGACAGCTTCAAGTTGGAAATGGCGGCACTTCTGAGCCCTTCTGCAGCGGCAGCCAGAGATGAGCGGTGTGTGTGTGTGGGTCAGGGCTCCCTTGGGGGGGGGGGGGGAGGCAGGCTTTCAGGAAGTTGAGGCGTGGCGTCAAGGCGATGGCTCTTCCCGGTGCAACGTGTGTGTGTGTGTGTGTGTGTGTGTGTGTGTGTGTTTGTGTGTGTGTGTGTGTGAGATAGAGAAAGACAGAGAGAAAGCCCAGCAAGCCATGGGGGACTGATTGCCAGGAAGCTCCACGCTGACGCTGGGCCCCGTGTCAGCACATCCACCTGTGGCTGGGAGCACGCAGAGCACTCTGAGGGCAGGAAGTGGCCGCTTTTGTTACTGACATGAAGCTTCCAGGGAGTTTACACGAACAGCTCCACCCCCAAGAGGTGTGTACACTGTGTCCGAATTGTTCACTTGCTTATCGTACAGTGCCCTATATAGGGTGTTGGTTACATAATTTTGTTTCCTGTGTAGTGCACTGTATAGTCAACGCGTAAACATTTTAGATTTACTACTACTACTACTACTACTACTACTATGTCTATACCTTGAATGTTGAATGCACTGAGCGCTAACATCTACCGGAGTCTAATTCCTAGTATACAGCTCTAAAAAAAAAATTAACAGACCACTGCAAATTTTTCTAAAACCAGCACCTCTACATGTATGACAGCCATTCCTTTCCAGCGTCAGTTGAATTTGGAATTTGGGAGAAATGTTGTCCATAGTTTACAGAATAAAACAAAAATGTTCACTTTACTCACACACATACCTACAAATAGTTAAATCAGAACAAAAATGGTAATTTTACAGTGGTCTCTTAATTTTTTCAGAGCTGTAGGTAAGTATACTTATAATAAAACTGATTCTGATTCGGCATGTGTCAGGTGATGAGGACAGAGAAAGACTAGACTAAGGGAATCTCCCCCCCGTCATATACTGCCATCCAAAGTATACATCGCTTTCGTTATCTGTTAATGACACCAGTCACTGGACACCGCATCATTAAAGCTGACCGTTGTGTTCTGTTGGGTATGAAGAATGAAACAACAAACAGCAGGTTGTTTGATAAAGAATTAAAATGATATTGTCAACTGACTTATCAGAGAAGTCAGGAAACGGCTGATTTTGCCTCTGACTTCTGAATTGAGCCACTGGTTATTGCTTTAAGGATTTTGTTGACAGACACACCTATTTTGGCATGGAAAACATTCTCTCATGCACATTTCAAAAGCCTAAGGCAAGTTTGCAACAGATCCTAACGTTGGGTAACACATCTATATGCGAGGCTCTTCAGTGGGCACACAGTATCCTTTCAACATGCCGCTTCTGTGATATCGACAATGTGTTCGGAACAGACCGGGTCAATGCCACTCTCCCTCCCTCGCCGCCACCCCCCCCCCCCCCCTCCTTCTCTATTTGTGGACCTAATGGCTCATTTCCTCCCTGCAACTGCACCCCTCCTCAACTACAAAGGCTCCGCGCTCTTCTCTCTGCTGTTCCAACCGCTCCAGAAGGGCTTCCGAAATTCCCATTTTTAGGCCACTCCCTTCCTCAGTAAACACCAAGGCCAGCGGGCCTAAATCGGTCTTCGTTTAAGGCAATACTCATTACTGGCAGTGGACGTGTTAGTCAATTTATAGTCCATGTGTGCTGCATGTAGCTCTTTTGTTAGAGGTGGTGATAGATGTGGAGGTGACAACCGTGTTTTATGTGTAATAACGACATAATTAATCGGCTAGAATCTCCGCAAATAGAAGTTCTACTCGAACCCCGTGAGACTGTTTGCGTCTCTGCCAGGCTGACACAAACTTGCAAGCTCTCCCACAGACAGATTCCAGCCGCCTGCTCACCGGACTGTGCCTGAGACGGCTTTAGGCTTTTCAGACATCGCCCTGGCAACGGAACAATTACAGGAAGGTGGAAGAGGGTGAAAAACAACCAGTGCAGGGCCAAAGTCAGCAGAAAAGCCAAGAGCGAGCACGAGCATGAGTGTTTGTGTTTGTGTTTGTGTGTGTGTGTGTGTGTGTGTGTGTGTGTACGTGCCGGTGTAGGTGGATGGGAAAAAAAGTCTTCCCCACACAGACGCACTCCAAACTAGGACAAATGTGAGAGTGGGGCCACTGCCGGGTTCGTGACTAAAGAAGGCGAGATGGTCACTGGACGGAGCACTGTGATTGTGACAGGTCAGCTGTGCATGAGCCAGCTCTATGAATCTCCTCCCAAACACAAGATGGGGCTAAGCGTTAACACTGTGTGATGACGGTGGTGTCATCAGGAGATTACAGTGGGGGGGGGGGGGGGGGGGGTTTACCTGTGGTTCTCCTTTAGTGCTGCCCTCCTCTGAGTCGGACTGTTGATCAGGATCATTGTCATCGCTCTGTGAGAGAGAAGGATGAAGGAAGGAAGGAAGGAAGGAAGGAAGGAAGGAAGGAAGGAAGGAAGGAAGGAAGGAAGAAAGAAAGAAAGAAAGACAGAAAGACAGAAAGAAAGACAAAGAAAGACAGAAAGCAAGAAAGAGAAAGAAAGAAAGAAAGAAAGACAGAAAGAAAGACAGAAAGCAAGAAAGAGAAAGAGACAGAAAGAAAGAGAAAGAAAGAAAGAAAGAAAGAGACAGAGAGAGAAAGAAGGAGAAAGAGACAGAAAGAGAGAGAAAGAAAGAGTGAGAGAGAGCAAGAGAGAGAGAGAGGGAGGATAACCTTTTTAATACACCCTGGTAGAGCACTTATTCCATTCTGACTCGGGGCTTTTTAACGGCACCATCTATTCTGGTTAGATATGAGGCCGCGGAGACTAATGCAATAAAAGCCTTCCCACATGCCCACCAATGACCTCTCTCTTGCCAGGGAACACAGGCGGGCACCACTAATGCGGCCATAATAAAACAGCCGGGTGTGTCTGCCTGATCCTCTCTTACACCCATTTAGAGCAGCATGATATATCTGTGTATTTGTGTGTGTGTGTGTGTGTGTGTGTGCGTGTGTGTGTGCGCACACATTTATAAATAATAGTTTGTGTGCAAGCATTTTTGGTGTGGGTGTGTGTGTGTGTGTGTGTGTGTCTAGATAACTGTGTAAGAGCACAGACTGCAGAAACCGGCACAAAACTGGAAGCTATGTAGGCTGAATCTGAACCAGCCACAAGAACGGTTCATCGACAGCTCCGGGCACAGTACGTGTGAGTAAGTGGAACACAGTGCCATATGCAATATGGTGTGTATGTGTGTGTGTATGTGTGTGTGTATCTGTGTGTGTGCACTCTTACATCCTGAGTCCAGAAGGGGACCCCGGTGGAGCGCCTCTTCTCCCGTGGGCGTCGGCGGTCTCGTATGGAGCGCGGCTGGGACTTGTCCTCACCCTCCTTCTCCTCCTCCTTCTTGTCCGACTCTGGATGAGAGGGAGAGAGAGACAGAGAGAGAGCAAAGAAAAAGGAGTCTCTCCATCAGATTCATGAGAATGTATCAAAGAAACATTGTCAGTGCAAAAAAGATAGCGTAAACTAGGGCTGCACAATATATCGAAAATATCATGGTATCGCAATATATAATTTTGTGATATACATATTGCAAAACATAACTTAACTGCAATAAATAGGATATTACTGCAAGATGTTTCACGCTCCACATATAAAGATATTTGGGAAATCAAATTGAGTTCTACTGCCCTTGATATCCACCCCCATAGACTGTGCACTGGCTACGGCCTAGCAATGAAAACTCTTTATTTATCGCAAAACATTATCATCTCAACATTCAGCAATTTTGCCGCATATCGCACATTTTTCCAATATCGTGCAGCCCTAGCGTAAACATCAATGAGTTCCGGAGATGTTTTCTATCCACGGATCATAGGCCTTTAAAGATACATACACCTTCTGGCCGCACAGTATTTCAATGGATTTTTCGTTTTGAGGGCGAATACAAGGTCTTGATTTTCGACGCAATGGGCAATGTCAAAGTTTTGGCCTCGCTTATGATAAAACCATGAAAAAAAGGCTTCATTCATCTGCTGGCCATATGCGGACAGGTTCATCTGGGTTTAGATGCTGGGTCTCTGTTGGACATCGAAAAAAAAAAAAAAAAAACGGAACCTCTACACTGTTTATTATACACAATTGCTGCCTCACTGCACCGAAGGCATGATAGCTGACCGGTCGGTCGGCTCTTCGGTGCAAACAGAGCGAGTGCTTCACGCGCTGCAAAACAAAGCTCACACTGTGTCCACCACTCACACGTGGAGAATGAAGCCTTTCTGCTTCGCTCAGATACTTCATGGGGTCTCGTTCGACCAGAGGGCAAACAGTCACAGCATGAGGGGTGGGGTGGGGGGGTGGGGAGAGAGAGCTGGATATAGACTTGAGTGTGTGTCTATAGTGTGAGAGAACGAGAGAGAGAGAGAGAGCGAGAGAGAGAGAGAGAGAGATGTTGTGAGAGAGAAGGGGGGTAAAAGAAAGGGTCCCTCCGTATCAAATATTGCATTTAGAGGGGCCAAAATCCTGCCTTCTCTGTGGATAGCGTGCAGTAAAAAAGCGTGTAGCAGCAGAACCCCGTGTGAGTCAGGAGCCTGTGTCGGGGCAGACCTAGGCTGGGTGGAATTCAGCTTAGTGCGTCTGGTCTCACACTGTCACTTACTGGGGCCACACACACACAGACGTGTGTGTGTGTGTTTGTGTGTCTGACTGTGTGTGAGAGCATTACCATCTCTGTCAGAGTGTGTTGTGTGTGTGTGTGTGTGTGTGTGTGTGTGTGAGTGTGTGTGAGCATTACCATCTCTGTCAGAGTGTGTTGTGGGTGTGTGTGTGTGTTTGTATGTGTAATAAATGTGTAATGAGGCTTGTGAGATTCCTTCCATCTTAGCAAAGGTCCAGAAACAATGCTGATTTCGTTCCATGGAACACCTCACCTGCCCTGCACTGCCCTTCCTCTGCCCAGCAGGACAGACTGTGTTGGGGGGTGCAAATCTGCAATGCATTTTGTTTGTTTGTCTGTGCACACAAGTTCATTTTGAAATGATTATCATTTTGCACGGATATCTCATGTAATATCACGTGTGTTATCTAATTTCATTGTACAGGCCACTGTTCAATGGCAATAAAGGTCTTTAAAGGAGTATTTCCACGAGAAACCGTTTAGGTTCAGGTCACCCCGAGTTGCATATGCATGCTGCATGTAAAAATGCTCTTCTAACTCGATTGCCTCCATTAGTCAGTGGAAGAAAGTAGGCGGAAAAAACGAGTGAATAAGAAAAAGGCCAACAAAGTGACGCAGGTTTGTAAATTAGAAAAAGCTATGCCACAGTTGTGATTACTGGAGAAGTTTTGTTGCAGCACACATTCACTTAGTGAAGTATAGGTAAGCATGTGTGTTTGTTTAGAACGTTTAGATCTTCGAATGATTGTAGCCTGTGACTAGCATAGCCGAGAACCTGTCATTCTCCCTGCTCCATCTCCTCCACCAAACTAGAACAGCCTGAAACAGAAGCACTAGAGGATTTTTTTTCCCCCAAAACCGGCTCACAGTGCATGTATTAATACTGGAGACCACCGCAAAATTAATGAAAACACGATGAAAGTACACCTTTAAGTCATCAAAATGAACCACTTCAAATAGGTGTGGCATATGTAGGTGACAGAAGTTGTGAGGCCTAATTCTCACAAACAGTGAGCGAGTGACAGAGAGATTGTGATGGAGAAAATACGATAGCTTAAGAGAGGAAGTGTAACTGTCTACAAGAGGAACTGTGTGTGTGGTATTTGATAGCACACGGGAAAAAAACTTGTTGGTATACTCACTTAAAGGCTCAGAAGTTCCCTTGAGAGATATATTTGTGTCCACGGAGCAACTGTGTGTGTGTACGCATCAGAGCTTTCCCAGTGTTGTGTAAGGAACGACTGTGTGTGTGTGTCTCTCTCACCTTTGTCGCGCGAGGAGCGGCTGTAGGAGGAGGTGGGTGTGCGTGTGCGTGAGTGCGTGTGTATGTGTGTGTGTGTGTCTCACCTTTGTCGATGTCTCGCGAGGAGCGGCTGTAGGAGGAGGTGATGCCGGAGAGGCTGTTGGGCCGGTTGAGGGAGGAGTAGAGTGCGGAGCTGGAGGAGGTGGTGGTCAGGCCGGTGGAGCTGGAGGGGGCGCTGCCACTCGTGGTGCTGGCCAGGGAGGAGGAGGAGCTGGTCCGGCGCTGATAGGGCTGCCACAAGACATCACATTACGATTAGCAGATGCTTTTATCCAAAGGGACTTACAGAAGGATTATAGAGGTAGGGAGAGGCAGAGAGGGGGGGGGGGGGGATAGAGAGAGGGAGAGGGAGGGAGAGAGAGAGAGGGAGAGAGAGAGAGAGAGAGAGAGAGAGAGGGAGAGAGAGAAAGAGAGATAGTGTGAGTGTGAGAGAGAGAGAGAGAGAGGGTAAGGGAAAGAGAGAAAGGGTGGAAAAGAAGAATGTGGAGAGTGAAGGCCGGAGTGAGTGAGAGGGGGGTAAAGGGAGAATGGTACAGAAAGAGGAGAAGAAACAAGCAGGGTAGGGGGATAGAGAGAGAGAGAGAGAGAGAGAGAGAGAGAGACAGAGAGAGAGAGAGACGTTTAAAATCCCTTTATTGAACCATCACAAGGTCCTAGCATCCACTACATAAGCCCACAACCCCTCACCCACCCCAACCCGCCCCCAATAAAAGAAAAAGAAAGGATTACCAATGAAAAACCAGACCACCACCAGCACTGACTGACCACACCCCTCTGTCCACACACCACTTTTCCACAAACATGTCAGTTCCACCTGTGACTTGAAAGTAAGCATACTCCACCGCAATTCTAGATTCAACTAGTGCCTTGAACATGTTTACTCGATCACCCACATTGCCCTCTTCCTCCAGTTTGATGCACTTCCAGATGGACAACTTTGCTTGTCCCAACAAAAAATTCAAAACAGTTCATAAGTGTCTCTTTTGCTTGGAGTACTTCACCCCAAAAATAAAGAGAAAGAGAGAGAGAGAGAGAAGGAGGTCAGTGAAAGTCAAACTCTTCAGCACTACAAGATGGGATTTTTCCATCCAACTACAAGAGACAAAATCTACTGTGCCCAAATACACAAGCACACACCTCATTTTTCATGTTCAATCTCTAATGATCAATTTGACTTTTTGACTTGTCATGTACATAATGTACAAAACGTCTCTCCATCCTCTGTCTACCAAACACCACTGTGCAGCAAACACAGCCACACACACACATTCATACAAGCACACACCAGGGGTGGGAGTTAACTTTACAAATGTGAATCTTTACCAGCCACTGACAATTAAATAGCACAATCCACCAGCCACTCAACCACCATTCTGTGTCTGAAATCTATCAGCCACTTTTATATTTTACCAGCATTTGCTGGTGGCTGAGGCCAATTTGCAACCACACACACACACACACACACACATACACACACACCTCGTCGTAGCGGTAGCGTGACCTGTAGTCGTCCTCCTTAGTCTCGGCCTCCTTCTTCTCCTCCTGCTTCTCCTTGTCCTGCTTCTCCTTCTCCTCCTTCTCGTCCTCGCGGCGCGTGGTGGCGCGGCTGCGCCCGATGGTCTTCTCCGCTTCCTGCAGGTCTGTCAGGGTCACCCCCTGCAGCGCCACAGATCACAGATCACAGATGAGGTCAAATGTGCTTCAGGTCAAAGGTCAAAGACAAGGTTTAACACGCTCAAAAGTCAATGTCATGGTAAAACTTCAGGTCAAAGAGTTGCACACTACCAAATAGCTGACCAATAAGACCAATAATATCAGTCATCAGCTTAAAACTTAATTTTTATAACAGTTTGAATACTAGTAATACCAACGTTTTTAAAGTGCTTTTTCAAAGTATTCAAAGTTGCTTTTTGAAAGATGCCAAATTAATCTTGACTTGGAAGTTTTAATTAAGCCATGAAATATTGTATTGTTTACCAGACATCTATTGAAAACAGGGACTTTTAATTGCTTTCTTGCTTACTACAGGCTTTACCCAATAAAGCTGTAGTCATGTTGGGGAAATGCCCCTAGAAGCATAACTAATTCCAGAATGAAAAATGCTGCTACAAATCACACTGAGGTTAAATAACACTAAATTCGTAAAGTACTGCCTTGTAGACCGTGTTGTTTTTCCGCAGGGGAAAACAATGTTCACATAACAAAGCAGCAATTAAAAAATGCTTTTGTTCTACACAAACAATATTTTTGTCTTGTGAGTCATTTCTCCAGTGGCCTGTTGTAGTTATGCACAGAACACAACTACTGGGATAGCTGCATTGGAGTCCTTTTTGATGATCAGAGGAAAAGTCTGTAGTTGTAGTAGTTGTTTATTTGTTCCAAATAAGTCTGCTTTGCAGTGATAGCACATGAAACACACAAAACATAAGTTTTTAAGAGAATAGAGTAGATAAATAGAATAAAAATACATAAAAATAAAAGTATAGTATGGTTGCTTGCCTGGGTGGACCTCCTGGACTGCCTAGCCTGCCTGGAACGAGCTTTCCTCTGGGACTCGGACTCTTCATCCCGGACAGGAGTGAGGTATGATCTGCACACACACACACACACACACACAAATAAAGACACTTATGTACTGGCACACAAAAAAAGGCAGGGGAGGAAATGTATACAGTGTTAGGGAGCAAATATCATGGGGCTTGCGGTTAGGAGGCAATGAATGCAACTACGGCACTGAAGCTACTAAAACCTCATTAAGCCACATCCCGTCTCTTCTGTTTGTCTGCAGTGAACATATTTACGCTACATTTACAGGGAGTTCAGCTAAAGCAGTTAGCCAAAGCAGCTTCGCAAAGATTAGAACAGCACACCAAAACACAGACCATTTAAAGCCATTAAGTCATGGGGTCAATTTCAGGGCAAGAGCCTGGCAACAAATATATATACACGTCTCACTCTTAGTCTTGAGCCAGTGACTGACCAAAAGCACATTAAATACTTAAGCTTACTTTTTTATTTGTCAAGCTATCAAGCCTAGACGAGAGTCATGACCCAAAGAGGGGGATTGAGTGGATGCAGAAGCTCCTAAAATAGCGTTTTCTTGAAAAGAACAGTCCTCTCTCTCTCCCCCCAGACCAAAAATATGAACTCATTCATGACGGCTAGCCTCTCAGCCTGTGCTGTCCTCTCGGCGACTCCCTGCCCTTCAGAAAAAGGGCCTATTCCGCAGAGAGCGGCCTTATAAGGAGAAGTCTGCGAGGCAGAGAGAGGGAGAGAAGAGAGAAAAACTCTGCCCCAGCAGGTGGCTCTTCTCAGGCCCTGAGATGAGAGGAGAGGAGAGGAGAGGAGGGGAGGGGAGAAGAGGAGAGGAAAGGAGAGGAGAGGAGAGGAGAGGAGGGGAGAGGAGGGGAGAAGAGGAGAGGGGAGAGGAGGGGAGGGGAGAAGAGGAGAGGGGAGACGAGGGGAGGGGAGAGGAGAGCAGAGGAGGAGAGGAGAGGAGAGGAGAGGAGGGGAAAGGAGCGGAGAGGAGAGGAGGAGAGAGGAGGGGAAAGGAGAGGAGAGGAGGGGCGAGGAAAGGAGGGGAAAGGAGAAAAGAGGAGAGGAGGGGACGAGGAGAGGAGGGGAGAAGAGAAGAGAGGAAAGTAGAGGAGGAGGGGAAAGGAAAGGATAGGAGGGGAGAGGAGAAGAGAGGAGGGGAAAGGAGGGGAGAGGAGAGGAGAGGAGAAGAGAAGAGGGGAAAGGAGGGGAGAGGAGGGGAAAGGAGGGGAGAGGAGAGGAGAGGAGAGGATCAGGGGGGCTGGTGGAGGCAGAGGAGAAACCGGCTCCGCTAGCCCCAGTGGGTAGCCAGTCAGGCAGTTAGACACGCACGCCGAGCAAACAACTCGACACAGAACAGCAGGGTGCCGCTTCTGAGTCATGGGAGAGTCAACAGCCTTATCTACAACAAATATATGCTCGCTTGTGTAACTAAAGGCGTGTGTGTGTCTGTGTGTCAGTCTATGCCAAATCTTGAAAAATGAACTGCATGGGTATCCTTTTACTTCACTAAGAAGTGAGCAAGCATGCTTGTTTGACTGTGTGTCCAGCGCATGGCCACCTTTAGGGTATGATGATTGTGTCCACAGGGAGCCTAAAAAAAGGAGCTAAGCGCACACTACACTAACACACAAGTTCTGCAGATTTGATGCGGTGTGTGTCTAAACGTCTAAGCATTCCATCACCTTACAGGCCCTATTAAATACTTTAAGTGATTTCTATGAAGACTTTTAACCATGTACACACATATACATAGATCTGTAAAAACTGTGCTGTCCTGCACGCCTGTGTGAAGGGTGTTTTTGTTCATTTGCAAATGGGCACAAATCAAGTGTGTGTGTGTGTGCATATGTGGGGTGTGTGTGTATGTGCATATGTATGGATGTGTGTGTGTGTATGTGTGTGTATATGCATGTGTGTATTTGTGTGTGTGTCAATGTGCATAAGTATGCGTGAATATGTACGTACGTGTGTGTGTGTGTCAATGTGCATATCTATGTGCGAATATGTACATACTTGTGTGTATGTGCATACATATGTATGTATGTATGTATGTATGTATGTATGCATGTATGCATGTGTGTATGCATGTGTGTATGTATGCATGTGTGTATGTATGCATGTGTGTATGTATGCATGTGTGCATTTGTGTGTGTGTCAATGTGCATATCTATGCGCGAATATGTACATACTTGTGTGTATGTGCATATGTATGTATGTATGTATGTATGTATGTATGTATGTATGTATGTGTGTATGCATGTGTGTATGTATGCATGTGTGTATGTATGCATGTGTGTATGTATGCATGTGTGCATTTGTGTGTGTGTCAATGTGCATATCTATGCGCGAATATGTACATACTTGTGTGTATGTGCATATGTATGTATGTATGTATGTATGTATGTATGTATGTATGTATGTATGTATGTATGTATGTATGTATGTATGTGTGTATGTATGTATGTGTGTGTGTGTGTGTGTGTGTATGTATGTATGTATGTATGTGTGTGTATGTATGTATGTATGTATGTATGTATGTATGTGTGTGTGTATGCGTGTGTGTATGTGTGTGTGTGTCTAGGTGCATATGTATGTGTCCATATGGATGTGCATGTGTGTGTGTTGGCCCTGGTGGGTGGCTGTGTGTGTGTGTGTGCATATGTATGCGTGAATATGTACTTGTGTGTATGTGTGTGTTGGCCCTGGTGCGTGGCTGACCTGCGACGCTCTCGGCTCTCTGAGCCCAGCACAGAGCCAGTAGTGGAGGTGGAGGTGGTGGTGGTGGATGCAGTGTTGATGGTGGGGATAACCGTGGCCGACTCCCTCTCCTTTTCCTTCTCCTTCTCTTTCTCCGCGCTCTCCTCCGACCAGTACCTGGGAACATTTGCAACATTTTTACATCCTGTAGTGCTAGGAAAAGTGTGAAAGACCCATTTCTCTCCCATTAATTTAGATAGGGTCTTGGCCTTGTTAACCCAAAATAACCACCCGAAGGTGTCACCAAGATGGCTGCCAAAGTGCAGGTACTTGTCTAGAAGGACTTTGGTTTTACTAGGCCTCTGGCAAGAAAGTGTCAGCAAAAACTCAAGAATAACATTTTTTCAGAGGCTTCCCCTCACACTAACCCCACCCCCTTAAAGAACAATTTAGGATTCATGGCTAAAAGCAAGAAAAATTCTATATCTGAAAGTTTCAAAGTTATTAGACTATCTACTAGCAAATGTTAAATGTAGCCTACTGCCCCACTCCTGAACAGCGGGGTTCCCATTACCGGGCCAAACCCGAGCCGACATGGTTGTACCGGTGCTAAGTGGCTTCACACCTTCAGGGGGAGGTGCTAACACGGGCCTACAGGGGCTGTCCTGGGTGCTAGTAGTCTGCGATTTCTGGCCCAACCAAAACGATGGTCCTACTGGGGCTAAAGGGGTCTAGAGGAGGTGTCAAGGTCGGGGCGGCGCCAACATTTGGAAGCAAAATAACGCGAAGATGGCATGAGTATTATCTGCACCTGTATTACCGTTGTTACTGAAGAATATGAAAAAGATAGATCACCAGTTCTGGTCAGCTGAATATATCCGTGCTCTCTCCGTGGTCTGGGCAGAAGACGATATGAATTAAAAAAAAACTACGAGGTTTGCAGAAACGAGGAAGTTGGACATTCAGCGAACAACAGCCCGGCAAATTCGCGAGAAGCATAAAAAACTACGGATATAAAGACATGGTTTAACAAACCAATCCCCCTTCCCCACATAAAATACATCTGAATTGCTTTTACTCAAGCGAGCTTAATTCTGAATTCTCTGTATGTCTCGTGGCTGGTGGGGAATGCTTGGCTGGTAACATTTCAATTGCCCACCGTGATGCGGTGGATTAAATGACTCCTTGTCAAATTAATTGGAAGAAACAAATGACTAGGCTTATAACACTGCCTTGTGTCATTTTAGGCTACTTTTTTTAATGCAGTTTCGCAGTGCTGAAGTGTGCGGCTGCCGACATAAAATCCCAACTTGCCAGTGTCTCTCCTTTACATGCCTTGTGCATGGTAACGTGGTTCTCCGCGGTGACTTCACAGTTAGGCTAACTGTTCTAAATGTGTGTGTCAAGCCAATAGGTCAAAATCACTTGTTTTTCTATTAAATTCATATATATTTACCATTTCCGACCGTTTGGGCTGACGGTGGTGGTACCGTTGGTTTAAAACAAGACTTTTCTTCTTTTAGCAACCGTTGCCATCGGTAAACAAAAGTAATGCAATATAGATGACCTAGCTCATATTTGGCTGATAAAAATTGCAAGTTGTTGATCTAATTAGTATTAAAATTAACTGTTTCAGTCATTGTTATACCTTAAAGTAGCAGTAAATTGTGTCATTTGGCTACGTTTTGTTGGCAGCACTGTGTGGAAATATCCGAATGTGAGACGCATTCCCTAACAAGCATTTGATGCTCCGTGGCCGTCGGTCTTGTTCCATTAAAACATAAGGACGGTGTATTTTTGCTTTATAGCCTATAGTAATATATGGAAATAAATTTGAACATGAACAACATGGAGGACGATCTGCGCCAGCAGAGGTTCCATGGCGTCTATTATCCTCCAAAGAAGTATTTTCAGTCAGAGATATCGGCAGTAGTTGTCTTCGTCGTCTTCTACTTTCTTCTACTGATGCTACTGAATTGCCTGTCTATTCTGCTTGAAAATGGGCTGTATCAGTGACGTTTTCGCAAACGAGGGCGTAACCCAGAGGGTGTAGTAGCCAGGGAGTGTGAACACAACAGCTCTCAGGTCATGGGGCTAGTGCCCTGGGGCTACAAGCACCGAGGGTGGCACCTAAAGGCCCGGGCCGGCCCGGCCCCGGAATGGGAATGCAGCTATTTTAGGCGCCATGCCTGAGGATTTCAGCCCTGAGGATTTCAGGTTGAAGGCCTACCTGCTGGTCAGATTGGTGGAGGTGGGGGTGGGGGACAGTCCTACCTGCTTGGGAGGCTGGTGGAGGTGGGGGAGGGGGACAGGCCTACCTGCTGGTGAGGCTGGTGGAGGTGGGGGAGGGGGACAGGCCTACCTGCTGGTGAGGCTGGTGGAGGTGGGGGAGGGGGACAGGCCTACCTGCTGGTGAGGCTGGTGGAGGTGGAGGTGAGGTATAGTCCTACCTGCTGGTGAGATGGGTGGAGGTGTAGGTGAGGTATAGTCCTACCTGCTGGTGAGGCTGGTGGAGGTGGGGCGGGTGGAGGCAGAGGAGGTGCCGGAGCTCAGGCTGGACAGCAGGCTGCGGTAACCCGTGGGGGAGGTGATGCTGGAGCTCCCGCCCAGGGCGGAGGAGGAGGTGGAGGAGGAGGTGGAGGTGGTTGTGGAGGAGGAGGTGGTGGAGGAGGTGGTCACGGAGTCTTCGTTCCTCCGGCCGAACGAACCGCTACGCACACAAAACGGACGCAAAACACACACTTGTGAGTGAGGGAGGACATGAGGGAGATGGGAGAAGAAATGGGAAGGGGGGAATGGAAGAGCGAGGAAGAGAAAGAGAAAGAGAGCGAGAGCGAAGAACAATCTCCTATGAGTGATGGAGCAGTAAGAAAAAAAGGGAGACGAAGAGAGAGAGAGAGAGAGAGAGAGAGAGAGAGAGAGAGAGAGAGAGAGAGAGAGAGAAGAAAAAGGACCCCAGTTTTAAGCTACCTCTCTTGCAATTCCTTAGTACCATCAGTTGAACATCCCACTGCAGGCCACAATGCATTACCCCCCAAACCACATACACCTCCCTATCCCATCACATCAGTCAGTAAAGGTGATGATACACAGGGCAACTTTTTTAACAATGTTGCCAGGCAACAACATTGCATTACGTACACTCGTAATGTTCTGATTGGGTGATCACAAAAAAGTTACTTGCTGATAATGTAAGTTCTCCTGATAAAAATGTGTTATTACTATTATAACAGGGAAAGCTCCCAAACAACATCTGTAGGTAGCGTTGCTTGGCAACATTGCCTAAAAAGTTGCCTAGTGCATCCTCACTTTAAGAGTTAGATGGACAGTTAGAGAGAGAGACAGACAGAGGAGAGGAGAGATGGCCTGAGATGTGTCAGTAGCAGTCAAGGCTGCCTGGTGGTGGTGCAGGTGTTTCTGTACAGTTAGGGCAGGTGCTCGAGAGGCACTCGCGATTAGCCGAGTCACGTGGGGTCAGAGGGGGAGGAAAGGTTGGAATTATCATTTTTAATATTATTTAATTAGGGAGTTGGGGAGGGGGGGGGGGGTGTTCTTGAGATCTGTTGGTACCTTCGGTGAATGCTGTAAGACTGGTAGTAGGACGAGGCCTGCCAGGGTTTAGTGTTACAGGTGTTAGGGTCCAGGCTGGAGGCCGAGGGGGACTTGGCTGGCACGTCCCGCGTGCTGCCGCTCCGGCCCAGCGCTAGCGTGTGGGACGTGCTGGCGTGCGGGAAGCATGGGGTGGGTGGTTGGGAGGTGGGGGTGAGGGGTGAGGTAGGGGTCAGGAGAGGGGGGGGGGGGGGGGGGTAAGGAAGGGAAGGGGAGGGGGAGGAGCGGGCAAGAGAGGCGCATTAGCTGAACAGCACACACACATACACACACACACACATATATATATGCACACATATATATTCAACGAAAATATAACTACAAACTCACATACATACACACACACACACGAAAAAGTTATCCACATTCATTCAGATACACACGGCAGCAAAAATATGCATACACACCAACATTGCCACATATACAGTAAAAAAATATCAAACTGCAGTAACACACGCATTAGCAAATAAAACATCACATTACAGAAAAATAAACATTTAAAGCTCTGCCGCAGTTGTGCCTGCTGGGCTGTCCTCCATCGCTTAGCTAACAAGAATGTATGTAGCATGCTTTTAGCACAATATAATGGCCTTTACACAGTATAGGTGCGTTAACTATACGTTACTTGTATGCATTAGCTGTAAAGGACTGCGAAGCAGGAGAACTGCAGCTTCTGGCAGGGCTTTGCAGTGGGCAAGGGGTGTGTACGGCATGGGACTCAACCTGACTAGCATGGGCATGGGACACAACCTGACTAGCTCCATATATAAGCACGCGCATGCATTATACCGGCACTGCATTATAACAGCTTTAGCCATAAATATTACAATGACGTTACATTAGTCAAAAATAAAACATAAATCTATACCTACTAACGAAAACCCCAGGAAGGGAACACATGATTGTGTACAACCTTGACTACAGCTAAAACGAATTCAGATTCTTCTGAATTATAACATGTTAGTGCTATTGGTTGCGACTAGCCTGGAGTTAGCTTGCGACAGACGGGGAAGGGGGGTTACGGAAAGGGGTGAAATCTACACTGCTTGGAGTGGAAAGCAGTTTACAGGTGATGAGGTACTAGAGGGAGACGAAAAGAAGAACATGCTGACATAGGGATCAGATGAGATCTCTTGTTAACGGGAAGGTCAAGGCAAGGCTAGCACTATGAACGAGCCTTCATATACTCAAATAGTTAAGCACTGAGACCACTTCTCATTGAGACAGGTAATAATATGCTGTTAAAGGGGAAGATGGGTAGAGCCCAGGGTTGTCTTAAAGGGGAGGGTATGGCGAACAGAGCCCAAAGTTCGGTGAAGTTGGAGCCTGAAAGTAGGATGAGGTTATTAGGGTTCCCTCCACGGAGCTGAGGGCTAACCTGCGCTGATAGCTGGGGGTTCTGTTCGTGGAAGCGGTTCCTTCACTGTTCTTCAGGTCATCGTCCCAGCGCCTCCTGGTGTAGGAGCCACTGCGTACCAAACTAGCAGCAGAATCCCTGGGAAACCAGAACCTCACAATAGAACCCAGGTGCTCCACACAGTTTTCAAACAGGTCACCTCTTTTCAAACGCATACTGGGCAAAGACCCACGTATAGCTCAGCCCTGACTCGTCTGAGATGAAGTCATAAATTAGGCTATGGTATACATCCTAGATATAAGAATACCATTACCTTACTTGCTAATTGTAGGCATTCCTTATCTAGCACTCATAACACATAATGCAATCCTCATACAAACATGTACATAGATGTCAGTTTGCATACTGCAAACATATTCTCCAAGTCACTTTAAATATCACTGTCTGTGGACTATATTGTCGTTTTCTCTTGTGTATTGCTTGTATTATGCTACATTACTAATTGTATTTAGAAGCTACAACTATTTCATTGTCTAAAAATGTGTTTTCACAATAGGGTAGTGTGCTGGGCGACTGGGCGTGTTTTCGTGACACACACAACACTGGGCGACAGTGTAGCGAGCGGCTGCGTAAGCCCACAAACGCGTACACAAACACACACTCAAAGCATGCAAAGTGCTGAGGGGCCGTGTGTGTGTGTGTGTGTGTGTGTGTGCTGGGCCACACAGACGTGGGCAGCAGTTTGTGCTGTAGTTGTTCAGGACAGGGTCAGTTTCAGGACAGTGACCATTCTGTCAACCACTGTTCACTCGCTCTCTTGGTTTCTCTCGTTCTTTTGCTCTCTCTCTCTCTCTCTCTCTCTCTTTCACCTGTTCTCCTTCTCGTCGATGTCGGATGTGCTGCCCAGCCTCCTGGGGATGGTGGGAGCTACGTAGGCCAGGCGGGTCTTTTCCTTCTCCTGTTTGGAGGGTGGGGAGGAACAACAGTTAAGTTCATGTTTTACACCCAGCGAATTCCATGATTACTATTACCAATGCACCACTCAAACTGCGGTGACCGGAAATTACCGCAAGGGACAGCCTGTATAAACAGTCTTTTTAATAAACAACCTGCATACTTTAAAAAATTCTCAACGCCTCGTTTTTAAATGTCAGGGGTCTTGTTATACCACCAAGCACATGTGGAGCTACTTTGAGCTTTTTTAATGATTTAAAAATAGCAATGCCTTCAAGCTTCCTCCGTGCCATGATTACTAGCATGGTGAGCCTTTTTGACAACAATAAAAACAATATAGTTCGGCATGCAGCAGACTAGAGTAGTTTTGCTCATCAGCAAACTCGTTATGATGTCTTCACATACAAGTTCATTTTACACCGAATTTCTCCTTTAAGTACTGTCTGTGGAAAAAAGACCTTTAAAATAATAATAAAAAAGGCTATATAAGCCTTAACCTTGAAACTGAACTGTACAGTGCAAAAAAAAAATGAACACTTTCCCCAATATTCCTCATCAGGCTTGCTCACGACCTTGCAAACGACCTCTTTTTGACCTCCAAAGTACCGCCTCTCTGTAGCTCCGCTCGACTGACCTTCTCCTTGTCCTTGTTGTCCAGCGAGGAGGACAGGCGAGGGCTGGACGCGGAGCGCATGACGCCGGCCGTGTCCTTCTCTTTCTGCGCCTCCTTGGTGGCCGTGATCTCGGCTAGGGCACCGTAGCTGCCCGTCTTGCGCAGGCCAAGGCGCCACGAGGCCGGCGACTCGTCCTTGCGGTCCTCGTCCTTGGGCGAGATTTTGCCGCTGGACGGGGCGAGCTGCAGGGTGAGGAGGAGGGTGGGGCATGAGGCCGATAGGTGGTGGAGGTTTTGGGGGAGGGAGGAAGGAAGGAGGACAAAACACAGATCAGATTTGCAGCAAAGCCAGAAGACATGGTGTGGATGAACGTGACAACAAGTGATTACGACTGGACAGACGTTTTGTGATTATTACTGGGCGGGGGAAAAAGTGAAGTCTTGGGAGTGGGGGGCAGAGCAAGGTGGGTGACAGAAGGGATGTGTTTTTGCGAGAGGTGGAGAAGGACCGTCTCCATCTCTCTCTCCCTCCCAGACATCATGGGAGAAGCCAAGAGGGACGGCTCTCCCTGGTGCTCATCTTACGAAGCGGACAAGCAGCAGGAGGCAGGAGACAGGAGGAGAGACGCGGGCCCACTGTCGCGTGAGGGGGGTTTGTTGGATCACAAGCATGCTCTGGGCACAGGACAAACACATCCCTCAATCACATTTGCAGAGTGGTGACCGAGTGCAAACACTCAATTCAGTTTTGTGAGAACCACACTGTCCCAGCCATCCTCTAAAAAGTGTACATGGATGGCGGTTGGACAACTGTTCAGACAAATACAGATTTTAGTTTTGTTAGCTGTGGGCAAGACAGTAAAACAGTATATGGATCTCTCCATCCCACACAACTTTGGCAGGATGCCCAACTCAATGCCAATAACGCAGTGAAGTCACACGGGCCGGACACACAGCAATGCAGAGCAGAGACGGGCACAAGGGTGGTGCCGGTGGGGAGGTTTGCGTGTCTCACAGTAGCATCGGCAGCGAAAACAATAAAAAACAAAACAAAGCGGCACAGACAACCACAGACAGTGCAGACACCGAGGCACAATGCACCAGTCAGAAACCCATGCAGAACACAGAAGACACCCACTGAGATCGGGGGAAGGGACTGGGGAGGTAAAGGGGTTAGCGCCATCTTGGAATTTTCATACTGGTCATCACTGAAAAGATTAAAGGTTAAAAAAAAAAAAAAAAACGGACATTGGACGGCACACGGGCTTCAGATATATAAGGGGGTTTAGGACGATGGTAGTGTTGGTAAGGAGGGTAGAGGGGTCGGGGGGTGGGGGCAAACATCTCTGAAACACACCGATGCCTCACCATAGGTTTTTTGGGCACAAGAGAAATGCCAGTTTTGCGCAAGCCTTGACGCCACAATGCAGGACAGCCGGGCTCCGCCACGGGTGAGAGGGGAGTAATTAACTCAGACTTTAAGCCAACCCAAAACAAGAGCAACCGAGAGAGAGAGAGAGAGAGAGAGAGAGAGAGAGAGAGAGAGAGAGAGAGAGAGAGAGAGAGAGAGAGAGAGAGAGAGAGAGAGAGAGAGAGAGCAAGTAATAGATAGATGGTGAAGAGTTGGACAGAGACCAAGACAAACAGAGATAGAGATCAAGAGAGAGAAAAAGACAGAGACAGAGAGAGAGAGAGCGCGAGCGTGTGAGAGAGAGAGAGTGAAAGGGTTGGACAGAGACAGAGAGAGTGTAAGAAAGAGAGACAGGGAGAGAGAGAGAGAGAGGGAGAGACGGAAAGAGCGACAGGAAGAGAGACAAAGTGAAATGTTGGGGAAAAGAAAAAGAGAGAGAGAAGAGAAATGAGCGAAATAAAGAAGCAGCAGCAGCAGCAGACACTTCATGGGTCAGACAGCAAAAACAGGGAAGGGCAGATTCTGAGACAGCACAATACTGAGTGATGACAAGAAAAATATGGAGAAATAGAAACAGAAAACAGAAACTGAATGTGCAGGAGGGGGAAAAAAAGAGAGAACTGAAAAAACAACAGAGACATGTATGCCTCAAAAACACATCATTACTTCGGCTGGCAGTCACAGGACCCCAGGGATTGTGTAGCATCATTTTATTCTACCTTAATGTGCTATAGAAATAAAACGATTCATCTATGGAAATTTAGAATAAGCCCACAGGGCGGTCCCAAAATACCTAGACAATGTGGTGTGCTGATTCTGTACTTGAGGCATAGACAAATAAAGAAAAAGACAAATATCACTCCCTGCCGAGGAAGAGAGAGGAAAACATGGGATTTCTCTGTGATTCATGGTGGTATAATGTTGTAGGTATTATATCTACCCATATCTATGGTTCATCGTGAACATGATCTTTTGCACTGATAAAAGTCTCAGGACCGAAAACATTTTTTTGCAGACCACTAGGTAGCATTTTTTGGTGGATTAAAAATCTTATATCTTTACATTGGCAAGTACTGCGCCAGTTCTATTTTCGATAAAAGGAAAACATAAAATTACCCTGATTTGGTTGGATGGAGGTGCTGAAAAATGACAGTGCTTGGTGTGTGTGTGTGTGTGTGTGTGTGTGTGAGAGAGAGAGAAAATGGAATATGGACCTAGAGGAAAGTTAATTTCTGCCGAGCTCTTGCCGTAACGCCATTACACAGGCCATTTGAGGAGAGTCAGAGCGGAATAGATAGGGGGGTGAAGCCGTTTCTCCCAAATAAAGGGATCAGCATGTCAAGCAGTAATATAGAGCTTTCCATGATCTGCTCCAGCCTCTGATCCTATCATGCCGAGCCAAACAATTCAGCTATTTATTCCTTTGTGTCCTTTCCTTGTAAAAAGAAAAGCAAAGCAAAAAAATCCAACTTGTCAAAAAAAAAAAAAAAAGCATTTGCAACTTATATGCGCATACACAAACACACACACACACACACACACACAGACGTATGTAAACTGGTGTTGTGGCCTATAGATGCACATGTACACAATGATGCTGGTGGTGGCCAGTGCAGCACACACACACGCACACACACACACGCACATAACACAGAGGAGGAGGATGGGGGGGGGGGGGCTTGTTGGCAACATCACAAAAACGAATGCACACGTCAATGACAGTGACAACGACTCCTCCATTCACAATCAAGAGACTTGCCTCCTCCGCAGCGCTCTCCACCACGGATGCAGAGGCCACCGTCTCCTGCAGGGGGCAGCAGACACACAGGAAAACCGGTGCTTGTGGGTGCCATTTTAAGAGCCGCCTTTTTTTTTTTTTTCCTTTCTCTCTCTTTGCTTTTTCTTTTTTTTTGTTGGCCACTCAATGGGCCTGGCAAGTGCAGAGGCCCCAGACTGCTTAGCTTAGTGCTTCTGAGTAATACCTCACATCATTTACTACCAGGAAACTCATCCACCCCTCACCCCTCCCCCCTCCTCTCTTTCCCTTCCTCTCTCTAATCTCATCATCTCCCCCTCATCGCAAAGACTTACAGTACAAGCCGTTACAAGAGACTGAAACTGTTCAGTATACATGGCAGTGTGGAACACAAAGAAGGTTCCTGCTTTGGTTTAAGACCCTTTGCACTGCATAAGCATGTTTTAATGAAAAGTTTCAAAAAAGTGTCACGACACCAAAGGGACTATTTGTGGCCATCTTGCTCATGTCACATCTTGGCCACAGAGACAATCACAAGGCATAACTGAAGGGCTTGCTGCAGATGTGTGTAACTGTAAACGCCTCATCTCTTACAATAAACCCTTTGAGGCGAGAGATAATATTAACATAACTTTAGTAACAGTTGTCAAATAAAATATCCCTTCCACCCCCTTAAACAAATGACAATTCAAAAGCTATGAAATCTTGCTGGGGCCATCTGTAAACCTGTCGAGGGAAGTGTATGAGGAAAGGGAAAAGAGGAGGGGGGGCGGGGGTTAAGGGGCCGTACCTTCTTGACGGGTGAGGTGGGGGTCACCTGGTTGGTGGGGCTTGTCGGGGAGGTGATGGTGACACTGGTAGGGGCACTGGTGACACTGGTGCTGTTGGTGTTGCTGGCCGGCGCGGCCGGTTTACTTTTCTCTGGAGGGGGAAAATAACACACAGGGTCAGACTTGGGGAAACATTTTATATTCACACACACACACACACACACATACACAGACAAATAGTGTTGATCTGGAATAGGGTGCCTATAGTAAAATGGATGTCAAACTTGCACGCTCACACACATAATTCCACATCTCTACAAACACATAATATACTAGGCTAGGTGCTCATAATGAACAGGATGTCACACCTGTGCACATTTAAATGTCAACTTCAAAATTATAAAATAATTAATAAAATGTTTGTTATGACAAAGTGTGGGGAATGCACCAACCGGCTTCATTTTCAGACTCTGAGTCCTCCTCCTCCTCTTCCTCACTAGAACAGCTAGACTCGTCCTTCTTGCCCTCCTCCTCCTCATCCACCTTCTCTGGCTCCAGGGTTTCGATGCGTGGCGCAGTCTTCTCTGGCTCCAGCAGGAGAGTCTCTTTGCTGCGAGTCCAGCAGACACACACACACACACACACAATACAATACAATAAGGTGAACATGTACTGACCCACAGCTCTGTTTAAGCATAATAATACAATCAACCTCTGCTAGACTCAGACAAGGGCATAACTTCAGGATGTTAGAGGGATTAGAGAAGAAGAAAAAAAACAGATACTAAGAGTGGAACCAAAAATTGCATATTTTCCAAAACAGTCACTCAACCAACCATCTCATGTCTAACAGGTGGACGCCATTTACCTCTTTATTGGTTTCAGTGACTGATTGTTATCCCCAGTGGTTGTAGTTTCTATCAAAGGTGACTTCTTCACATCCTTCTTCTCGGTCATAAGCTGAAACATTACAGAACAGGTTGTTCGATTTAAAATGAACCTCTCCACTCTCCATGTAGGCGTCTCCATCAATAATCCACATCATTCTCTCACTGGTCAATTGATTATTTTCCATAAAGACAAGGACACCGCATTCAAGAAAGCAAACAGAAAACAAGGCAGGCCTACCAGGTCCTGTTTCTTCTGGAGCTCCTCTAAATAGCCGAGGACGTCCTCGTCGGCTACATCAAACGCTGTTTGACCCTGAGGGCAGAGGCAGAGCATTCTCCACATTCAAGCCTTCACCACTGCATACAGCCAGCTGGGCTAACATACATTCGCATGTGGGGGGGGGCTTACAGAGTGACACATTGGCCTCGCACAGAAATTGCACGCAATTCATTCGTTTCATGACCAACAAAGGCAAGATAACCTGGCAGTGTCACATCATTATTAATGGTTTAAGCTCTCTGCTCAAGGACGTGTACACTATATATTTCCCGAGTCAAACACTGGAAACTGTCTAACCGAGGCTTAACCACCAACCACAGGAGTGTTTGTGGCTGACTTGCCTCAGCATTAGTCTAATTTTAAATATTAGAAATATAATTTTAAAAACTCTAAATATAATTTAGTTTACATACATATAATTTTAAAAACACTTCATATAATTTTCAACAACCAGAATTAAATGAATGAAGCATGTACCACTTTATTGATGACCTCCATGTCGCACAGGTGCTCGACTAGTATTCTACACGCTTCCGCCTTCCCCCAGTGGGCAGCAGCGTGGAGAGGAGTCCAGCCGTCAAAGTCTTTAATATTTACATCATACCCTGCCTGGATTAAAAGCCTGCAAAAACACACACACAAGGTGCAGGGGTAAACACAAGAGGAAACCATAAGATGAGACCAAACATGATTTTGTTTGGATGTGGGTGCTACTTTCTACACTTGAAAGCAGATGGTGAGGGCCTAAGCTTCCACTGACTATGTACGTCACCACATCTTTTCACTAAGAGGGAATCAGGGTATAATAAACAACATTAGTACGCAGAGTCAGATGACTAACAAATTTGATAAACAATACGCATAAAACAGCTCTGTTTGGCAAATAAAACAAGACACAAAATGGTTAAGAGTATTGCATCTTAGACATCTTTCAGTACACTGCTCTTTCAAACATTTTGTTGTCTTCCCCTGCCAAAATCTGATGCAAAAGAACACAGAATACCGTAATTGTGTAAAACCAAGAGTGCAGGCCTTATGCACGTCAATGCACACATAGGGAAGGGCAATGCTGCTTCATTCGTCACTCCAGTTGTGGAGTGGTGCTAGACTTGCTGGCCCCCCTCCCGGTGCCAGATGGACAGGGCGCCTCAGCCGGGTTTGTTTGGCAGTCGGTCAGTACCGGTTGGCAAAGCCTTTCAAAGGCAGCAATGATAAACGAGAGGCGCGCTATGAAAAACACACCTATCTGCCTGCCTGCCTAAGTGCAAATACCCTCCATCCTCACAGCTTACAAGGCAGATCACAGGCTGGGGGGGGGGATGACAGCCTTATTATGGCCATCGTCTCCATCCGCCACTTGCTCTGCTTGTCATTACGCCCAAAATACATGCAAGCGAAATGTACCGCTTTCTCTCCACTTGCTCTTACCGAACGTACCGAGCGTCAGTTGAAGATATTTATATATCCTTATAAACGGCAATGATTTTTATGATTCTGGCACGTCAATATAATGTTAACCAACGGCACTGTTTAAAATTTTATGTAAGTCCGTTTTTAAATGTTTATCTCTCCGCCTGCCGCCTTCCAACTGAAAAGTCATTTGAAACGATGTCATTGGTTACCACTCGGCAAACACCGCTCCTCATTTGCATAAAGTTCAGCAGAGCATAACTTTTCGCCCGCCTCGCTGATCTACGTCACCACCTGCCGCCTCCCAACTGAAAAGAATGGAACGTTTTGCTTCGCCCGCTTGCATGTATTTTGAGCGTTACAGTCAGCATGCGAAGGAGGAGGACGGGCTGAAGGGCTTTCATTTTAAACAGAGCGACAAGGTGGATTTATGGGCCCCGCTCTGGCCGGCGGGCGAACTCACTTTAAAACCTCGGTGTACCCCTTGGCGGCGGCGACGTGCATCGCTGTGCCCCCCGACTTGGCGTGCCGCACGTCGCTGATCTGCCCGCTGTTGAGCCACTGCCGTGCGTCGCGCAGCATGATCCGCTCCTCCTCTTTTCTGGCCGCCTCGATGTCCACTCCTGGCAAGGCAAGACAAGGCAAGGCGTGTTTATTTGTCTAGCGCATTTCATACACAACGCCAATTCAATGTGCTTCACAAAAATATAAGCAAAGGACAATATGTAAAAGCATAAAAGATAAAGTAAGTGTAAAAGCATAAAAGGTAAAATCAGTATGCGGTAGATAAAAGATCTAAAAGCATAAAAACCACACAAAATAAGTACAAAATTAGTAGAAATCATTAACAGAAATCATCTGAAAACATTTTGGTCTTAAGTCTAGATTTCTGGCAAGAGAAAGGTAGAAAAAAAAAGATGGAGGGCAAAAGGTTTGGGGGGTGTGGAGATGAGAAGGGGAGGAGGGAAGAGGAAGAGGAAGAATAGACAGTCGGTCAGGCACCGAGGTTTAGCATCTTCTTTACAGCCCTACAAAGCGGGCCGCTTCAACAAAGGCCAGGAAACATGCATGATATTTTTACTGAACCTCGGGGAGCTGTGAAGTGTTACGGGGAAACGTTGGAAAAAATGAATCAGAAGGCCCCGAGGCACGCTTCACTCCACTTTGCTGAAATGTAGGTCTACACCGTTTGTCAGGCTGTCAGGCTGGTTTGTCAGATGTTACACTCCCAGTTTGTGTGTATGTGTGTGTGTGTGTATATGAGAGAGAGAGACAGAGAGATAGAGAGAGAGAGAGAGAGAGTGTGAGTGTGTTAGTGTGTGTGTGTGAGAGAGAGAGAGAGAGAGAGAGAGAGAGAGAGAGAGAGAGAGAGAGAGAGAGAGAGAGAGAGAGAGAGAGAGAGAGAGAGAGAGAAAAAGAGTTTGTGTGTGTGTGTGTGTTTTAGGGATTGGTGCCAGGGTGCAAGGAGGGGGGCTCGCTGCACAGTCTCGTTTGCGAGCGATCACAAAGGGATGAGGCAGTGACCACTGAGAAAGCCTTACAGTGCAGAAATCTGACCTGGCGAGGCATACAGCTGCTGCTGCCCCGCTCTCTGTATACCGTACTGAGACTGGAGTCAGCAGTCTAAGGCATTTGGCTTGCATCAGATTAATACGTATTATGGGAGAAACCAAATGCCAACCATTGAGTAATCAAAGATTAAGTAAACAGGCACAACTCCCTTAAAATTCTAAGATATGGCCTTATCGCGGCACAAAAGGGAGGTCTGTGAAGATAATCCTTCACGGCAAAATTTTTGTGTTTTGTGTTTTTTTTCCCCCCCTGTTCTACAAAACGAGCACCTTCTCCTTCACTTCTCATTCCAACAGCAGTCCCAGAAGATCTGGGAATCTGGGAATTTTTTGCGTGCAGTAGCACTCCACTCCACTCACGCTAGAGGGAGGCTGTGAGAGTCTGACCTCATTTCCCTCTCTCTGCCTGGTTCGCTCGCTGACTTCTTTTCTTTCCCCCCTTTTCAAAAACTGCATTTTGAAAACACAGTTTCTCCACTATTTGCTTTTCTGCTCAACGAGGGGAACACACAAAAGAATTTAAGTCGACAGGTAAGTCTGGTAAACTAGGTCAATGGGGCTGTGCTATATATGGTTGTCGCAGGTTCAGGCATGCGTCGTCTTGTCCATCACAGACTGTGCCGAGGGCTTAAATGCAGGTCGTCTGGCAGCTGCTGAGAGGCAGCGCCTTCTGCCTGGAATTGACCGTGCAGAACTGCATAAACACACCAAAGCCCTGTGGGGCCTTCAGACAACTTTTAAGCTGCAGGTACAGTACCAAATGCATTTCTGACTCTTGCCTGGGTAACTGACTTTTTTGGAATACATTAGGATTTGTGCCCAAACACAGCCCCGCCCCACTCCCACCCCAATAAAACTAAAAGAGGGTTTAAAAAAAAGAACCAGGGCATATCAAAGTTTTACATCCATTTGGAAAAAAGGCGGGAAAAAGGGGGAAAGGAAAAGCTTTCAGGGCAAATTGCTGGAGACAGCAGTGACACACAAACTTCTGAGGAAAACATGTACATATAACCAAAGCAAATATTTTGAATAATAGGATGAAAACAAATCCATTTCTTCAGAAATCACCCACTCTTACACTGAACCAACCAACCAACCAACCAACAATGCAATCACTGGCATTAACTCAATGACATTTAACGTGTGGATTTTACTTCAATACAACTTGGAGAGCAGCGTTGCGGTAATAACCTGTGGCGATTCTGAAAGCAATTCCAGTTGACTGTCAGGTTGGTTAGGGAGTGGTTAACTTGTGTGAGGTTACGGGCCCTCTGCCAAAAGCAGGGAGCTGAGGGAATGATAGGGACGCCGTTCTGTCAGCTAAACATTCCTGCATGAATTCAACTGACAGAGCAAGGCTTGTGCATACTATACACTTCAATCGTGGGAAGAAATTCAAGTAGGGAAAGGGGGGGGGCAAGGAATGCTCTGATACAAGTCATTCTTCTGTGAGACATGAGGTGCTCTCAAAGTCTGCCTTGAAATTCCTAAACAAACAGCCTTACTGTACTAAACAGATTCAGAGAAACATGAAAAGTTACTATTACAACTAGCGCAACAATCAATATTGGCTTTCTATATCAATATCACACTCTTTTCCAAGAGGCTTTATTCAGGGAAGAATCTGTGGGCGTCAAATGAGAATGATGCTTTTCCTTGTGTTCCCTTGCCAGCACACGCTTCTCTCTCCTCTCTCTCTTCTGGGCTAAATGAATGCATCGAACTAAGCTGTAGAGACGAGCCCAGGGCTGGATCAATCCCGCTCAAGCCCCCAAATGAGGTCAGAGTTCAAGCCCCATGGTACGGCGTTTACAATGCTCACAGTAGTAGCCATGCCCTTTTGCTTCCATCCATGTGATGTCATTACAGTGGATAACTCTGTGTGGCCATAATGGTTTCAATTAGTCCCTTTATTCCACAGTCATGGCCAGCCTGCACCCAGCACTGTGGGAGTACAGTCAGTTATTTAAAAAAAAAGAATAAAACATTGAGAGAACCACTGTTGGAAGGCTAGTAGGCAAAATGGCACTCGTACCATGAGGTTACTCGTCGCCCTGGCAAACAAACGACTCTCTAAATGCAGTAGTTGGCCCTCATCGGCCCTGTTCTCTGTGGTGGTCAGTAAGTCACGCCTCTTGTTGTCTTTCATGCCATTAGCGCACTTTGTTAGAACAGAACGTCATAATGACCTTTTTTTCTTTTCTGAATCACAATGGGCACCATTACTGCAAGTAACAAGCAAAACAGGTAAAACAAAAGTCTGCAGCCAGAGCACTGGGGAACATGCTGGTTCTATAAAAAGCAGGAAGACTAATTGACCTCCACGAGACCACAAAATAGCAGCCCTTTCGGATAATCTGGCCCAAATTCAAAGCTGGTTTTACAGCAGAACCTTGCACCCTGGGCCAGTGCATAAAGGCATCCCTGTGAAAATAAACAGACAAAAGCCAGCGAACCAAAAGCTGACTGATAATCAAGCCCTTTCTGCCACAGGGACAAAAGGAGCAGCCTTTGGATGCATCCAATCCACATTAAAAATAACAAGAAGGAAATTTAACAAACAAGCAGACTAAGAAAAGACCTTGAAAATAAAGCAAAAGTTTACAGTGTGGGAAAAGGCCTCCTTGTCGCCACATTTAACAAGATACTCAATCATGGCCACGGATGGGGGGGACGGGGTAAGAAACAGGCTGTTGTCCTTTGTGGCGGAGTCACGAGAGCTTACTCTGCTCGACACACAGGCCCTCTTGGCAGGCCCTCCAGACCTATTGAGGGGAATGGGATGGACTAAGTTGTGTTGGAGTGATGGAGTGTTGTGTTGTTTTTTTTTTATGGGTGTAGGATGGCAAGAAGCCCAGTCACCTGACCTCCGCAGTGGTGTCCCACTACAATGGGGGGTAAAGGTCGAGTGGGTCGGTGGGGGGCATTGTGGCCCATCCTGGATGAATTGAACCCCACGGCTGGGGTCTCGCTCAGCGTGGGGCAGAAGAGTGGACAGGCAAATTGCATTACAGGCTCAGAGGGCATTACACAACAGGCATTATGTAACAACACCTCTGAGTGTGGAGAATCTCATGGGCTCTCTCTCATGTTGTGATAGGACCAGCAGCGGCTGCAGCAATGCAATCAAGCTCTATATGGGCGTATTTGATACTCACTGTTTGGTTTCAGTCTGACACATAAATATGCATTCACATCAAATACACTTGCATCAGTCAGACCCAAGAACCCTCAGTCTTCACCCTTTTAACAACAATCTCATTGGTACACGGTAGCAGATGGAGCTTAAAAAAAAATAAAAAATCTATCTCTTGTAATTCTGTGAATGCTGCCGTACAAAGGGTATGGCTACAGTGACGTTTGTCTTTCAGCACAGGATACAGGGTGGTTTCAAGCTGCACACCGCAGCCAACTCCACCTCGAATCCACACTGTGTCCGTCAATCGCCACAAATAAAACCAGACAGCTGCCCCTGGCCGAGATGTGCCAGATGCCCTTTGGGTGTAGGTTAAGCCGCGGCAGTTACATAATACATTTTTAAGGAACGCTACATGCTAACTAACAGCAGGCTGGGAATATTATCGCCGCATCCCCAGCTGCCTAGTAAAAAAAACCCTCCAGACTGGCTGAGTGTTGAGGGATCTGCGTCGAACACAGCAGACCAAACAAACCTCTTCCTAAATCCCATAGCCGGTGCCCTTGACTCCTTCCGACACACGGAGGGTCAGGTTCGGGTTTCTTCGGGGAGCGTGGCCTGGCTCCTGTGCTACGCCCGCTTACGGCGCTCGATCTGTGCAAGTTGTGACAGACGGAGAGCGCCCCTTCCCTCCGCGTTTCTCAGAGGAAACCTGAGATGGCAGCTTGAGGGAGTCTTATTTTAATGCAGGGATTTACAACTCCCACCGCTACCTACACACACAGGAAAATTTTAAAATGTGTATGCATGAGGTGTCTGTGTGTGTGCACGCTTGTGTGTGTTTATTGCATAACATTTCCTTGAACAGCACTAGGGGGTTGTGTAGGTGGTGTGTGTGTGTCTCTCTGAGCGCTTTCTAGCAACGTCAAGTGGTCCAGCAGTCAGTCAGCGCCTGAATGTCCTCCTCCCACACAGACACATAGACGGTGAGGGACAAGTGTAGAAAGGCCATGGCAAATGAGCAGGCTCAGCCCCCCCAGCCACGTCACAAAGTCCACGACTGTCGGTCTCCCACCACTTCAGCTCCACGAGGAGAGGAGTCCTACAGGGCCCTGGGCCATCGCCGCATGACTGAACAAAGCCTCTCGGCCGACGGCGCGGCTTCCATTTCACGAACTCAAGAATGGTCGCGGCCAAAAATAGAAAAGGCCTTTCCATCCAGTTTAGTATCATCATCATCACAAAAGGGCCAAAGCGAAGTGGATCACATTTCCCTCCCCCTCCCCCTCTCCCCTCCCCTCCCATAATGCAACTCTGTCCAAGTAAGCAACCAAGCAAGAGTGGAATTGGGAGCTGGGTGGGTGGAGGGTCATGCCGTTGTTGCGTTCACTTGATTTATTAAAGCCTGGATGACGGCACACACATGACATACCTGGACATGAAGTACACAGAGTGGCATAACAGCAGGATTAGTGAGGATGAAAGGGAGAAAAAAGGGGGAGTTATGTCAGAGAGCAAAAGGTAAAAAGGCAGAGAGAGAGAGAAAGACAAAAAAGGACAGAGAGAGAGAGTGACAGAGAGAGAGAAAAAGACAGAGATGGAACTTGTATTCTATGCTGCTGGTGTTTGCTGAATGCTGACGCACTGGAAGGCTGCCAAGGCCTCTCTGTCTGATATGACTGCAGGGTACAGTGGCCTGGCTGCACACACTATCATCCAGTGCAAACAGGACCCACCCCTGTCACTTCCTGGGTATCAATTACCAAAGCCCTGAACAAACGTGTCACACGCGCACGATAAAGTCACACAGTGCTACGGCAGTCCTGTCGAGGGTTTGAAGAATCGCCCAACGTTGTAGTGGTATTAATCTGCTCTCACCTATCTGAGGTATCTGTGCATCTGTCAGAAGGAAGACATACAGCCTTCACAAGGGAAAGCTGGTTAACATCCGTGTGTGTGTGTGTGTGTGTGTGTGTGTGTGTGTGTGTGTGTGTGTGTGTGTGTGTGTGTGTGTGTTAGGTGGGGGGAGGGCACCTTGCCGGTTGATCTCATTCTGCAGGAGCTCCTCCATGGCCTCCTCTTCAGCGATGTCCAATGGCGTCTCGCCTTCACTGTTGACCACGCCCACACTTGCACCCTGGCTGATTAGATACCTGGAAAGGCAGAAGCACGGGGTTAGCGCGGACGGGCTCAATTCACTCAATCGCACAACCATGTTAAAGGAGTTCCTGGAAAGCAAAACAAACAGCTGATAGCGAGGAGAGTTATTTATCCATCTGTCTTATGCATTCATTTAGTTAGCTAGTTAGTTAGTTAGTTAGTTAGTTAGTTAGTTAGTTAGTTAGCTAGCTAGTTAGTTAGTGTGCTATTTAGTTAGCCTTGCTTGTTTAGTCTGTATTTTCATCCATTTACTATGCTGTGTCCGCTGGAACAGTATCAGAACATTCCGATAACTGAGGCAAGCGTTTGGCAAACTGCTCGACAGTGGCTGCGGGTAGCTAAATGACGGGCTTTGTCTGCTGATCAATAAAATGCATACCATAACACTGCCGGCATGTGTTTTCCCGTAAATTACTGGTTAGCCGTTTGTGCCGACACCGCTGAGCGTATCATTTGGTGAAAGAACAGTGGAGTTGCTCCCAGGGGCACACTAAGGCGAACCGTTTGACCTTAGGGTACAAGAGGCCGACATCCATGACTTCAATGACCCCATAGAGGCCCCAGGAGGTCGTCAAATCTTCATTACCGTACAGACGCGATTAGAAACATGACTACACATGCCTTCAATGCTCAGCTGCTCACAAATTACTCGACCCAGCGCAGCATAACAATCCTTTCAGCCTATTTTAAACAAAGCATGCCTAAAACTGTCTTGCTGTAAAGCCTGGTCTCTAAAAAGTTTTATGTATTTAGTTATTTATTTATTTTAACTGAGCACTAGTAGCCATCAAGAAGGGAACGCAGATGTTGACTGAGGCTGCAAGCAATTAGTCTAGTCACCGACATTGGGAGCAAGCAGCCCCCATTTTCGCTTCGGGGATGCATCACTTTTTTTTAAAAAACAGACTTCTCAGAGGATTCCCCATAACAACTCCCCCAAAAGCCAGGGTCCACAAACCGAAGGTATACATTTTATCACATTAGCGTTCAGCCAAGCCTATTTCAGGGTTCCTTTACAAGTCCCACAGGCTTTGTGGTTGGTGGTCCACCCTGATTGGGGAAAGGCTGTGGTATTGGTATTCGGGCTTTTGAAGGATTCTGGTCGCTGCTTTTCCAGCGCTTCCCATTTCTCCAGCTTAAGCTAGAGAGAGAGAGGGGAGTAGCTAACCCAACATGCACAAACGCTGCCGCACTACCAATGGACAGCCTCTGATCCAAAGCATGGCCTCCCGAGGACGCCACTCCATTCGGTGAGTGTATAAGTCGAGCTTTTTCACTTTCGCCTCTCCATCCTCCCATTGTGCAGCTGCAGAACAAGAAAGCGCTTGTCTTCCTGAACAATCGGGTGGGGTTAACGCCCCTGGTAATGGGAGTTAATAGCACAATAGGAGGCAAGTGTGGACTGTCACTCAGTGATAATAATTTAACCCAGGCCAGCGGGCCCAAAGACATTCGTTTAAACTGTGAAAGTGTTTCTTAGAAGCCACTGTGGCTCACCAACCCCAGCTAAACCAACATATGTCTTAATGACGAGACTTATGACTTTCAGAGTTAGTGTCAGTACAAAAAACCTCACAGAGGGTAATTATAAGGGGAAAAAATATCAATGCTGCACATCGCTTCATTAAATATGACAGAAATATTTTTTTCCTTCCTGATGGGACAAGTATGGGCCTCTGAAACATAATGCGTTGACATTTTAAGGTCAGAGCACCCCCCCCCCCCCTCCCATCCCAGTACCCTGAACAATAAGTGGCAAAAGAACACAGCAGAGGTTCACTGGAGCTTTGAATGTCCACCGATAACAATCTCTGGCGTCTTCTGTTCTCCTGAAGGTTTAACTTTTCTGACGTTAAAGAATAAGTGAGGACGCAACTCAATATCAAAACTCCAGTTTCATCGAAAATAAACTACGCCTCTGTGGCGTAGCTCTCGCTCTCAACAAAAGAAAGCCAGCTTTGACCTCACTACTTAAGCGTTATGGAGATCTGAGAATCAAAAGGTCTGAGAGTGCCAAAATCAGCCTCACCCTACTCACACACTACAGTAAGCCATCCACCTTAGAGGGATCCATGCTAACCCAGAGCTGTGATTGTCTGAGCCTAGTACTCCCATACAGTACCAAGGACCATCTGAAAGTTGACTGCAGTTTTGGGTGGCTGCTGCAATGTGAAGCTGTCCATTTAGCCCATCGACTGTCCATAATGTCAGTCAAAGATATGTATGACCACTTCCAGAGAGGGATACATTAGTTTTTGAACTAGAAACACATTTTTTGTTAACACAGTTAGCTTTTGTAAAGTATTAGGGAGAAATGTGTCAGATAAATTACTTTGTATCAGTTAGGCTTATATCACACTTCTGCTCATAAAAACAGACTTTCATTTTACTTTTAAAATCAAAACTTTTCAGTTGATGTTACATTATGGCGTAGTCTCTTTACTGATCAAGTAACATTTAGTTTCACAAAGTACCTTAACTGGATATACTCCCATTGAAAATATTTTTAAATAACATTCAATGACACCGTGAGTAGACCAAAACACACTATGGAGTGCAACTAAACTGATCATGCAATCACCCACGGCTGGCCACCGCCGTATAGAGAAAGTGACCTTTTTCAAAGACGTGTGTGACGAGGACCACACCATTTCATGCATGACAAAGCATCTGTGACCTCCCTTGGGTGTGCGTTTGCCAATTATACGCTTGATTAAAATCAAATTCTCAAACGACCCATTGATCCAATACCTTACACTGTTCATCATTTATGTGGTAATACTGTTGCTGTACTGCAAGAGGGCTTGAATAAAGGGCACAGAGACTTGGGCAGAGAGCATTAACGGAGTGCCATTCATCAGTGGGGACACTCTGTGTAGACAGGGGTCACTAATAGAGCTGGACCTGAGCCGAGGAGCTACGTTTTAGCATCTAGCCTAGCCAGAGCCCACGGGAGGCTGGCAAAGGCAGTATGAAATGCTTAGAGGGGCTAGGCACAGTTATTCAGATGGCTCCATTTGGTAGAGCCATTTCAGTCGTACACGCAACTAAGGCAATGAGCAAGGCGTGTGGATGACTTCTAAAAATAGCACTGTAGTGAACCCCTTAAAATCGAATGTAGGAATTTTCCTATGAATGCTTTAAAGTATGTACTGGGAGTAGAACTGGCAACAGTAATTTATGCTTGGCCAGTGTCTAAGATGAGCCAATTAAACTAAACAATTGATCCCGGCTAAAATCCCCAGCCCAGAGTCGTTCAATCTGACCCCCTCATCGCCTGGTATAATTGGCTCATCGACTCATTCCTTCATTCTCCACCTCCACCTCCAGCTGGTGTGTGGTAAAGTAAGCATAAAGGCTGCCGTGCTGCATCACCTAGGTGGGTGGTACACACTGGTGGTGGTGGTTAGGTGGTTAGGTTAAGACTCCCCTCTACACTCAGAGGATGGAAACTGGGACCAGCCGCCAACCAAATGCTGGTAATAGAGGAAAGTGTCTGCTAGATTTCAGAGAGAAAATAATAGTTTACTGTTAAGTGCCTGTTGACTTTTATCATTTGTCTCTGGCTGTTGAAGGTTCACATTTTGCAAAGTTAATTTCCATCCATACCTCCACTGTTGAGGGTTAAAGTGGGAGGGGGCAGTGTGTGTGTGTGTGTGTGTGTGTGTGTGTGTGTGTGTGTGTGTGTGTGTGTGTGTGTGTGTGTGTTTGGCTCTCCGAGTCAGCCGAATGTGCTGATGCTGCCAGGATTAGAGCTGTAATCGGGCCTTTAGAGTTAGGCCCGACAAGGCCCAAGCCCAATAGAGTTCGGCCTGAGCCCGACCTGGAGCCAGAGCTTGACAGTTTTTCTAAAGCCCGAACCCGTTTATAGTCCCACATTATTCAAATATGCTCATGCATACAGATCTTTTGCCTTTTGTCATGAATGAGACATTTATACATTTTAACACCATTTATTATGACAAACATGAAAAGCTGAAACAAACATGTCAGTTGGAACAAATAAATAACACAATCGCCAGAGGCTAGCCTACATCTGGGGTGCAAAGAGGGCCACTCACTCGGCTATGTCCAGGTATCCACAAGAGGCCGCAGCGTGAAGAGGGATCCAGCCCTCGTTGTCTGGCTGATTGATGCCCGCCCCGTGCTCCACCAGGAACGTCACCATGTCCACGTTATCATCTATGCAGGCCTATGGGGGGAGAAAGACAGGGAGAGAAGAATGGAGGGAGGGAGGGAGGGAGGGATGGGGGGAAAAGAAGAGAGGGAAAAGTGTTAGGGCTCATTTCCACCAAACACTGTCCGTATACAGCGCTGTGTAGACAGCAAGTGCCCGTTTTCTATCCGTATTCATTACATTACATTACACTTAGCTGACGCTCTTATCCAGAGAAACTTACAGATATTTACAGGGTTTCAGTTACAGTCCCTGGAGCAGTGTGGGGTTAGATGCCTTGCTCAAGGGCATCTCAACCATCGGTAGGGCGAGATTCGAACCGGCAACCTTCCGATTGCAAGACCAACTCCCTAACCACTAGGCCACAGTTGCCCCGATATTCATTTAGAATGCACGTTAACAGATTAGACCATTTCCACCGCACGCGTGATCTGAGCGCATTCTGTCACACATACACACATATTGTACACGTTTACGTGCTGTACACGCTCAAGCCGGTGGAAATGGGGCCTTAGATGACAGCAGGAGTGCAAAGAAGTGCTGCTGCAACTCTTCTGAGCGAACCCAGCTGACCCCGGCCGATATGGACGGCGTGCAGAGCCAGCATGAGCTGAGCTGCCAGCTCTCGGAAGGATGCTTGCCTTCTGTTGGATCGCCCGGGAACTCCGGAACGCAACGGAATGCTGGCAGCAACAGTGTTTCCAAGACAGAGCGACATAGTCAGACTGCTTACAATACCACATTACAGAGGCCTGATTTAGTGGACAGCCTGGATATTCCTTTTTTTTTTTTATTCCATTGGCAAAACAGCAGTATTTTCTACTCATTGTTTTTTTTTTCACTTCTTCGTTTCCTCCACTGCCAGAGACATCCCACATTTCACTTTCGGGTCTTTATCAACTGATCAGAGTTTTTTGGGTTTTCAACGAGCGCTACTCATGCAGAAGTGCTGGCAAAGACCCTTCTCGTCAAAGTGAGGTTTGGGATTAAGAAGCCAAAGCCTAACCACACAGACCTCCTACAAATTCTGGCACACAAAAACAACGAATCACCATCAGGGCCTACACGCCGCATCCCGACAACTCTGACACTCCTTAAAAAAAAAAAAAAAAAAAGGAAAAGGATTACCTCACTAACTTTCGGGAAGGAAAAAAAAAAACCTAGCCTCAAAGAGAAGCGGTAGGCCCCAATTACAGCATGCCACTACTCGACAAGACAAGAGGAAGCGATACGTGCTGAAGAGGCAGAAGGTGGAAATGCTCGGCTCACAGCTGTTTCGCTAAGTGCAAGCCAGTGCAGGGCTACAAAATGCTTGGCAAGAAACGAGCCAACTCTCTGGGGATGGAATCGCTGAGGTAGCCTAGCCGCCTAGGCTGGTCACTGCAAATGGGCAAGAAATTTGCGCAAACACTGAGACTAACACTACACTGTGTATGAAGTTATAAATAAGAGTCACACCTTTTCTATTGTAGAGGGAGGAGTGTTTGGAGGAGACATGTTACTATAACATACCAGATGTGTGTGTGTGTGTGTGTGTGTGTGTGTGTGTGTGTGTGTGTGTGTGTGTGTGTGTGTGTGTGTGTGTGAGCAAGAGAGCGAAAGAGAGAGCGAGAGAGACAGAGAGAGACTCGCCTAGGGCCAGGTGAGAAGAGGCTTCTCTTGGCAGGCCAAGCCGCTATTAGGCCCTGGAGCAGCCAAGAGTTCAGGTGTGTCCGACTTCAAAAGCACACAGATGATTTTTGGTCACAGAACACAGAGAAGCAGAGAGAGAGAGAGAGAGAGAGAGAGAGAGAGAGAGAGAGAGAGAGAGAGAGAGAGAGAGGGCGGGGAGAGAGAGAGAGAGAGACAGACCGAGAGAGAGAGAGACAGAAAGATAGAGGGAGACTGATAGAAACAGAAGTAGCCAGGTAAAAAGGGGAGGGGTAGAGGCCTATGAAGGTAATATCTGAGGGACAATGTTGAAACAGTACCCAGAGAACTGATAGACAAATTAAGGCATCAGCTGATTTTTTTTTTTTAATCATATCCCACGAACCCAACAGAGTACACACAAAACAACGCATCTTTTCTTAATTCTGCATTGTGATTACGCCAAAACGCAAACACACAAATAAGCACACACTCCACAGCTCAGATTCCTCCAAAACTTCTGTAGATTTCAAGACTTTGGATTTTAATCTTCTCTCCAAATTCCAAAAACCCTTTATCTCCCTCCGTCCATCTGTCTGTCTGTCTCTCTCTCTCTTTCTCTCTCTCTCTCAGCAAGACCCCCAGCCTCATCATAGACCTTCTCTATTGGTTGCTATGACTACACAGAGGACAGAACACTCATACACACACACACACACACACACACACATACACACGCACACAGAGGCCACACGTTCAGGGCACACGACTATCTGGCTGGAATCCTTGTCCAAATTTGGGCTGTGTGCTGCACCATACATGGCCAGGGCCAGCAGTCATCTGTGGGGGCCTCTACACTCTTATCTGGGCCAGTGTAGAGGCTGCATGGGTGTCCATGCGGATGCCTGATGGGATATTCCCCAGGTGTGTGTGTGTGTGTGTGTGTGTGTGTGTGTGTGTGTGTGTGTGTGTGTGTGTGTGTGTGTGTGTGTGTGTGTGTGTGTGTGTGTGTGTGGGGTGGAAGATCCTTAACCCCTGTCTGGCATGTCTGTTTGACTGTGAACTTTTCCCTTAAAGCAGTAAGCCAGAACTCTACCTGGTATGCTCAAAAACTAGACTTGTTCTCTAAACTTGGTACTCCGTTCCTGTTTTACTCCAACCACAGAAAAGGGGAGGATAAAAATCTAACTTTGCTTGCAGGGCAGGCGCCAAGGTATTGCATATTTATGGATTTCTTTTAAGCACATTTGTAAACGCTCTTCGCTTTGACTCTTTGACTACATTACCATGAGGCAACATGCCTAATCGGGTGTTTCACGCATCGATTACGACAGGCAAAACACATTTCAACTACTAAACTCATAACAAGAACAGATCGAGTGTTCAACAAGATTACAACAATGTTACCAGTTGCCACACACATCCTTGTGCTAAATAGCCTGTGTTTGTTTTTAAGACCTGTGGAACTGTGTGTGCTGGCTAGCGAGAGCTGCACAGCCAAGGGGGGCTGCACTCAAGCTCTTCGGCGACTTGTATGGATTTGTTTGCATACTTGCTCAACCCCTTCTCACACAAGCTGCAGGATATAGGTTATCGCTCTTCCTACGCTCACACTCTCTCTTTCTCCCTCTTGCTTTCCCTCATACACACACACACACGCGCACACACACACACACACACACACACACACTCTCTCTCTCGCCTCCATAAGTCTCTCACTCTTTCTTTGGCTAAAGCGCGCCAACCGAGCCCCTTAAGGCAAACAGAGCTGTTCTGCCAGCTCTCTCCACCTTGCTGTGTGTCAGCATCCCCCTCCACACACACACACGCACACACACACACACACACACCCCCGGCCCACCTCCTCCCACAAACCAACAATTGTAATCCTTTGAAAGCAGCAACTATTAAAAAGATGGCAGGTGTGTGTGTGCGTGTGTGTTAGGAGCTTGTTTACCAGCAAACTGGTACACACAGACACAGTAAAAAGGGGAATACGAAACCCAAAATAATCTTTAAATCCATTATTATGGAGAGCGCTAAATGCTGCTAATTTTGGCTCAGAGCAGGATTAGAATGGACTCTGACGCGAGTTTGACTAAAGTTCATTTCTTTTCTAATATCTCGTGAGCAGTTTATCCAGTAGCTTGGCAAACAAACATTCCCAGCACTTCCCCTTGTCCTTAAACTCTAAAGTAACCCTAAATTCTCCCAAACCAAGATGAGTTGGCACACACCCACAAGCAGTCACACACACACACACACACACACACACACACACAGAAACACGGAAAGGCACACACACACAGACACAACAACAAAGGTCTTTTCATTACAGTCCAGACGGCCTACGGTGACGGCGGTGGCACTCTGGTCGTCCACATGGTCCGCGTCACGTCACGTCACCACTCCGTGGGGGTGCCGGCTGGGCGTAGTGGGGGTTAAGGGGCGCAGAGGCGGGCACACAGTGGCCCTTTTATTGACCCGAGGCACGAGCGCGCTACACAATAAGAGTGGGAGCTAATCTGACTATTAATGTTGGCAAGAATAGATGCCATTGTGTCCCACCCCCCAACCCCTACTCCCTTCCCAACCCTCTCTCTCTCTCTCTCACTCTCTCCATCTCTCACTCTCTCCATCTCTTTCTGTCTTTCCACCTCTCCCGCTCGCCTGCTAGCTGGCAGGGCTGGTGAGACTGGGCCTTGGCCACAGAACAGCAGTGCCACAGAACTCACAAGACTACACACACACACACACACACACACAGACTCACAGACACACACACTGGTGAGCAGTGGTTTTAACAAAGCCCTGAAGTGAAGTGCTGTGCTCCGAGCCATGTGGCCACTGGAAGAATCAGAGCAGCGAGAGCCAAAAGTTCCTCTCGTGCGCTCGCACACAAAACACACACACACACACACACACACACACAGGGTAATGGGATCCGTCTCTGTCCTAGTACTGGAGACGAGTGGCGAGTCGTGGCTGAAGCTGAATTACGGATGGGACAAGATGGAGTGGCGTAGGAAGAGTGGCGAAGGAAGAGTGGAGTAAACTAGGGCGGCACCATATTTGAAAAATGAGCGATATGCTGCAGCACTGCTGAATGTTGGGATGACGATATGTTTGAGATAAATAAACAAATATTTAAATATAGTTTTAACATCTTTTAGCTTAATCTTCACCGCTATGGCCTTAGCCAGTGCACAGCCTATGAGGGTGGATATCAAGAGCAGTAAGACTGCATTTGATTTCCAACATATCTTCATATGTGGAAACATGGCTTAAACTGGAATAAATGGGACATTACTGTAAGCTGTTTCACAGCAATGTCCCATTTATTCCAGATAAGCCATGTTTTGCGATATGTGTATCACGATACTGTATGTTGCGATATCACAATATTTTCAATATATTGTGCAGCCCCAGAATAAACACTGTTTATAACAGAGAGAGAGAGACAGACAGACAGACAGACAGAGAGAGAGAGAGAGAGAGAGAGAGAGAGAGAGAGAGAGAGAGAGAGAGAGAGAGAGACAGAAAAAGTAAAAAAGCAAAGGAGATTAGACTGAACAGCAGATGATAAAGAAGGAAAAATGGTAGCAACTTGCACCCTTGGGACACCAGTCTACGTGGTTAGCCACTGTGTCAAATCTAAAATCCTCGAGGCTTTTGTGTACACGGTGGGCGTCCAGCACCGATCACAATGACTCAGCTCAGCCCCTTATGCCGACAGCGCACTGTTCAAACGCAACCATAGAAATGAATGGAGTAGGCTACATGCTGCACAGAGAACAAAATACCGCCCACAGCAAGCAACAGCCAGCATGATGTGGGGAACAGACAGCATAGTGGAGATACAGATAGGAACAGAAATACAGACAAACAAACAAACAAACAAATAAACAAAACAAATACTTAAAACTCTTTGTTTCCAGGGACTGTTTTGACATGGTGGTGGGGAAAGCGAGGCTGGACTTGCTGGAGGGCTTTTGGCTTGTGTAGGGGTTGCTTCTCTTTCCGAAAGTGAAAGAAGTGCCCTCTGTGCTTTAAAGAGCTCTTTTTTTTTTTAACCCCCATCTCTCGGTTTCCTTTTTAGTATCCCCCTGTCACCGTGTGATGGAAACCAAGAGCGGCTAAAAATAACCCGCTTCGAGCACCATTTTGAGATGAGAGCGTCTTGTCTTTATTCTTCGTTAAAAGCGCGTGGTGTACTGACAGATGTGACAGGGTGTGTGTGTGTGTGTGTGTGTGTGTGTGTGTGTGTGTGTGTGTGTGTGTGTGTGTGTGTGTGTGTGTGTGTGTGTGTGTGTGTGTGTGTGTGTGTGTGTATATCTCACTGGCAGGGGGGGCAACGGCAGCAGGTGAGAGGGAGTAAAGTGCCTGAGACTAACAGGGAGCCAGTCTGTGGGAGAGAGAGGGAGGGAGAAGAAGGGAAGGAGAGAGAGACAGAGAGAGAGAGACAGAGAGAGAGAGACAGAGAGAGACAGAGACAGAGGTGGAGAGGGAGACAAACATCAAGAGATGACCGCAAGAACAAAGGAGAGAGAGATACAAAGACTGAGAGAGCGAGAAAGAGAGAAAAAGAGAGAGTGCATGACAACATAGACGAACAATAATTGTGAAGGAGAAAAAGAAAGAAAGAGAGAGAGAGAGAGAGAGAGAGAGAGAGAGAGAGAGAGAGAGAGAGGGAACGAGAGAGAGAAAAAGCAAGAGAGTGAGAAAAAGCAAGAGAGAGAGAGAGATAGAGAGCAAGCGAGACGGGGAGAGAGAGAGAAGCAGACAGGGCAAATCCAAGATGTTTACTCTTTCACTATACAGTCCACTGTACGGTGTATCAGCCCATGTAAGACGGACAGCTGTGGAGAAGGGGGTAGCTGTGGAGAAGGGGGTAGCTGGAGAGACAGACACACAGAGGAGGTAGAGAGGGGCCTTCAGATGATCATTTCAGGCTCTATGCTGCTAGCCTGATAAACCAGCCCCTCGTACTTCATTTCATTTTGTACAGACGGTCTGGACCGGAATCTCTTGAGGGTCATGTAGTCGGCTCCAGCAAGACCGATCCAATCAGCGAACAGAGGGTGTGTTCAATAGCCATGACGTTGACCTTGTGTGCTACATTTGCACTGTAGTGCGTAGGTAGGCTAATTGCATACATGACGACCAGGCGTTAGCAATTGGGTAAAGGCAGAGGCACTTTTTTTAAACTTCAGCAAAGTCCACACCTCCAGGAAGAAATCGTTTCTGATGGTGTCTGTTCCAGACCCTCTGTACAAAATGAAATGAAGTACGAGGGGCTGGTTTACCAGGCTACTACGATGCAGGCTGTAGTACGATCCGCTTGACCCACCTCAGATGCCATCCTCTGTCTGGGGGGGTTTGGGGGTGGAGGTGTGTGTGTGGGGGCGTGGGGGGGTCCGGCACACCGTGTCCCCACAGCCAGGCTGGTATTTATACCCAGCAGTGTGTGACTTCTATTAGCACCGGTCTAGGTGCTGACAACAGTGAGCTAAAGCCACTGATGGTATGGATGCACTGACAGCTGTCAGTACACCACTTCCAGCCCGCTCCAGCACCCACACCAAGAGGCCAGAAACCACCTGAACTGTCACTTCCTGACCTGTCAATACCCAAACAGGCAGACACACAACACTACACACATGCCTGTGAAGACTCTCATTCATCCAGGTCATGGTAGTCAAAGGAGCTAAGTTGAGAGCAGCAGAGGCCCAGTTGCTTACAACTTAGCTCCTTTCAACACTGCACACACACACACACACACACACACACACACACACACAACACATAACCCTCACATCCCCCAACACACACATCCAGGTTACTTACTGCAGACATACTGAGGTCTGGTGATCAGCCAAGGAGATCTGGTGACAACCTGTGTGCACTGTGTGCTCTGTGCTAAGCCTTTGACTGTGCCCCGTTAATCCAGTGGAATACTATTAAAGGCTGCCTGTGCAGAGCATGTGTCACTTTTTTCCCCTCTGTATTGCGCTCTGTGAAGTGAAGGCTTATCTAAGGAAGAAATGTGGCGACCTAATTTGAAAATGAAGGCAAACTGGGTAGTATACAAATCTGGGACATTCGTGACCCATTAAATCAGGCAAGGAGAGATCAAATTTCAGTCCACGGTCAGCAGCACGCTTATGGCAATAAACTGTGGACGCATGAAGCAGCGTTATCTACCGGCATCACAAACACAAAAAAGAGGTGACAACATGGCATGTGTTTTACCCATCATAAATAGAATTGTCACTTTGTCACTGTCAGTTTTCCGAGGAAAGCTCCACTGTCCTTTCATTAAATCGTCCAAAAACTGTGCGGGGTAAGAATCACAGACTTGATATTCTACAGGGTAAGTCAGATGCTTTCCAAATCTATCCTGTGTGTTTTGTGTCATGTGATTTGATTTCATTGAATCCCCTGCAAATTGGTCCCCTAGTCTCCTACACACACACACACACACACACACACACACACACACACACACACACACACACACACACACACACACACACACACACACACACACACACACACACTAGGGCTGCACAATATATCGAAAATGTTGTGATACTGCAATATACAATATCGTGATATACATATCGCAAAACATGGCTTAACTGCCATAAATGGGACACTACTGTAAGATGTTCCACACTCCACATATGAAGATATTTGGAGTCCTACTGCCCTTGATATCCACCCCCATAGGCTGCGCACTGGCTACGGCCTAGCGATGAAGATTAAGCTGAACGATGTTAAAACTATATTTAAATATTTAAATGTTTAAACTATATTTAAAATTGTAAATGTTTATTTGTTGCAAAACATATCGTCATTGCAACATTTAGCAATGTTACCGCATATCACACATTTTTCCAATATCGTGCCCTAACACACACACACACACACACACACACACACACACACACACTAAAAACAATGCTCTGCCTTTCGATCTTCGCAGGCCTTCAAAGAACGACTTCCCTGAAGAGCATCTGACTAATGAAGGAAGGGGAGTTCTGGGAAGAGTTCCTCCTGAGAGGCTCACAGGGGGGGCTTTCTGCTGATCAATGCCCCCTTCAGCTTGGATGGCTACAGCTCAATAGCGCTGAAGCTCATGTATTGGGAAAGAGGAAAAACAGCTTCTTCGTCACCACCATCAGAAACCTGGAGGGTCCACCACTGCTTTCAAAGGCAGACCAACCCTTCAAGGCTGTGCTAACTGCAAAGTATCGTACTTTGGCTCATTTCTTGTGCAGAGTATATGTTTATTCTATATTCTTTACATTCCAAATTCTTTCACTTGCCAATTTCATTTTAGCTGTGTTGCATCTTGACCCCCAAGACCAATTCCTCGATGGTTTGTACAGACTTGGGAATAATCGCGTTTCTGATTCAAGATTTGATTTCTGTTCAGCCGAACGCACAGTTTGAAACCCTCTTACGTCTAGGCAAAAGCAATCCATGAAGTTAACTAAATGTGGCATTTCAGCACTTTCATCAGAGCAACACCTGATGTATACATAAACGCTTCGTGCATGCACGCACACAAACACTGACATGACCACATATACATACAAAAACGCTCACACACACGTACACACACATACACACACGTACACACACACAAAGTTCTCCCCCTTCATTCCTACCCCCCATCTCCACCCCCCGCCCTCGCATTGCATGTCTGCCGCAGCAGATCTGTAAACACTGGGGGTGCCCCGCCTGCTTTTCAAACAGTCAAAAGAGCACTCCTAAATCACACGCGCGCTGTTTACGCCGCTCCTATGCGCTCAGGACCGCCCGTACGGCCACACGGACTGCGCGTAAGACGAGACGTCACACATATCCCCCATGGAAGGGTGTGACGACGGTCTCCTCGGGGAGTATTTGGAGGATGAGGATGTTGGGCACCATACACATGGACAGACAGGGATAAAAAGACTAGAAGTGTGTGTGTGTGTGTGTGTGTGTGTGTGTGTGTGTGTGTGTGTGTGTGTGTGTGTGTGTGTGTGTGTGTGTGTGTGTGTGTGTGTGAGAGACAAAGTAAAATCCTATCAGCCATAGGTGAATTGACTTAAGTGCATTAACTGCAATATTAGGAGATGCTTTATGATAGAATAAAAAATCTTCTGAAAGTTGCATGTGACGGTGAAGTTCACAAAAGTTTGAGACAGACTGGTGGAGGCAGAGAAGAAATAGTGTGACACAGAGA
>CM050199.1:26002500-26165000 GCA_027475355.1 Coilia nasus
GCCGTAGCAGCAGAAAGGGGGGGGGGGGGGGGGGCTGTGTGTGCCCGAGGAGCTGCCCTGGCATTCCCAAAGAGGTGCCACCTCCTCCTCCCCACCACCTCCTCCCCACTGCCCCCTCTCCCACCGCTGCTTCTGTCTGCTTGCATGGAGATGTTGATGCAGGCAAGCTTCCATCTCACGAAGCTGCTCTGGTCTCTCACCACTCACCTCCATGACTGCCACTGAGCTGCACTGAGCCACACTGTTTCTCACCCTATCTACACGATAACAGTCATCAGCCAGCAGGAGCCACCGGTCAGCCAGTCTTGCTCTACACCTTCTCAACACAACACATGTTCTTTTCTTTCTATGCTTTTATATCACCTCTCTCTCTACACCTCTAATCTCTCTCTGTCTCCATCCATCCATCCATTCATCCATCTCCACACATTTGCCATGGGAGTCCAGTGTTATGGCAGATCTGCCAACGCCCTCTTATGCCTATAGAAGTGTCTGTGCCGTGTTACAGCACAATGTGTCTTATTTTCTTATGTTACTCATGCATTACTTAGATTTTTTAAACTATACTGGAATCAACTGTGCTCCCACAAGGGTAATTGATGGACCCATTAGTCACGCAACTGAACAGGAAGGTCACTATTGACAACGCAAATGTGTGCAGCCACACGGCGGTTTTCATCTTTGACAGGGGCTGCCAAGAGGCGTCAGAAACGACGGACACATTTGGCTGTAAACATGATAAATAATAATAAGCGTGCGAGTAACCACAACAATGCGTCATCATGACGGTGCCTGACTCAGGTTTGACGCAGGCCTGCAAGACTCCCAGACTCCTCTTCCAATAGATAAATGGAGAAAAAACAAAAAAAAAAGGATAAAAAAATTGACAGTGCCACACACTATATGTGCAATGCGGCTGTGGCCTAACTGGTTAGGCAGTTGGTCTTGGGAATAGAGGGTCACAGGTTCGATTCCCGTACTAGGAGGAAAAAACGAGGTCTCTCCTGCACCCTCATCCATCCAGAACAAGGCACACATCTATTCCCACATTGCTCCAGGGGGAACCCTGTGCCTGTCCCTCATTGACAGTAAGTCGCTCTGGATAATAGTGTCAGCTTAATGTAATGTGATGACATATGGATGTACACGTGTGCTGCGGTGGTACCTATCAAAACCAAAATCCTAATTAGAAAACAACAAATCAGAAAACCAACAATAAACAACAATTTGAGGGACAACAATTTAGAAAACAATGGGCACAACACTTATTCAACTATTTTCGGCTTCCGACAGTGAGCATTCAAAAGCCAATCTTAAGAGCTGTGTTGGTGATCTAACCTAAAACTGGGTAAAGGGAGGGGGGGGGGATAAAAAGAGAGAGAGAGAAAGAGAGGGAGGGAGGGAGAGAGCGAGAGAGAGAGAAAGACAGAGAGACAGAGCGAGAGAGAGAGAGCGAGAGCGAGAGAGAGAGAGATACAAGAGAGAGAAAGTAGAGCGTTTGGTGTTGCCGGCTGGCCAAAAAAGTCTGGAGTAATTTATCTTGGGCTCGTGGCTCAGGGGAAGTTATCAGATGTGGCGGGGAGCAGCAATTGGTTTGCCCATTGCTTTAGCGAGGCAGCCGCCAACACGATAACTTCCCCAGGATTTCTTTCGAGAGGAGAGAAACAAAAGAAGACTAAAACAGAAATGAATACATGAGGAAATAAATACAGTAAAAACATAGCGCGATAGGCTTTGTTATGGTTTGACTGAGGGGTGCTAGATTTGCTCCCTTATAAAGCCTTGGATGAGAGGCAGAGAGGTGAGGGTCTCCCCTCTGGTGAAGCAGGCTTCTACAAAGCGCCCCTGATCTGATCTCTGATCCTGAGGGCCCTCTGATCTCAGGATACACAGCGGTGGGGAGGCCAACGCTTCACACGGCACCCTGCACACTTAGCACGTTGACTATGCTTTACATGAGAAATGTACTTTAAAATAAACTTACAATAATCTTTAAACTTACAATATACACACACTAATCCAAGACCACACTGTGCATGTCCTATGACAGGCAGACCCATTAAAGATGTTGGAAGCAGGGTGCGTGCTACTTTTAAGAACTACAAGTTCTCATCTACACCTGGCTTTCTGACTAAGGTACCAGACCGACACAAACACACACTTTAGTGAGCGAGCTAAAGCACACTCAGCCAGGAAAGAGCTCCACACTGGGACTAGCCCCGCCCCCTCCTGCTGCATCAGCCCCAGAGACGCTCACAGCCACTTCCACAAAAGGAATTCCTTCATGCTGTCCCGTGTGTGTGTGTGTGTGTGTGTGTGAGAGAGAGATCCAGTGTGTGTGTGTGTGTATCAGGAGAAAGGGAGACAGTGCATTGTTAAGTGTGTGAAAGTGAGGGGAGAGTGGACGAGAGGGAGAGAGGCGCACACACACACACACACACACACACACACACACACACACACACACACACACACACACACACGTAAGGAGTTAAAATATGGCTACTGCTTAGGACCTGAGCGAGAGCCGCACTGCACTGCTGCAGAGGATGGGAAGCGAGACAGAGATAGACAGACAGAGGGAGAGACAGAGGGAGAGACAGAAGAATGAAGATTGAAGGAGGAAAAGAAAAAGGAAGAGAGGGGAAGAGTGTGAGTACTTTACAATAAGAGTGATGTAGTGAGTAGGACAGAGGAAAAGACAGCAGCTTGGCAGCAAAGAGCTAAAAACAAACACAAACACCAAATGTCAGCGCGTAAAATACAACACCACAGAAAGTGTGTGAGAGGTAGCAGCAGAGAGCAGAGAGAGAGAGAGAAAGAAATGAAGAGAGAGAAAGACAAAAAGAGAGAGACAGCAGGGAGAGAGGGGAACGAGAGCAGAGAGAGAGAGAAAGAGAGAGAGCAGGGAGAGAGGTGGAAAGAGAGCAGATACAGAGAAAGAAATAAAAAGAGAGCAGAGAGAGAGAGAGAGAGAGAGAGAGAGAGAGAGAGAGAGAGAGAGGGAGAGAGAGAGAGAGAGAGAGAGAGAGAGAGAGAGAGAGGGAGAGAGGGAGAGGGAGAGGGAGAGAGGGAGAGAGAGAGAGAGAGAGAGAGAGAGAGAGAGAGAGAGAGAAAGGAGCGAGGGAAGAAAAAAGAGAAAGAGAAAGAGAAAGAGCGTGTGGCAGAGTGCGCTGCACTGGGCCGCTGCTGACGACCATATATGGCCCTGGGATTCCCGTGCAAAAAGAAGGGCAGGATTGAGGCGGGGGGAGAGAAAGAAGGGCAGGATTGAGGCGGGGGGAAAGGAGGGAGAGGAGGGGAGGAACAGAAGGAGGAAAAAAAAAGAAGAGAGAATGAGGAGAGAAAAAGAGAGAGAGATTGTTACTGTAGTTTTCATTTTGCCTTGTGCTCAGGCTCACAGCCCAAACAATAACAGGCAGCTCTATGCTATGTTAGTTTCCATGCGTCTGATAGCATCAGGGGATTCTGCACTACAGAGGAGTGTGCGCAGAGTGTGTGTGCGCTGAGTGTGTGTGCACAGAGTGTGTGTGTGAGTGCGTGCATGAGTGAGTGAGTGAGTGATTGTGTGTGAGCGTGTGTGAGCGTGTGTGTAAAGTAGGAAGGGGCAATGAGTTCATCGCACATCAGCATTGATACTGTGATATAATGAAGAGAGGGAGGTAGATAGATAGAGAGGGGGAGAGAGAGAGAGAGATGTATAGAGAGAGAGAGAAAGAGGGAGAGAGAGAAGGAAAAGAAAGAGAGGGAAAAGAAAGAGAAATAGCCCACCTGAGCTGTCTACTAGCACAGCAGTATCGCAGCAGAGCAGCACAACATGGTGGCCAGACAGCCAGACAGACACAGAAGTGCTGATGGGTACTGGAAGAGCTACTGTTACACACACACACACACACACACACACACTCACCCTTACATCACCCACCCACCCACCCACACACACACACACACACCACACACACTTCTGCTTTACCTTTCCACCTTTTATATTCTTATTACTATCATTATTATTATCATTATTATTATCTTGCTTCTCGACGATTACATGCAAGTTACACTAACCTCATACACACACAAACACAGTTTCTCTCTGACTGTCATTTGATGCAGTGGTAAACGACATGTGTCAGTCAAGTTGCTCCATGGCCATTACCACACTGAGTATAGAGTGCACTGGCATCAGAGTGAACTAAAATAATTACACAAGACGTACATACTTACACCATATACAGCCCATGGAGCGTGTGTGTGTGTGTCTGTGTGTGTGTCTGTGTGTGTGTCTGTGTGTGTGTCTGTGTGTGTGTCTGTGTGTGTGTCTGTGTGTGTGTCTGTGTGTGTGTCTGTGTGTGTGTCTGTGTGTGTGTCTGTGTGTGTGTCTGTGTGTGTGTCTGTGTGTGTGTCTGTGTGTGTGTCTGTGTGTGTGTCTGTGTGTGTGTCTGTGTGTGTGTGTGTTCAATACAATTTGTTAATCCAACTCCCTGAACAGTGCGAGGCAATTGTCACATGCGTGTAACATGCACCAAGGGGAGGGAAGTGGACATGGAGAACTTCACTTGTAGGCTGCTGCACAAGCACTTGCACTGCATGCTAGAAGAGGAGAGGCTCTAACTCTGTGGCTGACATGCCTGTGTGTGTGTGTGTGTGTGTGTGTGTGTGTGTGTGTGTGTGTGTGTGTGTGTGTGTGTGTGTGTGTGTGTGTGTGTGTGTGTGTGTGTGTGTGCCATCACACAGCAGTCTGGCTTTCTGCATGGCATAATGTGCAGAGTCAGAACATGACAAGGTCCACCTTTTCGCTTCGAGGAAAGATGTTGCAACTCTACAGATGGGCTGACAGATAGACTGGTGTCAGTGAGTGTGTGTGTGTGCAATGTATGTGCGCTATAAGCCTCTGTGTGCAGTGGACTGACACAGATCTATGTACATGTGAGTGTGTATGTCAGACTACATGCATGTGTTTGTGCACATGCAAGTGTGTGTGTGTACATGCATATGAGTGTGTGTGCATGTGTGTGTGTGTGCTGTGAGCCTGCGTGTACAGTGAGTGTGTGGCTTTGTCGGTGGCGATAAGAAGGGGCCTTGGCTCTGAGGCTGGCCGATGCACCACGCAGCTCAGCGAGGAAATGAGAAAAATAAACACCCTCTTCCTGTTCCTCTCTCACGCCAACCAAAAAAAGAAAAAAACACGACGAATCTTTCCTATATCCCACCCCACCTCACTCTGCCCTCAAACACACACACACTCACACACACACACACACACAAACACACACACGAACAAACACATGCACACCCACATACACACACCCCCACACACACACAAACATATGCACACCCACACACACACACACACGCACACCCACACACACACCCACACCCACACAAACACCCTTCAGAACTGACAGCGAGTGCTGCCGAAGCCGTTTGAGTCACTGGTGCAGAACAGAACCCCCAGCGGAGGACACCCTGGACATACCTTTTGTTATCGGAGGAGGTGTATGTGTGTGTATATATATAAGACGGGTGTACACCACAGAGGGAAGTCACGCGAATGGGACATGCAGGACAGTTACTTGCAGGAGAGGCTTGGCGTTCAGCAGCAAAGCAACTGGGCCAAGTAAACACTGACCCCTGTGGAATAAAGATAACCCACACCAACTATCCGCCATGTTCAGCGTTTCTGCCATTTCTTGACGATGGCCTTGCCTAATCATCACAGAGGTTTAACTCTTCTGAATCACTCTGTATATATTGAACTTATTAACGAGAGCAGAGCCTCCGAAATGGATCACAAGGCAGTCTGATCTACTTTTGATAGCATCGCATTTAACATCGCAGTTTTAAAGGTTCACTTTTTTATTACTGTCCATATAGGCAGTATTGACTTGTATATGATTAACTAACAGCAGATTTAGGAACAGTTTCTTTCCCACAGCTGTTTCCCTGCTGAACTCTACCCCCCACTAAACCTCCATGTCCCCCTACCATGCCACCACTAGCACTACCTCCGTGTCGCCCCTTCCATGCCCCCTTGACATAACCTGCAAGGTTGATGGCTTTGTGTCAGAACATTGGTCACAATTTTCTGACGTCTTAGACATGACGAAGAAATTGTCAATTGTTCTTTTCACTGTAGGCTCTCTCTTCACCCGTCCTGCATGCACTCTGTTTGTGTGACTAGCCAAGGCTATTCACCTGCAGCACACGCACTTTCAAACGTACACACGTACAGGAATATCTAGACCACGGCCAATCAGAGGGAAGTCCCGCCCTTCACCATCTTTGATTCGTTTAGACCACGATATGGGCCTAATGTGTGTCTGTTAAATCACAGAGAGACTTCGCGTATTAATTTTTTTTCCTGGAACGGTTGGTCACACCGGTGCACCCTCAATATTTTTTTAGTTGCACATTTGAGAAATTAGGTCGCATTTGCGACCAAATTGGTCGCACTTTAGAGCCCTGGGTCAGCTGTCTGTGGAGTCTGCTGGATTTAAAAGGATAAAAGTAGCAATGCAATTGCAATGCTAACCCTAACAGTGCAACAGTGGACAGCACGATCCACTCTTGGGTCAACTTAACACAAACAAGTTCAGAGCAACCTGACCATGTGGTAGTCAAGTCGATCAATCTCCACGGGTTGAGTAACGTGAACCAATGTACGTACACACACACAAACACACACACAGTCCAATATCATGTCAACCTCTAATTCCAGCAAAGGTTTTCAGTGCCACTTCTACAAGTCCATAGACATGAGAGCTCAACACCACCCATGCTCCTTTGCATGGCAAATATGATAGGCAACACATGTCCAAACACATACACACAAACACACCCACACCCAAATACACTCCAAATTGGGCAGCTGTGGTCTAGTGGTTAGCAAGTTGGTCTTGGGATCGGCTGGTTGCAGGTTAAAATCCCATTCTAGTAGGAAGAATGTGGGTGGGGGAGTAAATAACTAGTGCTCTCCTGTACCCTCATCATAGCTGAAGTGCCCTTGAGCACGGCGTCTAACCCCACATTGCTCCAGGAACTGTAACTAAAACCCTGTACCTAAATAACTGTAAGTCGCTCTGAATAAGAGTGTCAGATAAGTGTAATGTAAAATGTAAAAAAAAAAAAAAATAAATAAAGCTAAACACAACACACAAACAGGCATAAATGTCTGCTCACACCGATGCAGTGCGGAGACTGAGATGAAAGCCAGGGGCTACAGGACGGGCACAAGTGCTGGTCTAATTAAAAGCACGAGGCACACAGTCACAGCAGTGCTGAGTACTGACCTAGCATGCCATGGTGGCAGAAAAAGCACACAGATCCTTTGCTGTCTGTCCCCCTCGCTGTGTCTGTGCCCCCTCGCTGTCTGTCTGTCCCCCTCGCTGTCTGTCTGTCTGTGCCCCCTCGCTGTCTGTCTGTCTGTCCCCCTCGCTGTCCGTCTGTCCCCCTCGCTGTCTGTCTGTCCCCCCTCCGTTTGTCCCCCTCGCTGTCTGTCTGTCCCCCTCGCTGTCTGTCCCCCTCGCTGTCTGTCTGTCCCCCTCGCTGTCTGTCTGTCCCCCTCGCTGTCCGTGCCCCTCGCTGTCCGTGCCCCTCGCTGTCCGTGCCCCTCGCTGTCTGTCCTCCATCGCTGTCTGTCCTCCATCTATCCTCAACCTCTTCATCACCCACTCTTGCCCTCTCTTGTTCCATCCTTTTGGGCTCTCTTGCTGTCTCTCAGGCCCCGTCCACACGACAACGTTCCTGGATTTTTTTCTTGCCGGGTTAAAAAAAAAAGTCGCGTCCACACGACATCGGAGCAGTAAATATTTCCGTCCACACGGGAACGTTTTCATTGCGTTTTCATTGCAGAAGGTGCGCTGTCCCAGCTTGAGGGGCATGATCCGAAGCCAATGATTCACTTTAAACATGTAATGTATGTTGATTTTAGCAATGTGGGTTCTAGTTTAGATGGGTCGGATGCAGCGCCAGTTGCCCTATTTAAAAAGAATAACGTGAAAAGCGTATGTTGGGCTGAACTAGCGATGTATACAAAAACATCCTGTACTTCAATGTCAGAAGATAGAAACAATTGCATTACACATAGCCTACACTGCAGACGATTTTTACCCCAAAGTATCCCACAACAACCTGTTTGTAAAAGTTTTACGCTGTTGTGAGAGGTCACGTCGTTAAATTGACCCATTTAAGCGATACGGAGCAGAACATGAAAAAATAGAAAGAGCTGCAAATAAACTTGAGAAAACTGCGCAATTATTCGCTTAAAACATGCCATATGTTGATTTTAGCAATGCGTGTTGTTACTGAGGGGAGCTGAAAGCAGTGACAGTTGCTCTTTAATTAATTAGGAATAATGAAAGCCTACAAGAAGTATTTGTTATAGCCTACTAGCCATACAGACAGTTTAATGGCAAAGGATAGAAACAATTGCACAACAGCCAGCCTACAGTACAAGCTAATCAAATCACAATTTATTCGACAGCAACCAGTTTGGAAAAGTTTGAAGTTGTTGCTATATGTGCAGCGCAAGGTGAATGGGCGACGACGTCATCGTTTTCAAAAGGTTGCGTTTTGCCTGTCTACACGAAAACGAAACGGCGGCGTTGTCAGACTCTCACTTTGGAACCCGTTCTCAAATGTTATCGTTTTCGGTCACCCAAAACGCCGGCGCCGTGTGGACGGAAGGCCAAAACGCAAACAAACTTTACCGTTTTCACCCGAAAACGTTGTCGTGTGGACGGGCCCTCAGTAACCTGGGTTCTTGTCTCACCTGCACTGCGGTTCTTGTCTCACCTGCACTGCAAGTGAGATGAGTGTCATGGGAGACTGAGCACCAATGAACAAACAGCAGGCTGCCAGGGCACTGTAATACACACACACACAGGTGCACACACACACAGTAGATGAACACAAACACACACAGGTGCACACACACACAAACAATCACACAGGCATGCACACACATACACACAAAAACACACAACTGCATGCACATGCGCGCGCACACACACACACACACACACACACACACACACACACACACACACACACACACACACAGAAGCTCTTGCATACACACACACGCTTGCATACACATACACACAATCGCACGCGCGCACACACACACACAGGCTCACTTCCTGTTGGCCATCTGCTCATCAGAGAGGAACTGAAGTGTGGGGAAACAGAGAGGGTGAGATCTTCCTCAAAGACACAAACAGAACAAACGGCTCTTTGAAGCAGACGGTAAACAGGGGAAAAAAATATTGGGCAAATTTAGAAAGATTTGCCACCGTCCTAACATAACAGGGGGAACAGAATATTCACAGTAAGAGAAACAAATCTTCCAGGAAGGCGTTGGGCCGCAGTCAGCTAGCTGCTCAGCTGAGCCAACTAGACAGTTCAAAGAGTTAAAGAGTTCATCTTACTTACACACAACATACACCGTTATATGACCTAATGCAATGACAGCAAAACGCAAGAGCTTAAATGCCTCTTCAGAGGAGTAAAATAAGAAAAACAAACACTGGGAGGCATCACCCCACAAGGCAGCTAAAGCTCAGTACAGATAGTAAAGCCCTAGAAGAGAGAAAGATGTGGAGGAGGAAGAGGAGGAGGAGGAGGAAGAGGAACTAAGGCATAAGGACTTATCACTAAAAAAAAGGCAGTGCAAGCCAGAGGTGTTACTGTGCGTTCACATCAGAAGCAACCGGAGAATTGGGTGACCAGAACAAATTCACCGGCAGCAAAGCAAATTGGGCGACCAGAGAAGTTAAAAGTCAGGTAATTTCATGGTAATGAGCTATGACACGGTTCGGCGAAAACCAACCAGAACACATAAATTTACCAATGTCCGTTAATTACCGAGCTAAATCCAAAGTTCTTTGGCTAAATGATACGTCATGAGCGAACAAAGCGAACTAGGCGAATTCAACAGCGAAGCTTCTTCACCAACCTCGGCGACCTGGTCACTTTGGTCGCTTCTGATGTGAACACACAGTTACTATGATGTGCAGAGGAAGGCGACATTAAGCCAAAGCAAAGGCTTTCACAGCACCACTTGAATAGTTTGGAGAGCACACATTGTGTGGCATTCTGGAGACATAGGGATCTGAAAGCCCCCCCCCCTTTCTGTGTGTGTGTGTGTGTGTGTGTGTGTGTGTGTGTGTGTGTGTGTGTGTGTGTGTGTTACACCATATGCTGAGATGATAACTCACTTATTTTCTCATACGTTTCCCGCCAACACTCCCCCTTCCCCAAATCTCGTTTTCCTGACAATGTATTAGCATGCTAACGTCATCCAGTTTCCTATGCCTTGCTTTAATTTGCACGGAGGGACTCTTTTCTTGCATCAGCAGTTGGCAGGGACTGACAGCTGTTCTGCTGCCTCTCTTCAACCTGATGGTGCTGGAGCCGTGCTGGCCCCCACAGCTGGCCCCCACAGCTGGGTGACAAAACAAGGTCACAAGGCACAAGGAGGGCAAGGGGTCACTTACACAGAGGAAAATTCCACGACTTTCACGACTACTTACTGCACTAATGCCTGAGCTGGCCCAGACCCGGGATTGACTCTAAGGCATGTTGTGTGTTGTGTGTGTGTGTGTGTGTGCTTGACCCTTTACTAATGCACTTAAAATTAATTAAAAATAAATAAATAAATAAATAAATAAAAATTATTAACCCCAGTTGGCATTTGCACCTATTGCTCTGTATATCTCCTGTGCACTTTGTATCTGCAAGTGTTGTACGCTGTGATTATGTCCTCTATTGTAAGTCGCTTTGGATAAAAGCGACTACCAAGTGTAATGTAATGTAATGTAATGTAAAATTCTCTCAAATTTTTATTTCCATACTCTACACCAGAGGACCTTTCTACAGAGGCCTCAAACATATTATGAAAGCAGCACTGCCCTACAAAGACAAAAGGCAGTAACTACATATTGTCAAAATGAGTTGGAAACTGGAAATGAACTTTATAACACCTATTTTGTCTTGTCTCGAAATCTTGTGCTTCTTTCTATTAGGAAAGTACATAAAGGCATCACCACTATTATACTTATAACACGTTTGACTGTGCAGTATGACAACTTTTGAAGGCATTTTTTTTTCAGTTTGAATGTTCGCGTAGTTACTGCAGTATCAGAGCTCCCCATCCCAGGAGCCAGCGATAGGTAGATTTGCATGAAAAATCTCTTGGCATTTGCCATTCCTTTCCTTCTCTCAAAGCCCCCGCCACCGACACACACACACACACACACACACACACACACACACAGACATTAGTCTGCTGGCGCATAGATGTGAACAGGCCGACTGTGCATGCCAGCTATTTCACAGCCGTCCATCTGCAGTGTGCCTATAGCAGCAGGCGCCTCGCACGCGTCTGTGGAATAGCCCACGCACCACGCGGGGAATGCTGGTGACCTAATCCAACAGGATGAGTGTGCGACCGAGTGGTGTGGGTTCACTTCATGACATAACGCGACACTAATTAGCAGCAGAGACACGCATAGAAGGACTGTTAGACAAGTGGAAGATGATGAGCTCATTTGGAGCTGGGGGTGGGTGGGAGTGGAGGGGGGGTTTAAAGTTCACCCTTGAGTAGTTCCTCAGAGCCCTTGACGTGGCACAGAGTTAGGTGCTCCACGTCCTCGGGCATTCCTGCACATAAGCAACGGTTCCTACAGGAGGAACCAGTTCCAACCTGCAACCAGGCATCTGCCCCACCACATGCAGCACACCTGAAGAGCACAGGTAAGAGGCTAAGCCAGCCCCCACAGAGCCGAGGCAAAATGTCAAAAGGTGAAGGTGCAACATTAACGCATTTACGGTGACGTACAAATGATTTTAATCTTCAATCCTCAGATTCATGCATACATGCATACTGCTGACCGTAACAGACACCCTACTGAATTACAGAAGGGATGTTATACAACCTGCAACCTTGGAAATCAAAAACATGCAAAGAAATAAGCCTGATGCCATAAAGACAGTACTTTCTCACCAAGTGATGAATCATTGTAACAAGTAAAGCTGGTTGTGTTTTACTTTTGCTTAAAAATCCAGACATTTTGACCTTGACCTATATTCTGAGCTGAGGACGTTTCTGCAGATATGTGACTGGGTGAGAGTGTGAAGTGTGTCACGCAAGTTTCCTGCCTGCTGATTACATGTTCGCCACAGAGCAATCCAGTAAAAATGCCTCCCTGAGCAGAAGTGCGGGCCTACACCTACCAATTAAGGAACCGGTCCGCTCGGCGCGCGCGTCGATCGGACCCAAAAACCTCCGCCCGGTGCCAGCGACTGTCGTCACCCGCCGTCTGCGGGCGAGACGCTTCTAGGAGGCCGCTGAGTGATTCACTGCTGGTGGCAAATCAAAATTAGACGTGTCGCGTAAAAATATATGTCATCTTTTTATTGATTCCTTTTTGCGCTAGCTGACATCTAAGGCAGACGCAAATCCAGGCAAGTCGTAAAATCCGCACGTCCGCCTACTCGGATGACAAACTGGTTTGCGGATCGCATGCGTACAGAAGTGTCGTGACATTTCTCCTGCCCTTTTCCAGGGACGAACTTAATAGAGGTCGCGCTCATTCAAAAACCAACCGACGCGGCTTAACTGGAGCCCCCTCCTCTCCTTGTCCCATGTCCAGATAGGTCTTTAAATCATGTAGCGTTAATTATGGAGCGGGTTCAAGGCTTTGTCTGCCGCTTTAGGAAGGGAAAGGCAAGATTAGGAATGCATGAGAAGACGTGGGCGTCAACCAAACAGAAACAACTGAATAAAAACAAAAAGTAAATAAATCGATAATTGCATAAACAAAGGAATAAAATACCACCTGATGTAGCGGCCTTTAACCAAATCTTCTAAACCTCTACATCTATAAAAAGACTGAAATTACACGCTGTCGATGGAAAAACAATGCTAGCAAATCTGATGGGAGAGGTGTGAGCTGACTGAGCAGGCCTTCTGCCAGACAGTCAGGGGGATGGAGGTCTGATGTGGAGGGAGACGAGGCGTGGTGATGAGGACCCCCACACACACACACACTGCTCCCCCTACTCCCCCCACCTCAGACACAACTCCTGTGGTTGGTGGCGATCGAGAGAGAGAGAGAGAGAGAAAGAGAGGTACAGAGAGAGAGCGCACCCCAGGGAGGAGATGGGAGGGATAAAAGCCACTGCATCACAGCCAGGTCCTGAACAAAGGAGAAGCAAAAAAAATAAATAATAAAAAAAAGAAATAAATAAAAATAAAACACCCACCGACCCTAGCCCAACCCCACCTCGACACCATGAACTGAGAAGACGCACATTCAGGCCATACATCTGATACATCTCATACACACACACACACAAACTGTCAAAACAGCCGTTCACATGGCCACAGCTGCCCAGGTAAACTTGGATTCCTCCTGAATCCTCACCAGAGTGCCTGGTAAACAGACCAATGCGCAGGCCTCCGCAGAGGCTAAATTCTCCACCTTTGTGACAGTAACTGAAGTTGCTTTCCAAACCTTAATGAGGGGCTCTTTAACAGGTGTACCTCCCTCCCAGTTCCCATCTTATTTCATTAAAAATCGGGCCTTTTGTTTCGCTGAACCCTACTCGCAAATAAGCAAACTGCACCGGAAACATCACCACTTTGGCAAACGTAACAATCCCTTTGTGCAAGGACCACACAAATGTGGAGAGTGGCTTTACAGTCAGCATTCTGCCAGTGTTGAAATATTGATCAATACCCATGAGGGGGGGGGGGGGGGGGGGGGGCAGGAAAATCAACGCTGTTGTTTAGGCCTTTGTGTTGCCCTTGCGTGTTTGGAGCCTGCGAAAGGTGGTCTGAGGTGAGTGCTCCATATTTCAATGGAAAATGATACTCTCTCCCACTCTCTCCTGCTCTCTCCCACTCTCTGCATCATCCCTCTTTCTCTCTGTGCGTGTACTTCTCTACCATTGTGTATCTCTCTCCTTCACTGTGTATCTCTCTCTCCGTGTATCTCTCTCTCCGTGTGTCTCTCTCTCATTGTGTCTCTCTCTCATTGTGTCTCTCTCTCATTGTGTCTCTCTCTCACTGTCTCTCTCTCTCTCTCTCTCTCTCTCTCTCCCACTGTGTATCTCTTTCTCTCTCTCTCTCTCTCCCATTGTGTATCTCTCTCTCCCTCCCTCACTGTGTGCATGTCTCTTTATCTCCATCGCTCCCTCCCTCATTGTGAATCTCTCCATCATTGTGCATCTGTCCCTCACTGTGCTCATTGGGCATCTCTCTTTCATTTTTGCATCTCTCTTTCATTGTGCATCTCTCCCTCATTGTGCATCTCTCCCTCATTGTGCATCTCTCCCTCATTGTGCATCTCTCCGTCTCTCTCTCTCTTTTTGTATCTCTCTTCCTCTCTGTGCATCTCTCCTCCTGTTTTTCTCTCCCTGCATCTCTGCATGTGTGTGTGTGTGTGTGTGTGTGTGTGTGTTTTCCCTCCTCTGTGTCTCTGTGCTTGTCTCTCTCTGGTGACACAGGCTGATTCCACAGCATTTAGCCCTAACTACTGCACTGTGTTTAAGGCCATGAACTCACACTGCCTTACTTGGCTTTTTTTTTTCTCTCGCTCCATCTCTCTCTCCCTTTTCTTCTTTCTTTCTCACTCTCACTGACTCACTTTGTTTCTTTCTAAATGAGTTTAGAGCTCCCAAGAAGCAAAATATTAGCGTGGCGTGTGGCGCGTGACGCCAGCGAAAATAGAGCGAGAACAAGCCACGGCTTTAGAAACAGAGAGCAGAAAAGGGGTAAATTTGAGGGGCAGGGCTAGCCTGGTAAACCCGCCCCTCGTACTTCATTTCATTTCGTGCAGAGGGTCTGGACCGGAGACTCTTGAGGAGCATTTCGCAAGTCGCAGAAAGCACGATCCAATCAGCGAACAGGGGGTGTGTTCGTTAGCTGTGACGTTGACCTTGTGTGCTACATTTGAATTGTAGTGCGTAGGTAGGCTAATTGCATACGTGACGACCAGGCGTTAGCGATTGGGTAAAGGCAGAGGCACTTTTTTAAAACTTCAGCAGAGTCCACACCTCTAGCAAATCGTTTCTGACGGTGTCTGTTCCAGACCCTCTGCACGAAATGAAATGAAGTACGAGGGGCGGGTTTACCAGGCCAGGGCAGGGCTGGCTGATTTATCTGGACTTAAAAGAATCTGAACTTCTTTGAGAGCCTTTTTTTTTAACACTTGGAGCTCAACACCCTTGTTTCATAAGCTCCGAGCCAAGGCTGCTGGCAACCTGAGATTTGAGATGAATAGCTCCATGGTTTCCGTGTGTGTGTGTGTGTGTGTGTGTGTGTGTGTGTGTGTGTTACACAAGTGTCTCTGAATGTTCTTCAGACAGGTGAGTTGCTGTCTGCTGCAGCAGGAGCCAGGTGGAAAGGTGTGATGGAATGTGATCAGCAGATGTCTACCACTCTCTCTCCGTTTCTCCCTCTCTCCCTCTCTCTGTTTGTCTAACATGGACAACTTCTCTTCCTCCCCCTCTCCTCTCTCCAACCCTCATACCCCCCCCCCGCCCATCCCTCTCTCCCTGAGGTGAACTACTCATGTTTCACTCGTTCCTATGTCAGAGTGACTGACTTACTCTGTGTGTGTGTGTGTATACACATCTTAGTGCTAGCTCTTGTAGACTGCTGGCTAGACCGTATTTTTAAAGAGTGGCCCTCTGGTCACGTTAACACAGCACTGCTGCTGGGCTTTGATTGGACACTGGGGAGTTTCGGTCACAGCTGAGAATCTCTGGGCCTCATTCACTGCTAATTGTGTAATGTGTTAATGCTAGCCGTGGCGATGTCCAGGGAGCAGAAGAGGTAGGGAGAGAGAGAAATGCAAAAGTAAAAGGGAAAAAAGCTGTAGAAAGAGAGCAATCGAGAGAGAGACACAGAGACACAGAGAGAGAGAGAGAGAGAGAGAGAGAGAGAGAGAGAGAGAGAGAGAGATAAATGCAACAGAACAGCTAGGCCCATTTTGCAATACAAAACCCGATACTCCAAGCCCAGTCGGCTGTACGCTAACAGCATGTAGCCCAGTGTGCCATTCCACTTCACCTGGGCGCTCACAGTTCACAATGGCCTACTTCATCCTGTTTAAAGCAGTTGGCAGGAATTAGAAAAGAAATTGCAAAACACCTTATGACGGGCACACCTGTCAGAATGAACATTTCAGATGAGACAGTCATGTTACTGTGAGATGAGAGAGCGTTTAAAAACAACAATGCCAACAAATGATACACTACCACAGGCCTGCCACTGATATCGGAAACTTGTTGTGGGCGATAACCAAATTGTACAAATAAAAAGCAAAAAATCTGAGACAAGAGAGGAGAGAGAGAGAGAGAGAGAGAGAGAGAGAGAGAGAGAGAGAGAGAGAGAGAGAGAGAGAGAGAGAGAGAGAGAGAGAGAGAGAGAGAGAGAGAGAGCAAACAAGTGACAGAAAGAGAGCGGGCAGAGGGTAGAGGTGACAGCTGAGGAATGCCTCTCTGACTTTGCCATGGTTCCCACTGAAGTGTCATGGGAGGAATGCTGAGCGCTGGATGGCCAGCCGACCGGAATGCTACCCACCCACCCACCTACCCATCCACCCACCAAAACTCGTGCATAGCTGTACATCTCTGCTTTTTACCCACACAACACACACACACGCACGCACCTCTTTCCTCTCCCATATATTCAGTTCTCCACATCTCCGCAATGATGACAGCTTTCCCCACCCACAAACACCCACCTACCCAGCCTCAGTCGCGCTGCAGCCAATGCTACAGAAAGGACATCAGGCCTCCGTTGCATAGAGCCTAATGCTTTACAGGTAGGAAGGGAGCACAGAGACCGCAAGCTGCTTTTCCCCCAGACCCCGTAGTGCGGGGGTCACCACAGGCTGTAGGGAAAGGAAACCTCAGGGCTGGTCACGAGGAGGAAGGGAGGTGCGAGATGTGTCATTTTGTCGGGTTGCCCATGGAGCTTCAGTGGTCCACACACACACACACACACACACACCGAAGTCTCAGCTGTTCACTACTCATCTATCTCGTCTAATCCTTCCATGGCTTGGCGCACTGGCTGTCTGGCATTGTTGTAATTAAAAGCTCATCACCAGACCGCAAGTGCACGCGGGTCACATATTGAGCTGGAGCAGTGGGTGGGGGTGGGGGTGGGTGGTGGATTGGGGGTAGGTTGGGTGCACATATACATGTGCAGCTGGCCACTTGCAGGCAAAAAACAAACAAAAGTCCCTAGATAGCATTAGCTTGGCTATGCCAACAACACACACAAAGATGAGATGCATGATGCAACATCAGGGCTTGTGCCAATCACAGCTGACCTCAGAACTTCTAAAGCTTGCACAGGAGCAACACACACACACACAGCTAATAAAGCACAGCCCAGAATTTGTGCTTGGGCACATATATTTACTGTATGTGTAGGTGTGTGTGCGTTTGTGTGTGTGTGTGTGACTCATTGCCAAACTTAGCCTCCACTCCTAAGAGCTCAGTCTACAGAGAGAACCTCTGGCGGTGGAGGGGACGGTGCTATTTATAACCTGGCCAACACAGACCTGTGTGCGGCCGGCCAGCACCATTTCAAGCCTCTTATGCGGGTCCCACCACGCTTGAACCCCCTACCCCCTGAATGAGAGCAACACAGACCATGTCTACGGTCCATGAGCCCAACTCATTAAGCACAGCGCTATGCTTACCAGCCAGTGCCTGAACAAGTCAACTATGCAAGCCATTCAGGCAAGCCAGAGTGTGTGTTGTAAAACGGCAAGGTAACTTTATTCATATAGCCCATTTCGCACACAGTGGCATTTCAATGCACTTCACAGTGTACTTTTTTATTTTAAAGCAAGGGGGAGCAAACTCTAACAAACTGTGGAGTTCAGTCAGTCATGGATTGCCAAGAGCAGATCCTCGCAAAGACCCCCACTCTCATCTCCTTCCTCTTTTAAGGGGGTCTTAGGGATTCTTGCACTAATTAGCCACAGGCATACTGAAGTCACTGTAATCCAATTATAGTGACTCCAACTGAAAGCTATTAATAAACAGCACAGTGAAAAATCACAGGCAACTTTATTTCCTGAATAGAACAGAAAACAACATGCATATTCAAGCCTAAACATGTTACAGAGACTTGGAATTGAAAAGAAATGTAATTTTTACAATGCGTGTACATAAAGCTATCAATCTCCAAAATGTCAGATTAGGCTAAAACCGTACTATAAGCTAGGGCTGGGCAATTCTGACCTCATATAAAACTCACAATTAAATGTTTTATTTCAGTATTTATTATTACAGTTATTTCAATTTTGTTTGTTTTTTGCTTGCTCATCATAGTTCACTGAGAAGGCTTGTACTGTAAGTATGCTCAAGTATTCAAGCTATGGGATCATTGTGTAATTCAATGGAAAGTTTAGGAGCATGCATGGTGGAATGTCTAGAAGCTAAAGAAAGAGTTAAGCAAATTTTAAAAACTGCAGTAATTAACTGACATAGGCAAGTTTATGACAATTAATTATTGCAAATGTCGGTTTCAATCATTTTCCAAATAAATCCCAGCCCTACCATAAAACCAGTTCAAAAGGCTGGCTTATTGTGCGTTCCTGGAGACAAAAACTGGATGATTTGGAGGTTTTCCCAGTGCAGATTTAGGATCAACAGCTCACCTGGGGCAGAAATGCACCAGGGCTTTTTCTTGTGGACAAATGGACATTCAACTGTCCACTCTTGCCTTCACCGTAGCCTGTTAATAGGTGGGCTAATGTCATTCTGTGGGCGTCAATGGCAAAACAGTGGAATGTGATGAGCTTATTGCACAAGACAGTCTCGTTTCAAGAAGACACACAAATCCACCTCCATGTAATTCACAAGTTAGCTGGCACATGAGCTAAATTGTGACTTTTTTGGTTTGTGTGTCTTTTATTAAACAAAGCTGGGGGGAAATCTGCATGAGAACTGACCTTTCTGCAACCCTCTGGATTAAGACGCTACACACAAATACCCTCATCAGCTTCAGCTCCTTTCTAGGACCCCACAGAGCAGGATCACATGCAGAGACGCACCACACACACATACACACACACGCAGGCTCGTGCAGCAGTGGTCCAGCTCCGAGCGTCTCCACACACACGATCAGAGTAGCAGTGGTCCTCCTCCGAGCTTCTCTCCCCATAAACACACACACACACACACACACACACACACACACACACACACACACACACACACACAGAGTGAGAGCAGCAGTGGTCCTGCTCCAAGGCTCTCCAGACATGGTTAGGTCTCAGGAGGAGCCACTGAGCAAATTCCTTCCTCCCCTCTCTGCCCGTCCCTCGACGCCGGCCCAAAAAAAGGCAACTGGTCTCGCTGTGGGGAGTCTGTGCAGGACACACCGACTCAGCCCGAGGTCGGAGCGCGCTCCTGCTCAGTCAAAGCACATCAGCAAAGCACAGTAAATAATATCACCGCGGTTCTTAATGCAACAGACTTGTACATGGCCTAGCTTATCTACAGGTGGTAAATGACAGCGATACAAGTCTCACTTTCATCCCAAATAAATGCTCAACAGACAGAAATGACCTGCAGGCAGGTATGTGACTGAACAAGCGTATGCACTATGCAATATGGCCGTTTAAGTGGTTAGCAGGCCCGGTCTGACTGTGCACTGCAATTTATTGACACAAATAGGTCCAGGCATTACTCTAGGTTGAAAGCCAAACATGTGAGTGGTGAGTAAGGAGATGAGGTCATTGATGATGTATGACTGAGCCGATTACTGTATCTTTAGTGGTCAAGGCATGTCATGACAACTACAATCATAAAAAAATAATTTTCTTTAAATAAAGTGATGATCAAATGAGATTTTATTTTGGAAACAGCTGCTTTCTAAGTCAATTTGGCTGAACCTGTGTGACTGAATGGTTTAAAGTTAAGGTATTGCGAAAGATCTGCTGTTGACGGCAGGTATTGGCATGTAAACATGACAGCCTTACTCCCTGGAGGCAGAAAACCTTTCTGAAGTTCTACCCTCTTTGGTGTATCCTAACAAGCATTCACTCTCAGCAGGGTGATTCAGACTTATGATAATCTATATGGCAAACAGATAGCCACTGCTCCAAGCCTAAATCCAAACCAAGCCCACCGAGTTTTTCCCTCTTGGCCAGGGCCCATTGAAAGTCTACTTTAAGCGTAAATTAATAAACCAAAATCATTGTTATATAACTGCATACACAAATTTATAACAAAGGTTGTTTACAAATCACCACAGTATATCCTAACCCCGTAGGTAAATCATAACCCCTTGGTGTACATGTTGCACTATTCTGCAAATGTAACCAAAAATGGGAGTGATTAATCCCATCAAATAAATCATCTGATGACCATAAAGACTTGATGATTCGGAGGCAGTGGTCACAATAATCGGCCATCCCTGTGATGTAATCCCGTCGGCCTTGCCTGACTGCGGCATTGCTTTAGCCAGAGCTAAAAATATTTATGATGGTCTTTCTATGAATTAGAAAGAAATGAAACACGTCAGCAAAAGCTACCATTACATGAATACCATAGCATGAAACTTCAATGGGGATGTGGGAAGACCTCTACTAAGTTACTGAGCGACACATTTCGATTTGAGCTTGCCAGTCAGTTCAGGTTTTCAACGTTAATATTAGAACACCCCTTTATGACTGAGTGACCAGCAGTCTAGCCAAGCAGGTATACTGTCTGCCTTTTTAGCTAGTAATGACAACAACAACGATTACTGGTAACTAGCACTAACAGGATATCATTCCGCATTGGCGACCGTTGAAAAAAAACTCGGCTAAGTTGACTAGCTAGGTGGCTAGCTAAATGACAACCATTACGACAAGCATAACCTTAAACCACCTGTGCTAGATAGCGTTGATCAGCCTGATACTGCAGAAATAGGAATTTTCATATTGGCAAAGTCAAAAATAAATGCAGTTTTTGATGCCTAAATTGCAAAACAAGTGGCGTTCAAGCGAAGCTAGTTTTTGTCGACAAGGGTGACTAACGTTAGCAGGCTAGGTAGCTAAAGGGCTACGTTATATGCTAGCCTGCTCTGTAACCACCACCCAAGCAGCTTTCTTCCTGGCTTTGGCCATTTGACGTGCGGCTAAGGTTGAGTAAACAGCGAGCCATTCAATTAATACTAACGTTAGGCATATACCGAGCTTTTAATGCGCGACCAACCACCACAGAAACACACTGAGACAACAGACAATGTTTTGTGTGCATACTTTGGGTCTTCTTCTGCAGTTTCTGCCCTATACCCAATTCAATCAACACAGCTTTGCAAACGGCCCTCTTTCTCGCCGATTACAGTCGGTCGGGCGGGCTGAGTAAACAGTGAACGACTCCCCTTCCAACAAACTATTGGTAACAAGCTTAACGCTCCTCCATGGCAATCAACACAGAAATAATGTCTGCTGGAGTAAAACAGCAGTTGAAGCTGAGATATTAAATGCTCCTTACCTGATGTAGGGCAGTGAGACCGTCTACATTGGCGTAGTTGATGTCAGCGCCCCGGTCCAGCATTCGTAGCACCTCCTCGGTATCGCCGGCCGAGCAGGCTGCCAAAAACACAGCGCCATCGTCGAACTTCACCTTCGTCTTCTTCTTTTTCAGGATAGGTGGCTCGAGATCTGTCTCCGAGCCTATCCACCGTTTTAACTGTTCATTCCTTTTCTGCTTGGCGTCCGCCATCTTCATCCCCTCCTGCCTAGGGCTTCTTATCTCTGTCCGAGAGAGGATATACTTTATACTGCCACTATCCCACAGCGCACTGGGGCGTGGGAAGGGGGGGGCGAGAGAGCGAATGGATTGTTTTCCATAATCTCGCGAGGAAACATAACACTGACGTCACCGTCGGATCTGCAGTATAACGTCATTTGACATGTAGCAAAAACAAATAGTATAAATTTTATTCTTAAGATGACAAATGAACTAAGCTTTTTTATCTGCCTCTAAACAAGTAAAGATTCATTTTTTCCACCTATGTCAAACTAAGTAAAGTCTGTTTTATTGTGGTTCCTCTGCATACAACATACAGAGGTAAATGAAATGTACTTACATACGGACCAAGCAGAAAATGAGTAGAAATAGTGTAACATACAACAACAGTGCAACATTCCACAATATAATGCAAACAAACCAGCACCAATGCACAGAGCAGACAGTGCAAACCACAGTGTGTGTTTGACTAGTGTGAGGTCGGTTGGTGTAGAGCAGCATTACAATCAATTGTGTGTTCCTGTGCAACATGCAATATGGGCTAAATGTAGTTTGCATGCAGTGAGGGGTATGTGTGAGTAGATAGCAGCAAAAAGAAGTTTTACAATAGTCCAGCAGAGTCGAAGGGGCATAGTCCAATTATGTGTTCCTGTGGGAATGGGGGTTTGTTGGGCTATGGTAGAAGTGATGTAAAAAAATTATAAGTGTGCAATAATCTTTTTTTTATATGTGCAACAAGGTGGTTTTCGCCACTGGACTGTATTGCGGTCTCACCAGAGCAAACATTTTTAGAAGAGCAGCTTTTTCTTTGCGTGTTTGTAAGTCAACTGAGTATTCAATCACACGTGATGTGGTCAGTGGTTTAAAACAAGAAGTGAAATTGGCATAACTCAGTTGAAATCCAAGAGCTGGCTGTCTGTTAGTTCCTTTATGTTGCACTGTTTGTTGTTACGGCTCTGTTTATGTGAGTGTGAAACAGACTGTGTCAGCGTATGTTATGGCTTACACCTAGATCAATACAAGACTTATTGACAGTGCAAGCAAGCTGTTGTTAAAATGCATATCTGTATAAAGTGCTATTCCAAAATACTGTATACTTAATACCATGCCCCCTTACAGTTCACAGTGAGACATACTGAATTTTGCTAACATCAGAGAGGGTAGAGAAACGCTCTGGCTGATACAACACAGCACTTTTTTTTGTAAGTGTGGGGCTTTTTTGTATTCTGTATTAAAAGGGAATAACAATGAATCATTTTAATATTTAAAATCCTTAAGGGCTACATAAACACTAGTTGTCTGATATTTTACCAGTTAAAATTGGCCGTACCTATTGGCAAAACCTTAAACACCAACATAGTTTTTGTATGGTATTATGTCAAGAAAATAGTGGGGTAAAATTCTATACCGCCCAGGCCTAGAGTGCATTGGAACTGGATTGGCACAAATTGCATAATTTTTGCATCTGATGCATCACAGAAACGATCACAGTTATCTATAATGGCAGCATAAATGCATTTATACATTGACGCATTTTAGGTCCTCACCTTCCTCTTCAAATGCTCATAAAAAAGAGCTTTCAGTTTATTGCCTGAGACAAGACGAATTCAGAATGTTGTGTTCTGTAAGACCACGTGAGCCTTGTCTTGTGTAACAGTTATGATTGCAAGGCTTTTATTCCACTCTTAATCCACTTCAGGGATGGAAGCTCTAACATCAGCATGATTATCTCAGGGCATTAGGGCTACTGCTGTGTCATTCCATTTCAGAGCTGGATCACAGTGTGTTTACTTGGGTAGGGCTGCTCCTCAGAGTCAGCTCAATGAGATGTCTATGAGGAAGCCCATTAGAGAAGTAGTCTAGGAAATATTGCTTTGTGTAACTTAAGACGAGACACCAGAAGGGATGATTACGTCAGACTGAGTGTAACACATAGCATTTTAAAAATTTGTGGATTAGAAGTCCCAACTTCACCTCTGGTATATTTTGTATCTGGGTATGAATACGGTTCTCAGAGCCCTTGTTGTCATAGCAACTACACAATGCAAACATACTGTGTACTGTACAGCTTTATATGTATATTGATGTAGGGCAAGCTCTTCCTAGGCAGTCTTTCCATAACAACCAGTGGAAAATCAGTACATGTGTGTGGCATAGACGCAGCAGGAAACCTCTTGCTTTCCTCAGGCATTTGCTTAAAGACAACTTAGTCATATCTTCTCATTTTGATAATTGAGACACACACAGTGTATACTATTATAGTGATAAATAAAACAGTTTTTTTTTCCTGCATGGGGCATTATAAGCACTTCTGTTGTCAGGAATGTCTCATGGATGCGTTCACCAAGGTGGTCCCTTTCTGCAGGCCTAACAAAAAAAAGAGAGAGAAAAAAAACACAGTGCGTTGTTGTTGGCAGACGCTCATATACTCAGCAGGAGAGGAGATGTGTGTGCTTTTTTCTGTTAGGTAATGGGTTGTTGGCAAAAGTCTCTGAAGAGGTTGTCCCAAAAGAGTATTACCTTTCTTAAACAAAAAAGACTCCTTCATTAGTTGTCATTAATGACTATGTTCTGCATTGTTTGTTATGTCTTTTCAAATGCAGCCAGGTGTAAGTGTAATTGGTCCTACCAGCCCAGAGAGAGAAAGAGAGAGAAGAGAGAGAGGGATTTGGCCTCTGACAAATCAACATCTTGTATTATTCTTGCAACGAAAAGCAGCACTCATAAAAACCCTCATAAACAGCTCCGATTAACAATAATGCTACTTATTTGTTATGAAGGGCCACACTCTGTCTTTGATACAATGCTCAGAGAGGTCTGGCTTCCATCCATTGAGACAGACAGAGCCAAAGGCCAAATAAACCTCTGGAGAAGAAAGCCTCTCTTCAAAACATTTTCACAGATTAAAATGCACGAGTTGATGGTGGCTCACGCAGAAAAGGTGCAAGCAAAGCAGGACGGGACTGCTCTTTCTTTTGCCCACGTGAAGAGATCCATCCCATGTGCTGATGTGCCGTTAGGCTGGGCCAAAGCCCATCTATCAAGCCTGCTGCGGAGGGATGTCAGATGAGAGCGAATGCACACTTAACTGCTTTCTGCGAGCAAGGCACATGAATCAGCCTCATTGGCAAGAAAGAGATGTCAATGTGTATGTGTGTTTGTAAACGTGTTTGTTTGTGTGTGTCTGTGTATATTGGGGAGCGGGGTAGGGGGGTGGGGGGGGGGGGTAGGGGGGGGGTGGGGGGGGGCGATCTTGCATTTTTTTGTGTGTGTGTGTGTGTGTGTGTGTGCATGCATGCATGTGTGTGTGTGTGTGTGTGTGTGTGTGTGTGTGTGTGTGTGTGTGTGTGTATGTATGTGTGTGTGTTTGTGTGTTTGTGTGTGTGTGTGTGTGTGTGTGTGTGTGTGTGTGTGTGTGTGTGTGTGTGTGTGTGTCTGTGTGTGTGTGTGTGTTTGTGTGTGTTTGTGTGTGTGTGTGTGTGTGTTGGAGAACCGAAAGAGCTGAAGTCAGAGGGGGTTGAGTTGTGGGTGATGGAGGCCAAGACACACATCTGATTTACTGGCACTTTGCTCACGTCACTACTGCAGAAAGTCAAGGAGAGGTCAAGAGGCCGTACAAAGAGTGTGGAATGGGTCAGACAATAAACACTCCTAAAACTCACAAAGATACAAACAGAAGGATAAAAATAGTTATAATCATAATAACAATAATAATTTATATAAAAGAAAATATAAAAAATGGTAAAATAACAAGTTTTACAGTGACAGTGTTTCAGTTATAAGCTAATAAATGAGAAATGAACTCAGGGGGCTTTATGATATCAGGATGTACTGTAGTGTTTCTCATTTAACCAGCATGAATTACCAGAAGAACACTGTGTTTTTAATAGAGAATGACAAATGTGAAGTAACACTTGACAGTAGTGTGATGCTGGGAGAGGTCACAACTGTAGATTATGTGTTTATAACTGTGGAAAAAGTTAGTCATATGACCTTAGACACATGTTGTGCTTTCATACTTAATAATTAATTGAATCAAGGAGCTGACGTAAGCTTTTATTTTGAAGAAAGACATGCAAGAGTCATAACTCACAGAAGCTGGAGAAGAAACAATATGGATAATTACTGAAGCAAGCTTCCAAAGAAACATTTTTACTCCTACAAAGCAGTAACTTGGCTGTCTGCAACCAAACGACAGGTGTAAAATGTGCACAAAGACTTTTTGTGGGTGAAGCGATTGACTAAGCAAAATTTCACTTTGAAGTTTGACTTCGGCAAAGAACTTGGCCGATTGTGTGACTTGGTCAATCTAACACCCCCAAATATGTGTCATCAAGTCTGTGTCTCTATTCAGCACTCAGTTGTGCTGGACCCCAACCACCACAATAACAGGCAATGGCAGTCCAGGAGTCCGGGAGGTCCTGAGTGATTTAGTTGTATGAGTCATTTACTGGGCTCACAGAAAATCTTTTATACAGTAAGTGATGAGGTTAGCTGCCCAATACCTTAGTCAGCTGTACTAGCCAACACCAAAATATATCCTCAAATTCACAATAGTTCTCTTTGTGAGTGTGTGGTTATATGTGTGTGTCTGTTATTGAGTGTGTATATATTATTTTGTGTATATATTATGTGTGCGATAACTATTATTATGAGCATGCAGTTGTTTTTTAGGCTGGTGTACCAGTAAACAAATGTGCATGCATGTATCATAAGTGTATGTATATGTGTAAAAGTGTATTCAAATTAAGAGTGGCATTTCTGGGGAGGCAAGAAACAGTTCAAAACCACCACCGCACACATTTCTGATGACAAAGACAGAACAGCAGTCACAACAAATGAAAATCTGTCCAGAAAATCTGTCCAAAAACACTGACTTGGCTTCCGTATTTACTGGAATGACTACCTCACACAAAGGCATGCACTACTTTTTACACTTACTGGACTAACCACACCAATCATGAGTCACCCCCTCTCCTGTTGTGTTTTTTTTTCTTCTTTTTTTCATATCTGCTCTCTGTTTTCGGAGTAGTGTCATTGTGTCCCATGCCCATCTGTATAAGTGTGTGTGTGTGTGTGTGTGTGTGTGTGTGTGTGTGTGTGTGGTGGCAGAACTGTGTTTGTGTGTGTGTATCTCTGTTACCCAGGCAACTGTCCCCTGACATGATCTGTAAATCCTCTCGGTGTGTGAGTGCACACTATCCTGTCCCAAACTGACAAGATGTATTCTGGGGGGGCATAATGGTGGGCTGGGGGGAAGGGGAGTTGGGGAGGGGGGTGGCTGTTGATGGAAACCAGCATTTGGATCTGCAACAATGGTAACTATGCTCTTGAGAGTGACAAAGGAGTTTTCTACTGCCACCTGTGCTTTGTTCTTTAAAAAAAAAAAAGAAAAAAAGCGAGAGCAGTTCTAATTTGACCCGGGACGGGGATCACCGCTGAGCCCTGGGTTATGTCATCGTCGGCACTGTCATCGGGCCTAAAACCGTTGCATAATTTTCCTGTCCAATTCCATCGGGGTGTTACAACTGCCACCCACGACAGATTAAATTCCTGAATTATTAAAGTGACGTCAACTGCTTTGATGAAAATAAACCAATGCATCTGTGCAGCAGGATCCTAATTTTATTGTGCACGTACAGTTTACATTATATTGGTCAGGGACAAGGATACAAGGATATTTATTTGTCACATGCATAGACATACTGGGTAGTAGGACATGCAGTGAAACTGTTGATTGTGAGTCTAGACTGTGCATGGGGAGTGGGGAGTAAAGTGCGTAGAATGCATGTAGGTTATAAGGCAAGTGAGGTCATTCATTATAAAAATGCATCTACAGACCTCTTCCTGTTGACCAGTTGGATGGAGAAATGATGTGACACAAGGTCAGTGTGAGAATGATACAATAGCAAGATATGTTCAGAAAACAAGGTAATCTGGCTTAGTGTACATGTGTGAAGTAGGGTGTCAGAAAAAGCAGAAATAAATATCCCTCAAACATATGGCCAATGCAATATTTGTATCATTGCATACCACAGACTTAAGGCAAGGCAAGGGAAGTTTATTTGTATAACACATTTTATACTCAAAGCTCATTTTATACACAGTTCAATGTGCTTGGCTAAAATAAAGAGAAAGAACAACATGTAAAGGCATAAAAGATAAAATAAGTGTAAAATAAGTATAAGGTAAATAAAATACACATTTAACAAAACCAAAGAACAATATGAAAAAGCTTAGCACTTAACACTGCTGCAGTTGCCTGTCTTGTGTGGGTAGTACTGCATAGCCAGACGGCAGGAGTCACCCCCGTGCCTTGCCTTGCGAACATGTGATACAAGCCTCCATCAGGTAAGTGTGGTGACTGAGACCTTGAGGGTATTCTGGGCCCAGGTGACTGGCGAGTGCAGACGGGTGAGTCGCGCGTGAGTGAATCCAGACACCCTCTATACCTGTCACTCAGGGTGCCTGTTGGTTGCCGTGGAGACATCGGCGCCTGTGACACACTCCTGTCCGTCCCTGAAAAAAAAAAAAAAAAACTCCCCGACTGCACCACTATCCCCCAGCGATGGAAATAGATGTGCTTTGAAGTTATCGTAGGATGTTTGGGGTGAGAGTGGGGTGTGTGTGTGTGTAGGGGGGTGGGGGGGTGGGGGGTGCAGATAGCAGCAGGCTCAGCCTCTGCCCCTCTCAATTAGTCACTGTCTGTTTCAAAGCTGCCTGTGCCAAACCCCCTCTATCAGCAGCAACTCAGCTAGTGTGACCTGGCTGGCACACAGCACCAAGGCAACCTGTGGCCTGTTATGGTCTACAAAGGCAAAGTGCAGTAACTACATGAACATAGAAACTGAGAAAAATGCCTTTAAAGTTGTCACACTCCCCAGTCAAACATGTAGGTATAATAGTGGTGATATGTTTATGTACCTTCTTAATAGGCAAGAAGAAAGACATTTAGTCACAAGGCAAAGAAGGTGTTATAAAGTCATTTTCCAGTCTAGGCTCAATTTGACAAATTATGCAGCTATTGCCTTTTGGCTTTGTAGAGCAGCATTATGCTTTGAGCAAAGTTCATGGCCTGAGGAGTCAGGGCATTTTTCTTTTATTCTTTTTACATAAAATGTGCCAATGGGCTTTTTCTTGCCAGTGGAGCATGGACTTTCCATTGAAAAAACGATTCATCCATGTCATTATTGCTATTAAGGACTGAAATTACCTCAGATTGTTACTGGTATGGCTTTATGTAAAGCTGCCTTTCAGACAAAGATCAAGCGAAAAAGGGGGGTGAATTCGTGAGAATGGAGTAGGAAGGTTACCCAAGTCTTACCCAAGACCATAATTCTTCTTCTTCACCACAAGAATAATAATAGCTGGGCCTTCACTACCGTCACATGTTTAACCGAACAAAGCAGCTGAGAAGTCTGTGGCCTTTCATGGCGTGGTTCTACGTGATAGGTTGTGTTTTAGTAGTGTTTCAGTACGTGTGTGACAGACGGTGCCAGAACTATATCTGTCATGCTTTTATAAGCCCACACTTCACTTGTGTCTCTCCTTTGCACTCAAATATGTCAATATGACCACAGCACCAGGCTTGTAGTATTGTTACCTTGACCCTCTGAGCAGTTGCTAAGGATCCAGTGGCTACCTGCGAGTCCCTCGCCAGGCCTAATGGCAGAGTTACATGGGACAACCAGACACAGGGATTTATTCTGGCAGACACAGGTCAAAGGGCAGGCAGATCTATGATAACAATTCCCCAACACCCCCCAGTCAGCTGTTCCTATGTCTCCTTACTCACTCACTAGTACCACAAGACCCAGTGCACATCGCACCAAATCAACCCGTCCCACTTGACTGGAGAGGCTGCGTGTTTGAAGGGGGGTGGGGGGAATGAAGGTTGTTGGCAGTGGTGTTCTCTTGCAGCAGCGACGGGCAGCTTTTCACTCTGCGGTTGGCGCTCTTAAGCTATTTACACTGCGTAGCATGTGTTTCCATCCACTTAAGACACTGTATTAGCCTGCTGGGATGTGGCGGACGACGGTTCCTTGGAGAATGCACTCCAGACGTACTAATGTGAGCCACCTGTCAGAGCTCAGCACAAGCAGTGGTGGTAACTCCCAGTGCACCCCAGCAAACATCCTGTCAAGTGGATCGCTCACCAAGACACAATACAACTTACCACACGACACAGCCTCTAAAACCACTAAACGTTCACTGAGGCATGCTGAGGCATGCTCCCTTGTCCCGGGCCCTGGCAAAGGGGGGGGGGGGGGCAGAACTTCCTTGTCCCGGGCCCTGGCAAAGGGAGGGGGGGGCATCAGATTATCTGTCCCGGGCCCAGCCAAGACTGTCAGTGGACCTGCGTACACCATCCACAATCCTATCATAACTGACACAAACCTTCACAAATGAAAACAAAAATCTGAAATCTTATTGTATACCCATGAATTTTCATACATTTCTCTACCTCCTGATGTATGATGCACACTAAAGAAGGCACACGCCGAAACGCGTCTGTGCAATTAAAAGTCTGTTATGCAAAGTGCGGCCTCTTCTGTTGTTTTCATTCAATTTTAGATTTAGGCCAGCACTCAAAAAAACTTTAAGATTACACGTCGAGTGAAGCCTGCTCCTATCTTTGCTCTACCTCCTGATGTAACATATATGACGAAAACACATACACACACACGCTCACACACATACACCCAAACACACACATGCTCACATACACAAAAGCACACACAGAAATGCACATGCACAAATGCACACACACACACACACACACACACACACACACACACACACATACACACACAGGTCAGATACCGACATGCATTCACACTGTCACTGAGCGATGCACTTCAGGTCGAATGGGGAATGGACAGGAGGTCGAAGTCACACAGGGGGGGGCCCACTCCCAGTATGATCCACCCCTGTGGATGACAGCTGAGCTTCAGCCTTGGCCAGAAATAGGGCCCCCTGTCCACCCCACCCCGGCCCCCCACCCCATCCTCCGCTACACTTACCAGCATTTACCGTGCTGGGGATGCTTAATAACATATGTTCCCAATGTCCAGTGGATAAATAAACATGCTCTTTCCATTCAGCACGAACCCAGGATGCAGGAGGCCCCTGTGGCAGGAGGCCCCTCCAGCAAATATGCAGCATGTGACTCATTAAGACCGTATTTGTCCAAACAACTGCATATGTACTGTGCGTGTAGTGTGTGTGTGTGTGTATGTATGTGTGTGTGTGCTTATGTGTGTGTAGTGTGTGTGTGTGTAGTGTGTGTGTGTGTAGTGTGTGTGCGTGTACGTGAATGGGTGTGCACATGTGTGTTTGTATGTGTGTGAGCATGCATGTATGTAGGTGTGTGGGTGTGTTTGTGTGTGTGTACGCATATGTGTGTGTCCTAAGTGTGTGTAAGAGTTTGTATCTCACTCACTAACTCTGCAGTACTCACGTCTTTTGCTGGCAAAATTAGAGGTGACAATTCAGTCACACGGGCTGATGTACTGACCTTGTTTCGTGGAGAAATCAGCTAAGAATAGACCTAATCTGGAGCTGGACGGTCACCAGTAATAAGCCCTCTCTCTTTCTCTTTCTCTCTCTCTCTCTCTCTCTTTCTCTCTCTCTGTCTCTCTCACTCCCTCTCTCTCAAAATGAGTTATTCTTGAGTCACAAGCTATGGAAAATAACCCTCATCTCGTCCCGACATAAAAGGCTAATAAGGCCCTGTGAGATGAGGTGCTAGTGTGGTGCTGGGATTGAGGGTGTTTAGTCTCTTGTCACCTTGAGCCTCACGGACACCCGCCGGTAGGACTTATTTGAAGGGCCACTCAAAAACCGATTGGACGTTACCAGGGAAACGCTGGCAACAGTGGTGGCGGCGGCAGCAGGAGCAGCAGCAGCAGCAAGCCTTTCAGAGTCTTGACAGAGAGACATCCTTAACAGTATGCCTTCCTTTCTCATTAGTGGCCATTTTCTGTAAATACCCATTGGCAGGCTTAAGTGAAACGCCACACTGAATGCATTCGTTCAGCTCTTTCTCCCTCTCTTTCTCTGTCTTCACGTTCTAATGGTCTTTGTTGCGTACTCCATCATCTGGTTAATGTGTATAAATGGTTTGATAACCTGTGCCATAACACGGTAAGCCTGTCTAAATCAAAGCACTTTTCCTTGAAAGCTAGGTCTCCCTCTCTTTTTTTTGGCTAAAGCCGACTTCTTGGTAGAACCATTTATCTTTGTTGGGATGGAGACATTAAGAGCTGAGGTTTCCTCTCCCGGGTGTTTCAGGGGGGTATATACACTCTCTCTCTGTATCCATCTTTCTGACAACTGCATGATTGTTAACGTGAGAATGTTGGGAGCCTTGGGAGGTGAGCCTAAGAGCATCAGCTACTTGGTCTTAAAATATTTAGCTTTAAAGCAACACTAAGGAGTTTTTCAACCTTAAATGAATGTTTCCATAACCATTTTAGGTAGGTAATTTGTAGTTCATGTGAAAAAGAAAAGACTACAAATCATCCTTGCCGTACGACATCCTACAGTAGCCCAGTAGCCCGAAACTGGTACTACAATCAAATTTAAAATGCTGTAAATTGTTGTTTCCCCTATAGAGGCAAGAGGCAAAACACACAATCAAAATATTAACAGAATTTGCAAATTAAGTTTAAAAAATGCAAATGGTTTGGCAGTACTATTGTTGTCTCTGAAATCAGTATTTCACAATACCATGTACAGTGGTTCCTCGTTATTCACGGGAGTTACGTTCAAAAAATAACCCGCGATAGGCGAAATCCGCGAAGTAGTCAGCTTTATTTTTTACAATTATTATAGATGTTTTAAGGCTGTAATACCCCTCACTACACTTATACACTTTTCTCAGACAGGCAAAGTTTACACTTGCAAACATACAGCACTTCAGAGTCACACAGCTAGTGGTGGAAGATTTATGTAAATTTTACAAGCTGAGCACATTCTGTACTGTACAGGAGATTGCATGCACTAAAAAATTACGCGAAACAGCGAGACCGCGAAAGGTAAACCACGATATAGCGAGGGACCACTGTATTCCTAATCACTGGTGACACAACAGGACCATTAATGCACTTGGTCTTACTTTGAGCTTTTATGAATTTCTGGGCTCAGTTTTTGGCCTAGCGCCATGTCGTTGTAAAGTGGAGAGTTGTGTAGTATTCCTTGCACCAGAATACCGAAATTGTGGTTTTAAATGTAGGCTATATATATAGTAAGGTGCTTCAGGCAAAAGTGTCCCTACAGGGGATTTCTCTAATTAGCTGATCTACCTGGCTGATGATGATTCAAATCAGCTGTAAAAATATTTGACATGATGTTTTTTTTTTTTCCTTTTCCAAGCCATGAAGACCTTCTACCATTAAAACCGCATTATGAGTCCTCATTTAAGGTTAAGGGTTAGGTGTCCAGGACTGTGTAGACAATAAAAATGTGTAGATGTCAAGGAAGTGGTTCTTCTGCATTCAGAGGTCTTATATGAGCAGATGCCATCCCACTAAAATCTTAGCTGCTCTTAGCTGTGTTTTCTAACCCCTAACCAAAGAGGGCTTCACTGCTGGCATTCACAGCAGTGAACTGAGCAGTCAGCTGAGGTGAGGGAGGCCCTCCACTTCAGACAGCAAGATGGAGAGCAGTCCTGCTGTGTGTCTGCACGACGAAGCTAACATAGGCTAACCTCCTCCGCTGCAATTTTTCAAGTTTGGGCAAGAGCTGAACACTTAACATAACTTAACATAACCTAACATAACTTGACAGTCAGGGATGGCGATATAAATAGAGACATGCATGTTCTTCTTCTCTCTGCTCCTCTCCTTCTCACAGGCGAGCACCGATCCTGCTTAGCAAGACACACTAATCGTCATGGAGCAAGCTGCTGGTGAAAGCTCCCTTCGGGTGCGTGGGAGACTGCACTGTCCTACAAAACCAAAAGGCAGTAACTACACATTTTGTCAAAGCTGTGTTTACTGTGTACTGTGCAAGACTGGACATTGACTTTGTAACACCTTTTTCATCTTGTAACTAATCTCTTCCATATTCCTAATAAGAAAGTGCATAAAAGCATCACCACTATTATACCTACAACATGTTTGACTGGGCAGTATGACAATTTTGAATGCATTTTTCTCAGTTTCAGTGCTCACGTAGTTACTGCACTTTGCACTTTGTAGGGCAGTGCTGGTGAAAGCTCTTTACGGCTGTCTGGGAGACTGCAGTGGCTGCCATTTGTTTGATGCGACGGTGCAAACGCTGGTACAGGCGCAGCATTGAAGCACTGCAGGCACTCTGTGGAGTGTGCGTTGTGTGGACACAGGGGGGCGTAGCCAGAAATCATAAAATGGATGGGCCCTGCAAAAAATCAGGTGGGACTAGCTCAAAACACATAGGTTATCGTTATAAATAAAACTAGAAAAGCACTAGGAGAGCGCAGACCTCCGCCAAGGCAGCTGAAATCTCCACCTTATACCATGCCCACCTGAAGACTTTTTGTTTGATGGGTAAACGAGCATTCTGAGCATTATTTGTACAGTTATGAGGAAAAATGTCCAAATTGGTCCTATCTTGCAATGGTGAAGAATCTTTTTAAAAAATCCTGGATCCAGATGGTGATTCGGATCACCACCAGCCAACTTCTGATCTATCCTGAAAATTTCGTCAAAATCCATCCAGAACTTTCTGAGTTATGCTATTAACAAACAAACAAACGGACAGACAAACAAACCAATGCCGGCAAAAACATAACCTCCTTGGCGGAGGTAACAATCAATCAAACAAATGGAGGCTTCTGATTGGGTGGGCCTGATTGACAAGTGGCCCACCCGTGGCTACGCCTATGTGTCGGAGTAAGGGGAAAAATGGTACCGATTACCCCGGGTCCTAATGGCAGCAGGGGCCCTAACAAGCCAGAGGCATGAGAACTACAGAAAGGAAGGGGGCCCACAGACATTGCTTGTGTACAGTGGTCCCTCGCTGTTTCACAGATTTTTTTTTTTTAGTGCATACTTTTTTTTTTTTGTACAGTAAAGTGCATTGTGTTCTGCGCCCTGATTGGCTAAGGGACTGTAGAACATTGTCAATCAATCTCCTGTACATTACAGAATGTGCTCAGCTTGTAAAACTTACATAAATCTTCCATCGCTGGCTGTGTGACTCTGAAGTGCTGTATGTTTGCAAGTTGCAAGTGAGAAAATGTCAATGCCTGTCTGAGAAAAGTGCATAAAGTGTGTAGTGAGGGGTTTTACAGCCTTAAAACATCTATAATAACTGTAAAAAAATAAAGCTGACTACTTTGCGGATTTCGCTTATCACGGGTTATTTTTGTCCCGCGAATAACGAGGGACAACTGTATAGGGCCCAGAGCGAAGTGCTACAACTCTGTGTGGACATAAGCCATGAGCGGTTGCCTGATTCATTTAGCACACAGCCCATATGTACCTCATGTAAATGGTGGCTTTTCATTTAAGCTGTTACATAAGCCTAATAGTTAAATAAATAAATAATTAAACAGCCACGCTCCCTCAAGGCTGACATGATCCAGCCACCCACACAACCGCATGAGTCCGGTTTTACATGTGCAATTCAGTGCACTCACCGACCAAGGAAACTATGTCGAGTACACACACACACACACACACACACACACATACATAAACACACATACACACACACACACACACACACACACACACACATACGGATCTATCTCCGAGTACTATAATTATTTCGAGTGGGCCTTATTTCAGGCACAGACATTCCCTCATCAGACAAATGGAAAGGAATAAGTCGTGCTTAATCCCATTCATAACCCAGCCATCACCCTCTGTTGATGTCCAACTCTGTCCTTATAACCCCACCAACACCCCCACCCACACACACACACACCACTCGCTCCCAAGCCCCTGGTCTAAGCCCACTACAGCCCCATTTAAAACCACCACTAATGAGCAATCATTTAAATGATAGGACCAATAGGTCAGTGCTGGATGGGGGGTTATATATACCCCTAAGATGTGTGTGTTACATGCCAATGGGTTGGAAGGTTTTCTGATGAAATCTTAATTTAACAGGCCAGTCTGCATCTTCATACACAGTATCAGTCAGATTTTTAAAATGATAAGACAGCTTCATGCATATGCATCTATTTATCAGGCGTTTTGCCCTGTTCAAAGTGACAGTCACCATGTAAATTTTTGTAGTTGACGCATCTCTGGACACGTTTGGGATGAGGGGGTGACTGCATACGTATATGTGTATGTATATGTATGTATGCATGTATGAATATATGTATGTAAATATGGATGCATTGATACAAGCATGTTTGTATGTATGTAGGTATGTATAGATGCATGGATCTACAGTATGTCTGCATGAATGTATGGATGAATGCAGAGTTTAAATTGGGCCAGAGCCCTCTGGAGCTCTCCTCCACCCCCTCACTTCAGCATGACAGCCAGCCAGAGCTGAGCTCTCTCTGCTACAGTATTTATAGTAATGCAATAGAATGAGATATTGACCACTATGAGTAAAGAAGGGCTCCTCCTCCTTACTAAAGCCAATTTAACCACTGTATGTATGGATGGATGGATGTATTGATGGTGGATAGATAAATGGATGGATGAATGAATGGATGGATGAATGGATGAATGGATGAATGGATGGATGGATGAATGGATGATGGATGGATGGATGGATGGATGGATGGATGGATGGATGGATGGATGGATGGATGGATGGATGGATCGATGGATGGATAGAAGGATGGATGAATGGATGGATGGATGAATGAATGGATGCATGGATGGATGGATGGATGGATGGATGGATGGATGGATAGAACACAATGAGGGTGAACTTTCAGCATCTCAGGAGAAGAGCCCCCAGCTGGCAGCAGAGAACTCTGACACACAATCTCAGCCAGCTGTCAGGTCACCCTTCACCCCCACGCTGCATATATGGGTGGATATGAGTTTAACACACACACACAACATTCATACACACACACACACACACACACACGCAAGAAAGTGCATATAAACATGTGCATACACAGACACACATATACTGTACATAAATACATGAAAATCAACATTCAACTACTCACAAATTCACACACCCAGAATCCCACAAAGTTTCCCACATGCATGAAACATGTGACTATGGCTCTTTACTATAAATATGCACCTGTGTTTGACATTCACATACAAACACACATGCACACGTGTAACGGATGCAGTTGCAGGCACTTTAACAGTATGCATCTGTACTGCCAGACTTTGTGGTCCCCCCCACCTTGGTCTGAGAAAAAGACAGACTCAGAGACGCTCAACGTTCAGAGTCACTCAACATGTTCTCACTTGCTCTCCCGTCTAAGCCCCTCTCGTTTTCCCTTTCGTCCTAGTTAATCCGAAACATGCGTGACATGTGAGACAGCATGTCTTTACCTTCATTTATTTCATTCCGAACTATGAAGGAAACCCACATAAACCCAATAGCCGCTTTTAAAAGTAGAGTCCAAAGCTACGACAAAGTTGATATTACTTAAGATTAACGGGCAATGAAATTATGCTCCTCCCCTTTTGTGCTTCCAAAGAAACGTTCTGATTGGTTGAAACTGTTCACGACTCAATTAGCTGCATCTGACAAAAGGTGTGCGGGACGAGAATGAACTGGCCTGTGCCTTTAATCGTGGTTCCCGGAACACATTTAGGGAAAGGAAAAAAAAAAGTCCTTGAACCCTTTGAGTGGTCCCAAGGGAGCCGGCATTAGTTCATCGGAACCAGCGTCTCAGACCGGCATCCACTACAAAAAAAAAGCCACAAACACAAACAAACATGACACACACACACAAAAAGCTTTCGCCGTGTGTGACCCAAGATAAACAAAGTGATTTATTTTGAGAGGTGGCGTGACATCATCATGACAACCTCCAGTGGCACTGGGAAAGCTAAAAATAGACGTCAGGGACGTCAAAGCGCGGGTACATATATGTCCATAAAGCGTGCGGAGCATTCCGCAGATTAGAGCAGATGTCGAGCAGATTTGGTCCAGGCCGGCGGGAAACAATAACAGCCCACACGCACTTCAAACGCCACCAAGGAGAACGCCGAGGTGCCACAGCTCTTCCTGGGACAGAGAGAGCACCCACATATACACTCACACATACACACTCACAGTCTCACACACATAAAAATGTTCACATACACTCATGTGCACACACTCATGCACTCATAGACATACAACCTCTCTCTCTCACACACACACACATAAAAATGTTCACATATGCACAGAGAAACACATACACTCATGTGCACACACTCACACACACATACAACCTCTCTCTCACACACACACACATAAAAATGTTCACATACACACAGAGAAACACATACACTCATGTGCACACACTCATGCGCACATAGACATACAACCTCTCTCAGACACACACACGCACATACAGTAAAAATGTTCATACTCGCACAAACACTGTTACACACATAGACAAACACATGCACATACAATACACACACACACACTCATCCCTTCACACACATATGCACATTCATGCTTAGAAACACAAACACACACACAGACACAAACACACACACTCTCATCCTCCCTATCACCAGCCCGCACAAGGATTACACGGGGGGTGGGGAGTGGGGGGTTTGGGGCAGTGAAGGTTTTTTTCTGTTTTGGCTTTACTGGCATTGTGTACATGAAGTGTTCCCTGACCCTCTTCCCAAAAGGTCGTAGTGGAAAAAGTGTGTAAGGACGACCCCTCCCCTCCCCTCCCCATTTCTGCCTCACTAGCCCCCACCCCCACAACCAACTCTCACCCCAAAGCAAAGGCCTAGCAGCTGTCGTCTGAGAGCTTCACAGTCTGTGACAGGGATTTTTACTTCTCGCCACTCATTCAGTGGTCCTCCAGGATTCTGTACAGACTGTGTTCCATCCTAAACTGCCATCGATGGCATGAATGCTGTGCCAGGAGGATGCTTGTTTTCAGTACACCCCGTTCTCTCTCTCTTACTCACACAAACCTTTAAGCCATCGCCTATTGCACTGCCTCACTGCAACACACAACTGACAGTTACCGTTCATCTTGAACACGGCCTCCTCAGCAACAACAGGGAATGTACCCGTCTGGCATCCGTGGGCCTAAGTTGTTATTCTTGCACCAAACTGCCACACTTCCTTACATTTGCCCATCTTCTGCTTTTAAAAGACAAAGGTGCGCACTCGGCACCCTGTGTTACTATGACTGGGTGCTTAAATCAATACTAAGTAAGTTTTGTCTTCGGTCCACCTACAGGTTGGAAGCAGAATTGTCTCCCATACAGAACTACAGAGAGACGGTCCACTCCTCCAAACTTGGTGCGGTTTTAGCCCATGGAGGGTGGCAAAATGAATTCAGAAGTGCCTTTCACACTGTTACAAGTTGATGAACCACTACTTAATGTTGCTTTAAACTTTCTGAAAATTGAAGCAGACTTAGAAAAATGAAGCATGCACTTAGCAGTTTAGTTACTTATTTGTGAGGCGATTAAAAGAGTAACTAAAACTGCCAAATGGGACGAAGTCCCATCTTCTGCTTTTCCAATGCGATATCATTTGTTGACTCTTGGGCTCTTTAAACCCATTCCAAAAGTGGCCCAATGAGGGCGGCGATGGAGCTGACTGACCAGTGGATTGATGGCAGGGGGGGGCTTTCCTCTTCAGTCTTTCCCTTGGGGGTGGAGGTGCTGCACATGTGCTGTGATGGGGGCTGTGAGCTCTGGTGCCTCTCACGATGATGCATGTCAACTTTCGAGTCCAACACGACCAACTCTGCCAAAGAGGATGGTTGCTTCCTCACTCATAAACATTCTTCCTTTCTCTCCGTACCCCTCTCTCTACCTCTCTCTCTCCATCCCTCCCTCTCCCCCTCTCTTTCACTGTCTATCTCTTTCCTGGCCACTTGCTCTGTAACGTACACACTCTCCTTTTCTCTCATACTCCTCTTTTTTTCTCTCCCCCGCCTACCTCTGGTTGTCTGACTCAGTAGGTTTTTAGACAGGCAGGGTCAGAGAGGAGTCATAAGAGGCTTTTAAGTGATCCAAGTTTGTGCGTGTGTGTGCGTGTGTATGTGTGTGTGTGTGTGTCCGAGTGGGGGTGGTGGTGGTGTTGGAGGGGGTGCATTTTGCACTGTCATAACAAACATTTCCTCTTCATTTTCCTTCAAACAGCTCCACAGAACTTCCATTTCACTTTGCCCGTGATGAATGTGTGTGTGAGTGCAACTGATGTTCACTCTCTCCCAACTCTTGAAACATCTGTTAAGGCACGGCACAAGTGCCATTCTCTGGAGCTGTTCTCGCTCTCAAAACTGGTGGATGGTTTTGATGGACTATGCATCTGAAGTCGTATTTTGAGAGGGTGTTTTTTTTCTGTCTTTGCTGATGTGCATGATGGGTTTCCCAAAGTCTGTGGGCTTCTCCAGTCTGTAAAAATGAAAGAAGGAAAAAAAAAGCAAAGAAGGGGGGAAAAAGAACGAACGCCTCCACGACATCATCCATCCTGGCCTTTTAAGGAAAGCTCCTGTGGAAGCCCTGTTTCCCAGCACCCAGCTTCAGCCTGTCTCTCTCTCTCTCTCTCTCTCTCTCTCCCTCTCTCTCTCACTTTCTCTCGCTCTCTCTCTCACTCTGTCTTTCTCTGTCTCCCTCTCTCTCCTTCTCTTTCTCTCTCTCTCACTCTTTCGCTTTCTCCCTCTCTCCCTTTCTCTCTCTCTCTCTCTCCCTCTCTCCCTTTCTCTCCCTCTCTCTCTCTCTCTCTCTCTCTCCCTTTCTCTCGCTCTCTGTCTCACTCTATCTTTCCCTTTCTCCCTCTCTCTCCCTCTCTCTCTCTCTCTCTCCCTCCCTCTCTCCCTTTCTCTCGCTCTCTCTCTCTCCCTTTCTCTCTCTTTCTCTCTCCCTCTCTCTCTCCCTTTCTCTCGCTCTCTCTCTCTCACTCTGTCTTTCTCCCTCTCTCTCCTTCTCTCTCTCTCCTTCTCTCTCTCTCTCCCTTTCTCTCTTTCTCTCTGTTCCTCTTCCTCTCTTTCTCTTTCACTTTCTCCCTCTCTCCCCCTATCTCTTTCTCTTTTTGTCGCTGTCCTTCCTTCTCACTCTTCTGCTCTCTCTCCCTCCCTCTCTCCCTCCCTCTGTCCTTCTTTTTCTTATCTTTCCTTTTCTATCTTTCCCTCTTTCTCCCTCTCCCCTCTCTCTTTTTTCTTTCTCTCTCTCTCTTTTGCCCTCTTGGTCCTTCACTCTCTTTCACTCTCTCTGTCTCTCTTTCGGTTTCCTTCTTCCTTTTCTTTCTCTCTCAACTTTCCCGGTCTCACCCTCTCTCTCCCTGCCCTGTCCTGCATATACACACACATACAGAATCTCTTTTAACAAACACAGTAAGTATGTTTATATATAGCAAATAAGACACACACACGCACACACACACACATGCACACACAGACACACAGACACACACACACACACACACACACACACACACACACACACACACACACACACACACACACACACACACACACACACACAAATTCTCTGTCACATAAGCCTGTGTACACATATCACATGGATACAATGCAGAACTCTAACAGGCACTCAACCACCACTCTCATATGCAGAAGCTTTTCCAGAAAAAAAAGCTGTAAGCAAAATTGTTAAAGAAACACAGTAATGTCTCTGTAATCTAATCTAATAACACTCCTGAACACCACGATTTAAAACAAAGCGAGTATGGCAGTAACTGTCTGACTCTTTCACTACGTTGACAGGCATACCAAAAGAGGCTGGTCATGACATGTCAAGCCTTGTCAAGACAAGCTACAACTTTCAGATTGCTACTGTTGAATGTAGACACACACCATAATGCGTCACTGCTGTCAGTGTCAGTTCAGTTTAAGGCTATGAGATTAGGCTGTTTGTGCTCATAAATGTCTCAACATTTGAACTTTTCATGGTGGGTTTGTATGTATTGTGTAGCCTACCATGTATGTTTGCAAGGAGGGTAGAGAATGCACACAGAGGCTGAATAATTTCTTAAATCTGTATTGGATGAATAAGCTGAAAACTGCACACAGTTTCTACTTCTCTCTAGTGTATATATGCACCCAGTGACAGCACTGTGTGAATAGCAAAAAAAAAGCAGTGTTGAATTGAATCTTACAGAGTTGACTTTAACAGTATTTGAAGGTTTATATAGCTCCGCCTTCTCCAGAGTTAAACTAACACTTTCGAAACATAAAATAACCCCGACTGTGCGCACCATCTAAATCCGACAATGTTAAAGTTACACTTTGGGAGTTAAATCAACCTCCAAATGTTGAACCCTGAAATTGTAACACTCAAATTTTTGCTGTGTAGCAGGTATGAAGTGTGAGTTAACAGCAGCAGAATACTAATTAATCAATCATATCGAATAAGCTAATGGTGTTTTATGTGTGCTAATATGGCAGAAAGAAGGAGCCTTTTTTACAAAGGCAAAAAAGGAGTGGTGATAAAGTGAAATGGAAAAAAGCTATACGCACAAACGTATCCCAACACACACACACACACGGAACAAGGGAGAGCAAGAGATAGAAAAGGAGTGAAAGAAAGTTACGGCAACAGGGTGAGCGATTACGCCGGTTGTCATATGAATCATGATGTTTCCACGGCAGATCCTGTACTGTTCCAGCTCTCATACTGTTCCCTTGCCCATCAGATAGGGTGACCGATGCTGCCGTGACCCCCGTTAGAGAGAGAGAGAGAGAGAGAGAGAGAGAGACAGAGAGAGAGAGAGAGACAGAGAGAGAGAGAGAGAGAGAGAGAGAGAGAGAGAGAGAGAGAGCAGTACCAGAGACCAAGTCCAATCTGGCCTGACTTTAATAATGGCCTGACTTTGTTTCTCTGACAGCTGAGCTGAGAACTTAATGTTTATGCTTATAAGTACATATAAATAAAAATAGGCAGCAGTGTAACGCACTACCAGAGACCACAGCCAAATCCAATCTGGCCTGACTCAACCCCTTGCCTTATATATGAACCCAACCCAGTCCCATTAAGTGAGAGAGAGAGAGAGAGAGAGAGAGGGAGAGAGGAGAGAGAGAGTCATCTCTTTGCAGAAAAGTGTGCCAATTTGTATTCATTATTTGGTAGTCATAGTGTAAATACTATCCCCTTTAAAAAAATATGTCTAATCAGACTGCACTTTAGCAGTGAGGCGAGGTGACTGCACTTGCCCAAAGGCAGCCTGTGATGTCCCCTATTATGACAAAGGCGGATTAAGCATTTGTGTAATGCCTTGCACACCTTGCTGTTAAACGTGTAAGAAACACGGAAAAAGCATTTTGACAGTACATCGTCAGCCCAAACTGAAAGAAAGCAGCAACGCAACTCCTCTTTTGCCGTCTCCTGTTCTCTTTCTTTCAGAAACCCTGTGTCCTGTTTCTGGTGAATGTTACGATGCTATCTGCAGGGATACTGCAGGGATGTACAGATGCAGTGTTTGTGGGGAAATGTGCGCCGCTGTGTGCTGGATACTAACTTGTCGGAGAAAGACGGCAAAAAACACAAAACAGCTGCAGCCACTGCTTTAACCTTGAGAGTGTGTCTAAAATAGACGGGTTCATGCGCAGTGGAAAGAGAAAGAATCTGCCACAGGCATGCATGCCTGATTTTAGTGCTGTATGCTGTCGCTCACAAACACAACAGCAATATCAGCATTTGCTTTTCCTACAGAAAAAAAGCCGACATTGAAGATACAGATGTATGGAATGATTAAACTGCTTAAATGGTATCTGTTTCAAGGTGCAAAATATTGGTTTAATTATCAAAAGCAAAAAAGAGACATTTTTGTTGTTATTTGATAAACTTGACAAAGGGCTTTCATAATATCCATGTGTATTGCATTTATAAATTGCAATGTACACGTTATTGTGTTAAATGCATTATGTCGCATTCTTTGTTTGTTTGTTCTGCTTTAGCTTTGAATTCAGAGGTGGACATCCCAGGCTTGTTTCAGCCAATTCACTGAGCCGGCTGGTCTTAGGTAGATGAGCTAATTAGTGAAACCACCTGTGTTGAGAGCACAGGCAGAAGGAATACATGGCAGGACTTTTACTTTCTCAATCCGGTTTGTCCGCCTCTGTTTGAATTTGTATAAAAACACCTAACACAAAGTCTGTCTATGCATGTGAATTGGTAAATATTGCACTACTGACTAAATAGTAGTATTGGTATAAGTAAGTATGTTATAAAAACATTATTGAATGCCCATGAACATTTTTTGAAAACAACACTAACAGTTTGCTTTTTCTTTTCAGATGCCGTTTTGAAACAAGAACATTTTTAAACAAGAATAACGTACAATGTGATATACATGTGCCTATCAACTTTATAATAATAACAGTCCTGTTTATCTAACTGTTTGTCATGCTTAAGTCAATTAATTAAACAAATGAAACAAAAAAAACACTCTAAGAAAGACTGTGTTCCTCCTCATTTTCCATTTTTTATTAAACAGCCCAACCTTGAGTGCGAGTCCCTTTTTTGTTTTGTGCAGCAGGAGAAAGAGCGTAAAAAAGAGTGCTTTTGAACCCTGTGCTTGGGGGTCAGGCCTTGAGGTGTCCCACAGAAGGCTCTCCAGAGGAGTCTTGAGGTATAAAAGGCAGGACCTGTTGCTGCAATAACGATTTGCCTTGGCAAGCTGGCAGTGCATTCAGAGGCCCCTCTGGAACCACACTTTTCTGCTTAATAAGCTCTCCCCCTCCAACACACACACACACACACACACACACACACTACCACCTTTTCTGAGCCGCGCTGGGCCATCTCCACGGTAACCAAAACACTTCATCTGTCACAAACCCCTGAGACCCTTCACCCACTCCCACCCACAACACACACACACACACCCATACACACTAACCCCCACCAGCCTTGGCAGCCACTTGACCGCTCAGGGAAACTTCAATTACCAGCAACACTTTTTTTTTTTTATCTCCACCTCCTTTCTCTTTCTCTCTGTCTTTCTCCCACTCCCCTCCCCTGCCTTCTCAGTGCCTATTATGGTCAAATGAGACGATATCGCAGGTCTGGAAAAAAAAGGTGGTGGTGGTGGGACTCTCCTCTGCTGTAAATCTGAGGCCGTTGTCTTGTGCTCACAGCGCTGTGACAGTGCAGAGGGGTCGCGGGGGTCGATGCTCCAGGTGATGTGTTTCCATGAGGCCGGTGGTCTGGGGTGGGGGGGGTAAATGTGCATATATGGTGAGGTCCCTACATACTGCCAGCCACTGATTGTTGCCAGGCAGACATCTGCAGGGTCTGTCTGTTCCTCTAGGTGGCGTTAAAGTGGCTCTACCTGTCAGCTGAGTTGCGTTGAGTCAAGTCAACCCCCCAAACCCCTGAACTTCAGTGTTTATAAGAGCTCTCTGATGTCGGCGACGGAAATGAGTCAGCTTTTACAGAGTGCACTCCCACCTCGTGTTTGAGTGTCAGGACGACATAGGGAAAGTGGTAATCGTGCTGTGTTTATCTCAAAATGGCGGAAGGGGCCTGGGGAGCAACGCCACTGACAGGCGGGGGAACATGGGGAGAGCGACTAGAGCGGAAGGCTCGCACAACAGGAAATCAGCGGATGATTTTACAGCCCTTATATGTTTTCTCCCAAGGCAGCCTGCGTTACAAGTCCCCCCCACCAGCAACAACACATGCATGCATGCACACACACACACACACACACACACACACACACACACACAGCGAGAGTGAGAGGGGGAGAGAGAGAGAGAGAAAGAGAGAGAGAGAGAGGGAGAGAGAGAGAGTATGTAAGGCAATTTGCATTTTTTTCACTGAAAACTGAACTGAGAAATGTTCAATGTTTCTGCTTCAGAAACGTCAACATATAAATAGGCAGCAGTGTAAATACTTTGATTTCCTGTTAGCCCGCTGATGCCGGTTTATGACAGTTTAACTTTATATTGCTATTACATAATATTCTTCTTCAAATATGTTTTCATTGCCTTCTGGCTTTAACGTACAAATCTCCACAAAAGATAACTTCCGATTTTTTTTGCATTTAATAACAATAAGAATTGTGCCAATCCACAAAATGGCTGCCAGCTGGAAGTTGTCTTAATACAAACACTATTAAGTCAGATTTGTAGTGAGTCACCTGTTTGACACACCAGACTTGTAAAGGACTGGTGTGGACATTTAACTATAATTATAATAAGTCTTAGCCTACGTAAACTTGTAGTTTATGCTTTAAACTGGATCATCCCGGCAGTGTTAGTCCCAAAAACAACTTTATAACACTTTTATAGTGTTACCAGAATGTTACCAGAACAGGCAGAAGAGCAGGGGGGAAAGCTATTGTATTTAAAGAATGTTTTCAGTGTACACAGTTGTCATAGGTGAAATAAGATTAATTCTGAGATTATGTGCAAAACGTTGAATGATCATCTGGATAAATCTGATGAGAACAATGGCAGAGAACGATAAGAGAGAAAAGAAAAGAAAAGAAAAGAAAAGAAAAGAGAGAAAAGATCTGGAATGAATGTCACGCAGATGCTAATGCAGTCAAAAAGCTGTGTTTCACAGGCTGTGCTCTCTCTTAAATAATGAGGATTTAACTCTTGGTGAGTATAATAATAATAATAATAATAATAATAATAATACATTTTATTTGCATTAACTTTAATCGTTAAATGTGGTAATTAAATACACATTGGACAATATCTACAAAATTGTTTAGAGGCTGGAGAGAATAGAATCTGGGAACATTCCATTATTAAGGCATTCTTTTACTAACAGCAATAATGCATGTCAACATTCTGCTGTGGTCACAAAGATCCATGGCGATGTTATAGAATCTAAGTCAATGCAAATTGGAAATGATGTTCATTCTTATCTGGTTAAGTGTAAAAGCTGGTTGGTTTGCGTGTACTTGGTGATTTTATGTGGATTTTTTGGCTTTTGACCTGCTGCCTAGCAGCGCGGCAGGGTGACAAGCACAGAAGGAAAGACAAAGACTTTAAGAAGAAGGTGAAAAAATATACAGTGGATGAATTAAAGACAGAACTGGCAGCTCTGGAGGTCATTGTTGTTGATGAAGAAATGGACCCGGACATAAGGATGAGCAAAAAGAAAGTCAAAAGGCATCTCCAAAAACGACTTATACTGGAACTGAAAAAGGCTGAACTGGACAACGCAAAAGGATTAACTTTTCCAATGGATATTCCGAGAGATGTGATGGATGCACTGAATGAGCTTGATGCTCGCTTGGATAAAGAACTGGAAGAGCTGGAGAATAATGAACGAGCATCTTTTGTTGTTGAGCATCTATTAGATGAAGTGGATACACATCATGGTGAGTACAAGGTAGCTTACATTCTGTATAAGAAGGATGCAAGGATCACCACACTGAAAATTGGCATTTTCGTATTCATAGTGTGCTAAAAACATACAATACAATCCCCTAGGTCTTACTCTAACTGGTCCAGCAGCAAAGCACAGGAATTGCGGGAGCAAACTTCACAGGACAAAAGGGCACTCCTAGAAGGTCTGATACTAAAAGGGAAGAACAGGGTCTGGAAGTCTTCAGGGACCAGAGACAGACAGGCAGAGATGGCTAAGCAGAACGTCCATTTCTGCTGTGTCGTAGAGGACGAGAAGAACTGTTTTTGGACCATCCCCAGGAAGAGGAGGAGGTTCTGATGAGCCTTGAGAAACACCTGTAGACAGGAGACCAACTGATTTTAAAACATCTACCCAATAAAATCAATATGATATGATCAATATCATTTATGACTAACTATGTGTTTTCTTATCACACCTTTAATGGAGGGTAAGTTGAAAAGAAAAAATAAATGAAGGCTCAGCTCAGCAAATGACAACATGAAACATGCAGAGGCTTCTTAAACCATGAAAGGACAGACACTGGGGAAAAGGCGTTTACTAACTAAAGGACAATATACTCTATAAATGAATGTGCAGTTACTGGAAAATAAATAAAATAGCATGAACAGACATCATTGGGATGATAGTGTTATTGCCATTACATATAGACATCTGTTAAAAAAAATAATGCATCCTCTTTCTGTAGGTCATTTCTCAAATTCACATAAGAGAGGATGTAAGCGGTCTCTGACTTTTAAGAAGCCATTCCTACTGGTCTGAATGGCATACAATTCCACCAGCTGTCTCACGACCAGTAACTGTTTGCATGATCTGCACTTGGCACAGTGGGCAGTGCCTTGCAGTATCATGGCACACTGGATGCCTTCTGTGCCACTGGAAAGAGGCGGGCTGAGGGGGAGAGGAATGTAGGGTAGGGGAGGGGATGGGGTGAAAGGTGGTGGGGTCTCCTTGACAATAAAAGAAGCCAGGTGTCTGCGAAGCACTGGCGTGTGCTGTAAACAGTGCAATGCCCACTGTAAATGTCAGGCAGGGACTAGGAGCATGAGTCACGCCAGTGTATACAGATTCCCGAGATGCTATCTATCTTCGGCTCGCCTCTGCCATAGCAGAGGAGCTCATCCTCTTCTTTGCTCCTTTAAGGGTAAGAGCATGGCCAGACAGCAGGCTTGCCTGCAGCCCACCACAACACACACACACACACTTTCCCACCTCTTCTATTTTTTGTTTCACTTAAGTGCACAAAAGCTCATATGTGCTACCACTCTGTCTTCATTAGCTAGTAGTGTGCCAGTCATTCCTGCACCATTTCAAACATTGCTTCTAAAATCACTAAATATATAAAATCACTATAAAAAATCCATGTTATGGTGATGACTTTCAACACACAAATCCACATGCATTTACACGGGGGGTGGGGGGTTGGGGGGTGTTATGCTTTAGCGATTGGGTGGTTGCAGCAACCACTGGAGGGAGGGTGTTGCTGGGTGGGGTTTGGTAGAATCATGGGAACGCGAGGCCAGGCCAGGCCAGACCAGCAACGGAGCCTCTCTCCCACTCGCCACAGGTCGGAAGCCTGTTGTCAGTGCGAGTCCTCACTTCCTGTCTCCCATGTGAACATCTGGCCTGTTCCCATCATACCCCCCCCCCCCCCCCCACACACACACACACCCCAGTAGGCCTCTAGTCGACGTGGTGGACGGCCCCCTCTGCCAATACTGGGGTGACCTCTGGGCCCCCTCTGGTCAAAACATACAGTAACAACCTGCTTGGAGCAGCGGTGCCACTTTGGGACTTTTCTTCCTTCTCGTCTCTCATTTACTTTCCTTTGCAGAAGAACTCGTGTTTGGACTTTCACAGATGCCACCTTGAGTGCTATGAACATGTACATGCCTCCGATTGGAATAAATATCTTGTTACTGTGCTACAGACACGGTCTTCAGTTGATTCACGGTTAATTCTAAATGCCGTGCTGCTGAGCCATAACACTGTACACCCAGAAGGGGGTGCTCTTAGTTGTAATTGATATGCTGCACAGAGAAATATTGGAAAATGTATCCTTGGGTACATTGAATAATGAAATTTAACAAGGAAACTGAATTTCAACCTTGTGTGTGCACTCCAAAACGAATCTCTGATCTCTCACACACGTAATACTGTGTTATCTTAAAACTGTGTTATTTTTGCATGTTTGTGTCAGCTGTTGTTCTGCTCAGTAAATGTCAACCACTGAATCACAACACCACTTCTCCAGGAAGCTAAATCAGATGGACTGTGAGTGGTCTGGGGGTATTTTGGGATGCCTTGCAGACACATTGCTCTGCATGACTTGCATGGACACTGCGTAATCACTAACACAGCGTCATACACACCACTGCCCACGCGCTCTGAAGCAGCGTCACAAGTTTCAGACAAGTAGATGCTGAACAGTCAATGAGTCATTACTCCCCCTGCTTCTTAGGATGCTAGCGGACCAGTGACTGGGGGCGTGAAAACCATCTTTGAAACAGATCTTAGGCACCAAGGAATCATTCACGCCAGATGTTGCAGTTGGCTCCCTCTACAGGCCAAAGGCAGTCACTGACATACAAGCGCGCTGCTACAGCACACAGTCGCCCCCTTCTGGCCTCATAGAGTTTTTTTTCTGAATCACTTTGCACTGCACTTCACTGCTCCTCTGGGGAAAAGCTGACCTGGATTTTCACACACACAAAGCCCCCACCTGCCAGACCGGTCTATTTGCACCGTCACTTTCACAAGAGACAGGGGCCGGCGTTGACCCAAGCGAAACAAGACCGAGTAAAATACTCTTCATGTGAGCACATTAGCGCTGGAGTGACGGGCTGACTGCTGACGTGTTTATAAATCCTCCGTCACATCACACAGGAGCACAGAGCTCTTTTTTCCTAGAAGGCAAATACGGTTTTCAAGCATCTAGGTTACGGGGGCCGGGGTTCCTTGTGTCCTTAACTGGGCAATTAAAGAAGGGGTTGACAACAACGAGCAACTCCAAATGGACTCGAGCCCAGAAATATCGCTCACAAACGGCTCCTCAATGGCCTTCTGAGTGGCCTTTATTGGAGTGATGGCAGTGGAGGAGGTCCAAATATGGCCAAAGGCAGAGGCTGCCCAGATATACGAACGCCATCATTCCAACACAGCTGCGACCCTTCATTTGTTCCGTCAACACACAGCATTATGTTGCTTTATGTTGGGTCTGAATACGTTTGCACCAAGGCTATTTACAAAATGCACAGCACAGATATGCTCCAGTTCAACAACACTCATAATTCTACAATGGTCAAAGCCTAAACAGTGTCACGATAATGGAAATTACACCATGTGCAATGCATGAGAAATGCATTACATAACTGCAGATGCCAGCACATTGTTCAAAGGCTTTGGTACTCTGGACAAACTCCGGATGTGGTTCCCAGGAGCACAATCCTCAGCATTACAACTTTTGGAAATGTGTCCTTGTGTATTTTGGAAACGACAGAGATGCAAAGCATAATGTTTGAATAATGTTAGATTTTCAGGACACTTCATGGACCTACGTCACTGACCCTTCTCTGTTCCTCTCTATTTGGGGGAAAAAAATGTGTCTGCTTTGATCCAGGATCTCAAATTTGATCAAACATGACCTAACATCACAGTATCCTGCAATACTGCATTACCCAACATTTCTGATGAGAAGTGGATGGGCAAAAATATGTTTACTTCACAACATATTGCCTTGACATGGTCACTAAAATATACCTGCTGTCCTTAAATTGAAGTCATACTTCCTCTGTACGACAGTCAAAACAAAAAACCCAAGTTGTACGCATTCATGACCTGGATAAATGAGATTCTTCACAAATATTATCCCTGCATGAGTTGATGATTGTAAGATAACAATGAATGTTATTTTTCACACTGCTTCCTACACAAATAAGATGCATTCCTGCAAGATAAATATGGGCACAATATGGGAGACTGTGCCCATAGCTGTAATTGGTCTATAACCCTGCACCCATTCTGCAATAGGTGGGTATCACTCATCAAACCACGTTTCCCTCTTGACTCCAGGTGTTTGTTTCTTTGACTTTATTTAGTTGAATCAGTATAAGCAACTGTGGATTTTTCAAGGCCAATGCAGGTATGATGACACAACCATTAGACAAAAGACTTACAAAAATAAAACCAAAATGATTTAAACAGGTCTTTCAACATCCATCCTATATATATAAAAAATCAAAAATGTTAAACATTAAAAACATCAACTGCAGTACTTTGCCTATAAAAAACAAGAAAACATAAATTTGGTTCTTGGTTTGGTAAAAAAAATTTAAAAATATAAATATTAATTTGGTTCTCACGGCAAGAAACGGATATGTTTCATTAAAAGGTACTGACTGAATAAGAAACTTAAAACAAAAACCACCACCACCACCCAGTCATTTGCTTGTCATTGGCTGGCCACGCCACTGTTCCCCACACTGGCAATCTGCCACTGATAAAAAACAATGCAGCAGATAGTCCATCTATACGCCTATATGTATGTAGTTCGATAGGGCAACAATTTTTAGGTTTATTTGTACGCTATTTGTGTTTATGTGTACCCCTTTTAACGGGGTAACTTAAAACATACCTTTCCATGGGTTTCTATGTGATGCAATGTGAGGTAAGGTCAAACAATAACAAAGCAGATTTAACCACCCCCCCCCCTCCCCAAACACTTTAAGGGTTAATGTGACCTAGCCACTACAATAAAGGCTTTTAAAATTTTACAAAATGAGACTGCCTTGGAGTTCCTCTTTCGCTTTCAATAACAAAGTGGATTTACATATGTACACTGCAACCCCCCCCCAAACACTTTAAAAGATTAGGCAAATGATGAAGAATTGTACTGCTGTTGCATGAACAGTTGTTCTAAAGCATTTCGTTCCTCTGACCACTCTTCACCTTCCCAGCTAATGCCATTGAACTTCACTTCGTGGGCATCCTCCCACTCTGGCAGAAACCTTTCCATGCGCAGTTCACAAAGGTTGTGTAGCGTGCAGCATGTCTCGACGATATCAACAACCATCCTCACAGAGAAGTCACTCCGCTTGCTGAGACATTTCCATCGCCCCTTTAACCTGCCAATGGCACGGCCAACCACAGTGTGTGCTCCGTTAGTTCGTACGTTGTACATTTCCTGGGCTTCCGTAAGCCAGCCTGTGTGAGCATAAGGCTTGAGCAACCACTTCTGCAGCGGGTATGTCCAGTCGCCGAGAATGAAGTAGCCTACGTCAGTTCCACAAATATTTCTGATTCTGTCTGAGAAAACATTTGTGGTGCTGGCCAAAGCCCAAATGGCTGACATCTTCAGCACACTCTCTTGGTCTTTACTACCGGGTTGCCCGATGTTAATGTCCCAGAACATTCCCTTGCCATCCACAACAGCTTGCAAGATAATGGAGTGCCAACCATCTCTGTTGCAGAAATCTGCCGGGTCCTCAGGGGGTTTCAGTATGGGGATGTGCAAAACATTGATAGCACCCACACACTGGGGGATACTAAAACTCTCCTCGAAATAGTCGGCCATCTGTGCTAGCTTAGCCTGGCTGGGCATTGGAATTAGCTGGGGCCTAAGGAGCGTCATCACAGCCTGACAAAATTTCTGCAATGTTTGGCAAACGGTGGAACAGCCCACAGCAAACAAATTCCCAACTGTCTTGTAATCGGCAGTGGACGTGAGTTTGTGCAGCGCGATGGCTATCCTCTTCTCTAAAGTAAGACACAAACGAAACGACGTGTCCTGCCGCTGTAGTGCAGGCTTGAGGGTTGCACAGATGTATCTGAAGGTGTCTCTCGAAACTCTGAACTTCTCCAGCCACTCCTCTTCTGTGAGGTTCGGAGCTGTGTTTTCCCACCAGTCGCTGGTTCGGGCCAAGGCCCATGTCTTGCGCTCCCGTAGTATCTTCGCACAGTAATCGTGCATCACCTGAGAAATAACAAAGGATGCAGGTTAATATCTAGCCATCCTATCAACATTGTCGGGAACAAAGTGTTATGAACAGAGGTGGGTTACCCTAGCCTGGTAAACCCGCCCCTCGTACTTCATTTCATTTCGTGCAGAGGGTCTGGACCGGACACTCTTGGGGAGCATTTGGCAAGTTCCAGCACGACCGCTCCAATCAGCGAACAGAGGGCGTGTTTGTTAGCTGTGACGTTGACCTTGTGTGCTACATTACAATTTGAATTGTAGTGCATAGGTAGGCTAATTGCATACGTGTCGACCAGGCGTTAGCAATTGGGTAAAAGCAGATGCACTTTTTAAAAACTTCAGCAGAGTCCACACCTTCAGCAAATCGTTTCTGACGGTCTCTGTTCCAGGCCCTCTGCAAGAAATGAAATGAAATGAAGTACGAGGGGCGGGTTTACCAGGCTAGGGTTAGCCCGCTTCAGACAGTAAACTTTGGGTGTGTGCCTGTCTGGCTCAACACTGATGTGATTACAATCTCATTTGCTGTCATGCTAAGCCAGCTAATTGTCACAGTTTTCGGCATCAGTAACCGTGCCTGGTTTTCATTTGAGCCCGGCACGTCCTCATGAACAAAAACAGTTGGAAAATGTACATGCAGTCTCTATCCGGCAACACAAGGGCAGTACGTTTTCATGACGGACCAGATGGAGCAAGTGGATTTGTACAGTCAGTCTTGCAACCAGCCACAGCAGAATTGCTCGTAACCTTTCAGGAATTAAAAACTTATGCATGAAATCACCTGTGTTGGGTGCACAGGTAGAATACATACATGGCAAGGTTTTTACTCTGTTTTACCTGCTGCTGGTTATAAACAGTAAACAGTTATTAACAGTCTTTTTTAATAATTCTAGGTTATGCTAAGCCAGCCACGCAGACAGACAGACAACCAGCTAAAGTTGAATATGCCAGGTCATTCATGCATATCTGTTCCAGCTATTCCCATGGTCTCTTCCAGAATAAGGTGAATACTGATGATTTCATTGAGCACAACCTTTTAGCTAAGCAAGCAGATGGCCTAATTGGTGACATCAACTGTGTTAAATGCACAGGTAGAACCATTATGGCAGTCTTACTCTCTTTTACCTTGAAGCTGGGGCTGCTGGTTATGAGCAGTTTTGTAGTTAAAGGAAATTCTCATTGGTTTAAAGAACAGTATGCTAGCTAGGCTAGCTACCCAAAGCCATCCACAGATGACTGCAGGCTCACGTTAACAAGGCAAAGTTAATAACCCAGCACCCTCACTTATTGTAGAAATAGATCAAGTGCTGTTGTAGTTTTAATACCATTTGCATCCACTGCTGGCGTTGACTTGCTCTCTCCAACCTCGCCGTTCGTCGCTGGATTGCCCTTTGTCGCCGTGCCGCCAACATAGCTTTTCGGCGTAACCTCCGCTGAGTCCTCATTTTCTCATCTTGGCTTTGCTGAAACATTCTCCACCATGCAAAGACCAGCGACAGAAAACAAACTTTCTTTTTGATGTCCATTGTTACTGTTCTGCCATTAACTGACGTTTTTCGTGTACTCACAATTCGTTAAAACCTCTCACTAACCATTTGAAATAGGCGGGGTGGGTGATATGTACAAATGAGGGAAAGGAACTTTGGTTCTAGGCTCCAAGACTCGGGTAGCCTTGGCACGACAGTGAAAACGAAAAAAAAACACACTTTGTTTCGAAGTAAAGTTGTAGCAGAATCTGTTTTAACTAAACACTAAATATATACAAAATGCATGATTTCTTTAAGTAGCAACAGTAGGACATGTCTATCACAGTCCTGCTGTGCAACCACGAATACAACAACAATGCAACAAAGCCACTCCTACTGTCGTAAAACTGCCGGAAAATCTTCTGCTGTGTCGTGGCCATGCCCCTGATTTTCGGCGTTTGAAACCCTTTCGGCCTCTCCGTACGGCGCCTCGGCTGAAGACGGTATGTGTCTGCCTGAGCTCTTTTAAAAAACATAAAACTGTTGTACTGAAAATAAGACTGAAGCACTTACTTGTGATATATTTCTTCTAGAACATGCCAGCAAAAGGTCCACTGCAATCTGTCCAGGTCTTTGGACGTAAAGTGAGTACAAAATGTCATAGTTATCCACATGTGGCTTTGAGCTAATCGGCTAGTCACTGAACTGGGGTATGCTACCATCTTAGCTTGTCAGGAGTCCGTACTACTCGGCTTACAATGTGCCACAGAGTCTGTTTTAGTGTATCGCGAAATAGAAGTGTATGTCAGAGAAACAGCAAAGAATAACGACTTTGCACATTACATATTTAGAGAGAGCAATTTAAGTTACGCGCATGTAATGCCAGTGCGGCCTAGTTTAGACTTCTCGCATTGGCATTCGGGGTCGCCGTGCGTGGTGTTGGGTCATTACATTGGAAGAAATGAAGCTAACTCGCAGCTAGCTGGTTGATGACAAATGTAACGAGTTATGAACGTGTGACTGACAAAATACACACACAAATTCGTGAATAATCTCCCAAACTGAGCATCACAACAGATGCGTTCAGTTCATCTATGAGGATAGCTATACCATTTATAAGTTAATTTGTCATCGGGCCAGCATAGCTTACCAACTGTAAAAAGGGAGTGTGGAGCATGCCAGCTAACACAATATATTGAAAATGTCATTGTTTGCCTGCTAAGGCAAGTCTAAAAGTTACAATGCCTTTTACTAATGTATTCTTTCTTACAGAAAACAGCTACGGCTGTTGCTCACTGCAAAAGAGGAAATGGCCTCATCAAGGTGAACGGCAGACCTCTTGAGATGATTGAGCCACAGACTCTTCAGTACAAGGCAAGTTACGTGTTGGAGTTGCCTTGGGTGTTTGTTACTTTGCCTGTCAGTTGAAGATGTGCTTCACTAGTAGTTGTCCCATGTCTAGCAATAATGAGAGGGGGGGGGCGCAGTCATGTTTGGACAAGCAAGCAAGAAATGAGCGTTATTATGATGGCAGCAGATATATATATTCTTGAGAAAAAGGTGGTCTAGCAGTGTTGACAGATGAAACATTTAAGAAGAGTAGTGGATTTAACTTTGGTAGTTTTTGTAGTGTAAATCAGCTGGTAGAAAATAAAGGTCTTGGAATGATTCAAATGGCATATGGTTTACTGATGTGTCATTTAAGACTGTTTTAAAGTGGTAAACTTCACTTCAAGATTCTAGAAGGTAGAGAACAACTAGGGGTCTGAGCCTGCATCGATATGTACGGTATTTTTGTTTAGAAGATGGGTGACTGTCACAAGGGTTCAGATTTCCCTTTAGAAAAACCTTTCAAGTTTCTCTCTGCATTTGGAGGTCAAATGTTTTTTTTGAACGAATAACTGCTAGTGAATAATCATTGAATTGATGAATTATTTGTCTCCACAGTTGCTGGAGCCCATTCTGCTGCTGGGCAAGGAGCGCTTTGCTGGAGTGGACATCAGAGTGCGTGTGAAGGGTGGTGGACACGTCGCTCAGGTGTACGGTAAGTTAGATGTGGAGATGGCGCGCATCATGTGTTCACGTTTTTTGCCGCCAATTGGTGTGCATGCATGTGATTATTACTAATTATTCAGGAAATCCTGAGTTTTCCAAACTGAACATGCCAGCCTTGTAAATGCTAGCATTTTTGTATGTTGCACTTTTTTGTTAAAAGTATCAAAATTATGTCCCTGTGAGTGTGCGATGGTGAAATGGTTGCCATGCAATGCTATGTGCTCTGTATAGTTCTCCTGCTTTTTTGTCCTTTGCCAGTCGCATCCAGAAATGCAGCCCTTCAATAATTGGGTTACATTTTGATTTTGCAATCCCTATTATATTTACCATTATGTACTTAGACTAAACCTTATGGTGTAAGGTTAAGGAATAAGGTTAGTTTTAGGTGTGTTCAGTGTAAGTACATAAAATTACATGTTGCGTTTCAATACACTGCAAAAGGGAGAGTGTATATGATGGAATGAATGTTATGCTCTTTGTGTTTGTGGTTTTGTGTTCACTTTATTTTCCCTTCCCTTACAGCTATCCGTCAGGCCATCTCTAAATCTCTTGTGGCATACTACCAGAAATGTAAGCACTCATTTTTGTACAGAATAAAACTTTGGTAAATGGTGTAAATAAGGAAACTAGATTCTGCTTATGAGTGTTTCTATAAAAAAGAAAAGGTAGTTTGTGATGGAAAAGATGCAGGATTCTACTTGAATAGTAGTTCTGTATGTTCATGTTTGAATTTGGTGTTCTGCAGATGTGGACGAAGCCTCCAAGAAAGAGATCAAGGACATCCTGATCCAGTATGACAGGACTCTGCTGGTAGCTGACCCTCGTCGCTGCGAGTCCAAGAAGTTCGGTGGACCTGGAGCCCGCGCCCGCTACCAGAAGTCTTACCGTTAAACTTGCCCTGTACATTTTCATACAATAAAATCAAGGGAAAAGAATTTGCCAAGTGTTGCGTGTTTTGATCTTGTCCCTGAGAATGCCTCATATACACACCTTAATGTTCAGTCGTTGGTAACCTGCATTCAGAAGCTACTGTGTTAGGACCACACATTTTGCTCCAGTGATTCACTAAATCAGCAGATTCTAAATGGCAGAACGTTTTAGCCAGGTAGAGGAGTTAATTGAATTGTAGCTTTCGAATTCAGGTTGTCACTGGTAGTGTTATAATCTGTTTATGAAGCAATATAGGGTAGACGTGCGTTTCTGTGCTGTAAATGGCACATTGACAGAGCCGCATTTAATGTTTATGCTTTCAAGAAAAAAGCATTGAAAAATGTAAAATGTTACTTTACAGAGATGCAAATAGGATGTTGATTCATTGTAAAAGAAAAAGTATGAATGCAACATATGTTACAGGACCTATGGGAAAAAGCAGTGGAGATTTTAGGCTGTGTTTTAAAGGGGTGCTCAAACACCCCTGAAAAATGAAGTAATTGTAATTACAATTTTGTGAGCGCCTAGTTTTCAAACCCTAGATTAGTTTATAAAGGGTTTTTATTTCTGAAGTTATGGGTTGGTTGAGAAGCAGAGGCTGCAGAGCTCTGAGCCACAAGCTGCAGTGCCGGGACGTAGGTGATATTCATTTGCCACCTTGTTCGTGTCATTGCTAATTATAAGGGTAATTCACAGATTGTGAATGTTTATGAAGCTATTCATTAACTAGCACATATAACTTAAGACCAACTTGAATCGTTGCTCTTTCCCCCGTATCTTGTTAGCTTTTTGTCACTGTCAGGTTAAATGCTTTTGCACATGAGAACCTGTAGGGGGCAGTATCTGCTTTTGGGTTGTTAACAGCTTGGCGTAGTCTTTGGCACTGACCAGGAAAATGTCAACCCCAGAACAGGTTAATGACTCTGCTGTCTTCAGTGAACAGAGCCAGGAAAATCCACAACCAGTCAAGTGTAGCCCAAAGTCAAGTCAAGTAGGTTTTTATTGTCGTTTCAGCCATATACACAGTACATAGAGTAAAGATGGAGAACCCTTAAATTCCCAAAATTTAAGAGAGGCCAGGAACCTAAGCATAGTTTTCAGGACTGGCTTACAGCACAGTCAGGGCAACAATGTTCAATATGTACCCTTTGTCTGAAGACAGAAGGTCCCTTTATAGCCAAGTTTAGCTGGCCCACTGCCAGGCCAATATTTTATTTATTTTTATTTTGAGGCTCTCTAAGCTAAATTATTTCAAATTCAAAATCTAAATAAAATCTTGCTTCTTGTTTCTTCTTGTTTTTTAAAAGTCATGGACACTGGTGTGCATGGTGGATCCTTGTGAGTACAGGAACATTGTTTTTTTTTTTTTTTTTTCAAACTTGCTCTTATGGCTGGCCCATTTAGCAAAGGCCATGAGTTCTTGGGGTGCCTAGTCTTTTTTTATACAGCCTCTCCAAATCAGACATTGTAATGATGCGAGGCGTGCTGTCAATGAATCTTTGGGCCTCATTCACACCAACTTGACCGTGTACAGTATGTAACTGTGTACAATATGTGTGTATGTGTGACAGAATACGCTCAGATCATGTGTGCGGTGTACATAGTCTAATTTGTTAACGTGCAGGGACAGGGACATAAAATGGGCACTTGCTGTCTACGCGCTGTATACGGAGAGTGTTTGGTGTGAATGAAGCATAAGGTGTTAATGCTGTTTGGTCATGCACATGTCCCACACTCCCAGCACTGGACTTACAACCCAATTTGGCTTTAGTGTGCAGAAAAGTGAATACAAAGTACAGTTAGAATGCTTTGCCAGGGAGTTTGAATGAAGCCTTTTCATCAAGTTTTCTCCCACTCTTTTCAGTAATTTCTTTAGTCACTGTTTGTGTAAAAAAATGAAAATGTACTTTGTTTATTGACCCCTGAGGCACACACACACAACACTGAAGGCAGTTTGGACCGTATACAAATGTTTATTTAAAGGTTAGATCAGCAGTCCATCAGTCCATTGCAACAAAATCACATCCACTCACAATGTACAGACTCTTAGTAATTTGGATCTGATAAATTGTAGCGGTGCAAGTGGTATGCACAGGTTATACACAGAAGAAAAGGGGGGTTGCAAAAACAATTCACAGCACACAAAGTTTTTAGGCTCGCTACACCCACTGACTATAAAAAGTGGCACACATTTATCACACCACAAGAATAATAGTATCCCACTGCACACAATACAAACTCAGGGGACGTATGACACTGGCACGCGCTACTCGCTCCGTACAGAATCTAAAGATTTATACAAAGGGGAATCTAAATGGTGATCGCCAAGTAAATGCTCTGCACCCGGCCCGCCCCGCCAAGTGAGGAGGCGCACAATAATACTAATCACAGCAACCACAAATATCAACCCGACACAGCAAACAGTTTCAAGTGAGCAAAGTGTATAAATCACAGCACACGGTATGTAAGACACACTCGTCAATTGTTAGTCAAGCCAAACGCACAGAGCGTTACGAGCAACGATCACCTAGGAATAAAGCCCTCACAAACGCAAACACACAAAATGACACGATTAAAATAGGTGGTAAACGCAATAAAAAAAGTCACTAAAGTCCAGACACCACTCACGACCGGGCTGCATGACTGTCCATAAACGACAGACTGTCCGCCACGTCTTCTACGGTACAAGGCAGTTGAAGCCGACGTCCTCGGCTCGTGCGCACGGGCCCAGTGATGCGACCAGTCCGGGGAAGGCACTCGTCTCCACGGAGTAGAATGGCCAGCCAACTCCCGGGTGTCTGCTGCGGTGTGGCCCAGTACAGCTGTCGAGGAGAGGGCAGGGGTGAGTAGCCTGTCTGTGCTAAAAGCTCTCGAGACAGACCGTTTTCTCGAGGGAAAACGAGAGGGCTACTTAACTTTTTATTTTCTTGGAGTGCGAAGTCTTCGTGGCGTTACTCTCGACCGTCCGCGTTCTTGTGAAGATACCTGGACCCTTCTGTCTAGCGTGGCATGCCGCGTGTGCTCTCAGTTCACCCTCTTCGCGTCTGCTGGGCAAACCTTCTCTCCACACTCTTGCCGGTCTGTAATTAGAGGCTCATCCACCGCACCTGGCTCATCAGCTGCACCTGCGTGTCAGACAATCACTGCAAACATACACATCACCGTGCCCCCATTACAAACCCATTGTCCAGCCCCTCCCACTCCCATTCAGTCAATGTCATTAAACACATTCAGTCCATTAAAAGTTCACTTTCACCGTTCAAATACTTCGGTCCCGTTACATCTCCCCCCGCACTTTAACGGTGGTCGTCCCGACCACTGCCATAGTCAATGTTCAGTGTTCAGTCCGGATCAGAGACGGTACCGTGCTGGAGGGTTGCCCCGATTGGGACGGATAGGGTAACGCCGTGTGTTCGTTGGGTCTGTATTGTGCTGAGAGGAAGCTGGATCGTGAGCTAATGCTCCAGGAGGAGGAACCGGGTCGTGAGTGGATGCTACAGGAGGATGAACAGTCTGTTCGCCAGTCACAATTGCAGACTGAGGCCTTGGCCCAGGGGCTTCATGAGGCAGACTGGTTGAGGCAAGAGAGGGAAGTGGGCATACTGCGGCGTTGGGTGGCTCCTGGGCAGAACCTGGCAATGTCACTGTGGGTACAGGCCTCATAGGTGGAGTAGGTGGACACGTGACAAAGGGAATTCTTGGCCCAGAGAGCATGGGCAATTTATCTTGCCTGGCATTTTGGGGCGCAGGGGCATCAGTTGGGCATGCACGGAGGTTATTACGATGAATAGTCCGCAGGGGTCCCTCTTTTCCTTCCGGGCGGATGGTGAAGACAGGCCGGCCCCTGTAGGGTGTTGTGACAATGACGAATGGTGTGGGTAACCACTGAGGTGCTAACTTTCCCTGAGCCCTCCGTCGAAAGTTTCTCATAAGCACCCATTCTCCAGGAAGCAATGGCATGGTCCGTGCATTGCGGTCATAACGATCCTGGTTCCATTGCATGCGCCGCTCTACGTTGTTGCGAACAGTGGTATAGGCCTGCAGGAGCGTTTGGTGGTGACTTCGGACCCAGCCCTCCAGGTCATCCCTATGCTGCGGGGGTGCGGCATCGTGAAGCATATCTACCGGTAGTCTGGCATGACGGCCGAAGATGACATAGTGAGGGGTCATACCTGTACTTGCATGGGTTGTGTTGTTGTACGCTTGCAGAAGTGCAGGGAGAAGACTGGGCCACTGGTTCTGAGAGTTTACATCAATGGTACCCAACAGTGACAAGAGCGTGCGATTAAATCGTTCGCATGCCCCGTTGCCCTGCGGGTGGTATGGCGTGGTACGTACCTTTTTGCACCCATACACTGCACATAGCTGTTGCATTAGCAGGGCCTCGAATGATGCTCCTTGGTCTGTGAGTATCCTTTCTGGGCAGCCAAATGGGAGAATGAGTGCTGTATACAAAGCTCTGATTGTCGTTGGGGCGGACTGGTCTTTGGTGGGGACTGCCAGGGCATATCGGGAGAAGAGGTCAGTGATAACAAGAATGTACTGATAGGTGTCAGACGGCCTGCCGAGGGACAGAAAGTCCAGTGCTACCGTCTCAAAGGGGTAGCTAGATGAGATGGGGCACAGCGGGGCTTTCGGCTGAGCCCCTAGCTTCTGAACTACGCAAGTGGAGCACTCAGCTGCCCATTTCCGTGCATGTGTGCTCATTCCCGGCCAATAAAATCTTCTCAGGAGGGATACCATCTTGTCACCACTTGCATGACCGCCTGCTTTATGGTAGTCCTCCCACAGTCTTCGGGCTTGTTGTACAGGGACCAGGACCTGGTCCACTGGTGCGCCTGTGTCCGGTTCTGCAACACACCTCACCAGCACTCCATCTTGCAGCTCCAGTCGGTCCCACTCCCGGAGGAGGCAGCGAAACTCTGGGGAGAGGGAGGGGCAGTCACTTCTGGGTGGTGGCTCTTTACTTGCCTTCAAAGCACGCAGCCGTCGTAGGTCTGGGTCCTCCGCTGATCGCTCACTCCATCCTTCGGGCGCCCCCTGCTGTTCTGAAGTCGTGGAGCATCCCGCCACATGCACCAGCAAGTTGGTTGCTTCGCCTGGAAGTCTCGACAGCACATCCGCATTCCTATTTGTTGCTCCAGGCCTGTAGCGGATGTCATAGGAGAAGTTTGCCAGTTGAGCCACCCACCTCTGTTCTGTGGCCCCCAGGGTTGCTGTATCAAGATGGACCAGTGGATTGTTATCTGTAAAGACTGTAAACTGCGCCCCCCATAGATAGTCTTTAAACTTTTCTGTCACAGCCCACTTTAGTGCTAACAGCTCCAGTTTAAACGAACTATAGTTCTGGTCATTGCGCTCGCTGGCATGAAGACTGCGGCTGGCATAGGCGATGACCCTTTCCTTACCATCCTGGACTTGGGCCAGCACTGCGCCCAGACCATGTAGGCTGGCATCTGTGTATACACGGAATGGCAGTTGGAAGTCTGCATAGGCAAGTATGGGGGCAGCGAGGAGGGCTTGCTTGAGATGGTCAAATGCAGACTGGCGGTCACTCGTCCACTGGATACGGGCTGAGGGTCGGTTAGCCTGGCCTTGGAGAAGCTCATGTAATGGGGCAGCCACCTTGGCAAAAGCTGGAATAAACCGCCGGTAGTATCCAGCAAAGCCCAAGAAGGACCGCACCTGCTTGACAGTGGAGGGGACTGCCCAGTCTCTGACAACTCTGGTTTTGTCCGGGTCTGTTGCCACACCTTCTTTGCTGACAATGTGCCCCAAATATGCTACATGGCGTTGGAACAGCCGACACTTGCGAGGCTGTAGCTTCAGGCCATAATTGTGGAGGCGGGCGAAGACCTGTTCGAGGTGGTTCAAGTGGGATTGAAAACTTGGGGAGTATACTATGACATCGTCAAGATAAATCAGCAGATAGTCATGCACTTGGGCCCCTAAGCAACGTTGCATTAACCTCTGAAAGGTAGCAGGCGCATTACAGAGGCCAAAGGGCATGCGCTCAAACTGGTAAAGTCCAAAGGGGGTGGCAAATGCGTTTTTTTCTTGGTCCTCTGGGGCCACCTCCACCTGCCAGTAGCCACTGGCAAGGTCGAGGGTCGAGTACCACTCCGACTTGCTGAGGCTTGTTAGGGACTCTTCAATCCGTGGCAGTGGGAAGGAGTCTTTATGGGTTACTGCGTTCAGCTTACGATAGTCCACGCAAAACCTCAATGAGCCATCCTTTTTCTTGGCCAGGACGACTGGGGCAGCCCATGGGCTTGCGCTTTCCTTGACCACCCCACTGTCCAGCATCCCTTGCAGCAGCGCCCTTAGTTCTGTGTAGAGCTTGGGGGGAACCGGGCGGTAGCGCTCTCTGATTGGAGGCGCCACACCGGTCGGAATCTGGTGAGTGACTACAGCAGTTTGTCCAAAATCCTCATCGTTAGCTGCAAACACATGATACCACTTCTGCAGCAGGGACTTAAGTTGGGCCTGTTGGTGGTCATTCAGTCCTTCCCCACTGAGCGACAAGGCCGGGTGGTCCTCCTCTGGAGTCTGCCCCACCTGCTGGATGTCGACCTCAACGACTCGAGGCCCTGTACTGCGCAACACCAGTCTTGATTGCCCCTGGATGTCTTGTGGGTCGATTTGAGTGACGGACGCTAAGGGGCACCGCTGCCGAAGTTCTAAGGGAAAGGGGTTGGGATTACACACACGCATGGGGACCATACCCTTTCGTGTCCAACTCACTGACCTGGCCACCCTCCACTCTTGGCCATGGTTTTCCAGGTCTTCGATCAGCACAGGGCAATCAGGCTGGCTTGCTGCTTGCGGCACGTGGGCCCAGATGATCATTTCGGTTGAGGGTGGAACCACCACTGGGGGCTGCCGTGGAAGCCGAGCGACTCCCTGTAGATCCATGTTGGGCATCGATGCATTAATCCGTTGGCAAGCAGCAAATGCAGCATCCCAGGCCTTTTCTGCAGCAGGAGGGAATACAGATTTAAATGCAGCAACCCCCGGGTGCCCACCCCTAAAAATGCCAGCCCAGCAGTCTTCAATAACATTCATACCCAAAAGTCCATACTCCGTATTAATGCAGTCATCTCGGACAATAACCACACCCTTTCCTTTCACCTCTATTCCCCCAACCCGGAAGTCCATAACTGCATACCCCACGTATGGAATGTTGAGCCCATTCGCGGCCTTCAGTGCCAGCCACGATATGCTACTTGGGTCAAGCATACGGCTTTCACAGAAGTGTCGCTGGAACAGAGTTTCACTGAATAGAGTTACCTGCGAGCCAGTGTCCAGTATGCATGGTATTCGTTGGTGCTGCACAAACACCTCAACTGCGGGGCATCTACCTACGATAGAGGGCTTCTGTGGGGGTGCAGTGGAGAACCCCTCCCGGTTCACTCGCCCTGTGGTGGCCGGGAGTACTGAAAACCCGCTTGGGTTGGGCGTCGGCGGGGGCAGAACCTTTGAATGTGGCCAGCTTCTCCGCAGTCCCTGCAGATAGCTCGGCCCTGAGCATCCCACCGGTAAGGTGACTGATGGAGGTGCTGACCCCAGCCTCTGACGGCGGGGGGCATTTGTGGGTAGCACCCAGGATGGTTGCGTGGACGTGGGCATAGCACCTGTCCTGGAGGCGGCAGCTGGTGGTGGTGAGGGCGCCACTGGGCTGATGTTCAAGCGCCCCTGCAGCTCATCCACAATGGACTTTCCCAGGAGAGTCACTTGTTCTTTTAGTTCTTGTCTTAGTTCCGCTCGCAAAGCCTCCTTCATTTGTTGCCAGCCGTCAGTCGCTGGGGCCTTGGCTGTTGAGGCCTTGGACGTACTAGCGAAGGCTGGGCAGACCTGTGCTTCTTCAGCCTGGCCACACTCCTGTTCCAGTGCCTTCGCTTCCTCACAGGCCTCAGTGAAGGTGAGTGCTGGGGTCCTGCGAAGTAGTCTCTGCAGCTCCTGACTAACTGAACCTGGTCTTAAGCCCATGCTGAATTGTGTGCGAAGAAGCTCATCGTCAGTTCCAGCTGTGAGGGGCTCCCTTGCTCTCCATTTATAGTGCAGCTCTCGCAGGCGGAGTGTGAAGGCTCGTACATCCTCCCCTGGCTCCTGTTTAGATTTGAAAAACTGCAATAGCATAGCAGTGTCAGTGTTACGTTTGTCCAATGCCAGCAATGCCACCTCCCTCTTTGCATTTCCCTCTAATGCACTCAACACAAAATCAACCCGTTGTTCCGCATTCAGCCCCTGGGCCCTAATCAAGGCCTCTATTTGAGTTCTCCAATCAGTAAATCTGTAAGATTCCCCATCCCCACAAAACTTAGGAACCCACGGTGCCCCCATAAACCATGGCATAAAAACATTTGGTACTTGTGGCTGTGCATTTGCCTGCTGCTCTTCATTACTCATGCTGGCGTGTACGTCAAGGGTCCTGCCGACTCTACGCCAAATGTAAAAAAATGAAAATGTACTTTGTTTATTGACCCCTGAGGCACACACACACAACACTGAAGGCAGTTTGGACCGTATACAAATGTTTATTTAAAGGTTAGATCAGCAGTCCATCAGTCCATTGCAACAAAATCACATCCACTCACAATGTACAGACTCTTAGTAATTTGGATCTGATAAATTGTAGCGGTGCAAGTGGTACGCACAGGTTATACACAGAAGAAAAGGGGGGTTGCAAAAACAATTCACAGCACACAAAGTTTTTAGGCTCGCTACACCCACTGACTATAAAAAGTGGCACACATTTATCACACCACAAGAATAATAGTATCCCACTGCACACAATACAAACTCAGGGGACGTATGACACTGGCACGCGCTACTCGCTCCGTACAGAATCTAAAGATTTATACAAAGGGGAATCTAAATGGTGATCGCCAAGTAAATGCTCTGCACCCGGCCCGCCCCGCCAAGTGAGGAGGCGCACAATAATACTAATCACAGCAACCACAAATATCAACCCGACACAGCAAACAGTTTCAAGTGAGCAAAGTGTATAAATCACAGCACACGGTATGTAAGACACACTCGTCAATTGTTAGTCAAGCCAAACGCACAGAGCGTTACGAGCAACGATCACCTAGGAATAAAGCCCTCACAAACGCAAACACACAAAATGACACGATTAAAATAGGTGGTAAACGCAATAAAAAAAGTCACTAAAGTCCAGACACCACTCACGACCGGGCTGCACGACTGTCCATAAACGAACCCCGGGTCAGACTGTCCGCCACGTCTGCTACGGTACAAGGCAGTTGAAGCCGACGTCCTCGGCTCGTGCGCACGGGCCCAGTGATGCGACCAGTCCGGGGAAGGCACTCGTCTCCACGGAGTAGAATGGCCAGCCAACTCCCGGGTGTCTGCTGCGGTGTGGCCCAGTACAGCTGTCGAGGAGAGGGCAGGGGTGAGTACAGTAGCGGTTCTTGGGGGGGGCGGGGGGGGCGGTCGCCCAGGGCGCAATTTCGTGAAGGGGCGCCGTTCCGTTGGCCTCACGAGCCCTTGAAAAAAAATATATCATCAAAATTTTTTTTTTATTATCTATCATATCACTGTGTAGGAAATTGGCAAATTGGCGCCCCCCCTGGCTGCAGGCGCCCCTGCTGAGAAGGCCCTCTGCGGCTGCAGCTCTGAAGCTGTGTGTGGAAACAAGGGGAGAGGGGAGGGGGCGCGGGGGACAGTTCACCTCTGGTTCTCTCAAATGCAACACACAAGGGGGGGACGGGGCATCCACTTATAGGGCAATACTGTAATGCAATTAGTGGGCTGAAGTCAGTCACACATCAAGTTTCTTCCCAATAACACACATTTCATTCATAATAATTTAAATACAGGTTTATAATTCCTGCACGTTTTTTTTTAATGTGTGAAAGGACTAATAAAAATGGTGATACAAGACGATTATGTGGTCACCAAGGTGAATTGGTTTAGTCTTACCTCCTGGTCTTCAGTGACAGTGTTGGGGGATGGGAAATATTTTGACTGTCGAGTGACAAACAGAAGAAGATGGACAGAAAAAGGTCAAAGCCGTCAGGTGCCCAATTTAGAAAAAAACGAAAAGAAGAAGAGGAGAAACGAGCAAAAGATAAAGGTATGCAACTATGTTCTCTCTGCATGATTACGTTATCCATGCCATGAATGAAAGGCTACTGTTAGTCATGGTATAACTCTTACGTTTGTTAGCCTTCTAGCTATGATGCTTGCTATACTTAACAATAATTCCGTCTTAGCCTAAACAAACACAAGATCTAATTTCGCCATTTGGCTTTGCAACAAAACTGTTACAAGTTCAGGTATTATTTGTTTCCATAATTTGGGTAAACGTTGAGCCCTGTAGTTAGCTAATAGGGGGTCTTGGAGCTCGGAGCTCGGAGGGGGTCTTGCCCAGGGAGTAATTCAATGTAGAACCGCCACTGGGTGAGTAGCCTGTCTGTGCTAAAAGCTCTCGAGACAGACCGTTTTCTCGAGGGAAAACGAGAGGGCTACTTAACTTTTTATTTTCTTGGAGTGCGAAGTCTTCGTGGCGTTACTCTCGACCGTCCGCGTTCTTGTGAAGATACCTGGACCCTTCTGTCTAGCGTGGCATGCCGCGTGTGCTCTCAGTTCACCCTCTTCGCGTCTGCTGGGCAAACCTTCTCTCCACACTCTTGCCGGTCTGTAATTAGAAGCTCATCCACCGCACCTGGCTCATCAGCTGCACCTGCGTGTCAGACAATCACTGCAAACATACACATCACCGTGCCCCCATTACAAACCCATTGTCCAGCCCCTCCCACTCCCATTCAGTCAATGTCATTAAACACATTCAGTCCATTAAAAGTTCACTTTCACCGTTCAAATACTTCGGTCCCGTTACATTTGCTTTTACTTCAGCTTTTCCCCCTTAAACCTGCAAGTATGTTCCTTAAAGAATAAAAGGTGACTGATTTTAGTCACTGGCTAAGCATAAGTGGAGGATTGATCTGGCCACTACATGTTGGCCTAATTTTCTGAGCATTATTGGAAAGGATTTTCCGTCATGTTTCTAAAAAGTAAATGAAATCAGATAGTACTAGTTTATTGGCAGAGGTATATTACTAATGTTGTTTCCTCCACTTTTTATTTTAACAATGCGAGATGTCTGTTGACGGACTGTTGTTTACCTACAAAGTAAGTAAGAATATATATTCTTCATTTGAGGTTTTGTTCAGTATGCAAGCTTGTCAGGAATTTACTGATGCTGGCACAACACAGTGTTCTGAATGGACCATTTTCCTACAAAAAGAAATAGGGCCAGGAAAAAGAAATCTGAAGGGCCTCGTTTGTCTTTCTCTGGAGATACAATTCTGTTTTTGTGTGCATGCAGATGTGTAGCCTTTTACTGGAAACCATTATGGCCAGGCCCCCTTTTTTCCTCAGAATTCCATTTGCATAGCACAAAGTGTTTTCAGGAAGTGGGAATTGCTTACTGCTGGGGAGCGGTGTGTGTTGGACAAGAGGGGGCGCAGCAAAAGTGAAAATCTGTCACAAGGGATCATAGACAGTAGAGGGATTATATCGCCATGCTTTATTTGCTCCAGATGAGTTGAGTTGTCTTACCAGGAATCAGCGGACAGCCAGTCTCCGTTTGGATAATGGCATGTGTAAGGACTGTATTCATTGTTGTGGATGTCATTTTAGGGGTGAGTAACTATTTGCACATATAAGTGAATTCAGTGTTGTCATTGCTGTTACTAATTAAAACCAACTAGGAATTATTTATTCATTTGTGAATTGATTTATTTTGAAATGTATTGTTATGAAATGTCTCTAACAGTGTAAATGATATGTTTCAGTTACACAACAAGAATAAAGGAGGGGTCAAAATTAAAAAGGAAAAGCATTTCATTATAGGTATGTGGTAGACCACACAATCGAGACAAAAAACATCTGGACTATTCGAAAGCTCATTTACTGGTGCCTTGTCACTTGTTCCTAATTCCTACAAGTCCCCATCCACACACATACCCTCATGCAGTCCCTTCATGCCTCTGCATCAGTCCTTATCTGCTGGAATTTATCTGCTGGAAGTGCTGTAATGGCACATGCTGTGATTGATAGCACATCATTTTTGTTTTTCAAATTGATTTCTCCTCCAGATTGTAGGAGTTCTCTGGCTTGCCCTGCCCTGGCACATATGACAGTGGGCAACCCATCAAGGTAGAAAAAGGGTAGAAAAAAAGCAAGAGTTTTAACAAAGAGTCGGTTTATAGTTTATTTATTCTGTATATTTCTTTTGATACTTGCACATTTGTTGCAACCATTTGCTTCTGTTTATTGTAAGTGTTCTGATGGTGCTGACATTTTTTTTACTAGAGTTACGAAACATGGGCAGTTGTGTGTATGTCCATAAGATATGCCATGCGAATCGGGATGGTGTTGATGTGTGCTGTGGGGCTCTATGGCATCCTTAAGGAGAAACAGTGCCCACTGATTGTGGTAAGGCAGCCATTTACTGACTACAGTTACAGTTAGAGTATTTGGCAGACGCTTTTCTACAAAGCAACGTACACTATGTATGTAATAAGTACTGATTTAAACATAGTCACTACTATTACAGCTGCCAGTTGAGGTGACTGTAAACTTTGACAAGTTGCTGTGTTAATTAAAAAAATGAGCTGTGTTGTAGATGTATAAACTCGTCCACACATTTCTTGACTGTATATGTGCAGTTAATTTGCTTGCATTTCATTTCATTTCATTTGCATAGTTTCTTGTTGGGATGACCCTGGTCAGCTTGGTAGTTCTTAAGGAAGCAGTTTCCTCCGCCATCACAGCAAACATGGTATGTATGAGTCAGCAGCTAGTTTTTGTGTTCGATTGTATAAATTGGTTAAAGACATTCAATCAATATTGACCATTGCACATTGGAAAAACACTGAAAATTGTAAAAACAAATCATTCAAGGGTTTCTTTTCCATGTGTGATAGTCCCTATATTATTCTATATTAATTGTGCTTCTGCCATACACCTTTACCAGGTCACAAAATATCTGTTTGTGCAGAGCAATTCTGGGTGTTTTTTTTTTTTTGTAAGTGGTTAAAGAACTTCTTGATCAACACGTTGACTATTTTCAATAATAGCACGGATGGTTGCAGACATGGTTACTGAGTGCTCCTTTCCACAGACGGAAGAAGATGCAAAGGTTGCACTCAGACCTAAAACACTGCTGAGCCAACAGACGGAATATGCGCAGACTCAGTTTCAACACATGCAATACATGGTAACTTGTCTGCAAATATTCATGGGATGTTGGGCACCTAATACGTGCGCAAGATGTGGGCATCAATGTAATTACTGCATTCTAAAGGAAAATATGACTGACTATGCGAACATCTCTCTCTCTCTGTCTCTCTCTCTCTCTCTAACAAACACTCACACGCACACACACACACACACACACACACACTGTGAATCTCTCTCTCTCTTACACACACACACTTTTTGTGTGTTGTGGCTTTCTAAATGGAACCCATGACTGGGGTGCGATTCCGGATACCTGTCTATGTCCAGATGAGACCACATCACCAAACCAAACCTCACCACACTGTGTGAGTAACGAGTAAAGCCGCAACCCCCCTGTCTCCCCCCCGTAAGCCTTCATCCTCCTCATCACCGCCCTGTTCCAAGTTGCTGCGTTTGGGGCAGCTGTGGCCTACTGGTTAAGGAGTTGGGATCTGAGGACCACAGGTTCATATCCTGTACCAGTAGGAAGGATGTGGGTGGGGTGATGGGAGTGAAATACCAGCCCTCTCCTGCACAGCGAGGCATGTAACTCCCACGTTGCTCGAGGGGCTCTCCCTGGCCTGTACCTAATTCACTCTAAGTTGCCCTGGATAAGAGCGTCAGTTAAATGCAGTATAATTCAGTTTAAACTATTTGGACTATCTGTCTCTTGTGCAATACTTTTTTATACTTTTTAGTGTTAATCTATCTGTATTGTAATTTAGTGCCTTCTTGCTGGAATCCCAATTTCCCTGAAGTGGCCTTTTGAAATGGGTTAAAAGAAATATATTCTATTTTATTCCATTCTGTTTTGTTCTGTTTTATCCTATTGTATTCTATTACACTGTGTTCTAACATGGCATCTCTCTTTGGCATTGTTTAGATCACAGAGTATGTGATGTGGCATGGTATGAACACCAGTGAAAAGATCCAGGTTTATGAGCAGGTAATGACTGTCCTCGTTATCACTGATGGACAAAACATCAATGCCTATGTGTTGCCCTCTCTGCCATCACAAGCTTCCTTCTAGAGTCAATAGTGTTTACAAAGAAGTGAAGATCAATTAGACCAGTGCATATTCACTGAAAATCTTTGGAGGGGCTTGAGAAACAAGTGAATATTAGTGTAAATCTATTTGGTGCGTGGAAGTACATGGTCTGATATGTATTTGTATCAGTTTTAGCTTTTCTCTTACTGTTGTGTTTACATATACGTAGTATGACTGGTTATCTACCCAGGCAAGAGGAGTAGCAAGTGTACATTAAAACCTTCATTTCCTCTAAAGTTTAGACGAATACTGTAGCCAAATGGCCTGATCAAATGTGGGCTGTTCTTATTGATTACAACATATCCAGTGTCCTCATTTTACTGTGTATCCTAAAATGTCATCCTCCTAAAATACATCCTCTTTTTGTTCCCATCTTCAGCCATGTTTTCCCTACCTGTTCCGTTTGATGGGGATTTTCTTCAAAACAATAGCAGCGTTCCAATTCATCTTTATATTATGTCTGGTATGCACTCATTGCTAATAACTGCGCATTTACCTTTTGTGCATAATGTTTTACGCTACATGCATTTACACATCCTACTTTTTTCAGTACAGTTGGTAATGCTTTATCTTAAGATACAAAAATAAGCATTTGTCAGGCATGACCAGATACTTAATCATTATGAAACATTGTTCCAACATTAATGTTCGCTACATAAAAAAAACATGTTTTGTTCAGCAATAGGATGGTCTCCATTTAGTGCAACATAACATAACACACATATACTATCATGTTCCTTATTGAACAATGAGTTACATCTTACCTAATTAGTTATATTTACAAAATTAAGAATTCAATGAATATCCAGAATACAGAATAATGACTAACTACTGTATGAGTCTGTTACTTAACTAATGCTTAATTGTGTACCACGTTTCAAAATGTTACAGGTTTCTCACAGCTGTTTCTGTAATACATTTTCCACAGATTGTTGGGCCCATTATGGCCTTAGCAGTCCTGTACCAAATGAGGAGAAAGACGGTCACTCAGTATGACACATCAGTTAAGTTTACAGCGCATTCAAGTGACTCAAAGGGTGATGAACTTCAATGGGCATCTTAGGAGATCCTCAGATTTTGTTTTTACTTCCAGATAGCTTATGTATTTGCAGTGAATTTAGTCACTTGGAACTGAGATTCATTTTTGTGCTTTATCTGTCAGGATGCTTGCTTGTTGTGTTTGCTATGTGTAATAACATAGTACGAATGTATATATGTAAGTCTGCAGGGCGTGGAAGAAGGTAATATTTATATGTGCTATTGTAAAACTAAGGAATTGCCGTATTAAAATAATATATATGCATCCTGTTTACTTTGAACAAAAGAGCTTAGGCTTTGTGTTCAGTTTTTCCTAGAATAGACAATGAGTTTAGTGGTCATGACCGATGGTGGTGGGGATTTAAAGCAGCACCATGCAACTTCTTCGAGTTAATTATTCATCTTCATAAGTCGGTAGATGCTTAAATGAGTCATTACCAGGCAGATGAAGACTTTCTCGACTGCCCCCACTGCCTGTGGACAGAATACTGAGCTTGCAATATCTGGGTGTCCATCCTGGCACACTGAGACTCACAAAGCCTCGAATATTGTGAGAAGCAGACTATGTTAAATTCTGACTTTTCTTACCTCGGTGGACATGACTACTATTGCATTCACTGGTTATTCTGATCAGTTGAGTTGAAAACTCATGCATGGGATGAGGGGAAGGGAAAACAGTAAATTTTTTCGAGAGTGTCTATTCATTTGGAGACACTATGGGGAGCTCCATTTAGAAAATGTGCTAAAAGTTGTACAGTATCTCTTTAGGTACTCTGAGCTACAGCCAATTCTGACTGCTAGCTCGCTCATGACATAATGAGCACCAATGAGTGCACACTGGCCGGGGTTGGAGCAGAGGGCCAGATCTGGGCGCAAGTTGGTTGTTATGATTTCACGTGGACATGTGAAGTGAGCTTCTTCAGTAAATCCACTGACATTTCCCTATCCCTGATTGTATACAATAGACATGGGTCTGGAGGTGAAGGGGTTGGTCCGCAGTTTGCCCAGTTCTCGAACACTGTATATTGTAAGTTAGTACACCTAACTTAAAAAGAGCAAGGAAACCGATTGCCTTGAAAAACTGGACTTGGAATTGAAAGTTGATCTTATTTAGTCCAATCCTGCAAGCCCAATTTAGTCTGTTTTTTTTTTCAAGGCAGTCAGTTTCCTTCCTTTTTGAAAATAAGGTCTATGAATTAGAGTACACAGTGAGTAAAAGCTGTTGTTAAATGTGGGACAGTAGCTGGAGGATCTGAGGGCATGGCATTCATGGCTACGCTCTTGTACTGTAGCTTAGCAGCCAAGCACTTAAGCACTCAGTTGCTGCACCAGGTGTATCCTCCTTGGGTCCGGCTATAAAAACATATTTTACAACATTAGTGCGCGATTAATGTGTCATAAAAGCATAACAAGTAATACGTAATTGATATATACAGTCTTTGCCCTTGTAGAAAAATGTTTTTCATGTTTGACAGTCTGAAATGTGTTTGTTGCCTATTTAGTCCCATAAGTCAAATCTGAAATGTCCCAATGTGTGGAAATAAACATCAGGATGTATGATTCTATAGAAAGATTCATGCCTGAGGCTTAGGGCGCTTTCAGACCTAAAGTTCGATTGTTTTGGTCCGCACTAGTGAGAAAAATGTTACAATGTAGCAAACAGACGTGGGTACGGTTTGCTTTCACATATGCATAGTTCTAAACTAACCAAAATAGTCCGCGAAGGCCATCGCCACCGGAACCAGACTAAAACGTGCCACGTTCAATAATAATAATGCACTTAACTCTACTGTTCCATCCAATTTGGTTTGGTTGCTTTCACACCAGAGGAACCGTACCAAAGTAGGGCAGATAAAGCGGTCCGAGACCACCCCTTTTTAGCGGTCTCGGACCGGTTGATTTGGTGTGCACCAAAGTACCGAGATGGCATTCACACCAACGAAAATGAACCGAACTAAGAACTTTTGGTTCGATTGGGATGTTTGGTGCGCACCAAATGCTGTCAGTGTGAAAGCACCCTTAAACTAGATGTACCGCATAGCGGTACATGGTATGACCGCCACAGTATATTGAAATGTGGGAACTGTTGGCATGATAAGTGTGTGGTAGAGCAGTGTTGTGAGGTGAGAATTTCTGTGAAAATGATTTTCTGAAAGTGGGCATGGATGTGGGTTTTGAATGAATGACATTGTGTGTGTTTGTATAGTGTGTAGGAGTGATTTGTGAAGGCAAGGAATAGGCAAAATCAGATTTTGTACAATTACAGCGCCCCCTATGGACCAAATTGTATGGCATGTGCTGTGGTTTTAGAGGTCTTTGTGTTGACTGTGCAGTTCCCACTTTCTCGGTCCAAGATATTGGCAGTTCAAAATCCCAATTTTTGCATTTACCCATATCATTAGGTGGCGCTATGCTTCAAGTGAGTGCCTTTGGGCTGGGTTGATACGCCTCTGTAACATCAGCATACTAACACAAAATCGTTGTCTTGGGCAAAATTGTTGCGGAATTATTTAACAAAAACTGCTTTTCAACACCTAGCTTTGGCGATAAACATCGCCCCCTATGACGAAATGTCACAAACTTTAGTACACATGAAAAGAAAGCTGTTTAGAGATGGCATGTCAACTTTGACCAAATTTGAGCAACTAAAAGCCAAGATATGGACATTTGAAGAATTTTAAGCTACGTGTTATTTGTTCATTGACGTGTAACTTCGGAACGGTTAATCTCAAGATAAATCCTTTGATAACTTTTTGTCAGCATTGTCTGTAGATGACATATACCGCATTCAAGTGACTCAAAGGATGATGAACTTCAATGGGCATCTTAGGAGATCCTCAGATTTTGTTTTTACTTCCAGATAGCTTATGTATTTGCAGTGAATTTAGTCACTTGGAACTGAGATTCATTTTTGTGCTTTATCTGTCAGGATGCTTGCTTGTTGTGTTTGCTATGTGTAATAACATAGTACGAATGTATATATGTAAGTCTGCAGGGCGTGGAAGAAGGTAATATTTATAATCTGTGCTATTAAGGAATTGCCGTATTAAAATAATATATATGCATCCTGTTTACTTTGAACAAAAGAGCTTAGGCTTTGTGTTCAGTTTTTCCTAGAATAGACAATGAGTTTAGTGGTCATGACCGATGGTGGTGGGGATTTAAAGCAGCACCATGCAACTTCTTCGAGTTAATTATTCATCTTCATAAGTCGGTAGATGCTTAAATGAGTCATTACCAGGCAGATGAAGACTTTCTCGACTGCCCCCACTGTCTGTGGACAGAATACTGAGCTTGCAATATCTGGGTGTCCATCCTGGCACACTGAGACTCACAAAGCCTCGAATATTGTGAGAAGCAGACTATGTTAAATTCTGACTTTTCTTACCTCGGTGGACATGACTACTATTGTATGCACTGGTTACTCTGATCAGTTGAGTTGAAAACTCATGCATGGGATGAGGGGAAGGGAAAACAGTACATTTTTTCGAGAGTGTCTATTCATTTGGAGACACTATGGGGAGCTCCATTTAGAAAATGTGCTAAAAGTTGTACAGCATCTCTTTAGGTACTCTGAGCTACAGCCAATTCTGACTGCTAGCTCGCTCATGACATAATGAGCACCAATGAGTGCACACTGGCCGGGGTTGGAGCAGAGGGCCAGATCTGGGCGCAAGTTGGTTGTTATGATTTCACGTGGACATGTGAAGTGAGCTTCTTCAGTAAATCCACTGACATTTCCCTATCCCTGATTGTATACAATAGACATGGGTCTGGAGGTGAAGGGGTTGGTCCGCAGTTTGCCCAGTTCTCGAACACTGTATATTGTAAGTTAGTACACCTAACTTAAAAAGAGCAAGGAAACCGATTGCCTTGAAAAACTGGACTTGGAATTGAAAGTTGATCTTATTTAGTCCAATCCTGCAAGCCCAATTTAGTCTGTTTTTTTTTTCAAGGCAGTCAGTTTCCTTCCTTTTTGAAAATAAGGTCTATGAATTAGAGTACACAGTGAGTAAAAGCTGTTGTTAAATGTGGGACAGTAGCTGGAGGATCTGAGGGCATGGCATTCATGGCTACGCTCTTGTACTGTAGCTTAGCAGCCAAGCACTTAAGCACTCAGTTGCTGCACCAGGTGTATCCTCCTTGGGTCCGGCTATAAAAACATATTTTACAACATTAGTGCGCGATTAATGTGTCATAAAAGCATAACAAGTAATACGTAATTGATATATACAGTCTTTGCCCTTGTAGAAAAATGTTTTTCATGTTTGACAGTCTGAAATGTGTTTGTTGCCTATTTAGTCCCATAAGTCAAATCTGAAATGTCCCAATGTGTGGAAATAAACATCAGGATGTATGATTCTATAGAAAGATTCATGCCTGAGGCTTAGGGCGCTTTCAGACCTAAAGTTCGATTGTTTTGGTCCGCACTAGTGAGAAAAATGTTACAATGTAGCAAACAGACGTGGGTACGGTTTGCTTTCACATATGCATAGTTCTAAACTAACCAAAATAGTCCGCGAAGGCCATCGCCACCGGAACCAGACTAAAACGTGCCACGTTCAATAATAATAATGCACTTAACTCTACTGTTCCATCCAATTTGGTTTGGTTGCTTTCACACCAGAGGAACCGTACCAAAGTAGGGCAGATAAAGCGGTCCGAGACCACCCCTTTTTAGCGGTCTCGGACCGGTTGATTTGGTGTGCACCAAAGTACCGAGATGGCATTCACACCAACGAAAATGAACCGAACTAAGAACTTTTGGTTCGAATGGGATGTTTGGTGCGCACCAAATGCTGTCAATGTGAAAGCACCCTTAAACTAGATGTACCGCATAGCGGTACATGGTATGACCGCCACAGTATATTGAAATGTGGGAACTGTTGGCATGATAAGTGTGTGGTAGAGCAGTGTTGTGAGGTGAGAATTTCTGTGAAAATGATTTTCTGAAAGTGGGCATGGATGTGGGTTTTGAATGAATGACATTGTGTGTGTTTGTATAGTGTGTAGGAGTGATTTGTGAAGGCAAGGAATAGGCAAAATCAGATTTTGTACAATTACAGCGCCCCCTATGGACCAAATTGTATGGCATGTGCTGTGGTTTTAGAGGTCTTTGTGTTGACTGTGCAGTTCCCACTTTCTCGGTCCAAGATATTGGCAGTTCAAAATCCCAATTTTTGCATTTACCCATATCATTAGGTGGCGCTATGCTTCAAGTGAGTGCCTTTGGGCTGGGTTGATACGCCTCTGTAACATCAGCATACTAACACAAAATCGTTGTCTTGGGCAAAATTGTTGCGGAATTATTTAACAAAAACTGCTTTTCAACACCTAGCTTTGGCGATAAACATCGCCCCCTATGACGAAATGTCACAAACTTTAGTACACATGAAAAGAAAGCTGTTTAGAGATGGCATGTCAACTTTGACCAAATTTGAGCAACTAAAAGCCAAGATATGGACATTTGAAGAATTTTAAGCTACGTGTTATTTGTTCATTGACGTGTAACTTCGGAACGGTTTATCTCAAGATAAATCCTTTGATAACTTTTTGTCAGCATTGTCTGTAGATGACATATACCGCATTCAAGTGACTCAAAGGATGATGAACTTCAATGGGCATCTTAGGAGATCCTCAGATTTTGTTTTTACTTCCAGATAGCTTATGTATTTGCAGTGAATTTAGTCACTTGGAACTGAGATTCATTTTTGTGCTTTATCTGTCAGGATGCTTGCTTGTTGTGTTTGCTATGTGTAATAACATAGTACGAATGTATATATGTAAGTCTGCAGGGCGTGGAAGAAGGTAATATTTATAATCTGTGCTATTAAGGAATTGCCGTATTAAAATAATATATATGCATCCTGTTTACTTTGAACAAAAGAGCTTAGGCTTTGTGTTCAGTTTTTCCTAGAATAGACAATGAGTTTAGTGGTCATGACCGATGGTGGTGGGGATTTAAAGCAGCACCATGCAACTTCTTCGAGTTAATTATTCATCTTCATAAGTCGGTAGATGCTTAAATGAGTCATTACCAGGCAGATGAAGACTTTCTCGACTGCCCCCACTGTCTGTGGACAGAATACTGAGCTTGCAATATCTGGGTGTCCATCCTGGCACACTGAGACTCACAAAGCCTCGAATATTGTGAGAAGCAGACTATGTTAAATTCTGACTTTTCTTACCTCGGTGGACATGACTACTATTGTATGCACTGGTTACTCTGATCAGTTGAGTTGAAAACTCATGCATGGGATGAGGGGAAGGGAAAACAGTAAATTTTTTCGAGAGTGTCTATTCATTTGGAGACACTATGGGGAGCTCCATTTAGAAAATGTGCTAAAAGTTGTACAGTATCTCTTTAGGTACTCTGAGCTACAGCCAATTCTGACTGCTAGCTCGCTCATGACATAATGAGCACCAATGAGTGCACACTGGCCGGGGTTGGAGCAGAGGGCCAGATCTGGGCGCAAATTTCGTGAGATTCACATGAACAGCCTATGACGAGTTCGTTCAGATTCATTTCCACAATGTTAAAATTCCACGGATATTGTTCTCGTTGGAAGCGGGCGTTGACCAGTGTTTTCAATGCGAGAGGGTCAATAGATTTTACGATAAAAAGAAATTGGTTGTAAACGTTAGCATTCTCTAAATAATAGGCAAAATGACATTTTGTACAATTACAGCGCCCCCTATTGACCAAATGTTATGGCATGTGCTGTGGTGTTAGAGGTCTTTGTGGTGATCGTGCATGACATATTTTGCACAGTTCCCACCTTCTCGGTCCAAGATATTGGCAACTCAAAATCCCAATTTTTGCATACACCCTTATCACTAGGTGGCGCTATGCTTCAAGTGAGTGCTTATGGGCTGTGTCGATACGCCTCTGTAACACCGACATACTAACACAAAATCATTTTCTTGGGCAAAATTGTTGATGAGTTATTTAACAAAAACTGTTTTTTGACACCTAGCTTTGCCAATAAACATCGCTCCCTATGACAAAATGTCAAAAAGTTTAGTACACATGAAAAGAAAGATGTTTAGAGATGACATGTCAACTTTGACCACATTTGAGCAATTAAAAGCCAAGATATCGACATTTGAAGAATTTTAAGCTACGTGTTATTTGTTCATTGACGTGTAACTTCGGAACGGTTTATCTCAAGATAAATCCTTTGATCCTTTGAACTTTTTGTCAGCATTGTCTGTAGATGACATATACCAAATTTCGTGAGATTCACATGAACAGCCTATGACGAGTTCGTTCAGATTTGTTTTCGCAATGTTAAAATTTCACGGAAATTGTTCTCGTTGGAAGTGGGCGTCGACCAGTGTTTTCAATGCGAGAGGGTCAATAGATTTCACGATAAAAAAAAACATTAGCATTCTCTAGATAATAGGCAAAATTACATTTTGTACAATTACAGTGCCCCCTATTGACCAAATTTTATGGCATGTGTGTGTTTGTGGTGATCGTGCATGACGTATTTTGCGCAGTTTCCTCCTTCTTGGTCCAAGATATTGGCAACTCAAAATCCCAATTTACCCATATCACTAGGTGGCGCTATGTTTCAAGTGAGTGTTTATGGGCTGGGTCGATACGTCTCTGTAACACCGACATATGACAAAAGTTTCATGTCGTTGGGTGAAACGTTCATTGAGTTATTCAGCAAAAACTTTTGCCGGTCTCCCCCTCTTTGACGGACACTGGCACAGCGGGGGGGTGGCCAAAAGCTTCTAGTCGCTGAAGAAGTTCTAGGGCTACATGCCTACAAAGATTCATGTCCCCCTGACTTCCAGTGTCCCGGAAACCGTTGACTGAAAATTAATGAAAAAAAAAAAAAAAGGGAAAAAGTCGCAGCAACACTATAATGACCGCTATCGCTAGCTTCGCTAGCGGGGGATATAATAATACAGAACCCTTCTCTTAGTGTGACCAGAGTGCCTAGTGCTAAGGTGCCTATTCCAGTGACCCAGTTTGAAATCCGAGGTTATTTCCTGATCTCACCCCATCTCTCTCTCACCACTCCTTTCCTGTCTGCCTCTCTGCTGTCCAATCACATTACAGGTGGAAATATCCAACAAGTAACTTAAAAAAGTGACAGGATTTCATGGTGTTCAGGCACAGGCAGGTGTACCTCATGTGGGTTTCTCAAGAAGTCAAACTACATGTGATGTTTTCATCACGTGGCTGAGGCTTCAAATATGCTTTACCCTTTCCCAAGGGTTTCTGAAATTGAGCTCATCTACATGAGGAAAACATTAAAGGCAGAAGTTTCAGAATTGTGTCTGTACCATTAAAGATGAGACAGTTGGTTTGTGGCCACTAACTGATGAACTTGCTCTCCTGGCAACCGAATACAGCATGACTTATCAAAGCTGTGTACAAAGTGTTAATTTGTCTAAGTGTGTGTTTAAATATTGACACAGTTTTAACTGTAGATATCAATTGACTAATTTGTTTCTAAGAAGTCCTTTTTTCTGGCCCATAAATCTATCTTTTTGCTTAGGGTTGGGCCACCATCATCTTTGGGAAAGTCTAAGACACTGTAAAAAAGAGACATTTATAAGCTCAAGTACACATTGTATACTCCGCAATGTGTGCACACTGGTGTGGTGTGTGGCAGGGCAGAAAGAAGCTCTCACCCACAATCCACTTCACCTATTTACAGTGAGTTTGTGTCATTATTAGTGATTACCCAGCTCTCTGTTGTCTTAGTTCACAGAACTGGAATGTTTCTTTTATAATGTTTTAGGGTTTTCGAACACTTTGGCTTTTTCCCTGTTTTTTAATTGCAGTTGTGTTGTCAGCCCAGTTGTGAGCCCAAGGACTCAAGAAAAGTGGAAGGTAATGGTTTTTGTTTACAGTAACAGTTTTGTCTAAAAAATGGTAGGCATATAAGCCTAGAAAAAAAATGTAATTGTTAGTGTTTGAAAAATGTTCATATTTCTAAAAAAAAATTCTTCAAGTCATCACTTCAAATGGTTCCTCATTTTGCAGGGTCAAAAGCTATATTTTGTAGCTCTATTGAAACTGAATTCCTTTGGCCACAGAATGCGTCATTGCATGTGGGGTTAGAATCCAAGGAAAGAAAATAAGGAAGGAGTGATTGTGAAATAGAGAAGTGTTCAAATACGCTTCAGTCCCACAAGTTCTGAATTACTGGATGTGACCTTAAATGCCATTGCTAAAAGGGAACAGGCTATTCCTTTTGCCAAGGTAGTGGTCTTTAGGTCAGTGGTCTTACAGAAGGAACACACAAATGGTTGTCAGTTTGATCGAAGGGTCTGCAACCATTGTGCCACTGAGTGAGGCACTTTCCCGAAAGTTGCTCCACAAGGGACTGTCACAGTGTGTTTTTCTATATTGTAGTCAAAAGAGCTAATTTGTAAGCAACTGGACCTCTTTTTGCAGCTTGAAGATGTTTTACCTCTAAAAAGAAGTCCAGCTGCTTACAACTTAGCTCCTTTGACCCTATGACCTGGATGAATGAGAATAAACACAGACTTCCTATACTGTAAGTTGCTCTGAATTACATCATGCACCAAATGATACATCATGTAATGTATTCTGGGACAGAGACCATTTGAAGTCCGAGGCTGTAGGGCTCATTCACACCGACTTGAGTGTGTACAGCGCGTATCCGTATACAATATGTTTGTATAGGGACAGAATATGCGCAGATCACGTGTGCGGTGTGAGCAGTCTAATTTGTTAACATGCATTCTAAACGAATACGGACAGAAAACGGCCACGCGCTAAATACGCAGAGTGTTTGATGGGAATGAGCCCGTAGTCTGCCCTACAAAGGCAAAGTGCAGTAACTACGCAGACTTTGAAACTGAGAAAAATGCCTTTAAAACTGTCATACTGCGTAGTTGTAGGTATAATAGTGGTGGTGCTTTTACATACATTTTACGTACGAAAAAGCAAGATATTTAGTCACAAGACAAAAGAGGTGCTATAAAGTCAAACAGTCCAAACTCAGTTTTGACAGAATGTGTGGTTACTGCCTTTTGGCTTTGTAGGGCAGTATTGTGGCCACACTTACATGGCAGGCTGTGATACAAACACCCAACCATGAGCCACTCCATTTATTTGATTGATTGAACCACTCAAAAACTATGAGTTAGTGGCAATTGGTAGCTGTGGTAGTAGTAGTAGTAGCCGCAGTGCCAGTGGTAATAGTAGTAATAGTAGTAGTCGTAGTAGTAACAAAAGTCTTCATTCCTGATCCCTAAGCAAAACTCACTGTAAGCCCAGTCTTGTTTTAAGTGAATGAATGTAATGGCCTAAAAAATAGGATTCAGGATTATACTGTATCAAAGTTAAAGAAACACTATGCAACTTTTGTCGAGATAATTAATCATCTTCACAAGTCAGTAGACGCTTAAATAAATCATTACCAGGCGAATAAAGACTCTTATTTCTCTACCACCCCGCTGTCTGTGGATAGAATACCATGCTTGCGTCCAGGCACCATCAGTCTCAGAAAGTCTCAAATATCGCGAGAAGCAGGAACACATAAAATTTTGAAGAAATTCTGACTTTACTTAAGTTGGTGGACATGGCTAGTTTTGTATTCGCCAGTTACTGTGTTAAGTTGAAAACACCATTGTGTCCATTTATCTGTAGCCTAGTGGTTAGGGAGTTGGTCTTGCGATCGGAAGGTTGCTGGTTCAAATCCCGCCCTACCCATGGTTGAGATGCCCTTGAGCACTGCTCCAGGGACTGTAACTAAAACCCTGCAAAAAAATCTGTAAGCCACTCTGGATAAGAGTGTCAGCTAAGTGTAATGTAATAACTTGGAGACACGAGGGGAATACATAACAGAACACAAAGTTGCACAGTGCTGCTTTAAGGTAGCCTGGTAAACCCGCCCCTCGTACTTCATTTCATTTTGTACAGAGGGTCTGGACCGGAATCTCTCTAGGGTCATTTAGCAAGTCCAAGCAAGACCGATCCAATCAGCGAACACAGGGTGTGTTCGTTAGCAGTGACGTTGACCTCGTGTGCTACATTTGAATTGTAGTGTGTAGGTAGGCTAATTGCATACGTGACGACCAGGCATTAGCGATTGGGTAAAGGCAGAGGCACTTTTTTTAAACTTCAGCAGAGTCCACACCTCCAACAAATTGTTTCTGATGGTCTCTGTTCCATACCCTCTGCACGAAATGAAATGAAGTCCGAGGGGCGGGTTTACCAGGCTAGCTTTAAGGGTGACTTGTGACAGAGTATGGAGCATTGCGCTGACCGAAACTCAACTCAAGCACAGTCGGATTTATTTCATGATGAAGACTGTAAAGCAACAAAAAACATTTATCAACCTTATCAGTCTATGGGTTTAACCCTTTGTTTTCATTAAAGTTGTTCTCATTCAGCTCATTAAAGTTGGCCAAACCTCTCAAAATCTACTGAGTTTTAAGGTAATCATTGTAAGCCCTTTAACCTTACTTCAATTATTTAATTCACTAAACTTTATAATCACACAAACTTTGACTTGACTTGATTTGAAAGCTTTAATGTCCTTTAAAAGGCAATTTGTCTTACAGCACAGCAAAGTGACAATAAAAACACATCACAACACAATAAATAGTAAAACGTGTAAATAAATACGTAAATAAATACAGACCACTGGTCAGAGGCATCATCAAACTTTACCCATATAATCATATAAACTATACCCATCAAACTTAAAGAGCATTAGCCAGCAGTGGCAACAACAGTGTGTACAGGCCTCCTGCATGTCCCGCACACAAAATATAGGCCTAAAGGCGACAGAGCCTTTGCTGCGGCTGCGCCTGGTCTATAAAATCAGCTGCCTTCTATGATTAGAGAGGCCCCCTCCATTGGTACTTTCAAACAAAGGCTCAAAACTCACGTTTACTCCTTTGCTTTTCCTCCCCTTTATAACTGATGCTTACTTTTTGGTATGAGTACCATTTTATTGCTATTTTAATTCATTTATTTTGTTTTACATTTATGATTATAATAATTATTATTGTTATTATTGTTACTATTATTATTTTTTTTTACTGATGTATTTTATCTGTGTATGTATCTTGGCTCCATATGTGGTAACTTACTTATGTGTGTGTGTGTGTATGAATGTGTGTGTGTGTTTGCCTGTGCCTGGGTGCCTGCATGCATGTCAAAGGCTCAGTGGCTGTATGAATAAGCTTTTCTTCTCGTTTCCGTAGAATTTCATGCGTTTGGCCTTGGGGGGTTTGGGGGGCAGAAAGAGAGACCGACAGAGAAAGAGCTATGGAGTAACTGTGATTACGAAAGAGGAAGTGCATGACAGCTCTTTCAACACTGCTAATGCAGATGTTCGACCACTGGGGACGACAATTCCCTCGACAAAAACGTCTGTTTCCAGAAAGCCTCAGCACTGAGGAGGAAATTTGTCATCCACACTCCTCCTCTCTGACTTAGTGTCCGATCAGTCAACAGGCCCTGATCAGCATCAGCATCACCTTTGTGGTCATCATCACTGATACAACACACAGTTTTTCAATAGCTTCTTCCCTGCCACAGTCAGGCTGATGGCAGAACAAAACTAGTGAACATGTGCAATAATAACCCCACACTATCTCACTTCACCTGTCATGTACAATGTGGTATACTACGCATGAAACGGTTTATGTGTCATATACCCCTCTGATAAATGTGTACAAATTGAGTAAATTGTTAAATTGTTAAAGTTAAAATTGTATATATATATATATATATATATATATATATATATATATATATATATATATATATATATATATATATATATATATATATATATATATATATATATATACACATACATACATATATAGTTTTATTTCCCTTTCCTAGACTGTTGGGTCTAAGAGAGATAGGAATTCCAATGTGCCTGGACTGTTGGTTTATGCACAAATAGCAAATAAAAACCTCCAGTCCAGAATACAACAAAGTCCAGAATACAACAAAACAAATCGTGTCGCATCTCTTAATGAAAATTGTTGAAATAAATTACAGTATGTATAAAAGTGTGATGAAGAATGTCAGAGTTGTTTTACTTGAGCTTACACAATAGTCGAGAGTTTTTTTTTGCCTTGTTATGTTCTGTGCAACAGATGGCTGTAGTGCGTTCACAGGAAGAGCCCAAAAAGTGAAAAGCCAGCCAGTGCCCCCCTCCCTCAAAATAAATGACGCATTAAGATCCAGCCCACTTGAAATATGACCCTTTGTGTCTCTGCTGCGCTACACGGATTTGAGCCCAGCTCACATGAAAGCCTGATAATATCACCCCCCCTCCCTCTTTATTGCCAGCAGAGAGGAGGGCAGAAACTTCTTTGCGTGCAGTTGACATTCCTTCGACTGAGGGGTGTTTGAGCTGAGCTGAAGCGTTGAAATTATTGGCCCATAGGTGTGGACCATGGTACCGATCAACACGAATCTGAAAAGGGCTTTCATAGCCGTGGATGTGATAATTGGGGTAAGTGCTCCTTCTGATGTGTCGTAGATAAATAGATATTGAGACGGTCCATGCTGTTGTGTTGTACAACATCATTCATAACATTAACTGAAAATTGTAATCAACTTTAAAAAAGTCCAGTTGCTTACAACTTAGCTACTTTGACTATCATGAGCTGGATGAATGAGAATCTTCACACACATTATGGCTATTCTATGCTATTCCCCAAGCGCAAGCTTGTACACGAGAAAATGCGGCAGAAATTTAACGTTAGAACTGTGATTTTAATCAGTCCCATTGTATGTAAAATACAATGTAGGCCTACAAGATGCACATATCTATATAGGACCTAGAATGCTTAGCTGTAGTATTTTATCAATGAATATTGATTTGTTTATTATCATCAGTATGTTTCTAATTCCGAGGAAGCCGGGATTCCCTTGGCTTCCATTACGAGTCGCCCCTGTACCATACTGGGCTCTGAACAATTGCAGCAAACAACAAACTTCCTGTGGGTGTGTAAGGGAATCTGGCGAAAGCCGGCTTCCACGAAATTTCACTCTAAATCGCGAGTGGGCGGGTCTAATAAACCCGCCCAAAGTTGTTGTTCACCAATCAGTATCAGATATGCAGATGTACGTTTTCAGACGAGAGAGCTCGTACTCTCGCCCAAGGTTTCACTCAGTCATTTAAGAATCCCACTGTGCAGTGGCAGTGCTAGGAGTTATTACAATGGATAACAACGTTGATTTGTTTTGCTAAACGATTTAACGAAGTTGCCATTTGAGCAACAACTTCAGGTAAAGGAAATGATGTTGTAATTGTCCAAAAAACACCAATAAAGGCAGAACATTTAACGACAGTTTATTAAAACCGAGTGGTTGACTGCTAGCAAAGCTGCAGCAAAGCTGTTCTGCATGTTTGCTGTTTGAGAGGGCAGCGTAGCTGGCAGTCCCTGAGTTTCATTAGGTTATTCTGATTTGATCAGTTTGGGAAAGGCAATTGAGAGACACGAGAAATCTAAATCACACATAGTTGCAACCATGAAACTGAAGGTGTTTGGTAAGGTTAGGACAGATCAGGCCTCTATGCTTGATGTTCAGCAGCACAACAGTCAGAACTGCGACTACTTTCGTGAGCTACTCGATAATCACGCTGTGTCTCATGTCCAAAGGGCAGTTCTGTGAGCGCTGATTTCAAGTGGAATTACCGCAAAGAATGACGACAAAGACGCACCTTAATGTCTTAGTAATTATATTTGCTACACACTCCGTTACTGTGAAACTATTGGCAATGGGCTTCCCTACCGAAAATGCTCACGCACCGCTACTGTAACTGAAAATGCATCAAACCATTTAAAAAAACATGGGTGTCCACACCACTATGTGAATGAAGATATGTACTGAAAGCAAGTATTTGATATTTGGGCTATACAGAAGCCATATGGCATGAAGATGTGATACACGCTAAGCAGTTTTTCCAAAACATGTATGAGTGTTTGCATAAGGGATGTCTAATTTAAAAAAAGATGAATTCCTGGCAGCTTTCATAATTTCTCCACATTGTGCATTATGACAAAGCAAATGTCTAGCTCTGTCTTCTCTCTGTTGTGTTAAATTGTGTCACATGAAAATATTTTTAAAGCATCTCTCTCTCTCTCTCTGTCTCTCTCTCTGTCTCTCTGATTGGTGATATGTAGTTTCAGTTCCACTTACTACATAATCTTGTTGTTGTTGTTGCTTTGTCTGTCTGTCTGTCTGTCTGTCTGTCTGTCTGTCTGTCTGTCAGTCAGTCTTCTTCCTCTTCTTATTCTTCTTCTTCTTCTTCTTCTTCTTCTTCTTTTGTGTCTGATTCTTATTGCTTGGATGGAAGATTAAGCTGGCTTTTACTTGTGCTAATACACAGTGTGGCAGTGAAGATGAGCAGTTCACTGATGCTGAGCAGGTGGGCCGTATACTCCAAAGGTGGAGGAGGGCCTCTTTAATAGTTGCAAATTACTTGGGTTAAATGGATTGCAATAATATAGTGCTTTTCTACTCAGCAGAGGCCTAAAGCACGTTGTTAATAAACAAATAAACACACACACACACAAACAAACAAATAAATAAATAAATCAAAAAGTACGCTGTGAAAGAGGAAGGAGGTGTGAAAGGGCTTTCACTTCTCTTCACTCACTTCTCCCTCAAGTGAAATCCACAAGTGCTGATACATCAGGTTTTCTGAGGCAACTAGCAACTAGCTTAAAATTGGCCTGAAGATATTCCATGCATCTACAGATATTCCATTTTCATTCTCGTTTTTTTTTTTCCCTGTAATAGACATTAAACAAATGCAACTCACTTAACTCACATTTACTGTTAATAAGTAGAATTGGTTACACTTTATTTTATTGTCCCTGTTGCATCAATTAGTTACAGTGTAACAAAGTGTGTGACCTATGTAACATTATATACTTACACTGTACAACAGTGTTAGGGTATGGTTTAGTGTTATGTATAGTCTAAGTACATATTACATAATAATATTACATTGTCGTTACATGAAGATACACTAAAAAAGGAACCATAAAATAAAGTGTTACTGTTTTTTTGCAGCAATTGCTGATCTCCAAACTGTAACTGTACTGGAAGATCAGCATGTGTAATGATGACACATCATCATTTATTGGAGGATACCTCACTAATATAATAATAATAATAATAATAATAATAATAATAATAATAATAATAATAATAATAAACTTTACTTGTATAGCACAATTCATACATGCAAGATGCAGCTCAAAGTGCTTTACAGTTTAGCAGGGTTGTTCCAGGACAACATTTCTTGCAGTCCAGTGGCGCCAGAGCAGATGAATACAGTAGCAAACTGACTCTTGCGTGAACACGGGTAGACAGTCCTTGTAGGCCCTAGTCAGCAATCTTTGTAGTCCAGTGGCGACATGATGAACATTGACCTGACATGTTTAGAGTTCAGCATTATATTGTTTAAAAAAAGGTATATTGTTTTCTTTGCCTTATTACAGATCCTTGGAGCAATATGGCTGATCCTGTCATTATTTTCACATGGAGCTTATCACAATGAGGCTGAGGTAATGACGCAAATGTTTATTGTTAGACAGAAAGATTTTTTACATTTTTATACCATATATTGGTATATGCAACATATGGTATGCAATTTGCAAATTATGCAGTTTTGTCTTTTCATGACTCCTTTGTAGTAGAAATCAGCACAAACCTGAAGTACGAACTAGTATTTCTGTGAATGAAACTGTTGGTGGATGTGATGGAGTGACCATCACTAGAGTTGTGGGTGTGCTCTGACTGCCATCCCAAGGAGCCTGGCTCTTTGGCGTTGCGGTCAGAGCCCCAGTTTGGTACCCTGGAGACCTGGGTTCGAAGCCGGGTGGGGTTACTTCTCCTCCCCTTTGCTTCAGTGGATAAAGAAAACTTTAAAAATGTTATTATTTTCTCCTTCTTTCCTCTAGAATGACTTTGTCATGGCAGGAGTTAAAATCTTTTCTGTGTTTTATGCCATTGGAGTAGGCATAATGGCTATGTCTGCTTTAGCGCTTTATGGTATCCTGAAGAAGAAACAGTGGCCACTGATTGTGGTAGGTTGTATTTTATATTACAAACTAGCAAAAAGAAGCACATCAGAAGTTTAAGTGGGGACTGGACTGAAAAAGGACTTAGATGAACATGAATAAAAATGCACACACTGACGATAAAATAGTTTAATTACTGGTAGTGATTATATAATAATTAAAAGAATAAAATGTGTTGTATTTATACTCTTTTCTTTGCATTTTTACATCTGAACTGAATTACAGAGAACATTTTTGTTTTATTTCTTTCAGTTTTCTGTAGGCATGAGTTTGATGAGCGTGCTATTTCTTGTCGTAGGCGTCCTATCTGCTATTTTATCAACTGAGGTATGAGTACACACCAGTATTTACAATCTATCAGCATTGTGTCTGGCAGATATACAGTACTGTGCAAAAGTCTTAGGCAGGTGTGAAAAAATAACCCTGAAAAATCCCTGACTTTGTGTGTACCCCTGTGTGTAAACTGAAGCTGGTTTGAAGGCACCTGCCTAAATCTTTGGACAGTACTGTGTCTTTTTAGCCATCCACATGTTTAATGTTAAAACACCCATAAGGTTGAAAGGACTTAAGGCATAAGATGGGCATAAGTTGTTCTTTGAAAAGTTTTAGGCAGGTGCACACAAAGTGTACACACACAGGGGTACACACAATGTCAGGGATTTTGCAGGATTATAGTTCAGTGTATGATCAACCAATTACACCAAATTACACCAAATTGGTTGTATATATCAGGAAGCATGCATTCACAGAAGATCTGTGGTAGTTCTTCAAGATGTGTGGCGCAACCTACCAGCCAAGTTCATTCAAAAACTCTATGCAATAGACCTAGAAGAATGGATGCTCTTTTAAAGGCAAAGGGTGATCACACCAAATATTGATTTGATTTAGGTTTCTCTTTTGTTCAGTCACTACATTTTGTTAATTGATGAACATAAATGATTAACACTTCCATTTTTGAAGGCATTCCTAGTTGACAGCATTTTTTCACACCTGCCTAAGACTTTTGCACAGTACTGTAATACCTTTTTTTTTTTTTTTTTTTTACAATTTTTATTGTCTGTTCATGTTGTGACTGGGATACTGTAGTCACAGAAACAGAACGCATGCAAGTGTGTTTGTAAAAGTTCAAATTGGCTCCTAGGTGGAACACTCCTATTATGTAGACCTTCATAAAGCAGGCGATGACCTGAAAAAGACTTTTGATGAGATCCAAACTGAGGTAACACCTTCCCCATCCTTTCCTTGAAACCTATACATCATGATTAGTTCAGTGTGAGCGTACGTGTATGTTTGTGAAACCACAATGTTATGCATTATTGGTTACGTAAGATTTCAACTCACGCAAGTGTTTGTCTGAACAGCTGCACTGTTGCGGAAGTACAACTGGCTATTCCGACTGGGGTGGTGCTATTCCAACATCCTGTCATTGTCCCACCTCACCTGAACCCTTTATGCAGTGTGTAGGTTAAAATGCACAGTTTGTCTTCCATCAATGTATGTACCACTGTCATCCATGACCCCTGCTTCTCACCTGCAACCCTCTATCTCTTCTCGCTTGTGCAGACCCCTGTTACAATAGACGAGAAGGAGGTGTTGGTCTATGGACAGGTGAAGTTTTGTGTGTGCGTGCGATATGTATGTCTTTATAAGTTGATGTGTATGACCTTAGCATTAGGTGTTGATCTCTGCTGCTTAGCCTTGTAGTAGGTGACTCTGTTAAAGGCTCTGCTCAGCAGGTCCACTTGCACTGTAGGCTATATGCCCTACATATTCTGTACATAATGAAGCTTGGAACCAACTTATGACCATATTGTGTCATTTTGTAAAGCTAATTATTGACAAAAAAACGTAATTCAAATCTTCAATTTTTATTTGTCCCATTCAATTATACTAAGAACAATACGCAGTGGAATGCTTGGCGAACTTTTTGTAAGTAAAGATGACTTTACATTTCAAGCGCCCTTAGCGCCCCCTGGTGGCATGAGGGACCTAGGCAGCCGCTTAGTTCTCTCATCCCTAGGGCCAGCTGTTCTGGCTGGTGCCTTGCCTGGCAATCTTCTGCCATCAGTGTGTAAGTGGAGGTGTGAATGGGTGAACACAAGGCAATACTTGTAAAGTACTTTGGGTACTCTGCTAGGTGGAAAAATGATAAATTAACGCAGTCAAAAGAGCTAAGTTGTAAGAAACTGCGCTTCAGGCCAGAACTGAAGAACAATTTTGGATAAAAGGTGAAACATCTTCAAGCTCTAAAAAGAAGTCCAGTTGCTTACAGCTTAGCTGCTTTCTATGCCATGACCCGGATGAATGAGAATCTTTACAAACATTAATGCAGTCCATTAACCATTTACACTTCAGGAGTTCAGCAGTTAAAATTTGACTTATTTTTCAGCCCTGTGTCCCATTGGCCAGCATTTTCAAGCCTATATTCCACGTGTACACAGGAGTGGCCTTCACATATCTGTTGTTTGTGGTATGTGCCTATGTTGTCATTTTACTCTTTCTAAGCTTGTTGTCTTTGTAAGAATTTATTTTAACCGTTTCTGTTGCAGTGCATCTACATGTAACAGCATGTAACTTTATGTAGGCTACTTACATATCATACACCCTTCATTAACCCTAATCTTTACCGTAATCCTAAGGTACAGTGTAAGTAGCCTACATAATGTCAAATGTTGTTACACACTTAGTTAAACTGTGCCTCATGATGTAGATACACTGTAACAGGGACAGTAAAACAAACTGTAACTGTTTTCAGGAATACTTTATTTTACAGGTCCTTTTTCAGTGTACCGAAATGTAACAACATGTAATAGTCTATTATGTACTGTAAATACCTATCCCTAACCCTAATCCTAACCCTATAGTACAGTGTAAGCACATATGTTACATAGTGTTACAAACTTCTTTTGCACTGTACATCATGATGTAGATACACTGTAATAGGACCCTTAAAATAAAGGGCAACTGTTTCCTTAATGGTTCCTTGTGTTTGTTCAGGAATTCTGAACATGTTGTTTTATGGTTGTATTTGGATTTTGCAGGTTGTTGGACTGGCACTGGCTATTGCGGTACTGTGTCAGATGAGGAAAAAGACGATCGCTCCACCAGTTACTTTTACGACACATCAGAGTGACTTAAAGTATTCACAACTTTCGTACTAGGGTGTGTAAACGATGGTATTGTAAAGCATGCACGTGCATGTGACTGTTGAATAGTAAGAGTGAGCATTTAAAAAATGCCAATTGAGTACAAGGGCCATGTAAATACTAACACCTAATGTTGTTATCCGTTACCAGTGTGTTTGTCAGACCTTCAAAGTATTTCGCTATTGTTTTTTTAATCACATTAAAATGTGAGCACACGTTCTATATTCAAAAGGCAATCTGCATGAAACCTAAAGACAAAGCAAATATTAAATATATTATTACCAGGGGCGTCACTTGTCCTATAACTGTACTGGGACACAACTGGGGCACAGAGAATTAATGCGAGCGCAAAGGAAAAACATTTTTAGCACTTATTTATCATAAAAAAACATAAACAGTGCTTCAAACTAAACAAAAATATCAGATTATGTTGATATGCTCATCAAACATCGTAGATGTAAGATAGCAATCTCCAGTGTGGGAGCTTACAGTGCTCGGCTAACCGTTACATGTAACATGTATGCATAAATCAACAATAGTAATATCAGTTAGCTAAAAGACAGCAGCTAACGTCTCCAGTAGGCTACTTCAATTTACAGCCAGAACTAGCTTGCATGACAGCTGCCTCATGCATTAAACGTAAAAAGTAAAGCTGCAACATTTAAATCCACATGGAAATGGCGACACTGAGGTGAAAACAAAGAACCATGAACACCAAAGAACCAAAGAACACCCGGTAGGGGAGACCGGGGACAGTTGCAACAGGGGATGGTTGCACCGTGTTACTTTTCTCCAATCAGAAATGAGCTAGAGTGATGACACTCACACTGCACATGCTCAGTTTGATGCTCCACCTTGCAGAGGTAAAATCGGCAGACTTGAGAGCGGCTTCAGGATTTAGACGGAAAAAAACGGTTTTTAAGGCATGAAAGTAATTTTTTTCTTCAGCATTGTTTTTGTTATACTGTTGTTACTGTTTTTGTGATTCAGCTCAAACTTATATGGTTTAAACCAGTAATATGTTAACTTTTAGCTACTATGGTTAGCATGAATCAAGATCATCTTGTTTAGCTAGCACATAAAGTTTTATCATGGCTGACAGTAAGGGGGACGGTTGCAACAACTGTTGCAACTGTCCCCATACAATGCATTAATTATAAAAACAGACAACATAACAATATTTTTAACATTTTTTATTAGTTTTTACTTATTGTGTGTGCATGTGTGTGTGTGTGTGTGTGTGTGTGTGTGTGTGTGTGTGTGTGTACGCGCACTTGTCTGTGCCAATCTGTTTATGCAACTGTGTGTTTATGTGCAGAGGACAACACAGTGAGTCATATATATATACAAAATATACATATATTTCTCTCTTTTTTCAGTATGCCCAGAGTGCTAAAATGAAAATGATAAGATATAGATTTTTAAAAATGGTTCAATTGTTATGACCAGACACATTGTTAAAAATTAATGGATAAAAAAGCTTGATAAAAAGTAAACGATGCAATTATATATATATATATATATATATATATATATAGTTTTGACAATAAAAGTTAATTTCCTCAGAAATCGCTCCATTCTTCCTGTCACTGAAAGCCTTCTGTATTTACATCAATTTCAGTCTTTGACATATGCACATAAGGTTATCCATGCAAATCTATAATTGCCATCTGATCAAAGCTTGATACATAAATAACACTGCAATGGTATAGTGCTTACTTTTTCAATAATAATCTGTTTATTAACACTGAAATATTGTATTTGTAACATGTTGCAACCATCCCCAAGCAATGTTGCAACTGTCCCCAGGGCTGGGGTCAGTTGCAACATCTGACTCCTTATATTTACATGCAAATTGTAAAGAATGTACTTTCTGTATTCATCTTTAAATGGTTTTGACAATTAACAGACAGATGTAAGTTTATTGTATAACCCTTGTATTTGTCTAATCTAAACTGTCGCTGAGTAACAGAGCCAAATGCAAAAAATTTTGCAACTGTCCCCGGTATCCCCTACTAACCTGTAAGACAGGTGTAAAGAAAAAGCGCCCAGACACCGTTGTTAGATGTCAAGTCACAGCCAAAGTCGCGTGAATAAATTACCATATAAAGTAGCCATGTGTGCTTTTGTGTATGGAGTGAATAAAGTAGCAATGAGTTGCCATATTGAGTAGCTGTGTGCGCATTCTGTAGATTATGCCATGTAGACCTAAAAGTCTTAAGTGATTGTTTTTTTACTGGTGAAATTTATACTGGGGCACTACAGACTACATGTGCCCCAGTAAAATATGTCTGGCGATGCCCCTGGTTATTACAGAGAAGACATGTAGGCTACTTTAATTTACAATTAATACAGACAATATATACAGTATACAGAAAGTGCAGTGACATTGACATCTGACTTGACATCATTAGGTGGCATTACTCTACGAACACATGATATGCAAGGGTCATCAACATCCCAAAAGCCAACATGCTGGAAAATTTCATGACATATAGTCAATATGCAAAGCATGGGGCAGTGATTTAATGTGCTGTGATGTAATGCTTTCATGGAATTTGAACCTTTTGAGGTCGAGAGACAAACCTGATAGTAAAATAATAAACAAGCATGTGTGCATGTATATGTGTGCATACCTAGTGTGTTTCTTGTGCATATTTAGTTCAAGTTCTGTGGGGGCCTAAAGCACGCTCATCCACCTCAAGTAGTCTGGGTGCTTGACTGAAAAATAAAATCAACCAACAGACACAAAGTTCGCGACACCAGTATGCTCTGACAAAACGTTTTTAATCGTGATGTTTTGGCGATTAAAAATGTCACGATTAAACGATTAAAACATTTTGAGGGAGCATACTGGTGTAGCAGACTTTTTTCTGTTCTTTGATTTAGTTCAAGTTCCCCTCTTTGTTTTGAACACATTTTCCTTCTTTTTTCTTTTCTATTTTTCTTCTGTTTTCTTTTTCTTTTGGTTGTTGTTGTTGTTGTTGTTATTCTTCTTCTTCTATAACATGAGTCAAACCAAAAGAGATAGCCCACTCCTGTTTTTTTCTTTGTCACATTAAGAGGGTAGGGGTATGAGGATTAGTGTAAGGGATGCCTGATGTTAAAAGGGAAAAGTTATGTGTAGACATTATGTTCAGACCTTACCATTACCAGACTTAAGACACTACGTGCAAGAGTCCAGAATGCAAAGAAATAAGCAAATAAATAAATAAATTATACCACATGTTTTCATAACAATTGTTTGGCAATTGTCCAAAACCAGTTTAAAGGATGTACGGTATGAACAGGTTTAAGAGTTGTTTCATTTGAGCTTACACACTAGTCGAGAGTATTTTTTTTTCCTGCTTTCACAGGGAGTTCACAGGGAGAGCCCAAAAAGTGTTTTTCATGTTTGACAGTCTGAAATGTGTTTGTTGCCTATTTAGTCCCATAAGTCAAATTTGAAATGTCCCAATGTGTGGAAATAAACATCAGGATGTATGATTCTATAGAAAGATTCATGCCTGAGGCTTAGGGCGCTTTCAGACCTAAAGTTCGATTGTTTTGGTCCGCACTAGTGAGAAAAATGTTACAATGTAGCAAACAGACGTGGGTACGGTTTGCTTTCACATATACATAGTTCTAAACTAACCAAAATAGTCCGCGAAGGCCATCGCCACCGGAACCAGACTAAAACGTGCCACGTTCAATAATAATAATGCACTTAACTCTTCTGTTCCATCCAATTTGGTTTGGTTGCTTTCACACCAGAGGAACCGTACCAAAGTAGGGCAGATAAAGCGGTCCGAGACCACCCCTTTTTAGCGGTCTCGGACCGGTTGATTTGGTGTGCACCAAAGTACCGAGATGGCATTCACACCAACGAAAATGAACCGAACTAAGAACTTTTGGTTCGAATGGGATGTTTGGTGCGCACCAAATGCTGTCAGTGTGAAAGCACCCTTAAACTAGATGTACCGCATAGCGGTACATGGTATGACCGCCACAGTATATTGAAATGTGGGAACTGTTGGCATGATAAGTGTGTGGTAGAGCAGTGTTGTGAGGTGAGAATTTCTGTGAAAATGATTTTCTGAAAGTGGGCATGGATGTGGGTTTTGAATGAATGACATTGTGTGTGTTTGTATAGTGTGTAGGAGTGATTTGTGAAGGCAAGGAATAGGCAAAATCAGATTTTGTACAATTACAGCGCCCCCTATGGACCAAATTGTATGGCATGTGCTGTGGTTTTAGACGTCTTTGTGCTGACTGTGCAGTTCCCACTTTCTCGGTCAAAGATATTGGCAGTTCAAAATCCCAATTTTTGCATTTACCCATATCATTAAGTGGCGCTATGCTTCAAGTGAGTGCCTTTGGGCTGGGTTGATACGCCTCTGTAACATCAGCATACTAACACAAAATCGTTGTCTTGGCCAAAATTGTTGCAGAATTATTTAACAAAAACTGCTTTTCAACACCTAGCTTTGGCGATAAACATCGCCCCTTATGACGAAATGTCACAAAGTTTAGTACACATGAAAAGAAAGCTGTTTAGAGATGGCATGTCAACTTTGACCAAATTTGAGCAACTAAAAGCCAAGATATGGACATTTGAAGAATTTTAAACTACGTGTTATTTGTTCATTGACGTGTAACTTCGGAACGGTTTATCTCAAGATAAATCCTTTGATAACTTTTTGTCAGCATTGTCTGTAGATGACATATACCAAATTTCGTGAGATTCACATGAACAGCCTATGACGAGTTCGTTCAGATTCGTTTTCGCAATGTTAAAATTCCACGGATATTGTTCTCGTTGGAAGTGGGCGTTGACCAGTGTTTTCAATGCGAGAGGGTCAATAGATTTCACGATAAAAAGAAATTGGTTGTAAACGTTAGCATTCTCTAAATAATAGGCAAAATTACATTTTGTACAATTACAGCGCCCCCTATTGACCAAATTTTATGGCATGTGCTGTGGTGTTAGAGGTCTTTGTGGTGACATATTTTTTTATTTAAAATGTTTATTTAAAAAATTCTCGTTGGAAGTGGGCGTCGACCAGTGTTTTCAATGCGAGAGGGTCAATAGATTTCAACATTAGCATTAGCATTCTCTAGATAATAGGCAAAATGACATTTTGTACAATTACAGTGCCCCCTATTGACCAAATTTTATGGCATGTGGGTGTTTGTGGTGATCGTGCATGACGTATTTTGCGCAGTTTCCTCCTTCTTGGTCCAAGATATTGGCAACTCAAAATCCCAATTTACCCATATCACTAGGTGGCGCTATGTTTCAAGTGAGTGTTTATGGGCTGGGTCGATACGTCTCTGTAACACCGACATATGACAAAAGTTTCATGTCGTTGGGTGAAAAGTTCATTGAGTTATTCAGCAAAAACTTTTGCCGGTCTCCCCCTCTTTGACGGACACTGGCACAGCGGGGGGGTGGCCAAAAGCTTCTAGTCGCTGAAGAAGTTCTAGGGCTACATGCCTACAAAGATTCATGTCCCCCTGACTTCCAGTGTCCCGGAAACCGTTGACGGAAAATTAATGAAAAAAAAAAAAAAAGGGAAAAAGTCGCGGCAACACTATAATGACCGCTATCGCTAGCTTCGCTAGCGGCGGTCATAATAATACAGAACCCTTCTCTTAGTGTGACCAGAGTGCCTAGTGCTAAGGTGCCTATTCCAGTGACCCAGTTTGAAATCCGAGGTTATTTCCTGATCTCACCCCATCTCTCTCTCACCACTCCTTTCCTGTCTGCCTCTCTGCTGTCCAATCACATTACGGGTGGAAATACCCAACAAGTAACTTAAAAAAGTGACAGGATGTCATGGTGTTCAGGCACAGGCAGGTGTACCTCATGTGGGTTTCTCAAGAAGTCAAACTACATGTGATGTTCTCATCACGTGGCTGAGGCTTCAAATATGCTTTACCCTTTCCCAAGGGTTTCTGAAATTGAGCTCATCTACATGAGGAAAACATTAAAGGCAGAAGTTTCAGAATTGTGTCTGTACCATTAAAGATGAGACAGTTGGTTTGTGGCCACTAACTGATGAACTTGCTCTCCTGGCAACCGAATACAGCATGACTTATCAAAGCTGTGTGCAAAGTGCTAATTTGTCTAAGTGTGTGTTTAAAGGCCTAGCGAAATGAAAAAATGTCTCCTAAGTAAACTTCATATATCGATTCTAGGGACATTTTTGTGTTGACTGACGAAATGATGCCACCTTTGGCACAGTAAACAGCGAGAAAACTGGCAAAGAACAGCGCTTAATGCGAACCACTTTTGATCCAACCGGAAGTAGCAGACGATAAGGCCGTGACGTCACGAGTTGGACATTGTGGCTGACCGTACAGTTGACGACGAAGAGAGCGCAGAATTTAGCGATTATTCATCCTCATCCGGCATTTCTGATCCGTTTATTGACGAAGAAGACACAGAAAGGGAAGAGGAACTAACTGAGCAGAGTGAAGAGACTTCACATGGGATAGAACCTTACAGATTCGAGCCTGAAGTTACCTTGTCTAGCCTAGGCATCACCATGATGCTGAGCGTGGCCGCAATCACGGCAATGGGCGATAAATAGGGGGATTAGGCTTTTGTTTGGGTACTTTTAGTGACTCCTATCAGCTGATTAGGGGTCCGTTTCCCAAAACCGTAGTTGCTTACTAAGTTAGCTACTTTGTTGGTTGCAATGCAATTTCCCATTGCCAACCAACTAAATTGCTAACTGGTTAGCAACTATGGTGTTGGGAAACGCATCCCAGCACTCTCACTCGCACAGCCACTCACACAGGTTACAACCTGATACAACCAGAATGCCACAAATACATCTAGCTTGCTTCCACGCCCTAGCAAAATACTTCAACTACTCTGAAGACCGAAACAGAACTCAATCGGTAATCGCCATGATAAACTTGCCTTTATCCTTCGGGAACAGACACGTCGACACCCTTTCGGCGTTTGTGTTGCTGCATCCACCAGCAATACACCGCTTCCCTCCTCCTTTCCTCTTCTCTTTCATGTCCATGACTAACCTTATGGGCCCGATGGACGCAAAATGCGTCCAAATATACACCCATGTTGAAAACGACGCCATCCCTCAGTCCATTCTCTTCTACTGTCTATTGTTTACAGTAACAGTTTTGTCTAAAAAATGGTAGGCCTATAAGCCTAGAAAAAAAAAAATTAATTGTTAGTGTTTGAAAAATGTTCATATTTCTAAAAAAAGTTTCTTCAAGTCATCACTTCAAATGGTTCCTCATTTTGCAGGGTCGAAAGCTATATTTTGTAGCTCTATTGAAACTGAATTCCTTTGGCCACAGAATGCGTCATTGCATGTGGGGTTAGAATCCAAGGAAAGAAAATAAGGAAGGAGTGATTGTGAAATAGAGAAGTGTTGAAATACGCTTCAGTCCCACAAGCTCTGGATTACTGGATGTGACCTTAAATGCCATTGCTAAAAGGGAACAGGCTATTCCTTTTGCCAAGGTAGTGGTCTTTAGGTCAGTGGTCTTACAAAAGGAACACACAAATGGTTGTCAGTTTGATCGAAGTGTCTGCAACCATTGTGCCCCTGAGTGAGGCACTTTCCCGAAAGTTGATCCAGAAGGGACTGTCACAGTGTTTTTTTCTATATTGTAGTCAAAAGAGCTAATTTGTAAGCAACTGGACTTCTTTTCGCAGCTTGAAGATGTTTTACCTCTAAAAAGAAGTCCAGCTGCTTACAACTTAGCTCCTTTGACCCTATGACCTGGATGAATGAGAATAAACACAGACTTCCTATACTGTAAGTTGCTCTGAATTACATCATGCACCAAATGACACATCATGTAATGTATTCTGGGACAGAGACCATTTGAAGTCCGAGACTGTAGGGCTCATTCACACCGACTTGAGTGTGTACAGCGCGTATCCGTATACAATATGTTTGTATAGGGACAGAATATGCGCAGATCACGTGTGCGGTGTGAACAGTCTAATTTGTTAACATGCATTCTAAACGAATACGGACAGAAAACGGCCACGCGCTAAATACGCAGAGTGTTTGATGGGAATGAGCCCGTATTCTGCCCTACAAAGGCAAAGTGCAGTAACTACTCAGACTTTGAAACTGAGAAAAATGCCTTTAAAACTGTCATACTGCGTAGTTGTAGGTATAATAGTGGTGGTGCTTTTACATACATTTTACGTACGAAAAAGCAAGATATTTAGTCACAAGACAAAAGAGGTGCTATAAAGTCAAACAGTCCAAACTCAGTTTTGACAGAATGTGTGGTTACTGCCTTTTGGCTTTGTAGGGCAGTATTGTGGCCACACTTACATGGCAGGCTGTGATACAAACACCCAACCATGAGCCACTCCATTTATTTGATTGATTGTCAGAGTGACTGTCATGTCTTCTAGAAGCTCTGTGAGTCAGAACCACTCAAAAACTATGAGTTAGTGGCAATTGGTAGCTGTGGTAGTAGTAGTAGCCGCAGTGCCAGTGGTAATAGTAGTAATAGTAGTAGTCGTAGTAGTAACAAAAGTCTTCATTCCTGATCCCTAAGCAAACTCACTGTAAGCCCAGTCTTGTTTTAAGTGAATGAATGTAATGGCCTAAAAAATAGGATTCAGGATTATACTGTATCAAAGTTAAAGAAACACTATGCAACTTTTGTCGAGATAATTAATCTTCTTCACAAGTCAGTAGACGCTTAAATAAATCATTACCAGGCGAATAAAGACTCTTATTTCTCTACCACCCCGCTGTCTGTGGATAGAATACCATGCTTGCGTCCAGGCACCATCAGTCTCAGAAAGTCTCAAATATCGCGAGAAGCAGGAACACATAAAATTTTGAAGAAATTCTGACTTTACTTAAGTTGGTGGACATGGCTAGTTTTGTATTCACCAGTTACTGTGTTAAGTTGAAAACACCATTGTGTCCATTTATCTGTAGCCTAGTGGTTAGGGAGTTGGTCTTGCGATCGGAAGGTTGCTGGTTCAAATCCCGCCCTACCCATGGTTGAGATGCCCTTGAGCAAGGCATCTAACCCCACACTGCTCCAGGGACTGTAACTAAAACCCTGCAAAAAAATCTGTAAGCCACTCTGGATAAGAGTGTCAGCTAAGTGTAATGTAATAACTTGGAGACACGAGGGGAATACATAACAGAACACAAAGTTGCACAGTGCTGCTTTAAGGTAGCCTGGTAAACCCGCCCCTCGTACTTCATTTCATTTTGTACAGAGGGTCTGGACCGGAATCTCTTGAGGGTCATTTAGCAAGTCCAAGCAAGACCGATCCAATCAGCAAACACAGGGTGTGTTCGTTAGCCGTGACGTTGACCTCGTGTGCTACATTTGAATTGTAGTGTGTAGGTACGCTAATTGCATACGTGACGACCATGCATTAGCGATTGGGTAAAGGCAGAGGCACTTTTTTTAAACTTCAGCAGAGTCCACACCTCCAACAAATCGTTTCTGATGGTCTCTGTTCCAGACCCTCTGCACGAAATGAAATGAAGTACGAGGGGCGGGTTTACCAGGCTAGCTTTAAAGGTGACTTGTGACAGAGTATGGAGCATTGCGCTGACCGAAACTCAACTCAAGCACAGTCAGATTTATTTCATGATGAAGACTGTAAAGCAACAAAAAACATTTATCAACCTTATCAGTCTATGGGTTTAACCCTTTGTTTTCATTAAAGTTGTTCTCATTCAGCTCATTAAAGTTGGCCAACCTATCAAAATCTACTGAGTTTTAAGGTAATCATTGTAAGCCCTTTAACCTTACTTCAATTATTTAATTCACTAAACTTTATAATCACACAAACTTTGACTTGACTTGACTTGAAAGCTTTAATGTCCTTTAAAAGGCAATTTGTCTTACAGCACAGCAAAGTGACAATAAAAACACATCACAACACAATAAATAGTAAAACGTGTAAATAAATACGTAAATAAATACAGACCACTGGTCAGAGGCATCATCAAACTTTACCCATATACTCATATAAACTATACCCATCAAACTTAAAGAGCATTAGCCAGCAGTGGCACATGTCCCGCACACAAAATATAGGCCTAAAGGCGACAGAGCCTTTGCTGTGGCTGCGCCTGGTCTATAAAATCAGCTGCCTTCTATGATTAGAGAGGCCCCCTCCATTGGTACTTTCAAACAAAGGCTCAAAACTCACGTTTACTCCTTTGCTTTTCCTCCCCTTTATAACTGATGCTTACTTTTTGGTATGAGTACCATTTTATTGCTATTTTAATTCATTTATTTTGTTTTACATTTATGATTATAATAATTATTATTGTTATTATTGTTACTATTATTTTTTTTTTTTTACTGATGTATTTATCTGTGTATGTTGGCTCCATATGTGGTAACTTGTGTCTGTTTTCTCTTTTTTCTTAATCTGTTTATAGTGATTTGAACAGCACTTTGGACACTGTATTTAAATGTGCTTGTTAAGTAATTTTTACTTACTTACTTATGTGTGTGTGTGTGTGTATGAATGTGTGTGTGTGTTTGCCTGTGCCTGGGTGCCTGCATGCATGTCAAAGGCTCGGTGGCTGTATGAATAAGCTTTTCTTCTCGTTCCCGTAGAATTTCATGCGTTTGGCCTTGGGGGGTTTGGGGGGCAGAAAGAGAGACCGACAGAGAAAGAGCTATGGAGTAACTGTGATTACGAAAGAGGAAGTGCATGACAGCTCTTTCAACACTGCTAATGCAGATGTTCGACCACTGGGGACGACAATTCCCTCGACAAAAACGTCTGTTTCCAGAAAGCCTCAGCACTGAGGAGGAAATTTGTCATCCACACTCCTCCTCTCTGACTTAGTGTCCGATCAGTCGACAGGCCCTGATCAGCATCAGCATCACCTTTGTGGTCATCATCACTGATACAACACACAGTTTTTCAATAGCTTCTTCCCTGCCACAGTCAGGCTGATGGCAGAACAAAACTAGTGAACATGTGCAATAATAACCCCACACTATCTCACTTCACCTGTCATGTACAATGTGGTATACTACGCATGAAACGGTTTATGTGTCATATACCCCTCTGATAAATGTGTACAAATTGAGTAAATTGTTAAATTGTTAAAGTTAAAATTATATATATATATATATATATAGTTTTATTTCCCTTTCCTAGACTGTTGGGTCTAAGAGAGATAGGAATTCCAATGTGCCTGGACTGTTGGTTTATGCACAAATAGCAAATAAAAACCTCCAGTCCAGAATACAACAAAGTCCAGAATACAACAAAACAAATTGTGTCGCATCTCCTAATGAAAATTGTTGAAATAAATTACAGTATGTATAAAAGTGTGATGAAGAATGTCAGAGTTGTTTTACTTGAGCTTACACAATAGTCGAGAGGTTTTTTTTTGCCTTGTTATGTTCTGTGCAACAGATGGCTGTAGTGAGTTCACAGGAAGAGCCCAAAAAGTGAAAAGCCAGCCAGTGCCCCCCTCCCTCAAAATAAATGACGCATTAAGATCCAGCCCACTTGAAATATGACCCTTTATGTCTCTGCTGCGCTACACGGATTTGAGCCCAGCTCACATGAAAGCCTGATAATATCACGCCCCCTCCCTCTTTATTGCCAGCAGAGAGGAGGGCTCATCTCCAGCGAGCAAAACTAAAGAAGTAATTCTCAGACAACTGTCTAAACAGAAACTTCTTTGCGTGCAGTTGACATTCCTTCGACTGAGGGGTGTTTGAGCTGAGCTGAGGCGTTGAAATTATTGGCCCATAGGTGTGGACCATGGTACCGATCAACACGAATCTGAAAAGGGCTTTCATAGCCGTGGATGTGATAATTGGGGTAAGTGCTCCTTCTGATGTGTCGTAGATAAATAGATATTGAGACGGTCCATGCTGTTGTGTTGTACAACATCATTCATAACATTAACTGAAAATTGTAATCAACTTTAAAAAAGTCCAGTTGCTTACAACTTAGCTACTTTAACTATCATGAGCTGGATGAATGAGAATCTTCACACACATTAACTGAAAATGCATCAAACCATTTAAAAAAACATGGGTGTCCACCAGTGTTGGGCAAGCTACTTGTAAAATGTAGTGAGCTAAGCTATCAGCTACTCAACCATAAATTAAGCTTCACTACACTAAAGCTACCACCATTACAAATGTAGTGAGCTAAGCTACAAAAATGTGGGGAAAAGTAGTTTACTACATGAGAAGCTACATTGTACCGACATAATGTCAGCTTGATTCAAAATGACAGATACCTTAATTAAAATAAAACGATTGATCTCAGGCAAATTTATTATACATTCAGTACATTTTAAATAACATTAGGCCACAAGCAGAAAATCTTTTCACTTCAGAATTTCACATCATATATTTTTTGTGAATTGAACAGTTTTGTTAAATTATGCAAACACAATAATGTCAGTGTCTAGGTATAGTTGGATTGTTCTGTCCATATACAGTTTATTTATATTAATAAAATGTTATACAGTTTTTCCCTTTCTCTCCGGTGTTACATATATGAAACATTTAAAAACATGAAGCATAAACATGTTGCATGCTCACAACTGTATGCACGCAGTATAGCTATGCAATGTACGTTAGTATGCATGCATGCGGTACTAGCAGACGACGAGACGAGTGGGAGCAGCTTGCCCATGATGTTTAACAGACATTCACTTTATTGTGCTCAAAGCCATATTGTGATGCAGGTAACTGCTGTTTTCCTCAGGCATGCCCTGAAATGTGTAGCTTTTGTGGACGCTACGTCGCTACTTGACAAAAAAAATAGCTTAACTACAGGGACGTTACTCCATAAATAAAGTAGTGACGCTACGGCCAAGCTACTGGGAAATGTAGTTAAACTAGTAGCTTCGCTACAAGTAGCGGCGCTACTGCCCATCACTGGTGTCCACACCACTATGTGAATGAAGATATGTACTGAAAGCAAGTATTTGATATTTGGGCTATACAGAAGCCATATGGCATGAAGATGTGATACACGCTAAGCAGTTTTTCCAAAACATGTATGAGTGTTTGCATAAGGGATGTCTAATTTAAAAAAAGATGAATTCCTGGCAGCTTTCATCATTTCTCCACATTGTGCATTATGACAAAGCAAATGTCTAGCTCTGTCTTCTCTCTGTTGTGTTAAATTGTGTCACATGAAAATATTTTTAAAGCATCTCTCTCTCTCTCTGTCTCTCTCTCTGTCTCTCTGATTGGTGATATGTAGTTTCAGTTCCACTTACTACATAATCTTGTTGTTGTTGTTGTTGTTGCTTTGTCTGTCTGTCTGTCTGTCTGTCTGTCTGTCTGTCTGTCTGTCTGTCTGTCTGTCAGTCTTCTTCCTCTTCTTCTTCTTCTTCTTCTTCTTCTTCTTCTTCTTTTGTGTCTGATTCTTATTGCTTGGATGGAAGATTAAGCTGGCTTTTACTTGTGCTAATACACAGTGTGGCAGTGAAGATGAGCAGTTCACTGATGCTGAGCAGGTGGGCCGTATACTCCAAAGGTGGAGGAGGGCCTCTTTAATAGTTGCAAATTACTTGGGTTAAATGGATTGCAATAATATAGTGCTTTTCTACTCAGCAGAGGCCTAAAGCACGTTGTTAATAAACAAATAAACACACACACACACAAACAAACAAACAAACAAATAAATAAATAAATCAAAAAGTACGCTGTGAAAGAGGAAGGAGGTGTGAAAGGGCTTTCACTTCTCTTCACTCACTTCTCCCTCAAGTGAAATCCACAAGTGCTGATACATCAGGTTTTCTGAGGCAACTAGCAACTAGCTTAAAATTGGCCTGAAGATATTCCATGCATCTACAGATATTCCATTTTCATTCTCGTTTTTTCCCCCTGTAATAGACATTAAACAAATGCAACTCACTTAACTCACATTTACTGTTAATAAGTAGAATTGGTTACACTTTATTTTATTGTCCCTGTTGCATCAATTAGTTACAGTGTAACAAAGTGTGTGACCTATGTAACATTATATACTTACACTGTACAACAGTGTTAGGGTATGGTTTAGTGTTATGTATAGTCTAAGTACATATTACATAATAATATTACATTGTCGTTACATGAAGATACACTAAAAAAGGAACCATAAAATAAAGTGTTACTGTTTTTTTGCAGCAATTGCTGATCTCCAAACTGTAACTGTACTGGAAGATCAGCATGTGTAATGATGACACATCATCATTTATTGGAGGATACCTCACTAATATAATAATAATAATAATAATAATAATAATAATAAACTTTACTTGTATAGCACAATTCATACATGCAAGATGCAGCTCAAAGTGCTTTACAGTTTAGCAGGGTTGTTACAGGACAACATTTCTTGCAGTCCAGTGGCGCCAGAGCAGATGAATACAGTAGCAAACTGACTCTTGCGTGAACACGGGTAGACAGTCCTTGTAGGCCCTAGTCAGCAATCTTTGTAGTCCAGTGGCGACATGATGAACATGGACCTGACATGTTTAGAGTTCAGCATTATATTGTTTAAAAAAAGGTATATTGTTTTCTTTGCCTTATTACAGATCCTTGGAGCAATATGGCTGATCCTGTCATTATTTTCACATGGAGCTTATCACAATGAGGCTGAGGTAATGACGCAAATGTTTATTGTTAGACAGAAAGATTTTTTACATTTTTATACCATATGTTGGTATATGCAACATATGGTATGCAATTTGCAAATTATGCAGTTTTGTCTTTTCATGACTCCTTTCTAGTAGAAATCAGCACAAACCTGAAGTACGAACTAGTATTTCTGTGAATGAAACTGTTGGTGGATGTGATGGAGTGACCATCACTAGAGTTGTGGGTGTGCTCTGACTGCCATCCCAAGGAGCCTGGCTCTTTGGCGTTGCGGTCAGAGCCCCAGTTTGGTACCCTGGAGACCTGGGTTCGAAGCCGGGTGGGGTTACTTCTCCTCCCCTTTGCTTCAGTGGATAAAGAAAACTGTAAAAATGTTATTATTTTCTCCTTCTTTCCTCTAGAATGACTTTGTCATGGCAGGAGTTAAAATGTTTTCTGTGTTTTATGCCATTGGAGTAGGCATAATGGCTATGTCTGCTTTAGCGCTTTATGGTATCCTGAAGAAGAAACAGTGGCCACTGATTGTGGTAGGTTTTATTTTATATTACAAACTAGTAAAAAGAAGCACATCAGAAGTTTAAGTGGGGACTGGACTGAAAAAGGACTTAGATGAACATGAATAAAAATGCACACACTGACGATAAAATAGTGTAATTACTGGTAGTGATTATATAATAATTAAAAGAATAAAATGTGTTGTATTTATACTCTTTTCTTTGCATTTTTACATCTGAACTGAATTACAGAGAACATTTTTGTTTTATTTCTTTCAGTTTTCTGTAGGCATAAGTTTGATGAGCGTGCTACTTCTTGTCGTAGGCGTCCCAGCTGCTATTTTACCAACTAAGGTATGAGTACACACCAGTGTTTACAATCTATCAGCATTGTGTCTGGCAGATATACAGTACTGTGCAAAAGTCTTAGGCAGGTGTGAAAAAATAACCCTGAAAAATCCCTGACTTTGTGTGTACCCCTGTGTGTAAACTGAAGCTGGTTTGAAGGCACCTGCCTAAATCTTTGGACAGTACTGTGTCTTTTTAGCCATCCACATGTTTAATGTTAAAACACCCATAAGGCTGAAAGGACTTAAGGCATAAGATGGGCATACGTTGTTCTTTGAAAAGTTTTAGGCAGGTGCACACAAAGTGTACACACACAGGGGTACACACAATGTCAGGGATTTTGCAGGATTATAGTTCAGTGTATGATCAACCAATTACACCAAATTACACCAAATTGGTTGTATATATCAGGAAGCATGCATTCACAGAAGATCTGTGGTAGTTCTTCAAGATGTGTGGCGCAACCTACCAGCCAAGTTCATTCAAAAACTCTATGCAATAGACCTAGAAGAATGGATGCTCTTTTAAAGGCAAAGGGTGATCACACCAAATATTGATTTGATTTAGGTTTCTCTTTTGTTCAGTCACTACATTTTGTTAATTGATGAACATAAATGATTAACACTTCCATTTTTGAAGGCATTCCTAGTTGACAGCATTTTTTCACACCTGCCTAAGACTAACTTTTGCACAGTACTGTAATACCTTTTTTTTTTTTTTTTTTTTACAATTTTTATTGTCTGTTCATGTTGTGACTTGGATACTGTAGTCACAGAAACAGAACGCATGCAAGTGTGTTTGTAAAAGTTCAAATTGGCTCCTAGGTGAAACACTCCTATGACCTTCATAAAGCAGGCGATGACCTGAAAAAGACTTTTGATGAGATCCAAACTGAGGTAACACCTTCCCCATCCTTTCCTTGAAACCTATACATCATGATTAGTTCAGTGTGAGCGTACGCATATGTTTGTGAAACCACAATGTTATGCATTATTGGTTACGTAAGATTTCAACTCACGCAAGTGTTTGTCTGAACAGCTGCACTGTTGCGGAAGTACAACTGGCTATTCCGACTGGGGTGGTGCTATTCCAACATCCTGTCATTGTCCCACCTCACCTGAACCCTTTATGCAGTGTGTAGGTTAAAATGCACAGTTTGTCTTCCATCAATGTATGTACCACTGTCATCCATGACCCCTGCTTCTCACCTGCAACCCTCTATCTCTTCTCGCTTGTGCAGACCCCTGTTACAATAGACGAGAAGGAGGTGTTGGTCTATGGACAGGTGAAGTTTTGTGTGTGCGTGCGATATGTATGTCTTTATAAGTTGATGTGTATGACCTTAGCATTAGGTGTTGATCTCTGCTGCTTAGCCTTGTAGTAGGTGACTCTGTTAAAGGCTCTGCTCAGCAGGTCCACTTGCACTGTAGGCTATATGCCCTACATATTCTGTACATAATGAAGCTTGGAACCAACTTATGACCATATTGTGTCATTTTGTAAAGCTAATTATTGACAAAAAAACGTAATTCAAATCTTCAATTTTTATTTGTCCCATTCAATTATACTAAGAACAATACGCAGTGGAATGCTTGGCGAACTTTTTGTAAGTAAAGATGACTTTACATTTCAAGCGCCCTTAGCGCCCCCTGGTGGCATGAGGGACCTAGGCAGCCGCTTAGTTCTCTCATCCCTAGGGCCAGCTGTTCTGGCTGGTGCCTTGCCTGGCAATCTTCTGCCATCAGTGTGTAAGTGGAGGTGTGAATGGGTGAACACAAGGCAATACTTGTAAAGTACTTTGGGTACTCTGCTAGGTGGAAAAATGATAAATTAACGCAGTCAAAAGAGCTAAGTTGTAAGAAACTGCGCTTCAGGCCAGAACTGAAGAACAATTTTGGATAAAAGGTGAAACATCTTCAAGCTCTAAAAAGAAGTCCAGTTGCTTACAGCTTAGCTGCTTTCTATGCCATGACCCGGATGAATGAGAATCTTTACAAACATTAATGCAGTCCATTAACCATTTACACTTCAGGAGTTCAGCAGTTAAAATTTGACTTATTTTTCAGCCCTGTGTCCCATTGGCCAGCATTTTCAAGCCTATATTCCACGTGTACACAGGAGTGGCCTTCACATATCTGTTGTTTGTGGTATGTGCCTATGTTGTCATTTTACTCTTTCTAAGCTTGTTGTCTTTGTAAGAATTTATTTTAACCGTTTCTGTTGCAGTGCATCTACATGTAACAGCATGTAACTTTATGTAGGCTACTTACATATCATACACCCTTCATTAACCCTAATCTTTACCGTAATCCTAAGGTACAGTGTAAGTAGCCTACATAATGTCAAATGTTGTTACACACTTAGTTAAACTGTGCCTCATGATGTAGATACACTGTAACAGGGACAGTAAAACAAACTGTAACTGTTTTCAGGAATACTTTATTTTACAGGTCCTTTTTCAGTGTACCGAAATGTAACAACATGTAATAGTCTATTATGTACTGTAAATACCTATCCCTAACCCTAATCCTAACCCTATAGTACAGTGTAAGCACATATGTTACATAGTGTTACAAACTTCTTTTGCACTGTACATCATGATGTAGATACACTGTAATAGGACCCTTAAAATAAAGGGCAACTGTTTCCTTAATGGTCTGCCTTGTGTTTGTTCAGGAATTCTGAACATGTTGTTTTATGGTTGTATTTGGATTTTGCAGGTTGTTGGACTGGCACTGGCTATTGCGGTACTGTGTCAGATGAGGAAAAAGACGATCGCTCCACCAGTTACTTTTACGACACATCAGAGTGACTTAAAGTATTCACAACTTTCGTACTAGGGTGTGTAAACGATGGTATTGTAAAACATGCACGTGCATGTGACTGTTGAATAGTAAGAGTGAGCATTTAAAAAATGCCAATTGAGTACAAGGGCCATGTAAATACTAACACCTAATGTTGTTATCCGTTACCAGTGTGTTTGTCAGACCTTCAAAGTATTTCGCTATTGTTTTTTTAATCACATTAAAATGTGAGCACACTTTAATGTCTGCAGTTCTATATTCAAAAGGCAATCTGCATGAAACCTAAAGACAAAGCAAATATTAAATATGTTATTACCAGGGGCGTCACTAGTCCTATTACTGTACTGGGACACAACTGGGGCACAGAGAATTAATGCGAGCGCAAAGGAAAAACATTTTTAGCACTTATTTATCATAAAAAAACATAAACAGTGCTTCAAACTAAACAATAATATCAGATTATGTTGATATGCTCATCAAACATCGTAGATGTAAGATAGCAATCTCCAGTGTGGGAGCTTACAGTGCTCGGCTAACCGTTACATGTAACATGTATGCATAAATCAACAATAGTAATATCAGTTAGCTAATCATGAAGACATCACAAGTTGTTTGAAAAGAATCGGTGATGTACATGAGAAGTTATATGGGTGTTGAATTCACAAAGATGCATTAAATCGGCTCATAGTATGATGTTTTAATAATTACTGTCTTGTGATATATACCCTGGATGATCAAGAGGACATCACAAGTTGTTTGAAAAGAATCGGTGATATACATCAGAAGTTATATGGGTGTTGAATTCACAAAGATGCATTAAATCGGCTCATAGTATGATTTTTAAATAATTACTGTCTTGTGATATATACCCTGGATGATCATGAAGACATCACAAGTTGTTTGAAAAGAATCGGTGATATACATCATAAGTTATATGGGTGTTGAATTCACAAAGATGCATTAAATCGGCTCATAGTATGATTTTTTAATAATTACTGTCTTGTGATATATACCCTGGATGATCATGAAGACATCACAAGTTGTTTGAAAAGAATCGGTGATATACATCAGAAGTTATATGGGTGTTGAATTCACAAAGATGCATTAAATCGGCTCATAGTATGATTTTTTAAATAATTACTGTCTTGTGATATATACACTGGATGATTATGAAGACATCACAAGTTGTTTGAAAAGAATCGGTGATATATATCAGAAGTTATATGGGTGTTGAACTCACAAAGATGCATTAAATCGGCTCAAAGTATGATTTTTAAATAATTACTGTCTTGTGATATATACCCTGGATGATCATGAAGACATCACAAGTTGTTTGAAAAGAATCGGTGATATACATCAGAAGTTATATGGGTGTCTTTGAATGTGTCGAATATCCAATATCCAATATCAAACCAATTTAACCGCGGTCGGTACTAACCTGTAAGACAGGTGTAAAGAAAAAGCGCCCAGACACCGTTGTTAGATGTCAAGTCACAGCCAAAGTCGCGTGAATAAATTACCATATAAAGTAGCCATGTGTGCTTTTGTGTATGGAGTGAATAAAGTAGCAATGAGTTGCCATATTGAGTAGCTGTGTGCGCATTCTGTAGATTATGCCATGTAGACCTAAAAGTCTAAAGTGATTGTTTTTTTACTGGTGAAATTTATACTGGGGCACTACAGACTACATGTGCCCCAGTAAAATATGTCTGGCGATGCCCCTGGTTATTACAGAGAAGACATGTAGGCTACTTTAATTTACAATTAATACAGACAATATATACAGTATACAGAAAGTGCAGTGACATTGACATCTGACTTGACATCATTAGGTGGCATTACTCTACGAACACATGATATGCAAGGGTCATCAACATCCCAAAAGCCAACATGCTGGAAAATTTCATGACATATAGTCAATATGCAAAGCATGAGGCAGTGATTTAATGTGCTGTGATGTAATGCTTTCATGGAATTTGAACCTTTTGAGGTCGAGAGACAAACCTGATAGTAAAATAATAAACAAGCATGTGTGCATGTATATGTGTGCATACCTAGTGTGTTTCTTGTGCATATTTAGTTCAAGTTCTGTGGGGGCCTAAAGCACGCTCATCCACCTCAAGTAGTCTGGGTGCTTGACTGAAAAATAAAATCAACCAACAGACACAAAGTTCGCGACACCAGTATGCTCTGACAAAACGTTTTTAATCGTGATGTTTTGGCGATTAAAAATGTCACGATTAAACGATTAAAACATTTTGAGGGAGCATACTGGTGTAGCAGACTTTTTTCTGTTCTTTGATTTAGTTCAAGTTCCCCTCTTTGTTTTGAACACATTTTCCTTCTTTTTTCTTTTCTATTTTTCTTCTGTTTTCTTTTTCTTTTGGTTGTTGTTGTTGTTGTTGTTGTTATTATTCTTCTTCTATAACATGAGTCAAACCAAAAGAGATAGCCCACTCCTGTTTTTTTCTTTGTCACATTAAGAGGGTAGGGGTATGAGGATTAGTGTAAGGGATGCCTGATGTTAAAAGGGAAAAGTTATGTGTAGACATTATGTTCAGACCTTACCATTACCAGACTTAAGACACTACGTGCAAGAGTCCAGAATGCAAAGAAATAAGCAAATAAATAAATAAATTATACCACATGTTTTCATAACAATTGTTTGGCAATTGTCCAAAACCAGTTTGAAGGATGTACGGTATGAACAGGTTTAAGAGTTGTTTCATTTGAGCTTACACACTAGTCGAGAGTATTTTTTTTCCTGCTTTCACAGGGAGTTCACAGGGTGAGCCCAAAAAGTGAAAAGCTAGTGCCCCCCCCCCCCCCCCCCCCCAATAAATGATGCATTCTACAAGATATAGACCACTTGAAATATGACCCTTCAATGACGTTGCTGCACCACATAGATTCCAGTCAGTGTTTCCCCGCTTACGTTATTTCTTTCTCCCTATCCTGTGTTACAACCCAGCCAGTACCCTAGCAGGATGCCAGCTCTGCCCTGTTCCTATTCTCCTTTACTGCCCTAACTAACAGGTGGATTGGTGGCCAGGTGTGGCTGAAGTTCTACCTGATAGCCTGGCTTAGAAAAAGGCCTTCTGGAGAAGAGTATGCTCTCCCGCTTCCTCCTCCTTTGGTTTTGGGTCTTTGGTTTGACACCACAACATTACACACTTGCACTACTTGCACTACAAACTTGCAACTACATGCGATATCCCATTCATATTGCTCAAGTTTTAAGACGGTGTGTGTGACACCTGTTTGTTGCCAGTAGAAAAGAAGACCTGTATCTGCATATAAGTGAGAAATTAATGAAGTTTCTCTCACGTTTCAACTGACTCAACTGAAAAGAATTTGTGTGCAGTCAACATACAGCCAGTGTGATAAAGCTCAGCTGAGGCGGTGAAGTTCTTAGCTTAGGTGTGGACCATGGCACTAATTAACATCATCTTGAAAAGGGCTTTCACTATTGTGGATGTAATAATTGGCTAAATGTATGATAGATACACAGACTGTGAAAGTCATGCTGCTGCGTTGTGCCATATCGTAACGTTACCTGCAAATGTAATAATGCCAATGTACCTGCAAACCATTTCAATAACATGGATGTTCAAAGCACAGTGTAGTTAAAGTCAGATAAAAGGCAGATAATGAACACAATTATTTGGACTGTAGCTGAACAAATCCCTTATGGCATGAACATGTGATACACACTCAGCAACCTTTGCAAAATGCATGGCCAATTACCTGAACTGATTTAGGCTAATGCTAAAATGTAAAGGCTTAATGTTAAATGTTAATGCTGGGCCAGGCCATTCTTTTAGTGTGAAGCCACTGTATAATGGCCTCATGTAAGAAACAGGTTTTATGAGTAATACATGAAACATTAAATGATAAAAAAAACTTTAATTACAACTGTACTGCAGAAAACCAACCCTCGGGGTCATTTTTACTTATGCATTAAAGGTTAAGCCTACATCAGACCTTAATTATATTTTGAAAGTTTAAAACAAATATGTATGTCAGGTTATGCCTACATCACATTTATACAGGTTAAACAGGTTTTGTGTCATTTGCACTTTCAGTTTCATTACAGAATTAAAAGTGGGTTTGTCCAACACTTTGTTGCAGTCATTCAGTAGTCACATTTCATCTGATTATTGACTGATAATTGATTAAATGCTATGAAACTGAAGTGTAGTGGAGTTATAGTTTAAAACTCATCTCATCACACATCTAGTACAAGTACAGATGCTCCTACAAATACTTAAGTACTGGAGTGAAGCGTTATTACTTGTTTACTACACACCTCTGGATGTTTGTCAGTTCACCCACTCTTTTCTAACTGTGCCCTGAAAAGTGAAACCATGCAAGGACTCTGATCAAGAGACATGTTCACATATTAATTAATGACCCATTTATTTTTTTTAAATGTACCTACATAGGTACTTGTACTGTAAGTGTCAATAAAAAAAAAAAGTATGTGACCAGTTGCTTGGAGCTCCACCACTAGAGGGCACTAAAATGTGGCAAAGTCTTGCCAAGGTTTGCTCCAACTCAGTGAAAATAGAAAGAAAGAAAGAAAGAAAAAAAAAGAAAGAAAGAAAGAAAGAAAGAAAGAAAGAAAGAAAAAAGAAAGAAAGAAAGCGGTTTTATTGTCTTATAAAGGGATAATCTTTTCCACAGGTCATTCCAACAACCAAGACAGAACCCAATCTGCAACTCAAGGTCAAAAAAGATCATCACTGTTCATTAATTTCATTAATTAGCATAAAGACTGACTGAGAGGAAAACATATTTAAAACAAAATCAACATGAACATGCACAATAAGACATAAGAAAGACTGAAGGGGATAGATGCTTCTCGACATTTCATAATATGTCATGTCATGTCGAAACTGTTTTCACAAACGCAAACCACATAGGAAACTTTTGATACAGGAAATCCTTTTTTTAGTTTGTCACTAACTTCCTGTACGCTAGATATCTTGTCTAACAAATGTCAGTGTGGTTCAGAATCTTTACAGGAAGTATCAGTACAGCAGTCAAGCACTGTAGAACTTTGGCACTTTTTTTTACATTTTGCAAATGTGTTAATGCATAATAAATTTGTAAGTGTAACAAAATGCACAAAAAATGTATACATAACTGTATCTACAGGGCTACTGTGTTTCTATGAAAAATGCATAGCACATGTGTGTTTTTATTTTTGTCACAATGAAGAATCCTTTGACAAGGCATGGATACTGTTCCAATATAAAAACTGGCACTTTTGCTTGAGGCCAGTTAATGGCACTACTAACTCATAATTTCGCCGCTGTGTGATTCAAGTGCCACAGGTGTCACCCACTCTATGTTACAGCCAGCTGAAGATCATCTTGGCACTACTGACATTAAAACCATATTTCCTCATATAGGAATTCATGTCATCTCACAAGGTTTGCTGTAATGCCTGATAGTGACACTTTTCTAATATCCTGGACAGTGCACTTGTATGTTCTTGTGAGCAAGTGAGGGCAAGTTTTAGAAAATGTCTCTGGTACGTTCTTTTGGAGGAGGGGAAAGCCTCTGATGCAGTACTATATTTTCTATTTAAGTGAAAAACTGAAATATTAGAAGTTAAAAATGTTTAAAGGTCCTGATGGGCCAATAAAACAGGCAGATATGACTATATGGTCGGTCTGTGGCACGGTCCAGTAAATGAGAACAATATAAAACATATATAACTAGTTAATCATTCACCTTATTTTTATCTTCTTTAAAAAAAGGGGAAGGTCCAACTGCTTCTCCAGATTGACAAAACCTTCCTCAAGCCAAAAACCAAGCATGTGCATCAACATTGTTGCAACATTTTTATTTCCAAACACATTTACCATCTCAAGAAAATGTATAAAAGTTTTGTAGATCTTAGCTTTTTATGAGCAAGACATTTGAAAAATAGTGCAAATCATTTTTTAACCAGACACAATCATCCACCAAGGTCATTCATTTGGTATCCAGTGTACTGCAAACATTTGACAAAGCACTCAGAAACAAAGTGGCTGATAGCCGTTTTATCGTGTTGCCCATGGAAAAAGACATAATTATCTCACAGAAAATCCCTTTTGAAACTTGTGAGTTGTACGTTTACAAAAAAAAAAAAAATAGACAAGATGGGACATGAAAAAGCATTCAGTGGATAATAAAGTGACTTTTAAGGATCTGGTTATACTAGTTTAAAATCGAAAGCAAATGCAAAATGTGGAACCCACAGCAGGCTCTATTCGTACTCATACAGCTGGCTGTATTTGGGTGGGTGAGCTGAAATGCTGAAAATCTTGGAAGGCTTGGACACAGCTTTGGCCTTGCTGCCTTGCTGAGCTATCAGGCAGGCAGACAGCACAATTCCCAGGAACTAGACAGACAGACAGACAGACAGACAGACAGACACACACACACACACACACACACACACACACACAAGAGGACATCACTCAGACAGTGTAGGTGCAAGGTGATGTGCAAGGCATCATTAAAGACACAAATCACAGTGAATGACTAAAAAACAAGTAGTCAGTAGTACATTTGTATTTAGTCTAATGACAGATTAACCATCTGAAAAGGTACAAATGAGATTCGGTGAAAAGCATCCACATGCAGAGGATCTTGATTACAGTAAGGACTGGTCGATACTTACAGCCAATGCAGCAAATCCAAAGAGCAGTCCAAGTAGCAAATCGAGGAAATTGTGGACAATCTTTTCACCACAGGGCTAGATAACCATAAGAGAAGTAATAAGGGTTTGTCAGTGTGACAAAACATTACATTACACAGTTTATTACAGTTACTTATGTACAGGGTTTCAGTTACAGTCCCTACAGCCCCCACCCCTTTCCTCCTACTGGAACTTGAACCTGCAACCCTCCATTCCCAAGACTCTCTAACCACTCAGCCACAGCAGCCCATATACATATATAGGTCATATACACCTACGTATATGGTGTAGCTGCTGTGGGCAGCTGTGGTGTAGTGGTTAAGGAGTTGGTCTTGGGATTTGGGAGTCGCAGGTTCAAATCCCACCCTACCCATGGCAAATGCTCTTGAGCAAGGCATCTGACCCCACACTGCTCCAGGGGCTGTAACTGAAACCCTGTACCTAAATAACTATGTTGCTCTGGATAAGAGTGTCAGCTAAGTGTAATGTAATATAATATATAACTGTAATGTAAATAATTTGGTAATCTTTCTCTTTGAACACATGTTCTATTGCTGTTCCTGATTTTGGCTATCCCTAACTTACAGGTGTGAAAATGAAGCTGTGGCCTAAACACAGCTGTACACTTTCCTAAACATAGTGTACACTGTAAAATCAAAGCTAGACACTGCAATTCTCACACACACACTTCACAATTTGCTGATGTAGATTTGCTATCGTAGGTAATTACCAAAGTTGGAAAATAAAATAACTTCTGATAAATACCTTTTATGGTAAATAGACTGCATTTTTGGAGCGCTTTCATATACTTAGATGAGAAACCAAAGCACTCTACAGCACTTCACATTCAAAAACTGTCTGCCAGCTTTTACTTTTGTGCCGTTGAAATGGTTTTGCGTTGTTAGGTTGCCTTACCTGAATGCGCACCATCCTGGTCTTCTTGATCCCAAGCTTATAGTAAGACCAGTTCTAGGGGAGGGGGAGGGGGAGAGAACCTTTAATACTTAAAGCAACACTAAAGTAGTTTTCATCTTCAGTCACGCTAAATCGTTTCAGTCGTTCATCAACTTGTCACTGGGTGAACGGCACTTTTGAATTCGCTTTGCCGCCATCCATGGGCTATAACTGCACTAAGTACGTTTGGAGGAGCGTCTTTCTCTCTGTAGTTTGAATGAAGGACAATTCCACAATCAACAGTTTCACTGCATGTCCTACTACCCAGTACAACAAATATCATTGTATCCCTGTTTGCTAGGCTAAGCTCTGTCTACAAGCTTGGTGCAACCGCCAAGCTATGGCCTTGTACTAATCAGGATGAACTTTAAAATGACATGTCATTTCATAAAGAGGCTCTGCTGGAACACCTGACACAGTTGTCTGGAATTCACCGTGTAATCTTTGAAGGCTGCTGCCTCCTTTACTCCATGCCTCCACAATATAGCTAACGACCACATGAATTCTGCTGCACTTTTACACAGTTCTGGTGTGGCCCACTCAAATTGTGCTCTGCCAGACTTGAACAGCAAATAGTTTGATGTATCATTATGAAATTAGTTCTTTCGAACCGCACTCTGGTCAGTGAAAACTGTGTTTTAAAATTGCTTTATAAATAAACACAGCTGAAGTCAACCTCACATGGACATTCCTAAATGACCAAACACCCTGGTCTGATATCATATTAATAAAACAAAAAAACAAAGGAAAACAAAGGCTTGTGTCATTTTAGCAGAAATTTGGGGTGTTTAGGCCAACTGTTTTGTTTCCGGTTACTAATTTGATGCTCCATGAATTAATTAATTTCCTTCAAGATCAATAAAGTAGCTCTACTATTACATTAGGCTACACAGTGAACCTCACAGAACAGGAAGTGTTTCACTTGTGTAATCTTCAGGGCAAGGCTGTTTCTGTTTTGGTGACTAATGATGGCTCACCTCAAAGTCATAGTCCATAGCAGTGCATGACTTCAGCAGCAGCTCATCGCTAGTGCAGTCACAGGACTCCGGCACTTTGCCTCTCCAGTCCAAGTAACCGTGGACGAGACCACAGCACTGCAACTGTTGAGAGAGAGAGAGAGAGAGAGAGAGAGAGAGAGAGAGATGCTGCTTGCTGCTGTATGAGCCAATTCACACGTTTTCTTGTTTAGAGAAACTGCACTGCATTCTTTTGTACTAATCACAAAAGTTCATGGGTATTTCGTCTTCTTTGATTCACAGTAAAATTAGACCTCCTAACATGGTGACTACTCTACAAGAGACCTACAATTGTGAGGTAAAGATTTTAAACATGTGCTTAAGTTGTTTCAACCCTCAGGTTTTCAGAATCGCTACATGAATGTTTCCAGTGTGCGTTTCAATGATTAAATCTGAATGTATTTAAATTCAGTGGATGTCAGTGTATTTGGCAAATGTTTTGTGGCTTTCCTCTTTATACGTTTCAGCAGTAAATAGATACACATCTGTGTTGAGCAAACTGACACCGCAAGATGGAACTGTAGACAACAGAAACGTTTACAGACGCATCTCTTTATTTTATACTTCTGGGTTGATCAATTATACCTTTGTTTACTTTTGCAGTGAAGTAGATTGCGTTTATTTTTCCTAAAATATTTGTTGCTATCAGTAACTAATAAAGGCTTTTTAAATTGTAACTTTCAGGAGTGCCTCACATTTTTTTTGTGTTTGTATCAATAAGTTGGAGGCCCATTTTTGCACCCTGTTCTACCCTTTTTTGACTTTCCCTGACCCAGTGAAGCAATATCTCCCCTTTTCTTGCCTTTATATATTTTTTTGTTATATTTGAACAAAGTATTTGTGTTTATAATGTGTTGTTTTAAGCATTGCACCTCAGGGGAAAAACGTATACAGTCTTATTAGCTGCTTACTGAAATGACCCTGATGGTTAAATGTACTGGAAGTGTGTCTTACAAAAGTGCAAGAGGGGAGTATGATTTAGGGTTACTGGGAAACAGGACAAAGGCCTCGCCCTTCCAGAGCAGTCTTGTCCTCCTGCTTGTTGTGTCTACATCTCCAACGACAGTAACAGGTCTTTATCATAAGTAAACAAAGCCCTCACACAAAAACACTGATGCGCGCGCACACACACACACACACACACACACATGCACACACACAAACATGCACACATACACACACACAGATGCACCAGCGCACCAACGCAGTCGCTAAAAGAAGTGGTTCAACCAACGCAATGTAGTCTAGTTTTGCGCAAGTTCTGGCTAGAATTTTTTTTTTCACAATTACTACTGACATCATGGCTGACATCATGGCTGACATCATGGCAAGAGTTTGTTTCTTGGTTAGCCTGTGCAGTTAATCCTCCTCAGTAACTGAAATTAATCTGATTGTCATCTCAAATATGTGCCAATATTCTCCTTGAGACAAAACTCAACACACTTTTTTTTTTTTTAAATCTGTACTGTCTCTAGGGAGATCTGTGAGAATGGGGAAATCTGTCAAAACAAGACTCCAGCCATCTTGTGGTGGGTAACTTGGAAACAGAAACTGTACCAATAAAAAAACAGGAAGCTGACAAAGATAAAACAGGCTTTGTACCAAGACCAGATGTCATATTAAATTTGCACTGTGTAGCATTCAAGAACATTTGTTAGAACAAATGTAATGTAGTGTTCAATATACAGTTTTACTGATTTAATCCATGACAACCCATAAAGATTCAGCTCTGCTGAAAATGATCTACCCTTTTCTGTTAGAGCCTACTATGGTTTTAGTTATTCCAACAAACCTTTATCGTACAGAAGAACTACACAACACTTCAGCATACACATCACACTGGGTTATGTCCATATGTATGGCAGTTCATTACAACCAGAGATGATTATGGACTCTAAATGTTTCCTTTACCTGGCTCTGGAATTCATTCATGATTTTCTGAAAGTCCTCTGAGGTTTTATCCAAAGGCCCAACGCTTTGCATTTCCTCCTGCAACACTCCAACCTTGGAAAGCAAGAAGGGAATACAAATGTGGAATACACTTTGAACACTAAATGTAGAAGTCATTCATATGTAACAATAACAAAAAACTAAGAAGATGCTGCAGTGAAAGCCAGACTTACCCGTGGATGCAGAACAGCCAAAGGCACTGCCAAGCGCAACAGGGAAAAGCAGTCCACACACATCAGAACGAGAAACTGAAAAAAAAAAAAAAAAACAGACCCACCAGCGGTTAAATAACTTGAACTTTGAATATGTTGGAAGAGGAGTCAGGTTGTGACCGACTTCTGTGTTACGAGGGGAAAATAACACTCACCACGACGAGCATCCATTTGACATTTTTCATCGCACCGTGTGCCCCAATAAACGCGGTGACGACCGTGACAGCGCCGAATATGTAAAGACCGATGAGTCCATTGTACTAAACAGGACAAAAACAGGCAGGTGATTTAACTGGAATGCAGTTGCAAAATCCAATGGTCTGATGACGAACAGGGTTAACAGTAGCCTAATGACCATTCCAAACGATAGCCTAGAAAACCTCTCCAATAACTTACCTTGTCGGCGGTGTAGGTGACATCAATCACTATTGCCAAGACAAGCAAGACAGCACCAACAATCTAAAACAAGTTACAGACAGTGAAATGTTTACTGAAAATGCAAACGCACTAGAAAAAGCCATCTTGGTCGATTAGACTGATGACCAACTGTCTGCACGAACGCGGAAGACGATTACTATCTCTCAGTCACTACTGGGGTGTAAAGTAAAAGCAAAACTTTTACAACTTCGGTCATTACAACAGTATTAAAACTCTCAAAAGGACTCCCCGAAATAATAAGATATTAATACTTACCATAAAAAGCACATTAAATGTAATAAAAAGGTTCCTGAGCAAACAACTCGCGTTCGCCATTTCGGGGATTTCTAAAGACGTCTCCCTTTTCTGCACAAGACCAGCAAACTTTAGTTAGCAGGGAAATGAAATATACAATGGCGTTTCAACATTTTCAGCCAATGAGGGTAAAGACCGTCTTCAAGCGAGCGCACGCGCACTCACCTTTAATGTCATGCGACAACTATAACTTGTCTGATAAACTACCTGCGTATTTCAAAGAAATAAATAAACCTTAATATTTAGGAGAGTAAGCTAATTTGTCAACACAATACGAATACAAACCGCAGCACATCAAATATTACACAGTCAAAATCTATGTCTATCGTAAATGTCAATGAACATGTCAGTGCAGTGAGAAGTCTATGTTATTGTTCATAAACAAGCATCAAATGTTAAACAATGTTGTTAATGTGAACTTATAAAGTGTCATCGTTACAGATCTGACCAGCACCAACCAAAACATGTTGGAGAAAAACAGAATATGCAGGGCATTCACATGTTATAAGTATAATTTTTGGATACAGTAATATGCATGCATGTATGGATACAGTGGTATTACAAAAATTGCAATAATTTAATAGGGGAGACCGGGGTTGGTTGTCACATTTTTGCTTTCATTTGAATCCCTCAAAAACGGTGTTATGAGTGGATTTCCTTTCAATGTATAATGTAAGCTTAAAGTGTCAGGTAGGACTGGAGGGTCTTAAATTGCCTTAAATTAATTGTGTTCAAAAGATATGATAGATAGCGTTGGATGTCACACACTATGGGGTTGGTTGTCACAATGTTATTTCAATGGGGGGAGGGGAAATGATAATATAGAAATATTTTTGAAAATTATGAAGTGAAGTGAAATTTATTCAGAATGTAAGTATAACACACAGGCATTGGAAATATAAGTATAACACACAGGCATTGGGAATATCGACATTGGGAACATTGAAATAAAACATAGACTTGCTGAATACATATTATTTTATAACATATTATTTAAATATACATATTATGCACCAAAAGATAGATTACAACAATTCGATAATTAGGCCTATTGTTACTATTTAGATTTGTGTGTGTGTGTGTGTGTGTGTGTGTGCGTGTGTGTGTGTCAGAGAGTGAATACATATATGGCCATTGGTGGCACATGTGACAACCAACCCCAAACAGAGTGTGACAACCATCCCCAACTTACCTTGTATGCTAGCAGTGACGCTAGCAGCCACAAGTTGTAGCATAACCAAGAAAAAACATATTGAAAATATAGCTCTGTCTTTATAGTTTTTAAGGGTAATAGTTTTTCTAAAGTCAACCCATTAGTTACAAAACTAGAAAAGAAAACTTAAAGTCCTGAAAATTTACATTTTGACATGAAAAACCTTAACATTGATCTCACCTCAAAACTTTGTGTCAAAAACTCTTGAACTGTCAATGTAGATGACCCCTTACACTAATTCTGAACATTTCTATGTCAGCGGCGTTGATCAGCGCCCTTTAGTGGCTGAGATATGATGAGTGTGACAACCAACCTGTGTGACAACCAACCCCGGTCTCCCCAACTTTTGGTTTATTAATCCCATTTAATTATACTGTTTGGCAAAATGCACGTGGGTGAGGCCATATGAGTGGGAAGCATAGCTTTAATTAGAACATAGCTTAAAAAGGTGAGATCTACTGCTTAAAAACGTCCAATAAGTCTGTCTCTCTAGTGTTTTCTAGTTCTTCTAAGCTTTTCGTAGTTCGTAAAACCTTTCTTGTGTTCAGCAGGGGATTTAGGCTGATTGCAGTTCCTTGTATGACAGTTCCTGCTTTAGCTCCTCCCTAAGGGTAGGCTCCATCATGTCGAAAGTCACAGCAACTCCTGGTGACATAAGTTTCACTATGTGTAGGCTACGTTGATTGATTGACTTACTGTAAGCAAATCTTGCACAGACACCCCAATAGGTGCAGGGTTGGGACGGTACTGTCAGTTTATAGCAGGGTATTTCGCCACTGCATTATATATATATCTATATCTATCTATATATATATATATATATATATATATATATATATATATATATATATAAACATGGTTTATGTCCCATTGCATTTCCTCCAGGCTGATTGGTGGGTGTTCCCTTCTTAGCTCGTACATAAGTTAAGTGTTCGGCACCAGCACCCTCATGCATGCATATTCCTGGTTAAGACCCATATGCGAGATGCCTTCTGGAGCGCCTCCTGTTAAAATACAGTACAGTATCGTATAGTGCAGTGTAGTGTAGTATTATAATATACTATAGTATACTATAGTACTTTTTTCAGTATTTTTTTCCGTAATTACACTGTAATTATACCAGAAGATCCATGGGCGTGTCTCATTCCGGATTTGAGTGTATCTTGAATCATATGTTCTCCCACCTTTATATCTGCTCTAATTAGGATCATGTGATCTCCTATTAGCAGGACAGTGAGGGTGTCCCCGAGACAGAAAATTGACTATGTCACATGCGTATGCAAAATCCTGACAAATAGTACCATGCGATGCAGTCTAATATGGACTGAAAGAGGAAATTGCCATTGTAAGTCAGCCAGAAAGCTACAATGTGTCAGTCATGTGTTTTTACCTACGAGGCCTCTATTGTATTGTATTATATATGTGTGTATGGACTAATTCTGTATAGAAATGATGTTTTGTATTCACTCTTGTTTGGCTGCTGGAGAAAGGATGCTGGGAAGCGGTGACCCTCCAATCCCAAGACCAGCTCCCTAATCATTAGGCCACAGCTGTCCCACTTGATAAAATCAGAGAACTCATGATTCTCTCTGATATCATGATTCTCTCTGCCCAATGGTTATGTGTCTTCGTCTGTGTAAAACTGGGTTCAAAGTCTAGGTATCAACAAACTCAGGCAGAATCAGCTGGTAATCAAGACATTTCAGAGAGCTTTATTACGGATAAAATCAGAGAACTCATGATTCTCTCTGATATCATGATTCTCTCTGCCCAATGGTTATGTGTCTTCGTCTGTGTAAAACTGGGTTCAAAGTCTAGGTATCAACAAACTCAGGCAGAATCAGCTGGTAATCAAGACATTTCAGAGAGCTTTATTACGGATAAAATCAGAGAACTCATGATTCTCTCTGATATCATGATTCTCTCTGCCCAATGGTTATGTGTCTTCGTCTGTGTAAAACTGGGTTCAAAGTCTAGGTATCAACAAACTCAGGCAGAATCAGCTGGTAATCAAGAAATTTCGGAGAGCTTTGTTACGGATAAAATCAGAGAACTCATGATTCTCTCTGATATCATGACTCTCTCTGCCCAATGGTTATGTGTCTTTGTCTGTGTAAAACTGTACGAGGCTAACGTAATTAGCATGTACATGATGATTCTGGTCTGGCCTGTCTGGATGTCACACCTCCCCCTTACAGTAATCCACACCTCAAAATGTTATGTCATTACCGTCTAACCTCACATCTGATTTAATGACATAAAAGCCTGCGGGGAGAATTGCTCATGTGTGCATCATTTTGTCATGTAGATATCTGTGGTTTAGATAAACATGACATTTGATGTAAGCTGCATATATACATATGTACAGAGAACAGATGCTGTGCTCATCACCTCCTTCTTGCTCAGTAATAGGGGTTATTCTCCTCCTGGTTCAAAGTCTCTCTCCATATTTCCATGTTACGTTTGTGGAAGGGCTAAAGAACTGTTCAGTAGACAGGTTTGCACTTTGCAGTCGGCCTTATCTCAGTGTTATATTCAGGAATGGGAAGAAGACTAAAGAAAGGCTGAGAAGACTGAGTGGCTACCCAGAGAAAAATATTCCTTAATTACTACAGTCCTATCTTTGTCTTGTAGGATTTTGGGACACCTTACTCATATTATTTTATTTGATCATGTATTAATAAGCAGAATGGAGGCCCACAGAGCATCTTATGCACACTGTGATATACGTGTCATGTACATGTGTGCGTTGTCTACTGTTAATTAAAGTAAAGAAAACTGCAGTACTCTGCAGTTTTTATTTTACTGTTTTAAATGCCTCACAGATGTTTCGGGCTGGCACCCTTCTTCAATGTGAGAAATGGTGATTTCAGCATGACACATGAAATCATGAGGCAATGTCTAAACCATAGTTGAAAACATCAGTTGACATCAGACATCAGATACTGTGTTCTTATAGACACAGTATAAAGACTATGGCCACCGTCCTCTGTTAAGAGATGCTCCGGACATTCCGTATCCTTTCATCAACGTCTTCGGCCTTCATCCATATTATGGCAAAACTGCAGAGAAACGGTTCAACCCTTTTTTCTCTGCAACTGTCTAAGAAACAAAGGAAATTGTACTGACTTTTTAACTGTTTCTTCTAGGAGAGCAGTATAGAACTGATTTAAGATCGTATGTTGATTTTAGATTGTACTTACATCGGGCTTGACAGTTGCAGTTGTATGCAGTTCCACAAATCACCAGCAGGGAGCAATATCACACAAATTTTTATCAGATGGTTCCAGTACTACCAAAACCTGTAAACTGTTTGCGCTCATTGCAGTTACAGTATTGCGTCAGTGGAGGGGGTTTGATTTTGTTTTGATAAGACTGTTTTCAATGTATCAATTCTGTCATTTTAAACTGTGAGATTAGTCTTTTGGCTTTGAAGATTTCAAACTAGTTGACAGTGAATCATTATATTGCGACCTACTGCAAGTTGTTCTATAGCCAGTTGAAAATGCATTGTTTTTGAAACTTTTAAAAGAAGCCACTGTGTCACTTGAACTTGGAACAGGGCTTATGACCTCAGTACAGTCGTGAATATGTATAAATAGTTATGAATACTTTACATACTGTATAAAGGCATGAGAAGTCTTTGTGAATATTACAAGCTTTTTAGAAAGTGTTACCAGAATTTCTTACCAGCATGGCCTATGGAAGGTACCCATGTGCGGTTTCCTGAGGTCATCATATTCACCATCATTACAGACTCAGGTTCAGTGTCTTATAATCCTGGGAGCAGAGACAGTAGATCACAGCAGCTCATCTACCAGGCCGAAGAGCTGTGTTTACCATCAGCTGGCTAGGCAAACTGCTAGAACAAATATGTACTGGAAATAGCTAAGGGACATGAAATCAGAATCAGAGTCAGTTTTATTGGCCAAGTATAATTGAGGAGTCCATGGGGGAAAACAAGCATATAGTCAAAAAAAAAAAAAAAAACACTTTTCAAGTGATTCTCCCTATCAGTAGTTGCATTGAAACCCCAGCTTTTCAGAAGGAATACTGTAAATAAATGAGCATTATCTCTATTTAGAAGAATTTTAAAATAGCATTTATGTTTAAAATGAAATGAAAAATCAAACTTAAAAATGACTTTTTCTGAGTTTCTGCATTTTGTGACCATACCTGTTTTTCCATTGTACTCCTTAATTGCATTCATAAGTAATTTGGATTTGAAAGACGTGAAATCTCTAGTGCACATTCAACATCTATAAGTACTAATATACATATAGACAGTGATATATAGGTACATTTGTACAGCAGAGACAACAATAGACAAGCTACATCTTATACATACAAGGAGCATATTGTACAACTCAGACATTATACAATATATAGGCCTACATGTAAGACAGTGATATCCAAGACAGTGTAGCTGACACATTATGAGTGGAATGTTCGGAGTGTGTAAACAAGCGATGGTGTGGTCGACCAGTCCACAAGCAGTTAGACATAACTAAAGATTTCTGCTTAATATGATAAGCTAGCACACAAAATGCAATCAATGAAAGCACATTAAATGTAGGTTGGCCAATGGGGGGAAACTAGCAAGAGTATTGTCATTTATATCAGAAAAGATCCCACCTCAGCTTCACAAGCACCAAAAGTCTTGAGGCAGGAAGGTATCGACAGGCCAGGTAGGCAATCTAATGAGTTCTGAGAGAAATCTGAAGAAGTGTGCTTAGGTACTGGATTGTAAACGCAATTTAGAGAAATATAGCCAGAAAGGCTTTTAGAATACATCTCACAGCCCACTTTTCAAGGATGAATTAACTGATTTGTCAGTGTAGCTTTCTACCAAATGAATGGGCAAGCCAGCACATACCGCATAGTCTACCAGGTTTCTTTCAAGACGGAAGATCCAAGGTTCTTTCCAGACTGATATTTTGGTATTTTCCACTCCCCTGCAGACAGTGCCATCAAAATAAGCTCAGGAGCAAAACCTCTTCAAAGGACATGGATCTTTTTACATGGGGAATGGAGTGGGTGTGCAGGGCACTGCTGGTAATAGCAAGCCAACGCAAGGCAAAGGCAAGGGAAAGTTTATTTATATAGCCCATTTCGTACTTAAAAGCAGCTCATTGTGCTTTACAGAAAAGATGGGAAGCCAAAAGAGGAGACTAGGTGGGGCAGATATAAAAACCCATCAATGATAACAATAATAATGCCACTAAGTAGAAGAAAGGAAAAAATAAAAAATAAAATAAAATACATTTAAAACAGTATTAAAAGCAGTAAAAGCTAAGTAGACATTTATACATTTATAAAACATGGTAACGCAAAGTCATAAAAATCATGTGCATAAAAACAAATCAGCAAAAGGCATCCGAGAACAGCTTTGTCCTCACTGCCCTACAAAGGCAAAGTGCAGTAACAATGTGAACACTGAAACTGAGAAAAATGCCTTCAAAGTTGTCATACTGCCTAGTCAAACACGTTGTAGGTATTATAGTGGTAGCGCTTTTATGTGCTTTCTCAATAGGGAGAAGCAAGAGATTTGGTGACAAGACAAAATAGGTGTTACAAAGTTTTCCAGTTTCCAACTCATTTTGACAAAATATGTAGTTACTGCCTTTTGTCTTTGTAGAGCAGTGCTGCCTCCATAATGTGTGTGAGACCTCTGTAGAAAGGCCCTCTGGTGTAGAGTATGGAAATAAAAATTTGAGAGAATTTTCCTCTATGTCTCACAAGACCAAATAGGTGTTATTAAGTCTATTGTAAGTCTAAACTTAGTTTTGACAAAATATGTAGCTACTGCCTGTTTGGCTTTGTAGGGCAGTTTAGTTCAGACTTTTAAAATAATAATAATAATAATAATAAACTTTACTTGTATAGCACAGTTCATACATGCAAGATGCAGCTCAAAGTGCTTTACAGTTTAGCAGGGTAGGACACATTTCAGGACAACATTTCTTGCAGTTCAGTGGTGCCGGAGCAGATAAATACAGTAGCAAACTGACTCTTGCATGAACACAGGTAGGCAGTCCTTGTAAACAGCTATGGCGCATCTAAAGAAGGGTCTGCAGCACGCTCACTGATACAGTGCATGGATGAGACCCTGCAAATAATGCGCGGAGACATCAGTGGGCTCTTTGTATGCAGCGGATGCGGGAGGATGGGGTTAGGGTGGCGAAAAAGCAATTAGTGAGGGAGACGGAAGAGCGTGAAAAAAGAGGCGTGACTCAGGCAGATAGAAGAAAGAGAAGAAAGAAAGCAGCAGAGAGAGAGAGAGAGAGAGAGAGATGAGGTGAGAATGAAAGAAAGAGAGGAAGTGAGAATGGAAGAGAGGTTGTGACAGAGAGAGAATGAGATGGTGGAGAAATTGGTCTGTAGCTTCAGAGTGTCTGACAGAAGTAGGTCATCCACTACACCTATTAAAGGGTTCCAACACACAGACACGCAGACACACACTCACACACACACACACACACACACACACACACACACACACACACACACACACACACACACACACACACACACACACACACACACAGTGTCCTGGCAAATCTTCCCCAGATCGCCACTAAAAAATGTGGGGCATTCTCCTGGAAAGCCCTTCATTTGTGTGGAGGATGTTTTACTGACACGGATTTAGATGATGATTGAATCAGTAGATTTTCATTCAATATTATTGTGCTGGAATATGAATTTCGAGTCATAATTATTCCCTCTCCCTTATGCACCTATAAGGAAGGAAATCTACTAGCCCTGTGATCTTGTCAGCCATCTATGCTGATGTTGACGAAAGAGATTGTGGCTACTATTGCAAATGCCGTTATTATACTAAGTGGTATACTGGTATCACTGATATTATCATTCAAAATCATTTCTGTAATATATAAATTGATGTCATGGCAACATACATACTGAGGGTTTTAATTCTTCAATCAGAAACACAAAGGCAGTAATACAGAAATGGCATCAAACACAACTCTGTCCTACAAAGGCAGTTACTATATATTTTGTTTAATTGAGTTTTGCTATTAGTAAGAAAGTAGATAAAAGCATCACCCCTATTACATGTACAACGTGTTTGACCGGGTGGTATGACAACGTTAAAGGCATTTTTCTCAGTTTCTATGTTCACACAGTTACTGCACTTTGCTTGTGTAGGGCAGAACTGATGAAGGATTTTGGTATTTTGCTGTGAATGGGACCTCGCAGTCCATTATTTCTCTGAGCCTCTGTCTTTCCATGAATGAGAAACACATGACTCACCCACTGTCCACAAAGACTAAGCAGTTATTGTAACTGGGCTGTTGCTTTTGTCTCCAATTATATCACTCCAGTGGAGGTTTCATCTGAAGATAAGGCTGAATCTGTGTCTCACAGTGAATGGAAGTCTTCATGAAGCTGATTACTTCTTCACAGCCCACAGCATATTACTTCCAGTTCCAGGCCTCGTCTACGCCCTTTTCCCCTCAAACCATTAATCAAACTAAGGCTCAAAGTATTCAGTTCTATTTCTTTGTACAAGAAGAAAAAAAACTAAGATTTTATAGAGTTAAAGTCACGGTAACTCTACAGTACTTGGCAATTGGTCAATTCATAGGAAGTAATGGAATTCACATGAGATTAAGAGATGTAAGTTTTATATACAGAGATGGAGAGAAATATTATCGGAGAGCATAGAACAATTACAGGGTAAGCTACCTAATGTCTGTTCACTGATGAGACCAAAGCATATTGTATTCCATCTTATATCTCTGCTCAGGCTATCTCTCCAGGTAAGCGTTTTGATTAAGAAAATACTATTCCAAATACTATTCCAAAATAACGCCATGTGTTTATGGCAACGTTTGGCAGTGCTGCCACGTTACGATTCCTCAGGGAATTTAGACTACCAAGAGAGGACGGAAGTGAAGCCAAGGCGATAAGAATACGTTCAAACATCCCGGTAGACTGTAGGCGCATGTTTGTGGCGGTTAGGGTCAAACCCCCTCACTGATTATGCAGAAGGAGCGGCAGACCCGCTGCAGCTTCGGTAGACATGCATCTGTGCAAGCGCGGGCGTGGGAACCGATAGGCTGACAAATCGCCAGGTTACCATAACGTTAAATTAAGATAAATACACACTGTGGTGTTTTTGCATCCATATATCCGTATATCCTCCAAGAACAATAGCACGGAGGCAGTAGTCTACAGTACATCTCCCAAGTGTCAGCCCGTCTTGAATGTAAGCCGAGGTGAACTAACTTCACGGTAACATGCCGAGAAGAAGGGAAATTTTGGTCGTAGCATGCTTGCTGCTACACATCGCAATTACAGGTAAGGCATTAAGATAAAGGAATTACATGTGAAATGTCTGAGTGCTTTTGGCGGTGGCACATTTGGGCGTGTGCTTGGTTGCTTGACGACCGGTGTCAAGCAAAAATTATGGCTGCAAAATGATTGCTGTGGACCATCTACTACACAATAACAACATGTATGCCATTAAATATGACAGAACCAAAGATGGTGTTATTATGTTTAATTTTCACATTATGTTATGGCTTTATAGCAAACATGTTTAGAAATGCTGTCTACTGTCTATCTGCTGAACTCCGTTACTCTGATGAAGGGAGCGACTGTTGTCATTTAAATGGGTATTATCGCTGTCTTTGTCATCATGCATTACATTTATGGACGAGTTTATGTGTCACGGGAACACACGGGAATTTGAAGTTTTCCAGGCGTCAACAACAACGAACTGTAGCCTACATTCCCACCTCTGGCCCAATGACAAAGCTGCTTTCAGCACCAGGGCTAGCAACCGTCCGAAAACAATGCTGTCGCTGGGGAGAAAACGTGCCGCTTATGGTAAAGGAGGCTCGGGAAACGTATGGTGCCTTGACAACAAGGCGCCTGCTCGCTGGCACGGTGCGCCTTAAATACAGAATTCCCGATACTGAAGGGTTGTATTAAAAGCTGCGTTACTCATTCGTTACTCACCCTGCACTCAATTTGTAATTTGACACTCTAAAATGCCTGCCGTAATAAAAAAAAAACATAATCACATCACACACTAATCACATAGGCTACTTTGTCCGACCAATGTAGTGACACAAGGGCATAGATAACCAGAGCTCAGTTTGGTTCTACGCTGACAGAGGTAGGTTTAATGAAAGTGGCTCAGTGTTTGATTAATAGAGTCGTGTGCCTGGAAACGCAGGAGAATTCAGAGGACCATACTTGCTGTTGTAGCACAATCTGTGATGTGTGTCCTGGTCCAGTCAGAATATATGAGGGAGCAAGGGAGCCAGATTTAACAGCTTACCTTTACAGCATTAAGAACTGGCAGCCTATAATGCTCACAACCAGACAGGCGAGCCCTCCTTACACATTCCTCCTTACACATCACACACACACACACACACACACACACACACACACACACACACACACACACACACACACACACACACACACACACACACACACACACACACACACACACACACACAGTGTCCTGGCAAATCTTCCCTAGATCGCCACTGAAAAATGTGGGGCATTCTCCTGGAAAGCTCTTCATTTGTGTGGAGGATGTTTTACTGACATGGATTTAGATGATGATTGGATCAGTAGATTTTCATTCAATATTATTGTGCTGAACCACAAAACCGTACAGAGGGAGCTGGTGTTGAGTGACCATAACATGTCTTGAGCGGGGCATTAGGGCATCAGGGAAACTCATCTGACACAGTGGGTCAGTCCATTTGAAAATTTGTGGATATGAACAAACTCTGTGTTTCCATTTGTCATAGTGAAAAACATCTCTCTCTCTCTCTCTCTCTCTCTCTCTCTCTCTCTCTCTCTCTCTCTCTCTCTCTCTCTCTCTCTCTCTCTCTCTCTCTCTGTGTCTCTCTGTCTCTCTCTCTGTTTCTCTCTCCCTCTCTCTCTGTCTCTCTTTGTGTCTGTCTCTCTCTCTCTCTCTGTCTCTCTCTGTCTCTCTCTCTATCTCTCTTTCTGCCTCCCTCAAAGAAGCCCTCCTTTCTTTCAGGTTGTCTGAGTGTCTTTTTCTTGGATGGGAAATTAGAGGTGGGCAGTGGTATGTTTGAGTATTTTTGTGTAGGTGTGTGTGTGTGTGTGTGTGTGCATGTGTGTGTTTGAGTTTGAAGGGGGGGGGGGGGGGGCATTCAAGGGCCTGGCAGCTGCCCAAATCTCTGCTGAGGGAGCTGATGTATGGGCGAATGAGCAAGCTAATTAAACAGCAGCAGAACATTTTTCTCCTGTTTCTGTGTGCCCATCCGTCCCTCCATTAAGGTCTCAAGTGCCCCTCATGCTCTCACACCGGGTGCTTAGGCTGCTGGTCAAGAGCCGATTGCTTTTTGAGGAGCACCAGTACCGAGGATGTTATAGTCTGGTGACATCTTTTTCCCCTTGTACCGATAAAAACACCTTATAAATACTGCTATTGTATATTTCCACCAGCTATATCTTCATTTATATATTGTTTTTTTTTTATTATATCTAAAATGAAACAGAAAAACACTGAAAATTGAAGAGAATGTCGCGGCATTCTCCTTGACCTTGATGAAGGCTACGGATGAAACGTTAGTCGAATTAATGAAAAATGTACGCAAAACATTCTGTGTGTGCCACAACTCATTTCTTGTGTTTGGTTAGAGTTTTATAGTCAGTAAGCAAGTAAGTTTGTTTTCCACAGTTTATCTTGATTACGTCAATAGAGACATAAACACTCACCATATGCCTTCCCACCAGGTGGCTTCTCTGGGGACCATGGCAATGACCTGATCTACCGCCGTGTGGACGCAGAGGGTCACGAGATGACCTTTGACCTGGCCAGAGGGTCCTGGCGCAGGACCCAGTCCCACGCTAGGGTGGCCAAGCTGATGCCTGCTGCGCTGATGGAGTCTCGTTTCCGCCAGGCACCGCACAGCCACGCCGTCAGCCTGCTGGCGCGGACGGACCACGAGGTCCACGTCGAGAATGCCCCTGTGCCTGCTCGACACATCGTTACCGTGGTGAGTGGCCCTGTGCCTCGCTCGACTTGATGTTTACACCAATGTTCATTTGTCCTTGCGGAAACTTGTTTTGTGCCATAAAGTACATCTGATACAACACAGGAGACTAGACAACACAGGAGACTAGACAACACGAGAAACTAGTTAAAACAAAACAAGATAGACAGCTGACTACTAGGCAAGACAGGATAAACAGCCGTATGCACATAAAGAAGGTAAACATATACACCCCCCCCCCCATCCCCCCATCATGCATAGGAGGATAAAGTGCATAACGGCATGTTATGATGTTAAAAGAAAGAGAGAGTGCAGAGTGCTATTTCAAGTCCTTTCTTGTTAAGCAGTGCAATGGTAGAGAACTGTGTGATATATCACCAACTTTTTGATGGACCAAAAGATGTTTTGCTATAGACAATTTCAAGAGAGCTTGATTGTTACCATCATAGCAGTCACCACAGGGTTTCTTTTGTAACATTTTCTAATGATCTTAACTGTAGTGAAAGTAGAGTAGAGTAGAGTAGAATTCTATATTTTTACTATATATCTTGAAGTGAGATGTCATTTGGAAGTAGTTTTGGAATGAAATGCAAAGTCCAGGCAGTGTTTTTGCTTTTACCTTTGAAAGAGGGCATAGCAAACAGGAGCGATACGTACATACATATACATACTTATATATGTGTAAAAGCATTATCATCATATTTGAACCCTCAAAGGCTGGAGCCCATGATTTGGTGATTGTGAGGTTGTTGACATAGTGACATCACCTGGTGGTCAACAGAGAAAACAGCTAGTTTGGGTGATATTCTATTGGTAAAGATATGGTGGTCTTTTGATATGATATGGTGCTAACGGTCTAGCCTCAGCCTGTTCCAGTTTGACCAGTATCAGTCTACACTAAGGCTGCTTGCAGATATTGAGACATTGTTACCATACACTGTTGGCACATACCAACACAGGTAAACACTCTTCACAACCCTGCTGTGTGTTTGTGTGTGCGTGTCTTGTGTGTGTGCATGTGTGTGTGGTGAAGTGTGTGGGTCAGTTAACTCCCAGATGGCACCCTTGTCTTTCTCTTTTCATCTCACAGTAAGATTTATGATAAGTAGCATCTGCTGCAATAACAAACAGGCTGTCCAAGGGTGTTTGTGTATGAGTGTGTGAGGGTGTGCGTGTGTGTGCGTGTGTGCTGAGTGTTCGCATAAGCGAGCATCAACCTCTATGCCTGAGAGATACACACCCCTCCTAAGTGTCTGGCGGTAGGAAGACTGATGGCGTCACGGCGGTTTAATATTTGAGAGGCCGATCGATCACATCTTCGACACAAACAGAGTTCATGGGCAGCACAGCATTCACATGTAGCCATCCGCACCTGAGGGGGGGTAAGGGACGATGCCAGTCTCTCAGTCATGCTGACTTTCTGCCTTTCACCTCATCATACACCTTCTCCACAGGCCAGGCTCTCGTTCCTCTCTTTTCGTCTCCCTCTTTGCATCCTTCTTTTTTTTTCTCTTCTTCCCAACCCAATGCTGTCTTTTGCTACACCTCACCCACAGTCCAGACTCATTCTTCCTCCTTCGTTCTCTCCTTTTATTGTCCTCCTTTCTTTTCTTCTCCTTCCTGCTGAGTTTCTTCCCTGTTCCCTGGGGCAGTGGGAAGATGCATGGGGTGCTGAAATGTCAACAAATGTTCCCCCTCTCTAGGACTTGCGTAACTGCCAAAATTACTAAGCAGGCTCTGCCCTTGAGTTTGGCACTGAGCAACCCAGACTGGTTCCCTCAGGGCTGGGTCAGGACCAGAACCAAGCCAGAACTGAGCCAGAGCCCAGTGTATCAGTGCCAATTTGAACCAGTTTTGCATGCTGAACGAGAATGCACCTTTGTCACTTACTGGGAAGAATTAGACCGAAGCCACAGCCACAAATTACCTTCATTTGACAGACATGGAGACTTTGACAGACTTATATACGTTTCTTCAAATATGTGCATAGGTCTGTTAATGTATGGATGCGTTGAGCGGGCTTCAGTGCCGATTTGAACCTATGTTGCATGGTAAAGGAGAAGCTAGCTTTGTCACATACTGGGAAAAATGACAGCAAAACCTTTATGCAGACATTACCGTTATCTGACAGACATAGAAAAAGGCCTTATGTGATATCTGCAAATCTTATTCCATGTGTCTTGGCTTCTTTATTTGCCTCTTTTTGAATATGTGCATACGGCACGCCTGTTAATGTATGGGCATGTTCTTGGGCTTTAGTTTTTCCTCTCGTCTGCCAGTGTGTGTATATGTGTGTGTGGGTGTGTGTGTGTGTGTGTATATGTGTGTGTGGGTGTGTGTGTGTGTGTGTGTATATATGTGTGTGTGTGTGGGTGTGTGTGTGTGTGTGTGTGGGTGTGTGTTTGTGTTTATTTGTGTGTTTGATTGTTCCTTCTGGGTGAGTGTGTGTGTCTTAGTGTGTACTGTATGTGTGCTCATAGCTAAATTTGTGTGTGTGTGTGTGTGTGTGTGTGTGTGTGTGTGTGTGTGTGTGTGTGTTGACGAGTGTGTGTTTGTGTGTGTTTTTGATTGTTCCTTCTGGGTGAGTGTGTGTGTCTTAGTGTGTACTGTATGTGTGCTCATAGCTAAATTTGTGTGTGTGTGTGTGTTTGTGTGTGTGTGTGTATGTGTGTGTGCGTGTGTGTGTGTGTGTGTGTGTTGACGAGTGTGTGTGTGTGTGTTTGATTGTTCCTTCTGGGTCAGTGTGTATGTCTTAGTGTGTACTGTATGTGTGTTCATAGTTGTGTAAATTTGTGTGTGTGTGTGTGCATGTGTGTGTTGACGAATGTGCGTGTGTGCGTGCGTGCGTGTGTGTGTTGATGAGTTTACAGTATGTTTGTGTTTATGTGTGTGTGTGTGTGTGTTTATGTGTGTGTGTGTGTGTGTGTGTTTGTGTCAGTGTGTGTGTGAGCGTGCATGCCTGTGTGTGTTGATGAGTGTATGTGAGTGTGTATGTGTGTGTGCGTGTGTCAGTGTGTGTGTGTGTGTCTATGAGTGCAGGCTGCCCCCACTCACCTCCCCCCGTGTTCTCGTCTGCTGGCGCCAGGTCCGGACAATTAGGGTAATGCACCTGTGGGCTCCTGAGAGGGTTTGGAAAGCACCCCCGCACTGCCGGGGAAAGTGTTGAGAAATCAATCCCCACCTCGTCCGTCCGCCTGTACGTCCGGGAGAACCTGTCGCGCCTGAGCACTCAGTCCGCCAAAGGCACTCATCTCTTGATTGGCCAGGGGGAGGTGAAATGGGGGCTCTCTTAAGGGCCATATGTTGGCTGACACATCCCAGAAGGCCCCCCCCCCCTGTTTTATGGGCCCCTGCAGAATCAGGGGACACTCTTATTGATGGCTTTTTTTGACCCTAAGAGCAGTATGTGAAAGTCATAAAGGAAAACCCTGAGTAATTGGGTGTGTACATTTGGGAAGAATAAAAAACTTGTTAATCTCTCACAATAGTTCACACTGAAAATATATAGATACCCACAGTTTGTGTTTTATACACACTGCACTTTCTGTCTTTATTCATTTTAATTCAATTCAATTCAATTCTTTTTTTTTTAACAACATTCTCATAATGCATATGTCTCGTACTCTCACTCCACCACTTGGATGTTGGAACTTGATCCCTCTGAAGCGATTGTCCTGTCTGTTTCTCTTTCTCTGTTCTCTGTTTCTGTCGTTTGCGGCAGCGCCCTAGCGTAGCATCGACAAACACAGACTTATTGGATTACAAGTTTATTATCTGTGAGTGAAATTCATTATGTGTGTTGTGCGCTAACTTTCAAGGACTCTGTAATTGTTACCAATCATGAAGTGGGCGATCTGTGTTTACATCCTCGCGCGTTCCCCACAGCTTCCGCCGGTCGCTGGTTGCTAAGCGCACTTAATTCCGACCGCGCGGGTCATTTGTTTAGCTTGCATTGATCCCACCGATGTTCGAGTGCCCTCTTATTACAGTAGCCTCCTCCTCCTCCTACTGCTACTTTGTCTAATTGCCAAGCACAGCATAAGTGTTTACATGCTTTCGGCTGTATTTGTCTTGTGCACTGTTTAACGGTCAGCCTCCCAACGGACAGAGAGGAATGGGCACACACACACACGGACAATTCATGCATCTTGTTTGCCTAGCACAAACATGAAAAAATGTTGAAAGAAGATGCACGTCTTTAGCCAGATGAATGGATCTCACAGACTGGTAAAGAGTGGAAGTGTAATGGGTGCAAATTAGTGCCACGGATCTGCTCTTCTCTTCTCTCAGTTCAGCGAGGCCATGTTTAAAAATGCATGACCCCTAAGAGGGACTAATTGGAGGCGTTTCATCAGCCCAGAGTGCCCCTGGAACCACAGAACCCTCCTGTAGGTGGAATGCAGGGTCAGGCTGGGGGGGTTCCGTTCCCGCTGCCATTCAACAACAGCTTTCCTCATCACCTGTGAACCGCCATTACTGTAGATACATTAAATTAAACTCCAGAGCAAGTGAATGAACGTGTAAAATGTACTTTTATCAGGTAGAAAGTTGTGGTATCCTTTTGTGCTGCTTTTCAGCAAGAGCTTTCCTCATGAGCTTTGAACTGCCACTCGATAAATTAAAGTAGTTCTAAGTGAATATGTATGAAATTAACTTTTATCAAGTAGGATGCTGTGAGATTATGTAGATTTTTCTGGTATTCTTTGTCACATGACAGACTTCAATTGAAGAGTTCTGCCTGCTTGTGTTTGTTTTTTTCCTATTTTTGCCTTGTTTTCATGTGAATCGCATCGATCACCCGGATTGATCAAACGTCCTCTGTGTGATGGATGACAAAGTTAAAAATCAGCGGTTGTGTGATCGGCTGTCAAACTGTCAGTCCGGTGTTAGTCACAGCCTTAGATATGGAGCAGCAAGAGAGCTGTGTTGCCATGGGGATTGGGAGCCATCGATCAATAGAGGAAAACAATCACAATTTGAGATTGATTTGAAATGACACACAGAGCTACGCGTCCAGACTCACCCCTTAGACCCATACCACCAACCACCCACTCCACCGACAAAACACTCAACTCACGCTAACCAACACACACACACACACACACACACACACACACACACAGATGCACACACACACAAACACACACACTCTGTGAACACACACACACATTTGTACACACACATACAGACATACACACAGACGCACACACACAGACGCACACACACTGATGAACTACACACACATACACCAACATACGCCATATGCACTCTTTCACAGATATGTACACAACTACACACACACTCTCTCTTTTTCACACACACACACACACACACACTCATAATACATATATCAGTAAACACCATGCATCGACTCCGTCATTGGGTCTTGGAAAGCAGACAGAGGCTATTTTGGGCCTGGCACAAACGAAACAGATGGCCCAGATGAAGCCAAAACATGTCTGCTTCCATATAACAACCAGATCATGGCAATCGGAATATGCATTAAAAACGGAGTTGACTTGGCCATATGGGAGATTCTGCGGACTGAAATGGAATACATTCACCCTGAAATGAATTCCTGTCATGGTCCTGCATGTGCCCAGTCTTCCCATCTGATGCCCAGGCCTGACAAAAGGGCATTTATCTGAGACATACCCTTTGACATACACTTTACTACTGTGTAGCAACATTTTTCAGTTGTCACCATAGTGCTATTCACTTAAAGTATTCTACATTTCTGATCGATCTAAAGGACATGTATACATACAAGCATACACACACACACACACACACACACACACACACAAACACACACACACACACACATGCACACACACACACACACACACACACACACACACACACACACACACACACACACACACACACACACACAGTTATTTCACACCCATCATTAATTTATACTTTATGTATTGCAAAGTATTGATATTACACTGCTCATTTGCCAGACACACTCCTCAAAGTCCTGTTTTTAAATGTCAGTGTTCTCGGTGGCTCGTCTAGCCTAATTTAATTGAGATTGCACAACAGATCTTGGCCTATATAGTGACTGTTAATGTGCTGTGAATGAAAACTGTTGCCAGCTGAAATACTTTTCTACAGGAGCAGAATCACTTTAAAATTCCCATATTCGCCCATAGAATAGTCTCTGACACCCAGCTCCAGCTATTTCCCAGAACAGGCCGTCTGTCTTGCCCGTTTTTTTTTTTTTTTTTGGGCCGAAATTTCTGGGATGAGTCCAGCAATGGGAGTAGCCCACTTGTCAGACTACTGATTCCTCGCTCACCGCAAGGTCAGAGTGAAAAAGAAGGGGGGTTGATTAAAAGTCTGGACGCACTCCAAGAGCTACTGTTGCTCCATTAGAATATCGACGCCATTGACCCGGGGCCCGCTCCCAACTGGGTTTCCAGGCATTTTCTGCAGGGAGAAACGGGATACCACACCGCACCGCACCGCACCCCCACCACCCCTCCTCACCCCATCTCCACTGGAGTAGGCCTCTGCTCCTGCTGCACGGTGGGGTTACTTGATGAATCACGTTATTAAAGACAGGGGTCGATATGAAGACAGCAGCGGTCTGTTTTCTATTTGTACTATCTTATTGTGTGCCTCACACTTTTTTTGTTTGTGTGTTTTTCTCCATCTATGGCTCTGTAAACCTTTCAGAGAGAGTATGAATTTACCTCTTAAGGGTTCTGCTCATTACAGCTGTATCAGTCCCATAAGATGGGCTCTTAGTGTTTGGAAGGGCGCAGTGATGATTTTTTTGGTCATGTTATTTGAGGAGGTAATCGATAATGCATTGATTCGACTGTGTTTTTCTCTCTGTCTGTCTGTCTCTGGTCTCTGGCAAAGATGACCAGCCCCCCCCTTTCAAACGGCCCCTATTCCTAATACACATATAATATGATATTTTTGTTTCTCAAAAAGTGGCTTCAAAACCTAGTTTAAAAAAAAAAAATACACTCATTTATATTACAGTAATATAAAAGATGTTGTTGTGCGACATCAATACACAGTGTTCTTTGCTTGTCTTTGTCCTAATCTCAGGGGTATTAGACTGAAGAAGGTCTTTAGTCTAGACAAAAAAAGGACACTTAGGAACACCGCCGACCATGCACCATCACTCTGATCATTGCTAATCATTTTACTCTTTTACTTCCAAAGAGGTCTCTCAATCATCTGATTTTAAATATGTATTTCCCTTTGCTATTTTAGCATCCGGATTACTGTGTCTATTGCTTAAAGCTATGTTAAAACCCAGGATATTCCAGGAGACATTTGAAAAACTTGAGTTTTTTTATTTTATTTTTTGAGAATTTCCTGCACACCTCCTTTTGCCAGGTGATCCACAAGAGGAGATCCACAAGGTCACCAAAGTCACTACTAGAGTTTATAATAGCTTTAAATCTCCACTACGAAAGCTTTTGATGAAGGCGTCTTTATCCATCTACTTCATAACGAAATTCAGCATCAAAGTATTGATGTCTTTACCCTCTTAACAAACAACTTTTTCTTTCTGAGACAAAGCTCCTAGCTAGAACAGCTGCTGGAGAGAAGGCTCTTAGGCCTGCAGCCTGATACTGTGTGGACACTCGTCATCGCTGGCAGACAGCTGATGGAGGGTGTGAGCTATCCCCCCTGACATATGACTGGCCCAGTTGGTCAGCCGCGCAGACATTTGATAAGCCTCACCGTGTACGCAGAAAGTGCAGGAGCATCGATCGATCCAGAGAAGGGATGGGCACTGTTTGGCAGCTCATGGCTTTCACCGTCTCCATCTCGTGAGCCACATGCCGATTCTGCTTTGGGCGTCAAGTTCATGGCCCGCTTCTCATGCCTTTCTGAGCGGGTGGGCTATTGCTAGTCATCTTCCAAACAGAAAGGCCACATTCATGAAAGTTGTAGAAAAACATAATTACTGTTATTGCTGTTATATATTATAAATTTTATATTGAAATGTGCTCTTAAGTGTTAGTTTTTTTTATACTGAATAACCATTAAATAGTTTCATGTTTGACTGTATACACTTGCCCACAATATTTCTTGAGCATACATTAACTCCTGTTATCCGAATACTAGGTCATCAATTATCTCTTGTGTAATTGCTCTGCACATAGATGAATGACTATTGGTATCATAAGAAAATAATTAGATAACTTTGAGCCAATTAAAAAAATAACATTCTCAGCCTGGTAAAACAACTGTTGGTCAAGCAAAAACAGAGACAGAAAACCCAGGTTATATAAAACAATAAGGCAGCCTTTTGCAGGGGCATAGACAGCTGCCTAAGACAGCAGTGTCAATGGAAGTATTGCCAGACCCTCTGTACAAAATGAAATGAAGTAGGAGGTGGCTGGTTTACCAGGCTAAAAAGGGTGTGCCCTGGTGCTGGTGTATTAAAAAAAGGTTAAAGGAATGCAGAATGAAACAGAAAGAAACAGCTTTAGTTACACATATTTAGTTAGACTAGCATTTTGCAATCTGTACACAAAGAGCTATCAAAGACCATCAACCATCTCTGTAGCTACCCAAATACTCCATAATGCATAGCAAACCATGAATAGCTTATGACGAAGTCTGTCAGGCACAATTGTGCTCCCTTGTCAAATCTATTTGTCATTCGGGTTTCCACAACCAGGTAGAGACGTTTCGAGCAAACCGCCTCTAATGAGACTGAGAAAGCTGCTGGGGCTGGTGGCAATGTCCCATTGTCAACCAGTGAGGGGTATTGGAACCTGCTTCCGTACCAGGCTTGGCATCTTTGGCCTACTGTGTGCTGATGGTGGTGGGTGGTGGCAGTGGCACTGCCATTGGTGTGTGGGCAGGGGATTGAGCTGTCAAAAGGGTGTACCCTGGTGCCAGTGTCCTGCGGTGGACAGGTGAGGAGTACCGGTGTCTGCTGTCGTCACAGGCTTGGCATGACTGGCCCATAGTGGGGGTGCTGGTGGTTGTGCTGATTATGGTGTTGGTGCAGCCTTTGGTGTGTGGGCAGGGGATTGCGCTCTCGTTACTGGTGCAGGAAATGAAGGGAAGATTATCACGCGCCAGCAGGCCGAACTGCGCAGGTGGAGGAGGGACGTTAGCAAGGAGCGTGACTCCCTCTGCCCCTACCCCCACCCCCTCAACAAGCACAGTCTCAAAGACACACACACACACACACACACACACACACATACACACACTCACACCTTTAAACTCATTGCTTAGCTTTTATTACATGACAGAAGAGGCATATGATAAAGAGGCATTGCAAAAGTAAAAGGTAAAAAGACCGTAAAACAGGAACCAGCAGGAAAAGACACAGATTCTATGTGTTTATTTATATATTAATGTATGTATTGGATTCATTACCACTAGAGAGAGAGAGAGACAGAAACAGAGAGAGAGAGGGCTATCATAACAGTGTGGAGAAAATGTTAAAAATTCTACAGCATGTTGTGGCCCATAGAATAATATGTGGAATTTTAGAATGACACAGAACACATTCTTAAAAACCTCAAACCATTCAAAGTCTTTTTTAGTCTGGCTGCTGCTCTTCCTTAAGTAAACATACATTTCCTCTGTTCACCGTCAGCAACATGTTGAGTCTACCCAAGGCCCAGGTACACGCATCTTCTGCCCCACTCGTTCATTTTCTTTTCATTAAGCACAGAGTACACACTGTACTGTGTTTTCTACATCTATTTTCATCAGGTCATTGTCTCCTCTCTCTCTCTCTCTCTGTCTCTGTCTCTCTATCTCTCTCTCTCTCTTTCTCTCTCCCTCTTTTTATGTCGTGAGAGGAGACAACGTCCCTCAGACAGCGAGGCAGTCTGTGTCTAGCGAAGCGAGTGTGGGAGTGAGATTAGCGCTGATTAGTCTTCTGTAATGATCATGTTCTCTGGCCATCACCCATCGCTCTCATTGGCCCTTGTGCCACTGCGCCTCGCCGTTTTAATATCCTGTCCCAGAGCCATTAGCAGGGGAGAGGATAATGACTTTTGCCGCTTTTGGTTGTTTACTTTTGTTACCCACGTAGTCGCTCGATCATACTGGTGCTGGGCTTGTCAACAGAATACGTCTGTGTGTGTGTGTGTGTGTGTGTGTGTGTGTGTGTGTGTGTGTGTGTGTGTGTGTGTCTATGTGGAGAGCTGTAGAATTTTCCAGGGCCTTTCAGCTTGTTCTCCTGTACGACCCTGTAAGATTTTGTTCATTTAGTCTGTATGACAATACCATGAAAGTGTCATTCAACCTAACTGGCTATCATAGCATTTGGAAGTCTGATATTTGTCAGTGAAAGAGCCTTGCTATGTATAACAGACTGTTGAGAAGAGGGGCAGCTGAATAATAAGAGGACACTGCATGAGTTTAGCAGAAGACCCAAAATGTGTTTTAAATTGCCAAAACTGTCTTTAAATCAATATCTTGCTTGCAAGTCAGGAAAATCACCTTTAAGCTATGGTACAGTAGGTGATATCAGAGCAGGTGGTAAAAAACAACTACTAAAAGATCAGGTGCAAGGAGAAGTCCCATGAAGAAGTGCCCAGGTTATCCGAACGCATTAGTTTGATGGCAGTTTTTAGGATACAAGGTACCTTTGAGGATACAGCGTATCTTTTTAAAGTATGACTTGTACTGTGCTGTCTCCTTCTGACAGCAGACAGAAGTGGTTAGTATGCAGACGAAACAGACTGTGTCCTAGGCAGAGCCAAGGACACCAAGTGCTCCAGCGCCGTTCCTTGAGCGAATGCACGACTATAAATACTGGACTCGTAACCGCCAGCTCATAATTACTTCTTCTGAGAAAGGAGCAAGAGGAAGGATGCAAGAGGTGTGGAGGAGGGGAGGTGGGGCAGAGGGAGGGAGAAGAGAGAAGGGGGAATGATGAGAGGAGAGCAAGAGAGAGAGAGGAGGAGGAGATGAAAAGGAGAGCAAGAGAAAGAGGAGGAGTGAGGAATAGACGTAGGAATAGATAACCTAATTAATGTAATAGGAACAGCAAAATAAAGTGTAACCAAAATTACATTTCCGGTTTTAATCTTTCAGTCATGTTCTGTAACATGCATATCAAATAGCCGATTTGTTTCAATATTGTAGGACTGTATTAATGTTATAGAAATAATTGTGTTTCTAACATAAGGTTCAATTTAATTCTACAGTTGTATTTTAAATTCTGTAGTTCTGTAGTTTAATATTACAGAACCTCTTTCACATGCTCAATCTCTTTGGTAGAGGCAGAGAGAGCCTGTTACAGACTCAGTGTTATAAATATAAGCGCTCTAATCTTTCTCCCCCGTGGAGAGAGTGGCGGCAATCACACAAGCGAGGATTTTTCCACAGCCTACTGTACCCCATGCAGCGCCGCGGAGCACTTTCGCCCAAGTCATTCTCTTCCTCCCCTCGAGCCTTAGCAATGGTGACAGCACTGTTCTGTTCTGTTCTGTTCAGTTCTGTTCTGTTCAGTTCTGTTTAGTTCTGTTCAGCTCTGCCACTCTCTTGCTCTATCTCTGTCTCTGTGCCACCCCACCCACCCACCCAGCACAACCACCAGCCACTACCACCTCCAGCCACTGCCACCTCCCCCTCCATCTCCACCCCTCCTGCCTCTCCCTCCATGTCTCTGCATCATTTATTCAGAGGCTTGGCGGCTTGGTGGTGGGCAGCCACCCTGCAGTGCCAGGCTCATCTGTGGCGAGGCTGCAGGCGGGCGCGGCTTAATGCCACGGCACTGTAATGAGCACTGCGCCGGGGAGACTGGGGCTTGTTTTTCTCTCTCTCTCTCTCTCTCTGTTTCTCTCCACAGCTTTAAGATTTGGACAGAGACAATGACAAGAGTGTGTGCGCCAACCTAGCACCCCCACCCCCCCCCCCTTCTTGTGTCTGTGCACTGAGAAACAAAACAAAAAAAAGAAAAGAAAACGACATATTCCCTCTTAACAAGGCCTTAAGCGCTCGCTCGCTTGCTCTCAAATGTGCCATTCACAGTGAACCACTGAAAATTGCCATTTCACTGTGGATTATAATGGCCTGAGAGCTTATGCAAAACACTGTCAGAGACTATGCCCATTTTGTCTTGATTATGACTTAATATCGCCTCTAATTATGGGACTTGCAGCGGTGACAAAGTGAAAGTCTCCCATTTCTGTCATTGTGATCACACGGCACAGCACAGCACACAGTGCACACAACGAAATTCAACCTCTGCATTTAACCCATCACACATGTGAGCAGGGGGCAGCCATGACAACGGCGCCCGGGGAGCAGTGAGTGGGGACGGTACCATGCTCAGGGTACCTCAGTGGCACTACTGGCGACTTGGGATTCGAACCTGCGATCCTTGCGGTCACAGGTCCGATGCCTTAGCCGCTAGGCCACCAAAGGAGCGAGCATTGCTGTGGTACTGTGATACTGTGTTGCATGGCTATTTTATATCACATAAAAGGATGGGATAAGCCCAGAATGAAACAGAAAGAAACAGCTTTAGCTACACATATTTAGGTAGACTAGTGTTTTAATCTGTACACAAAGAGCTATCGAAGACCATCAACCATCTCTGTAGCTACCCAAATACTCCATAATGCATAGAAAACCATTAATACTGTAGCTTATGATGAAATCTGTCAGGCTCAATTACGCTCCCTTGGCAAATGTATTTTTCATTCGGGTTTCCACAACTAGGTAGTGACTTTTTGAGCAAATCTGTCAGACTCAAAGAATACAACTGTATATCAAATAGCCTCAGACGGCAATACACATAAGTTTCCATCCTGCTACGCCTTGGTGTGTCAGCTGTACAGCATCTGTAGTGAAGAACTCTTTGAGTGAGATGCTTGGGTGGTTCACAGGAATGCCATAGAAAAGATGAATAGCATGAGGAAAAGTAACAGCCTTATGTCATACGGGACATGGCCCTTGGGGATGCTGAGGTCTTCGGAGACGAAAATGAGAGTTTTGATGGACAGATTTTAGGTCTCTCGCAGCGATTTATTTATTGTGGCGAATTGAATGCATTTCATGTGCCTCCTCTCTTTCTTGCCCTTGTTACAAAACAGCAGACGCAACCCCACCCACCACCTACCCCCCAGGCTCTTCTCCCGCGATTCCGTGTGACAACTATCGCAGCGTTTCACAGAACCTTCCAGAAATAGCCTGGCTGTGTGTTTTCACTCCGGATGCAGGGAAATAGAAGGTGGGAGGGTGGGGATGGGGTGGGGTGGGGGAAGAAGACCTGTGCTGGTAGGTGTTCGGAGAGGAGTGGGGTGTGTGCGTGTGTGTTTGTACATGTGTGTGTGCATGTGTGTGTATGTGTTGGGGGGGTGGGTGGGTTGTAGGTGTGTGTGTGTGTGTGTGTGTGTGCGTGTGTGTCGTGGGGTTGGTGGGTGGTGTGGTGCAGTGCTGTGGGCACAAAAGCAAGGCTTCTGTCTGCTCGCCAAGATGAAGGTCACATGACCAGTCGCCACGGGCCATGCATTGCCACGGCGACGCTTGTAATGAAATCTGAGAGGTTTGTGAAAGAGAGGAAGATAGATGGAGAAAAACATTTAGAGAGAGAGGATAGATGGATGGATGGATACACGGATGGAGGGAAGCCAAAACAGAGGGATGGAAGGGATGGCAGAGGAAGAGCAAGACAGGGAGTAAGAGAGAGAGATGGAGAGATGGATAGAGAGAGATGGAGAGAGAGGGAGAAAGAGAGAGGTAGAGAGAGAGAGGGAAAATGAGATAGAGAGAGGAAGAGGGAGATAGAGAGAGAGAGAGGAAGAGCAAGACAGGGAGTAAGAGAGAGAGAGAGAGAGAGATGGAGAGAGAAAGAGACAGCTAGAGAGAGGGAAAATGAGAGAGAGAGGAAGAGGAAGATAAAGAGATGGAGCGAGAGAGAAAGAGAGAGGTAGAGAAAGAGAGGAAGAGGGAGATAGAGAGCGATAGAGAGATACAGCAAGAGAAAGAGGGAAAGGCAGACTAAGAGTGAGAGAGATATAGAGAGATACAGTGAGAGAAAGGGGAAAAGAAAGGAAGAGGGAGGTAGAGAGGGCGATAGAGAGATACAGCAAGAGGAAGAAGAGAGAGAAAGAGATAGAGAGAGTAAGAGTGAGAGAGATATTAAGAGATACCGTGAGAGAAAGGGGAAAGAGAGGAAGAGGGAGATAGAAAGGGCGATAGAGAGATCCAGTAAGAGGAAAAAGAGAGAGGGAGATAGAGTAAGAGTGAGAGAGAGATAGGGGAAAAGAGAGGAAGAGGGAGATAGAGAGGAGGAGCGAGAGTCAGAGTGAGAGAGCGATACAGTAAAAGGGAAAGGCAAAAAGAGAGAGAGAGAAAAAAGAGAGAGAGAGAGAGGTAGAGAGAGGTTGACCGTCATCTCCTGCATCCTTAGGTGTGTGTGGTCGTGTAAGCACACAGATGATGCACGGGAGCTTTGTGGTCTGCATGTGTCTCCTGCTTCTGCTGTGGGGACATGGCAAGCCACATCTGTCAAGTGTGTGTGTGTGTGCACGTGCATGCGTGCGTGTGCGAGCGTGCGTGCGTGCGTGTGTGTGTGTTGGTGTGTGTGTTAGTGTGTGTGTGTGCATGTGTGTGTGCGTGTGCGTGTGTGTTTGTGTGTTGGTGTTTGTGTGCGTGTGTGTGTGTTTGTGTGTGTGTGTGTGTGTTTGTGTGTGTGTGTGTGTCTGTGTGTGTGTGTTTGCACGCATGACACATGCTAATGAATGTATTCCTGTGTGTGTCATGTAAGGCTTGCCTGCAAGAATACCTAAATGAAGAACATGAAGAACATCATCACGGGCACATCATGTTTGTGTGAGCGTGCCCGTGACTGCATTTGTAGCAATATTGTGTACATACTGCATGTAGGTGTGCTGATATGTGATTCTGTTTGGTCATACATGTACATTTTGCTTGTAGAAACAAACATGTTCCTGTGTAGATATGTTTGTGTACCTCTGTACTGTTGCTCTTCCTCTGTGTGGCTGTACAGGATAACCCAGAATTAAATCGAGGTTGACTCCTGAATTTAAATTCAGTTGTGGAATTTCACTTGGCTTGGAGAACTGAGCTAGCAAGCAGAGTGCAGAATGTTCATTTTATAATTTTTCCCAACCCAGGTGTGGATAAGGCAAAGCTCCTGAAAACCTTTTTCTTTCAAGGGCACCTCCTATACTAACAGCTCTAAGTCACTAATCCTCTGATGCACACCTACTTATAGCTTTTCTTTGCTGTCGTTTAATGTAATGAATGTAAAGAATCAATGTTCACCTAAGACAGTCTCCATTTCCAAGAATGCACTGGTGACTCTGTTGTCTGTGAGTCCCTAATGTTGTGTGTTTTTGTCTATCTCTGAGGCAAAAAAGACAGTCTTCAGTAACACTTTACTTAATGGTTCTTTTTAGTGTATCTACATGTAACAACCTGCAATATTGTACTCAAACTGTACATACCTAACACTAACCTTAATGGTAACCCTATGGTACAGTGTAAGTACATAATGTTATATATTACACACTTTGTTACACTGTACCGAATTGATGTAACATGGACAGTAAAATAAAGTGTAACACAGTCTCCGTTTGCAAGGATGCACGTGTGTCTCGTGTCCTGTGAGTGCACGATGTTGCATGTTTCCGCATCTCATCTCTGACAGAAAGTGGGGCCACGTGACTGAGCCGCGCTGCACGGAGGTCGTTCTTGTTGTCCTCAGGTCTCTTTGGCGGACTCGGCAGTCCTACTCCACTCCTGAATAATTCAGCCAGACTGGGGCTGGATTATAGCATAGACTAGAGAATCAATGGGCATCGACCAAGAGAGAGAGAGAGAGACAGAGAGATAGAGACAGATCCACACATTCAAAAACCGTCTAGCAAACTTATCTGCAGCTTTTTCTTGGAAGGGAGAATGCTGGTGGAGGGGGAGAGACACATTTAACAAAATGGACACCAGATAGTCCTCCAGTGGTCAGGGGGTGGGGCAGGGGTGCAAGCACTGATTCTTTGAGGGTTGTTCACAAGGGCGTAACTTTGGGTGGCGGGGTTTACACCTTTACACCTGTAGTTATGCAACATCAATGTTGGTGCCCTAATTGATTTAGACAAAGAAGATATATGGTTTAATAGCAGAAAACACGTTTTACCATAGCAGAAAATAAAACGGAGACCGTGATGCACATACAACCTAATGGTGAATTAGGTGTAATTTTGGGGGAGGGGGTCCAAATTACACCTATAGTTATGCAACATTAACATTGGTGCCCAAAACTTAAATTTTGAAAAATTCTAGCAGCTGATAGGCATTTTAAGCAATTTTTAGACAAAAAGAGGCATGCTTTTGTAGCACAAAACATTTTCCCCTAAGCAGTAAATCGAGATTATGATGCACAAAGGACGTCATAAAGGCAGGATTAAGTAGAGTGTCCTGATGATATCCTCTTCTGCAGAGAGTTGTGTGTTGGCTGGTTCTAGATGTTGGAAGTAGACAGCACTTCTTTTCTATTGGTACATTTGTCATTCATTCATCTTTTGTTCCTTTTGTTCAATCTCAGTGCTTCTTGGGTTGTGCTGCTTGGGTTGTGCCTGTATCCAGTTTTTGTGCTGTAGTCAGAAAAAGAGGGGTAGAGGGAGAGAAAGGAAGATTGAATAATAGAGAGAGAGAGAGAGAAGGACAGTCAGAGAGAAGAAGAGATCAACAAAAAATCATGAGAGAGGGAGAGAGAGAGAGAGAGAGAGAGAGAGAAAGAAGGTGAGTCACAAAAGAAGAGCAACCAGCCATTCTTTTTATACACTGAAAAATCCTTCTACTTTTTTGTGCTCGGTGAAAAATATCAAAAAGGAGGGAAAAATTATATATTACAATGACAAGGAGAGAGTTTGAAAGTGTGAGAGAGACTGTGAGATGGTGGGAGAAAGTGGCTCGGCAGGTATATACAGCTGAATTAATGGCCTGTCTAATCCCAGGCGTGTGGGAGGAGGTGGGGGGTTGCTGGCGCTGGCTCTGGGGGGTGGGGTTGGGGTGGGGGGTGGGGGGTGTAGAGGGAGCCTGAGGGGAGATTAAAGCACTTTCTTGGAGGAGCACTCAGCCTGCCTCTCCAGGGCCCCGATCATAAACGTGGAGGATCAGTAGCATCGCCCACGCCACGCCAGAAGTAGAACAGACACACACACACATCTCTCTCTCACACACACACACACACACACACACACACACACACACACACACACACACACACACACACACACACACACACACAAATACACACACACTCACTCACTCACACACACACACACACACACACACACACACACACAAACACATCATTCGACCCCTCTAGCATCAACAAATCTGAGTATGTGCCATTGATGTGGACATGGGGAGGAGTAGCTGTCAGGTTTTGCCACATGCCACCAGGTGGCGACAGTGAGCTGCATGGTGGCTGATATGACCAGAGGAGGCATGGGCCAGGGGAGGTCAAAGGCAGCTTAGGGTTGGCTGCACCATTGCTGTGTCTGTCTAGGAAAAGCCCAGTAAAATAAACCCCTCTCCTTGTTTTGTATCTGGCTGCAGCACAAGCTTTCTCCAAGGAGGTGGGTGCACTTTTACCCCTCCCATCCCCTTATCCACCCGCAAATCCATCTTCCCCACATTCATCGTCCTCATGTCTACTCAGATAGAGTCTGCCTCAGCTGGACAGCTTCAGGGGGCCGGCTGTGTTTCTGGCGTCGTCCCTGGATCTCTCGGCTGTGCAGAGACAGCATAACTTTCTTAAGAGAGCAGAGGATGCGTATCCCAGAGAGAGATGGAGAGAGAGAGAGAGAGACAGAGAGAGAGAGACAGAGAGAGAAAAAGAGTGTGTGTGCGAGAGAGAGAGAGAGAGAGAGAGAGAGAGGGACAGAGAGAGATCCCAAGAGAGAGGGAGAGAGAGAGTATTTGTGAAAGGGAAAAAGAGAGATAGAGAGAGGGGGAGAGAGTGTGTTTGTGAAAGAGAGAGAGAAGAGAATAAGTGCACTTTTACCCCCAGCTCCAGTTCTGAGTCAGGACCATGGTTTCAGTCCACTCTTGTTCTGTGGACATGTACTGTGGGCATATACTGCTGTAGACATATATAAGACATACATACATCACAAACATTGTCACTGTTATGACCCTGACTATCAAGGGCACAAAAGCGCACAAAACAGAAAAAAAAAAACCCACACAAATTGACATAAATCCAATTAACACATCACCCTGTCTTTCTTCATCTTTCCTCCTCTCTTTCAGTGTCTCCCTTCTTTCTCTCCCTTTTGCTATCTGCCATTGCAGTGTCTCGCTGTCTGATGAGAGACTGTGGGTCAGGGTGGAATGGCCTCTGTGACATCACACGTTACACGTGACAGCAGGGTGTCAAATGGAAAGAGCGGGGGAAGATTTTTTAGTCATGGTCGAGCGGCTGATTGATTATACTCATATATATATATATATATATATATATATATATATATATATATATATATATATATATATATTATACATCTACCTTACATTGTAGATTCTCACTGAAAGCATCAAAACTGTGAATGAACACGTTTGATGGATGGTTATGAGCATTATTTGTAAAGTTATGAGCAAAAATGTCCACATTGGCCCTATCTCGCAATGCTGAAGAATCCTTTAAAAAAAATCCTGGATCCAGATGGTGATAACTAATCAGTTATAAGTTTGCCAACTTCTGACCTATCCTGAAAATTTCATTGAAATCCATTCAGAACTTTCTGAGTTACGCTATTAAGAAACAAAAAAAACAAACAAACAAACTAACTAACGGGCAGACAAACAAACAAACCGACGCCGGCAAAAACATAACCTCCTTGGAGGTAATTATGTACTTAACCAAAAAGTGTGAAATAACTTAAAACAGGCCTGTACTATATATATATATATATATATATATATATATATACACCGTTCGTACTACCGATGGAGTGTGGAGTTTCTTCGAGCTGTTTTAATGGTTTAATAATAGCTTAATCTTCATGCTTCGTCTAAGGGCAGCTACCACTTCCATTGTTAGCCTTCTGGGACAAACAGTGAAAAATAGTTAAGTTCTGAATGCAACTGGCTAACTCAATCTTGCTCCTCAGCAAACATACCAACTCGGTATGATGTTTTAACATGCCAATTTTCATTTTACACCGAAGTTGTCCTTTAAGTCAGCACAGCTCCAGAGAGCCACAACACAGCTCATGGCCATGACAAAAAATGCTGTCTCACACACACACACACAAACACACACACACACACACACACACACACACACACACACACACACACACACACACACACACACACACACACACACACACACGCGCGCACACACACACGGGCTCTCTCTCTGTCTCTTTTTTTGTTTTTTCCTCTCTCTGTCTTTGTCACCCACTCTTTCCCCTCTAGGGGGAATGTGCTTGTATACCTGTGCTTTCCAAGCAAGAGACTATTCTATTTAGAGTTAAAAACCTTATGTAATACCATCAAACACATGCAATCTTTAATTAATAGTCCCTTCCTCCACTCTCATGACTATATAATTTATTAATGAATATTTCTTACTGTCAGTAAGAGATAGCCCCCTCATTCCTTTTTGTCACCGTGCCTGGCTACAGACACATGTTTAGATGCCCAGCACTGATTATTTTTTTCTGTGTCTAGTTTGTTTAGACCATCTGTTTACACCCACCCAAATACAGTAAGGCCTTGCATCTGATTCCTGCTACCTCGAAAGCAGCAGTAGATTAATGAAAATATCAGATGTTTGGTTTGTATTTTTATGTCACACAATCTAATTATGCAGTAAGTAAAAAGAAAACATTTCTCATATTGGATACTTTTGGTGTGTGGTTATAGGCAACACATAATAAAAGTATAATTTGGAAATTAATATTTAATGCTGTACTGTAAGTGTACATACACAATAGAACATGGGTCTTTGGCCCGCAGCAATATTATGAATGAATGAAAAATGGAAATGAATGGCTATGAATGGAATGCTTAAACAGGTGGGATAATGCATGAATGGAGCAAACATAATCATGCGTGTACACTCACATTCACAGAGCACGTGAGGGTCTTGCGTGTTTGCAGAGCTGAAGCGACAGTAGAAAAGCACCCGCGGCCGACTTTGTGCTCTCTCAAGCAAGATGGCCGTCATGTTGGTGAACACTCACACACACACACACACACACACACACATTTCTTGCCCTCCGTGTGTTTTTATTTACATATCACACACGGCTCCCGAGGATCTCACGTGTGGCTCACGTGATGCTCACGTTTTCTCAGCTGGTGCCAGGCGCTCATCGGCGCACTGACATAACTGGCCAGAGGGGGGCATCCTGTGTCCTCCCATAACACCCACCTCAACACACACACACACACACACACACACACACACACACACACACACACACACACACACACACACACACACACACACACACACCATCCCCCATCTCTGGGTCCAAACATATCAGCAGCAATCAATCAAGCCTGCCACTCGTCTGTAAGCCTCTCCATTCTTGCTTCTGCGTTAAGTCGCCACACTGCAGGCTCACTCGTTCAGTTTGTTCCCACTCATAAACAGCCTGATTTAAACCGCCATTCACAAAGTGGCCATGAGACACAGATAAAGCCAGTCAGTCAGTCACATTAAATCCAGTGATGTGACCTGTGTGTGTGTGTGTGTGTGTGTGTGTGTGTGTGTGTGTGTGTGTGTGTGTGTGTGTGTTTGTGCCTGGTTGTAATAGCCCTCAGGATGTCTTTGGCTGTGGCTGTGCTTACAGTGCTTCACTCTCATTCAAAGGAAGAGAAATTACTCAAGAATTCTTCTAACGCTCTCAAATGCTTTTCTCGATGGCCTGATCCCTCTTACCTGTGTTTGTTTCACAATTTCAACTTTCCCCATTCACCTTATAGCCTCATATTCAGTATCCTTTTAAGCATATTTATATCTCTTTCTCTATCTCTCTTTGTATTATGTCTTTCTCACACGCGTCCTTTCTCTCTCTCTCTCTCTCTCTCTCTCTCTCTCTCTCTCTCTCTCCTTCTCTCTCTCTCTCTCTCTCTCTCTCTCATATTGCCCCTTTCATTCTGTTTTCTTTCTCCTTCTCTCTCTCTCTCTTTCTCTCCTCTCTCTCTCTCATATTGCTACTTTCATTCTGTTTTCTTTCTCATTCTCTCTCTCTCCCTCTCTTTCTCTCCTCTCTCTCTCTCTCTCTCTCTCTCTCTCATATTGCCCCTTTCATTCTGTTTTCTCCTTCTCCTTCTCTCTTTCTCTATCTCTCTTCCCCCCCCCCCTCTCCCAGGAAGGGGGATTGCACCAAATTGGATTTCCTGTGGTGCTACTGTAGCTCACGGTGGTGTTTGCCGCCCCACTGTCATCCAATTAGGGGCCGATTTGGCCGGCCTGAAACACTCTTAAAAGCTAATCGAGGCTTTGCCTATGTAGAGCCGACTATTATGGGCCCCGGGGTCCCTGTTGCCCCGGGTCTCCGTCCGACCTTAAAAGCCCCTCTAATATTGATCGCCCTGATACACACACACCTACACACACCCACACACATCCACAAACACACACACACACATCCACACACACACATTTTGCTTCTTTATTTGTATCCACAATTCAAAATAAATACACAAAGACACAAATTTGGCAGTTGCAAAAGTTGCTCGATCATGATTCAGTTCAATGACCACGACACTGATAAAAGTAGCAATCCATAGCAAAGAGTTCATGGGATCTTATGGATACACACACACACACACACCCTGGGTTGTTGCCCTGGGTCTCCGCTCTGGATGGGAATCACCTCCTGGGCAAACAGCTATCAGATGACAGACGCATCAGGTGCAGTGGGAGTGAGAAAGTGCTTGTTCTGTTTCTATGAGACAAGAGAGCAGCCATTTTGTTGTTGTTGTTGTTGTTGTTGTTGAAACCATTGTGCCTCACTTTGTGTTAGTGTGCAGATATGTGACTTTGTATGTGTTTGCAAACATATTATTGATGAAAAGTGACGCAGATATATAAGCAAGGAATAAGCCAACCAAACAAATAAACAAACTATATACACTTACAATTCATTATTTGTTTATTTATTTATGTATTCATAGTGTGTATGCGTGAGTTGTGTGTATGTATGTGTGTATTGTTTTAGACGTTTCATTGGTTTATTTTGCATATATTAACCTGCTGCCCACCTGGGTGGACTTTGTCCATATAAGGGCAGTCCTTCCGTTACCTCCTCAAGAGGTCAAAGTGCAGCTCAGAGGGCTGATGTAGCCCGTAGGACAGCAGCGGGAGGAGATGGGGGTCTGCGGTTAACTGCGGTGCCACTGGCATATTTACGGCCAACAAAACCCATTAGTATGTGCGAGACATTTAGCTAATGACATTAGCATCCCTGTCCTGGTAACATTGGGACAAAGGCAGGAATTACAACGTGCATCGACACTCACAGACACACACACACAGACACACACACAGACACACACACACACACACACACACACACACACACACACACACACACACACACACATAGGCCCTGCCATCCTGTTGAACAGGCCCGAGCTGCTAATTGTTGATCCAGGCAGTGAGACCCTGAGGGCATTTTGGGGCAGGTCTGGGCACAGCTGTTCTTGCCAACACGCACAGGGAGTCGCAGAGTGACAGCGGAGGGTATGGAACAGCCGGGACTCTTCAAAACAGGACTCTTCAAAACATGCTAAACATAGCCACAAAACTTTTTTTTTTTTTTTTCAAAGATAGCTGTATTGATTTCCTGAAAATTATTATTACATTACACTTAGCTGACGCTCTTATCAGTCCATGGAGCAGTATGGGGTCAGATGCCTTGCTCAAGGCAGGGTATTTCAGCCATGGGTAGGGTGGGATTTGAACCTGCGACTCTCCAATCCCAAGAACCACTACACCACAGCTGCCCACAAAGTCATACTATCACAAAGGACATTGACGTTGTAAAAAAACATACTTAGGTGTTTTTTTTACGCTTGTGATATCACAGCAAGCAACATGGGTGCATGGGTGCTTTTAAATACACCACAACGTGGATGTTCTTTAATGCATCACAATAATGCCAGGAACACCCAGTGGAGGTGCTTGTCCAAGAGCAAGTAGACTGCAGGTGTTGTGCTGCGTAGGATTTTGCGACCACGCAAGAGGAAGTACGTGTGCGAGGAAATGACAAGGGTGCCACCAAGCAGTGTTTTAATAGGACACGCGGTTGCCATTTTGGAAGAATCAGTGCTGTTTTGTAAACATTAATTAACCTCCATGCTAACAGGCCACACAGCAATTTATCATTACCACCCCACTCCACCCCACAACCCCCACCACAATCCACCCATCCACCCACACATGTAGGCACACACAAGTACTTCACATTGCCTTGATACACCCACACATGCAAACACAAACACACACACTAAAAGACATACAGTCAAGCATGTGCATGCAAGCACACACACACACATACACAGACACACATACACACACACACACATAAAGTTTCCATGCTAATGTTTCTGCTGTAGTCACCTCACATCCTTCAGTTGCACAGCAGGTATCAGTTGCCTGGATACAGGATTTAATTTCTGCTAGCATCACGTTGGCTGGCACGCACACACAGACACACACAGACACAGACACACGCACACACACACTGACACACACACACCCTGACACACACACCCTGACACACAGACAAAGACACACACACACGCACACACAGTGAATCTTAATGGACTGATTTTGCCCATTACACTGAAAGCTTGTTCCCTGATTGATGCCTACAGCACTTAGCTGTTTTTTTTTTTTTTTCTGTAAATCTGCGGATGTGTGCTCAACAGAACATCAAAGAGAATCCATTAGAAGTCAAAAACACCTACAAGCTGTGATCAGACACAGCCTTTTATCACCTGAACAACACTTTATTTTTATTTTTTTTACGTTTTTTAAAGGTGGAAGCTCAACACCTGACTTTTGTCAGGGGCTTTGTTTACAGTGGCACAGACGAAGCATATCGCTATTGATCGCGTTGCTGCGCTGCTCCCTGATGAATTATTTCCCACTTTGCTGAACAATTGAATTGCCGTTCCTTTTACATCACTGGGTTTCATTACAAATGGCTTTTTTGTCAACTGAACATCAAGGTGTGCATTCATCGTAAAGACCATAGCTGACTGTTTTGTGGGACTTGGTTAGGCCAGTGAAATATAGTGTGTGTGTGTGTGTGTGTGTGTGTGTGTGTGTGTGTGTGTGTGTGTGTGTGTGTGAGAGAGAGAGAGCGTGTGTGTGTGTGTGTGTGTGTGTGTGTGTGTGAGAGAGAGCGTGTATGTGTGTGTGTGTGTGTCTGTGTGTGTGTGCGTGTGTGTGTGTGTGTGTGTGTGTGTGTGTGTGTGTGTGTATGTGTGTGTGTGTGTGTGTGGAAGCGTAAAGAGGGAGGGCTTGTTCTTCTGCTAAAGCAAACACACATGTGTGCACGTGTACTGTGTAAAAGCTGTCTATGTATCAACTGCCTCCATACCCACACTCATATTCACACACACACTCATATTCACACACACACACTCATATTCACACACACACTCATATTCACACACACACACTCATATTCAAACACACACTCATATTCACACACACCTTTATGCATTCTTTCTTTAACACCCACCCTCCCCACACACACACACACACATCTGTGCACACTCTATACACACACTCTTATTCACACACACTCTCATATTCACACACACCTTTATGCATTCTTTCTTTAACACCCCCCCCCCCCCACACACACACACACACACATCTGTGCACACTCTATACACACACTCATATTCACACACACACACACTCATACTCACACACACCTCTGTGCACTTTTCACACACACTCACTTGCCTTGCTGTCAGGTCTGGAGCCGTGGCTGCAGACTTAATGAGAGTCTCTGGAGGGGACGGGGGTATCGATCGGACACCTCTCTTCCTGTTGCTCTATCGTGGAGTCTGTTTAAAATTGGATTAGTTCTGGCCAGCAGGGAAAAGGGCCTTTATGTGTTTGTATTGCTCTCCTAGCAGAGTTCACTAAAGGTCATGAACACTACACGCATATACTGGGCTTTATAGTAACTACTTCCTAGTAAGCATTTATTTTGCATTTGTTAACTTGCTTACTGAACACTTTGTTCATCATTTGGTAAGCATTGCATATACACTATTTCTCATCAGTAAATCATTTGTAAACATACTGACGCACATCTGTATGTATGTCGGCTGGCTATCTGTCTGCATGTCTGACTGTTTGTCTTTATGCTATCTGCTATTTATCTCTCAGCCTGCTGTCTTTCTGTCTGTCTGTCCATCTGTCGTTTGGTCTGTCTGTTTGTCACCTTTTCTGTCTGGCCAGCAGGGGAAAAGGCTTTCTTGTTGTTGTATTGCACTTCTAGTAGTAACATAGCCTGGTAAACCCGCCCCTCGCACTTCATTTCATTCTGTACAGAGGGTCTGGACCAGACACCGTCAGAAACGATTTCTTACTGGAGGTGTGGGCTCTGCTGAAGTTTAAAACAAGCCTCTGCCTTTACCCAATCGCTAACGCCTGGTCGTCACGTATGCAATTAGCCTACCTACGCACTACAATTGAAATGTAGCACACAAGGTCAGCAAGGAACGGACACCCTCTGTTCGCTGATTGGATCGGTCTTGCTGGGGCCGACTAAATGACCCTCAAGACATTCCGGTCCAGACCCTCTGTACAAAATGAAATGAAGTACGAGAGGCGGGTTTACCAGGCTGGTAGTAACAGTCACTAAAGGTCATAAAGAGTACTTATATATACTGGGCTTTACAAATACTCATACTGCTCAAACACCACTGTATGTAAGGAGAACTGTGCATACGTAGGGGTATTTGTCGATCACAGAAAAAAAGGTTCTTCAGCACTGAAATATGCCATTGGTCACATTAGATACGTTAAAATGGACAGTTTTAAAGCAATAGAAATGGAATAATTACTCAGAATAGAAATGGACACATAAACACCTCGATCGGAATAAAACTGTCTGATCTGATAAAAAATTGAATCGGATTGGAAGGGGTGGTGTAGTCCGTTACTGCCGTCATATATACACTTATTAAGGTTGTTTCTGGCAGGGATCTATGATGTTTTCAGGTCCGACTAATGATAAGACATCCATCCTTAATCTGTTATGTGCTCGTGACAGTGGCTATTCGAACATATTGTATGATTTTTGTAACTGTCATCTAAACGCTGCATTTGGATTAGATGATTCGATTAGATCCATTCTCATCAGAAAAAAAACTGCTCATATAAACGAAGCTATTGTGACCTCAAAAGGCCTAATGTGGTTCCATTAGAGGACCTTTCATCAAATGAAATTGAATTGTTATTATAAAAGGGCTCACATGGACATCTGGTACATGTAACACAATGGGGTTGTGCACAGACTTTATTTTATTCATTGGCGGTAGCTCAGTCATGAAACCTAACCTAGTGTTGTTTCTTTAAGGGACAATTTGGTATTAAAGATATAAAAACATGTTTGTGTGTGTGTGTGTGTGTGTGTGTGTGTGTGTGTGTGTGTGTGTGTGTGTGTGCTCAAGAGGCCGGGGGCTTGCGTATGGTGTATGTGGCGTGTGTGTGTGTGTGTGTTTGCGTGCTCAAGAGGCTGGGGACTGTGTGGGGCTTGTGTATGGTGTATGGTGTATGGTGTATGTGGGGTGTGTGTGTGTGTGTGTGTGTGTGTGTGTGTGTGTGTGTGTGTGTGTGTGTGTGTGTGAGTGTGATGATGTGTGTCTGCCGTTCCTGAGAAGCTGTTCATCCTCTTTCTTCTCCCCATCTTCACACCCACAACTCTGGCATTGTGAACCATCACTCCAGGAACTATCATCACCTCTCCTGTCTATCTCTCCATCTCTCCCATTCGTTCTCTCTCTCTCTCTCTCTCTGAGTGTGTATATGTACGTGTGTGTGTTGGTGTCTTGTGTGTCATAGTGCATATGTCTGTATGTGAGATTTTATATATCATTTCTATCACAGTGTCATCATGTGTGTGTGTTAATAAGTCTGTTGTGTATGCCCTGATGTGTGTGTGTGTGTGTGTGTGTGTGTGTGTGCACTTGTGTGTCTTGTCATGAAGGCTGACACTTTCATTTTGTGTACCACGCTTCTTGCAGCAGAGCCCCATATGACTCCACCCCCCCCCC
>CM050199.1:26182500-26215000 GCA_027475355.1 Coilia nasus
CGAACCGGCAACCTTTCGATTGCAAGACCAACTCCCTAACCACTAGGCCACAGCCTGTACTCTTACCATGCTTACCATGGGAGGTGAGACACTGGAGTCCGGCACTGTGAGGCACTGGTGTTATGAGGGGTGATATGGTGAAACATAGGACCTGTGTGGCTATTATTATTATTATTGTTGTTGTTCTTGTGTAGATACAAAGACTTCTGTGGCCCTTTATAAGCAGGAGAGTGACAACAAACAAACCCTTAACTGTTCTTTACATGTGTTTACTGTGATTGATATCACTGAAATTCTGCTACCCTACAGGCTCAACATTGTAATTTCACAACATTCCTTTCCTTACTAAAATGTCAAAATTAAAAACGAAACCTGATTTCTGCATCAGAAGGTTCCTAGAACAACATCTAGAAGGGTGAACAATTTTTTGCACTTTTTTTCTATATTTTGGTTTCTGGAGGTTAAGGCCAATTTACAGGTGACAAGCATCGCTCGACCATATAGGACGTAAAAGACACAATTTTTCTGTCTGCTAGGGGTGGTGCAGAGTTTGTCGTGTCCAGTGAAAAATCTCAAACAGCGCAGACATTGTCGCATATTCTGATTGGATAGCAACTGAAATTTCTGCCCTCTGGAGTGTTGTTTTGGTTACACGCGACATGCATCTTGTTCGGATGGCTTTGAATTCTATAATTTTTTTCTGGTGCAGGAGCAGGGCTATGAAAGCCTCCAGTACCATGTAGTTAGTTGCCAACTCTTTTTGTACTGGCTTCACAGAATGTCCAAATTCAGCTATCCAGCAAGCTAAACAACTCCACACAATAAGTCCGGGACACCGAGGGTGAAGTTGACTCTTTATATGGAAAATTGTGAAACTGAAACACAGATACATGCACCAGTCAATACAAGAAAATATGAATCTTACAAATAAAGGTTTGGTTCAGGTGCAAACAAATACGAGAGCTAACAAAGCTAACAGCTAACATACACTGGTATATACACTGGTATAGCTAACTCAGGCTGGAAATCATAAAGCTCAATCTTACTCTAATTTCACAGGCACAAACATCACAACTTCATCTCATCTTAACTATGATTTACTTACAGAGAATGCCTTCGAACAACTACACAGAAGGAGGAGCCCGACAAACTTCCATGCTGCTTTTAACCATGCTGTCTAAACTTTTCTTCTTCGCCTCTCTACCGAATTCCTGCAGCTACGGTGTGGAATGAAAACAACTGTCAAAATAAAGGTCTCTCTGCATACTCGGAACTGCTGGTAGGGCCAGAACACTCCCCGTCTGGTATCTTAGAGATACCATAACACATTAGAATGATATCTTACTCTGGGGATAGAAGGAACACTAGTTCTGAAATAGGTCTGTAATAGTTCTTTGCTGTTCCTTGCTGAACAATCTTGACTTCAGCCTTTCTTATCAGCCCATCCTGGCTTGGGACGGTCTTAATGACAACCCCCATAGGCCACTCATTCCTCCTGGCCTGCTTCTCCTTAAGAAGAACAACGTCTCCTGGCTTGAGATCTGGTCTCTTGTGTTGCCACTTGTGCCGCGACTGCAGAGTGCCAAGATACTCCTTGCGCCACCTATTCCAGAACTCGTCGGCCAGCAGCTGGACACGTTTCCACTGATTCTTTAAGATCTCCCTTGGACTGCAGCTTCCCAAAGGTGGAACTAACGCGCCTGGTTTCTGGGTCAACAGGATGGAGGGTGACAGAATGTGGGGATGCTCAGGGTCAGACGAGACTGGTATCAAAGGACGAGCATTAATTATGGCTGTGACCTCGGCAAGGAAGGTGCTGAGTGTTTCATGTGTAAGATGTGCTTGTCCAGCACGCAGCAGCACACTGTCCAGTATGCGTCGTGCAACGCCGATCATGCGTTCCCACACTCCACCCATGTGGGATGAATGGGGTGGGTTAAAGATCCAAGAACATTTTTCTTCTCGCAGATAATTCTGGACTTTACCCTGCTCTGTGGTGCTGATGCCCATTTCTCGACATGCACCAACAAAGTTGGTCCCACAGTCTGAGCGCAACTGTTTGGCTGGGCCGCGCAGCGCGAAGAAACGCCTCAGAGCATTGATGAAACTAGAAGCGCTCATCTCTTCAACCACCTCGATGTGGACAGCCCTTGTGCATAAACAGGTGAACAGGATTGCCCGTCTCTTACTATTAGCTTGACCCCCGCGTGTTCTCCTTGTGGACACTTCCCATGGCCCGAACATGTCCATGCCCACGTGTGAGAAAGGGGGGCCTGCCTGAAGACGATCTGCAGGTAGTTCACTCATTTGCTGCACCTCAATCTTGCCTCTGAGTCGTCTGCAAATCACACATTTGTTTAATATCTTTCCAATGCACCTCTTTGCTCCCATTATCCACAGGCCGCTCTCTCTGACAGCGCCTTCTGTAAAGTGCCTGCCCTGGTGCTGCACTCTCTCGTGATGGTGACGTACAATAAGAGTGGTGACATGATGACTGCCAGGTAAGATGATGGGGTTTGTTTCCTTTACTTGAAGGCCTGACTGACTGATACGTCCACCTACTCTCAGCAGGCCACTGCTGTCAATGGTGGGATTCAACTTGATGAGTGGGCTTTGCTTGGAGAGGTCACATTTCGCAGTGATGCAACGGAACTCCTCTGCATAGATCTCATGCTGCACACTCCGGATGACAAGGTTCTCTGCTTCTTCGAGCGGGCCACTGGATAGGGCCTTCTTACAGATGTGCCATCCAGCACAGTCGCCATCGTTGAGTGAGTGAGCGAAACAGAGGGCTATGTGTCTGAGTTTGGCCACAGCATGGATCAGTGATCTCCATGTGGAGAAGCGTTCCCAGCGTTTGGAGTCGAGGAAGCCCTCAGTGACACGTGTGGCCAGGGTTTTGACTTCAGGACGGATTTCTGCGTCCTTTTCGGGTTCGAGAAGGTCAAACTCTGTGCACTGCTCAGGTGGAAGCTTAGAGTTGAGGAGAAACAAGGGGCCTGTGAGCCAAGAGGTGTTGCTGAGCCTGGAGGCTGGAACAGAGCGTGAGCCATGGTCTGCAGGATTCTGATCTGTTGGCACATAATGCCATTGTTCAGGCGTGGTAGACTGTCTTATACGCTGAACTCTGTTGTTTACATAGACATAGAAGCGCCTTGACTGGTTGAATATGTAGCCCAGGACAACCTTGCTGTCTGTGTAAAAGGTGACGGAGTTGAGTGGGAGGTCTATTTCTTCACTTATTACCTCTGCGATTTCAACAGCCATGACTGCTGCACACAGTTCAAGCCTGGGAATTGTGGTTTCAGGCTGAGGGGCGAGCCGTGCTTTACCCATGACAAATCCCAGTTCTGCTGTCCCTTTGGTGCTGGTGACTCTCAGGTAGGCAACAGCAGATATGGCTTTGACAGATGCATCGGAAAAGACGCATAGTTCAATGCTTTGTATCTCAGAGTGGGAAGTGGAAAAGTATGTGCGGGGCACATGAATGCTGCTGAGATGGCTCAGTGAGCTTCGCCACTCAGTCCATTTCTCACGCATTTCCTCAGGGAGGGGTGAGTCCCAGTCCGATGCCTGTGCTGACAGCTCTCTTAACAATAGCCGGCCTTGGATAGTCACTGGTGCCAAGAACCCCAATGGGTCGAAGAGGCTGTTCACCATTGAAAGTACGCCCCTGCGTGTGTAAGGGCTTTCGTTCTGAGGAACGTGAAAGGTAAGGTGGTCTGACATGAGGCTCCATTTCACCCCGAGGCTTCGCTGATCTGGTAGGTCATCTACAAACAGGTCAAGATCCTGGATGTCTTTGGCACGATCTTCGACTGGAAATGCATCCATCACATCGGCTTTGTTGGAGGCTACCTTGTGGAGCCGGAGGTTGGAGGCTGCCAGCATCTTCTGTGTTCTTTTGAGTAGATCGACTGCTTGCTCCACGGTGGAGACGGACTTGAGGACATCATCCACATAGAAGTCTCGATCAGTGAGGTGGCGCACATCACTGCCATACAGTTCCTCTCCCTGGCGGGCAGCTCTTCGTAATCCGTAGATGGCCACAGCAGGAGAGGGACTGTTTCCAAAGACATGCACCCTCATTCTGTAGTCCACCACCTCTTTACTCAGGTCGTTATCTCTGTGCCAGAGAAAGCGTAGAACATCCCTGCAGTCTTCTCGTACCAGAAAACAATGAAACATCTGTTGTATGTCAGCTGTGAATCCAACTGGGTTCTTCCTGAACCTTATAAGAACCCCTAGCAGGCTATTGTTCATGTTCGGTCCAGAGAGCAGCACGTTGTTGAGTGACTTGCCTTCAAACTGAGCACTTGAGTCAAACACCACACGGATCTGTGAGGGTTTTTGTGGGTGGTAGACACCAAAAAAGGGCAGGTACCAATACTCCTTCCCGTCTTGTGTTGGAGGAGCAAGCTCTGCGTGATGGCTGTCTAGCATTTTTTGCATAAAGCTCATAAAATGAGATTTCATCTCTGGATTTTTGTTGAGCTTTCTGTGCAGAGACTTCAGCCGACCCATGGCGTATTGGCGGTTATTTGGCAGACACATCCTGGGCTGGCGGAACGGTAGAGGGGCCACCCAACTGTTCGCCGAATCCTGGAAGAATTCATTTTCCATGGTCTCAAGGAATAGGAGATCTTCCATTGATGCCGCACGCTTGTGATCATCCTTGGTTTGCTGGAAAACCGATAGGCCCAGGTTGTCACTGTATGTCACACGGCTGACAGGCTGGGGCTGATTAGGGGGACAGATTTTCTCCTTTACCTTCAAGTGGTTTTCACATGGGGGAAAGTGGCTTGGCCTGCCGTTTTCAAGGATGTATGTTTTCATGCTGGTGATTTCGGGAGGCCGATGTGTGCTGCCCAGGCACACATTGCCAACAATGACCCATCCTAAGTCCAACTTCTGTGCGTAGGGTGCATCATGTGGTCCGTTGATCTGTTTACGCACCTTGTGCACTCTCAGCATGTCCCTGCCCAGAAGCAGCAGGATCTCAGCATTCATGTCCACTTCTGGTATTTCATTGGCAATAGCTCCGAGGTGAGGGTGGCTGTGCGCGGCGGCTGGAGTGGGGATTTCGTCTCTGTTGTTGGGAATCATGTTACACTCCAGGAGTGTGGGCAGAGTTAGGCTGATGTCACCATCTGCAGGTTCGATGACGAAGCCTGTAGCTCGGCGGCCGGACGTGTCACCTACACCAGAGCAGGTTTTCAGAGTGTAAGAGTATGTGGGCCCGCCTACATTGAAGATATCAAAAAACTCTGAGCGTGCCAGCGACCTATTGCTTTGGTCATCCAGCATGGCGTACATCCTTTTGCCCTGGTCGCGGCGGTCTGCTGGGTAGACCGTCACAAGACATATCTTGGAGCATGATTTGCCATTGAAGCCTTCCCCACATACCGCCGTGCATTTGGAAACCACAGCGGTTTCTGACGCTTCATCGCTCTCCCCGCCATTCTCTGATGGGGGTGGAGAGGTCTTGGAGACCCATGGAGCTGGGCCTGGGTGAAGCGCTGTTGGGTGTCTATGGCTGTCACACTCAGCACATTTGATGACTGCCACACAGTCTCGGGCTACGTGCGCATTTGACGCGCAGCATTTAAAACATATGTTATTCTCCTTTAGTATTCTCTTTCGTTCATCCATTAGCTTTTCCCTGAAGCCGCGGCACACTTGCAGGGAGTGTGGTTTTTGATGGACAGGGCATTGCTTCTCTGGGTCTTCAACAGTGGATGTGGAGTCGGAGTGCGCAACGTCGGTTTTATGCACAGAAACGGTCCTTCGGCTGCTTTCACTGAACTTATCTTTCCTGATTGCTGTACTTGAGAGAGGAAGACTAAAGCTTGGATCGTTGCGTGCCTTTGCTTGCCTGTGTACAAACTGTAAAAAGAATTCAAATGGAGGATAAGGGACCCTGAATTCTTGTTTGTATCGGGAGCCCTCCATTACCCACTTGTCCTGGAGTGTGTATGGCAGTTTCTCTACTATTGGGTTTATACCCCTTGCTGTGTCAAGATAGGATAGGCCAGGTAAGTATCCTTCATGTTTTGCAGAATGAATCTCCAACAGCAAATCAGACAGCTCCCTAAGTTTACGATGCTCCTTGTTCGATATTTTGGGAAACTGTTCAAGTTTAGTGAAGAGGGCGCCCTCTATAGCTTCAGGCGAGCCATACATCTCCTCTAATCTCTCCCAAACAAGCCATAAGCCTGCTGCTTGATCTCTCACATTCACTGATCTAATACGCCGTGCATGTGCTGCAGATTCTGGGCCTAGCCATCTTATTAGTAAATCCATCTCTTCTCCTGCTGTAAGATCTAGGCTGTCGATGGTGCTCAAGAATGTGCTCTTCCAGGATAAGTAATTTTCTGGCTTGTCATCAAACCTGGTTAGTCCTGATGATACTAGCTGACTTCGTGCTAGGTACCTTGCTAAGTCAGATGTGGCTGTGTCACTGGGGCGGTGTGCAGCCGTGGATGTGGTGGGGCTGTGGTCGTTGTGCCTGGGTGTGTAAACTGGCATGCCTGGCCTGAGATGGCTGTAGTCAGCGTGTCTGGATGTGTGAGTAGGTAAGCCCGACCTGAGTGGGCTGTGGTCAGCGCGCCTGGATGTGTGAGTAGGTAAGCCTGACCTGAGTGGACTGTGGTCAGCGCGCCTGGATGTGTGAGCAGGTAAGCCCGACCTGAGGGGACTGTGGTCGGCGCGCCTGGATGTGTGAGTAGGTAAGCCTGTATAAGGCTGGACACTCAGTGGCTCAGTACACATTTGTGTATTCGCATGGACATCGCCCACATGAGGGTTACCATCTGTGAAATGGTCACATTTCTGATTGTGATCAGGAGTCGGGAGATCACCTTCCTTATCTCCACATATAGATACATAAACACTGGGATTAAGGGCCATTTGCTCCTCACATGAGCGTAAATCTTCAAGTAAATGCGAGCTGCTACTGAGATGGCTGTGTCTTTCTACATATTCCTCAGTACGCTGTTGAGCACTTTGCCTGGGCGGTAACTCTGGTCCGCGGCTGCGGCACTCATCTTCAAAGCCTACTGCTGCAGCCTCCATTACTGCTGCTTCAGCCATGGCGGCTTCTGCCTCTCTCTCCCTTTCTAAGGCAATGAGTGTTGCATCAAGACGGGCTTTTTCCATCTTTAATTCAATCTCTTTACGTGAATAAGCAGCTCTTGCGTGTGCGGCTTGGGCTCTGGCACGTGCTGTGGCTGCTGCTAATGCAACTTTACATGAAGCACTACTCATATGGGAGTCTGCTGATCTGACTGATGCATTTGTTCTGTCCATGGCTACTACGGATGTATTTTACCTCAATCCTTCCTAGTGACGTTGCAGTTGTCGTACTGGTTCGGGCTGCCGGCACAATACTGCAGTTTGGTCATCAGTAGCTCTTCACAAGTTTCTCTTTTCACTGTACTGGCTTCACAGAATGTCCAAATTCAGCTATCCAGCAAGCTAAACAACTCCACACAATAAGTCCGGGACACCGAGGGTGAAGTTGACTCTTTATATGGAAAATTGTGAAACTGAAACACAGATACATGCACCAGTCAATACAAGAAAATATGAATCTTACAAATAAAGGTTTGGTTCAGGTGCAAACAAATACGAGAGCTAACAAAGCTAACAGCTAACATACACTGGTATATACACTGGTATAGCTAACTCAGGCTGGAAATCATAAAGCTCAATCTTACTCTAATTTCACAGGCACAAACATCACAACTTCATCTCATCTTAACTATGATTTACTTACAGAGAATGCCTTCGAACAACTACACAGAAGGAGGAGCCCGACAAACTTCCATGCTGCTTTTAACCATGCTGTCTAAACTTTTCTTCTTCGCCTCTCTACCGAATTCCTGCAGCTACGGTGTGGAATGAAAACAACTGTCAAAATAAAGGTCTCTCTGCATACTCGGAACTGCTGGTAGGGCCAGAACACTTTTGCTTTTGTGGAGTGACACTTGTTGCCTGCGCTAATGTCACCTCATGGGATGTCAGACCACTGCATTATATCCAATTCCCTAAAGGCCCATTGGCCTCGAAACTGGCAGTGAAACTGCATGGGCAACTTCAAGCCATGTGATACCTTCGATGTTCTCTACACATCTGTTAGCTATTATGTCCTCCTTTTGTAAGTCGTTTTGGATAAAGTGTAATGTACAGTAATGTAATGTAATGTGATATCCCTGAAAAGTTCACCGTGATGCCTTTATCGATCAGTCACATCTACAACTCTACAGTTTCTTTCTTAATCTCATACGACCTTGTAAAAGTGTTGCTGTGTAAGTCACTTGTTTAAGTAAAAGTATTTTCTTAAAAAAAAACAAATTTGGTGAAATTCCGCTAACGTTTCTTCGTTCTTTCTTCTTTTTCCCCTTTTTTTTCCATTCTCAAGGTTCTGTACCGGTTGAAGGAGAAGGTTGAATATTCTGACCGGCAAACTAAAGAGCCACCCCCACCCAGCGTCCGTGACGTCCGCCTCACCCCCATCCCTGTGCACCCGGCCCACCCTCTACTACCACCGCCACCGCCGCCCCCCCCCCCTTCAGCCCCCGCCTCCTGTTCATCTCAGCAGCAGCATGGTTCAGGCCGGGGCGGTCCCTAAACCCATAAGCACCGCCCCTTTTGCTCGTCCTCTCTGTAGCCCCGCCCTCCACGCAGGCTCCGCCCCCATAGCAGTGCCCGTCGCCAGCAGCGTCGTCTCCTGCCACGCCCACGAGCCAGCGGTCGCGCCGTACGCCCCGCCCACCGAGGTCAAGCCCTGCCTCTCGTCAAGCCCCTCCCCCTTCAGGATGAAGCCTGCCGCTGGTCTACAAGAGAGGTGAGTTCTGGAAAAGGGGCGGGAAGATGTAAGGGGTTTCCAAGGAGGAACCCAGGGGAGAATTTTGTGTCTTGAAAATGCCTGTGAATTGTCTGATGAGAAAATAAATACCAAGAAGGTGAGAAAAGGATAGATTCAGAAGAAAATATTTTAAGTATTTTGAAATTTAAATTTCAGCTTAAATTGGACTCATATTAGACTCAACTGTGAAATATAAGTCTAATTTAAGCAAAATGTAAAAAGAACCCAAGATACTGTATTTTTCTTCTTAATCTTAAGATCACCTATATCCATTTACCACCTAAACATCTCCTAGAAACAGATGAGCTGTCATTTCAGATGTTGGCATAGGAATGTTTGCAAAATTTAACTTATAGAATTTTTTGTCAGGGATAAATTTGTTTTCAACACTTAAACCATGCCTTAGCATTGAGCAAGATACTTTCAAAAAATATGGAGGGCAAAAATTCCATTTCATGAGCTTTTATTTCACCAAATTCACTTTAAGCACCAGTGATTGATTCACTTGATTATCCCTTGGGTAAGAACATCATAAGCTGCTCAGGCTATTGGCTTCTTCAGTGTGTTTTTAGTGGGGGGGTCTTCTACACATTTGTTACATATTCTTGTTTCTTATTTGATTTTTGACTAAGCAACTGAAAACTTAAATTAAGCATTTAGCAAGCAAGCTATCTGAAGTATTAGCCATTTAAATAGTCTTTTTAATCCACTGTTGAAACAAGGTTGAAATCTATTTAAAAAGCGCAGTGCAAAACAAACACCAGCGTTAAGGGTTCTGAAATTACAGCATTATGTTTCAAAAACATGTTTAAATTCAGTTTTCGTATTAGCAGGAGAAACTGGATCAGATAACAAGCTTAAAATATTTCATGGGGCAGAACTTCAAAGGAGGAGTTCCATTGCTGTCACCTCTATGACACTGTTATCTGACTCAGTATTTGTGTTGCTTTTCAGTTTTCTAAAAAGCACAGCTGTAGTCTACATGATACGTGGGTACATGCTGTATAACAACACAAAAAGCTCTTTTATTTCTGTGTATTCATCAGTAAATATGGAAAGATGCGTATCAACAGGTCCATATAGTGCAAGTGTGCTGGTGGTTGTGTGTGTAGGGATTTCAGTCTACCCACCTCTACAAACTACATAAACTGCAGCGCTGCTCAAAAGTTCATAGAAAAGCACAAATGCAGCAGAAGGGGGGCATGAGTCCTACTTAACTCAATATGGTAAATGGGGAGAGGATAGGGGTATTAATATCATCAGGTAATGCACTCCCAAAGGTTTGTATTCCCAGCAAGCCCTGCAAGAGCTTTTTCTTTTCTGTGAAGTGAGTCTTTCTCAGCACAAACACGAAAAAAAAAAACATAAGTATGAAACACTGTCCTCTGGTGGACCAAACACACAATGACCCCACGAAAGCACAGTCGACAAGTTGGCTACCTAGTTCAGCAAAGAGGCTGCCCTTACTTTACACTGGCAAACTGCTGATGACCACCCTAAGCATTGCGGGGGACTAAGACTGCAAGTGTCAGTGCAAAGGTCAGTGTTTGGTTTGCTCTGTAGCTATGGGCGATAAGAATATCCTTCCTTTGGTGCTGAAGTATCTTGTATGGATAGAAAAATCACTTCAATTTGTTTCCTCATTAAACAATGCACTTGGCGCTCCTCACTGATGTTCATTATCCATCATGGGTATATCCAGTGACCGCCGGATAACTGCGCATTGTGCGTACATTGTGTACATCTTGGGGCCAGAAACGCATGGTTATTTATTATATCATTTTATTTTGAGGCGGGGGCTTGGCCTTATGGGGGCAGGCTTGAATGGAGGTCGTGGAATTTGACCCAGACGCCCGCATGTTTGTACAGCCCGGCAGGTGTTTGAGGGCGCCTACGTGTAGACCGAGGGGTAGGCCTCGCCTCCGCTCTGAGGTGAGAAACAGCGCCTCGGGTTCCCATGTCAATAGGGGAGAGGCGTTCAACAATCATGTCAGTGTTTACCCGAGGGAGAGAGGATGGGGAGGTGGCGGTGCTGGTTATGGTGGCGGTGGCGCGGGGGGGGGCTTGGGTGGGAACACAGGAAGAGATGATCTGGAATGTTCTTATGAAAAAAAATAATCGCTAGCCAAGGCACAATAGAGACGTCTGATGTCATGGGGGACAGCGGCTATTGAAGAGAGGGCCAAAGGAGGAGGTGTTTGAGTCGCTGAAACAACTTCGCCGATTTGGTGGATAATCAAAAACGCCTCTTTTCAACCTGCACCACAATAGCTTTGAGATTTAGATACAAAGTACAAAGCACGCTAATTTAATGCAGCAAACTTTCTTATCATTTTAACTAGTAACGTCACAGGACTGTTTTTGGCATAAGTGGCTTTGACAACTAATTGATTTAGGATAGTTTTATTTTTGAGTTTACAAAACATGGATACATTTGAATGTCATTTTCACACCAAATTCTAAGACCTACGTATGTTTTTGTTTGTGATATCATGATTATCCACCGCATCTGTGTTTCGATAAATTACCAAAAAAACACTCCAGCAAAAAAATAATAACATGAAAAAATGTGTGACAGAAGCTATTGCCAAAAAAAAGGATGTATACACGCAAGGATGTATGTGCGTAAAATGTAAAATGTCCACTCTGTCGGGTGGCGGACATTAGCTGTCCCTGGGTGATCCTGCAAATTTGCTATCTGTCTGCCAGCGTTGAAAGGTGTCCTGTGGCTTCACTGGTCCACCTCCCCATCCCACACAGAGCACTGTTCTTGTCGGTCGATAGCGTCCTGCGCTCTTCTTATCTCTCTGCTCCAAAGCCTCCACACAGAGACAGACAAAAAGGGAAAGGCGGGACCAGGGATGTGTCAGCTGACTTCCTGCGCAGGATATTGCTGACTTCCTGCAGTGCCTCGCTACTGATTGTGACAGGATGATGCTCGCTGCTGGTTCACACTAGTGATGGCTACTGGTCTGCATCCCTCTCTTACCTCAGAAATACAGTGATGAGGGATTTTGTTGTTGTTGTTGCTGTTTTGTCAGTGGATCCAGAGTGAAAAAGATGGACTGACGTCTTGGTTTGTTTGCGCATATGTGTTTGTGTTTGTGTGTGTGTTGGGGGGCTGAGGGATGTTATTATGAGGTCTGAACAAAATTGCCTGCAGACACACATTCTGAAAAGGTTTAATTCTGCCAAGAAGGTGTTTAAATTAAAATCTGGTGAATACTTTCTTCTCATAACAATATTTATGAAAAAAAAACTGGCCCTTGCGTATTGCAGAAGACAGGGCATGAAACAATTCTTAAAATAAATTTTCATCAACATCAGCCTAAGGTAGACATTCTATTGGACTTCATAAGGAATTCAAACGGTTTGTGCCCAGGTGGTAAGTTTGTTTCAAGTCGGCAAAAGGTTTGGGTGGTGTTTTTGCAGCTTGGCCTCAATCAACACTGACAGCTGTGTTTAAAAACTGCTGATTGCGCCTGACAAAACAACACAGGAAGTCTTGTCATGTGGACGTGCAAAGTCACTTGACCTGTTTGACAGATAAAAGGGGGTGAATGTCAGGTTTCCTGATAAGATCCAGGATTTAACTTTTTCCAAGATAGCCTTTGATCTTCACAAGATGAAGTGAGATCTAACGGCTGATGCTATGTTGTTCTTATCTCAGAAAGCAAATGAGTTAACTGCAAAAGGTCAATACAGTGTATAAGCAAGATAAAAAGAGACAGGTTGAATGTGTTGAATACTGATGAACATGTTATGTGGGAGTGCCTTGTTTAATGTAAAGATCCCTTTTATTCTCAAAAGTTGCTCTTTGTTTTTAAGTGCCTTCTTCATGTAGAAGAACATAACTTGTCTTGAATTTTTTCTTATCCTGTTTTCATGACCAGTACGAACCTGGAATAAAAGCACTGTTTGTTTGTTTCATTCATTCAAGTGGCCCAAAGGACAAGCTTTGTTTTTTTATGTATTATCTGCAAATAGTTTTTTAAACCCATGTTACTTACACAATGTTACTACACGATACTCCCTGGAAATGTTAGCAAACAATGCTACTACTACAGTTTTGACCCATGCATGTATAATAGCAATACAGCATCAGTGGTCTATGCTGGAAGAATACATGTTACATCCTTCTGCTAGCTTTCATGGAGTAACAATATATCCCATGGCCTGTGTGTGTGTGTCTGTACATGTGTGTGTGGTGTGTGTGTGTGTGTGTGTGTGTGTGTGTGTGTCTGTGTATGTTATATGCTTGTGTGTGTGCAGGAGAGGCTCCAACGTGTCCCTGGTGCTGGACATGAGTGCGCTGGGGGCGGTGGAGCCCCTGAACTGTGGCGTGAGTACGCCCCGCGAGAGCGCTGCCCAGGAGTACCTGCAGTCCGCCGGCCGCACACTCACACGCCAGCAGCTACGCCTCACCGTGCTCAACACGCAGACGCTGCACGCCGAGTTCGCTGTGAGTTACACACACACATACACACACATATATACACGTATACAGTACATACAGTACATACACACACATGCTCCTGCACACACAAACACACATATACACACATACAGTACATAAATACACACACATGCTCCTGCACACCCACACACACCCATGCACAAACATAAACACACACACACACACACGAACAAACATATACACACACATACACACATACAGTACATACATACACACACATGCTCCTGCACACACACACACACCCATGCACAAACATAAACATACACACACACATGAACAAACATATACACACACGTACACACATACAGTACATACGTACACACACACACATGCACAAACATGTACACACACACACGTACACACATACAGTACATACAGTACACACACATGCTCCTGCACACACACACCCAGGCACAAACACACACACACATGAACACACATATACACACACGTACACACATACAGTACATACGTACACACATGACCACTAGCAGACACACACATGCAGAAACATAAAGACACACACACACACATGAACAAACATACACACACGTACACACATACAGTACATACATACACACACATGCTCCTGCACACCCACACACACCCATGCACAAACATAAACACACACACACACACACGAACAAACATATACACACACATACACACATACAGTACATGCATACACACACATGCTCCTGCACACACACACACACCCATGCACAAACATAAACATACACACACACATGAACAAACATATACACACACGTACACACATACAGTACATACGTACACACACACACATGCACAAACATGTACACACACACACGTACACACATACAGTACATACAGTACACACACATGCTCCTGCACACACACACCCAGGCACAAACACACACACACATGAACACACATATACACACACGTACACACATACAGTACATACGTACACACATGACCACTAGCAGACACACACATGCAGAAACATAAAGACACACACACACACATGAACAAACATACAGACACGTACACACATACAGTACATACATACACACACATGCTCCTGCACACCCACACACACCCATGCACAAACATAAACACACACACACACACATGAACAAACATATACACACACATACACACATACAGTACATACATACACACACATGCTCCTGCACACACACACACACCCATGCACAAACATAAACATACACACACACATGAACAAACATATACACACACGTACACACATACAGTACATACGTACACACATGCACACAAAACAGACACACCCACCCACACACACACACATACATACAGTACATACATACACACACATTTGCCTACATACTGTACACACACCCATTTCTTGCATGTTGGCAGACAGTTATTCCCACACAGTGAGCAGGTCATTTCATATTCATGATACTAGTACATCTTCTTGCCACTCCTTTGCTCCAGAGGAACAAGGATGCAACACCTTATTATGATCAAGTGACTCAGTAGATGTGCAAAACAAAACAAACACACACACACACACACACACACACACACACACACACACACACACACACACACACACACACACACACTAACACAGAGATGCACAGAAAGAGAAAAAAGCTAAACAAACACACACACTCACAGACATATGCACAAATATCTCAAGCTCTCAAAACAGTATGCATCCTGCAGTGATAGTTGGTTCTGTTTGTGTGTGTGTGCGTGCACGTGTGTGTGTGTGTGTGTGTGTGTGTGTGTGTGTGTGTGTGTGTGTGTGTGTGTGTGATGATGATTATGGGTAATGATCTGTGAGTCGTGAGTCACTAGGGAATGTGCTGGTTTCAAAACATGCTTGGCTCGTTTGTCTCTCTTCCTTCAGGGTGTCAGAGTGCGATTCTGTGTGCCTGTAGCTGTCTGTTTCTCTTTTTGTCATGCCACTTCTCACGTGACCCCTACCCCCATCCCCTACCCCCCACTCTTGCCAGCCCCTCACTTACCTCTCTGCTCTGTAACATCACAGGAGATTCCCATGAATTTCGTGGATCCGAAAGACCTGGACATCCCCAGCCACGGAACCAAGAACCGCTACAAGACCATTTTGCCAAGTTAGTATCCCCCCGCCCCCCTCTCTCTTTATCCTCAACGGCAGTGAGCCACCACTGATTGAGTTATGTACAGTATTTACTCGTGTACTGCTATGGTTGGGGTTGCATTGCCCCGGGGTCATGGCGTGACAGGTCTAAAGGACTGGGTGGTCTTGGCAGACTGTGTAGCTTGTCGTCGTGCATTATAGTCGCCCGACTTATTTGGCAGTCATCACTGCCAGAGAACGTCGAGCCGTCAGCTCCGATTAGCGTCAGGGGCCTGGCCCAGTGCTGCTGCTGCACTGTACGTCCCGCTGTGAAAAATGGATCCCTCTGCCCCCTCCGAGACGACATGAGATGACAAAGAGGGTGTGATGGAATGCCATCAGGGAAGGATGATTGAGGACGTGCTCTGACTGCCATTCCAAAGAGCCTGGGTCTTTGGCGTTGCGGTTATCACTTAATGAATAAGAATGTGCTCAGAAGATTTATCACTGTAGGCTAACCTTTCACATATTGGTAATGAATTGTGTGAACAACACGGGCATCAAACAAATGCCTGGCAGTGTGATGAAGTGGCAAGGCTGTGTTATTTTTGAGGTTAGGGTGTGACCATCTTTCAATCAGCCCAAGGGTGAGGTCAGGAGGGAAGCCCTTTAAACTCTAGGGTTAGGCAGGGAGACTGACCACCACTGACCAAGCACCACCTGCCACTTGACCTTAAAGCCAGCCCAGTGGCAATAGGTTTTCCTCCCTTTATCCTTCTCTCCTCCCCCCCCCCTCTCTCTATCTCTTTCCAGCCATCTCCCTCCATCCCTCCCTTTCCCACCATACCTCTCTCTCTCCCTCTCCCTTCATCCCTCTCTCTTTCTCCATCCATTTCCCTCCATCTCCTTCTCTCTCTCCATACATCTCTATCTCCCTCCCTCTCTCCCACTCTCCCTCTCTCTTTTCCCCCTCCCTCTCCCTCCCTCCCTCTCTCTCCCTCTTTCTTGATGTTAAGGTGGAGATGCAGAGGTTAACGAGCGTGCTGTGAACTGGGCTTTCCTCTGGCCTTTCTTGCTGGCCTGAGAACAATGCAATTAGGGCCTTGTGAACAGTCTGTTCCCAGCGCCATGCCAAAGTTCTCGGGACACGGGCCGGCGTTGCGTAACCCCCCGCCGTCTGCGCTGCTCCTGATTGGCTGTTATCAGCTTCCGTTCTGAGCCGCAAGTGTTTCTCTGGCGCAGAAGGAAAGGGATGGGGAAGGCTGCAAGGCTTAGTTATCGATACACTGTGTGTGTGTGTGTGTGTGTCTGTGTGAGTGTGCGTGTGTGTTTGTGTGTGTGTGTGTGTGTATGCGTGTGCGCATATGTGTGTGTTTGTGTGTGTGTGTGTGAGTGTGTGTGTGTGTGTGTGTGTGTGTATGCATGTGTGTGTGCATATGTGTGTGTGTGTGTGTGTGTGTGTGTGTGTGTGTGTGTGTGTGTGTGTGTGTGTGTGTGTGTGTGCGTGTGCGCAAGTGTTTGTATGTGTGTGTTGTTGGGTGGAGCCGGTGGTTGAGGAGGTGGGTGTTCCTTCCGTCCAAGGAAGCCTAACTAAGTACAGAAGTAGAGAGAAAGAGAGAGAGAGAGAGAGAGAGAGAGAGAGAGAGAGGTCGAAGCATCTTGGTGGTAGGCTAGGCCAAGCCAAGCTCAGAGCGCAAAAACAAAGAACAATTAAGAAGATATGAGGGTAAGTCAGTCCAGTGCGAACCAAAGAGACAGCCCTCTGTTCTCCCACTGGCATGCTTTAAAGCACACCCACACTGAAAATTGCCCTCCACTTTAATAACAGTCGGTGTATGTTTAAACCCATGAGTCATAAAAGTTTTTCAAGAGCCTATGAAGATGATTATGATGATGGTGGTGGTGGTGGTGGTGATGATTCATCCGTTCATAGAAACACAGCCAGCTGGTGGGAGGACGGTACGGCATTAAGAAAGAGAGTGTGAAGAAGAAGGAGAATAAGAAAGACGAAGAGAAGCTCGCAAACATGTCAGCCAGCAGAGAGTGGGTGGTGGGGCACTTAGCCTCAGCCAAGGTGTAGTCATAGCCAGAAATACCCACTCTAAAGTGTCTAAAGTCTGGAGATGTGACTTTACACCTCGCAAAGATGGGTAAAGCTTTGCTGACAGGAAGGTCAGGAGAAAAGGGTGTGGAGGGTGGGTGGAGGGAAATGGAGAAGTTTCCCTTGGAAAAGTGTCTAAATCAACAGCCAGTCCTGTTGCTTTTGATTAGCCTGGTAAACCAGACCCTCGTACTTCATTTTATTTTGTACAGAGGGTCTGGACCGGAATCTCTTGAGGGTCATGTAGTCGGCCCCAGCAAGGCCGATCCGAGGATGAACAGAGGGTGTGTTTGTTGCCATGCTGTTGACCTTGTGTGCTACATTTGAATCGTAGTGCATAGGTAGGCTAATTGCATACGTGACGACCAGGCGTTAGCGATTGGGTAAAGGCGAGGCACTTGTTTTAAACTTCAGCAGAGTCCACACCTCCAGGAAGAAATCGTTTCTGACAGTGTCTGGTCCAGACCCTCTGTACGAAATGAAATGAAGTACGAGGGGCTGGTTTACCAGGCTAGCTTTTGATGGGGGTCTTTGTTTGGTGGCTTGCTCCACTCTCTCCGCTTGTCTCTCCCTTTGCCTTTCTATTTCTCTCTCTGTGATCCTCTGTTTTTCTGTCTGGTGTGTGTGTGTGTCTGTGTGTGTGTGTGTGTGTGTGTGTGTGTGTGGGGGGGGGTGTTATGTAAGGTTACTGATGAAAAGGACCTGGTATTAAAGGTATGAAGGAGAAATCTTTCCCTTTTTGCGTTGAGTTTATGTAGCCTGTAACAAACCTGGCTGTTAACATGTAATATAAGAGAAAGACAATAATGAAAAAAAATAGTGTTAAATCTCTCTTTCGCACTCTCTCTCTCTCTCTCTCTCTCTCTCTCTCTCTCTCTCTCTCTCTCTCTCTCTCTCTCTCTCTCTCTCTCTCTCTTACACAGACCCACATTCCAGAGTTATTCTGAAGACCAAAAACTCCTATGATCCTCTCAGTAGCTACATAAATGCTAACTTCATCAGGGTGAGTCCGACGACTGATTTCTTTTGTTTTTTGTTAAATGAAGTGAAGTGTGATGGATGGCTTGATTCACTGCATGAGTTTGCTTACAATGAAATAAAATAAACAGTGGGGAAAAACCTCTCCCTTATCAGGTCATGCATCTTGGTTGGGAAGAATGTTCAGACCATTGTTTGCTTCGCTTCCATATAAGTCTGTCAGAGAAAAAGGGGTGTGTGTGTGTGTGTGTATGTGTATGTGTGTGTGTGTGGGTTGGGAGGTGCATAGGTATTGAGTAGGGTGGGTGTTGAACGGCAGCGAAGGAACAAGTGAACTCACTCCTTATGGCTGGTGGGCCTCGCATACAATAGGGTAGCTTCCTGTAACAGGAAGTTTAGGGGTTAGTTTTCGCTTTCCCTCGACAGCTCTAACACCCTTGCCTTGCATACATACACAACCGTATTCACATCCTCAGCTCCTCTCCACCCTACACACACACACACACTCACACACACACACACACACACACACACACACACACACACACACACACACACACACACACACACACACACACACACACTTCAGCCTTTCAATCCCTCAAGAATCCTAGGTGACCATTGCTACACTAGTACGCAGTCACTACAAAAGGGGTGTTGGTAATGTGACTTACTCGGCCACTGTTTAAACAGCCATTTCCGCCTCATTTGTCATACCTTGATGACCCTTAGGTCTTCTTTAGAACAGCACCAGGGCCAATTCTAAGAAGTGCACATAAATCTTGTGTGTGCCTTAAAGACACGACGATGGGGGAGCCTATATCACTCATTTTTGTTTTGTGTAGCATGTACCTAGTCTTCCTGATGAAAGTATTGTGCAACCAGTGTTTGAGGAGGCAAAGGCAAATCTTTGACCTATAGAAAATATTACATCACACAAATGTGTTTAGACATTGTAGTTATATCAATGTATAAATATTAAATAATATGTTTCTGGATATATACAATTTACCCTGTTATTAAATTATTAAACCTATTAGTGTTTTTTTTAGCATACATTTGAATGATGAACCTTTGCATTTACATATACATAAAACATGTCAGCGTAGTCTCAGATCATTCGTTTCCTGTTCCTTGCTTCATTATTTACTTTGTTTACATATCAGGGTTACCTGGGAGACGAGAAGGCATTCATCGCCACACAGGGTCCGATGATTAACACGGTAAACGACTTCTGGCAGATGGCCTGGCAGGAAGACTCTCCAGTCATTGTGATGATCACCAAACTGAAGGAGAAGAATGAGGTGATGACCTATCACTGCTGAGAGAGAGAGAGAGAGAAAGAGAAAGAGAAAGAGAAAGAGAGACAGACAGATACAGAGAAACTAAGGGAGAGCGACAGACAGACAGACAGATACAGAGCAACAAAGAGAGATAGACAGATACAGAGAGACAGACAAACTTTTACTTTAAAATTCACTTAATTACCAGTAAATATACCACAATCATCAATCGAATTTACAATGTATTAAGTGATTAATTACCACCAACTCAAGCAGAAAAGAAAATAACAGATAAACAAAAAAGCTTTAAAACAGGCAGAGCCTGCACACACAGCCCCACAGTCTCCAACTAGCTCTGGCAGGCTTAGAAAGTCTTCATTATGACGCAGCTAATTGGATTGAATATCTTGAGCCGGTGGCAAAGGAATTATTCATATAACAGCGCCATATGATTCATCATGACTCCCAGAGTAATGCTTCTCACACAAGCAGGCTAACAATGGGGAAGACACACCCTAGTCTCCCCCACAGGGACTTCCATCCTCAGAACCTTTGAAGTCTGTCAATGTAATTGGGTGTTACCTCATGTAGACAAATTTAACCTCCAGGAAATACTCATGTTAAGAAAATGGATGACTTTAGAAGAAATGGCTGGTAATTGTAATAGCAGGCGACTAGCTATGTTTCGAACCATAAATTAGTTCTATATCAAGACTTAGTATAAAGAGATATGTTGGCTATTCTGATATGAAGTAACTGATAAAATATTAATCTATTTGGACTCCTTATATCAACTTGTTGTGATGTGTTTATTTATTGACTAATGCCAATCTATAATTATTATAATTATTATAAAAGTTATACATATTATAATTTCACAAATTAACAAGCCTTCAGTTATGCTGGCTTAAGTCTGGTCATGTGACCTGGGTCATGTGACTGCATCAATGTGTTTGTGTTGTGCTCCAGAAATGCGTGCTGTACTGGCCCGAGAGGAGAGGCATCTACGGCAAAACCGAGGTGCTGGTTAACAGTGTGCGGGAATGTGAACATTACACTGTGCGCAACCTCACACTCAAGGTAGAGCCTGCCTGCGCCATGATCCAGTTGTTCACGGTTACAGCTGAATAGTCTTCTCAGTTGTGAAGACTACAAATGTTGGGTGTTTCTCTCTCACAGTGTATAGGTTCCACCATTAAAACTCTTGAGTTCAGAGCTGACTTTAGTCAGAGCTTAGAAAGCTCTTCAAAAAAATCTTGCTTGTTATTGTTCTATTTTGTCTGCCTTGCACACAAACGGACACAGATACACATACACACACACACACACACACACAGACTAACACAGAGAGAGAAGGAAAGAGAGCATCAGTATATGTACTAAACTAATAAACAGACAAACACACATATATGCACAAACATCTCAAGCTGTGTGTGTGTGTATATATGTGTGTGTATGTGCATTGGTATTCCTGACTCTCTGTCTCTGTGGACCTGCAGCAAGGGGGGCAGAGTCGCTCGGTGGAGCACTACTGGTACACGTCGTGGCCCGACCACAAGACCCCCGACAGCACCCAGCCCCTGCTGCAGCTCATGGCCGACGTGGAGGAGGACCGGCTGACCTCTGGCCCCCGGGGGCCCATTATCGTTCACTGCAGGTACGTCAATGTCAACATCAGACCAGGTGCTCTTTGGGAAGTGGGGGTTGGTTTGATGTATTTCCATTTTGCTAGCAGTTCTTTAATGTTATTTGGATACATTAGTCAACTTTTAGATTTTTTTGTGAGAATGGTACATGCACAGCACACCCATCCAATAATTACATTTATTAGAAATAACAAAAAAAATATATACATGTATGATAAATATTTGACTATCTTAATAACTACTACTAAATTACATTGCTCATAATCATCTATTCTTGGATGAATACATAACAAATTGTAAATGCTGGTGTGTAATGGAACATGGTAGATTTCAATTTCGAATATATGAGCTGTTGATTAAAATATATGAACAGGGGGGGACAGACCCCCTTGTGGTCTAAATAAAATCTATGCGTTAGTCCTTCCAGGATACCCATGCTGTTTTAAATGGTTAGAAAATATTGCAATTGTAACCTGTCTTAATACACTGCTAAGCCAATGTATTTTTTAGTCCAGATCATTTTGTTGTTGATTGTGATAACATGTAGCACCTGTTCATTTCCTGCATTAGTGCTGGCATTGGTCGCACCGGATGCTTCATCGCCACGACGATCGGCTGTCGTCAGCTGCACATGGAAGGTAGTGTGGATGTCCTGGGCATCGTGTGCCAGCTTCGCTCAGACAGGTACGACAAAGAGAAATAGTCAATGAATGTGAATAAGCCCACTCTCACATTAGCCTGGTAAACCAGCCTCTAGTACGACACTGCATTTCATACAGAGGGTCTGGCTGTGCTGTATTGAGAAACATTTGCTTCCTGGCTGACTCTGCTGAAGTTTAAAACGATTGGATCTGCCTTTACCCAATCCACATCTGGTTGTGACATATGCAATTAGCCTGGCTATAAGCCTGCCTACACACTACAATTCAAATCTAGCACACAAAGTTGATGTCATCTCTGACGAACACTCCCTCTGTTTGCCGATTGGTACAGTGAAAGATACAACCAGACTCAACCAGGTCAATTGAAGCAAACCCAGACTATCACTGCAGGGAGAAAATAATTGATCAGAAGTGCGTAGGCAGGCTTCAAGCTAGCTCTTGCTTGTTAATTGACTTAAAAGCAGTGCCAGACAGACGTGCTTCACTGAGGAACACATACGTCGAAACTTGTTCATCTATGACTGAGAGAGTGTGTTTATTCACTGTAATTGATCATCCGTCTTACACACCCAAAACCTTTTGTTAGTTATACATGTTGAGCTCATCCACCTCTCTCGACAACGGGAAGCAGCTCAGCCACTTTAGAAGTCCTACATCAACAGTCTTAGGGCTCATTCACACCGACTTGAGCGTGTACAGCGCGTATCCGTACACAATATGTTTGTATAGGGACAGAATACGCGCAGATCACGCGTGCGGTGTGAACAGTCTAATTTGTTAACATGCATTCTAAACGAATACGGACAGAAAACGGGCACGCGCTGAATACGAGAGTGTTTGGTGTGAATGAGCCCTTACTCATTGTGATTTAAGAGCAGCGTTACCTTTACATAGACCTCCCCCACCCCATGGTTGCCCCACCCATAGATGCCACAGCTTCTCCATGAGAACACATTAAGGGCTGTATGGGCTGAGGTAAGTGACCCAGAAAATGGCAGCATTGTTTAAAAGGTCACCAGGAAGCTGCTGCCATTTCATAATCTGATGCACCCACGGGAAGGCAGGATTATACCAATTGTTCCATTTTCTTATCCTCCTACTTCATTTTCGTTTTTTTTTCTTCTTTCCTTTTCTTCTGCCCCTTCCAGGGGTGGCATGATTCAGACGGGGGAGCAGTATGAGTTTGTCCACCACGCCCTGTGCCTGTACGAGAGCCGCCTGTCAGCTGACGCCGGGCAGTGAAAGGGCTCCGTCCCCCCAACACCACCACACTTCCTCCTCCACAGGAAGTGTTTGCTCCTATGCGCCACTTTGACCTGGAAGTTGAAAAAAACCTTCATGAGCGGTCATCATTTTTTGTGCAACCCGGAGGATCTTGTGGGTCTGTTCTGGAAGGACTGAGAAAAAGGGCGATCTTAAAAGGGTTTTTTGGCGGCGACGTGAAGTTTTTCAGGTGGGGTGTTTATGGACCCATGTTGTGTGTTGGGAAAGGACAGTAAAATGGAGTTTGTGGAAGAGAATCCATCACAGTCTTTCTTTTCTCTCTCTCTCTCTCTCTCTCTGTCTCTGTCTCTCTCTCCATTTTCTCTCATGGCTGAATGTAATGTATCAATACTTTCTCTGCAACTCTCTCGCGTTAGCAGCAGCTCCTTATTTTCGCCTCCTGAGATCCCTTGGGCACAGCCTGTCTTCAGCTCCCCACCTCTGTCCGACCTTGACAACCACAGCAGGCGCTGTGCAGCTCGGCTCAGACCACTGGTGGGCCTCCTCCTCATGGACACGATGATGATGTTTTTCTTGGGTTTTCGTCAGTGGTGTTTTTGTGCAGAAGTGTACGGGGGTCTCTTCTGATTCATCTGATTCATTGGTCTCCATCTTACGACTGTTAGAACATTAAGTGGAACAGAGTAATAGTGTCCATGGTTGACTCGTCACAATGCTATTCTGTTGCCATAATTCTTTTAGGAAAAAGCCAATTTCATTTCATAAAGAGGTCTGGAACACATGTGTGAGAAAGGTATCTTTTTTGGACTGGTGAAACACACACTGCACATTCATAGATTTCACAGTATTACCTGGTTGGAAATCAAGCCAAAATTTGATCACCCAACTGTTTAGTGATGTTTTGCTACCGTCTTGACATGCATACTTACAAGCAATGACAATGTTGACAATAGACAATGGGTTCAAAAAGAAACAATTAATCGACATTGATATTATGTCATAAAAACACAATAAACACACAACTTATTATCTGTGAGCGTGATTGGTTTTAGCCGAAGAATATTAATAATCTCACCAGATCTGACCAATTTAGATCCGAATTCAGCTCCATCAAGTCTAAACAAAGTCTCTCCTTTTGTTTCCCATACATAATAATACACTTCAGTCATACCAAAAAGACCTTTTCCATGAATTTACATTAAATAACCCCTGTTTATGGCAATAGTTACATAATATAGTAGGTCAATAAATACATATTTAATTTATTATTAAATATTAATAACAGTTTTTTTTGGTCTTGTATGCTACTTACAAAAGCATGTTAAGTCACAAAAGAGAGTTTTAAATGCAGCCTTCTTAAAACCATAACCTGTACATGGGCAATGTTTGCATTGAGTGCAGTGTCAATGGTGCAGTCTTAATATAAATATATATAGATATAGATATTAAAATATAGTTTATATGTTTGTTTATGAATCATATTCATGTAAATTTAACAGTTATTTTTGTATAACTTGAGCAGACTGTTTTGATACCCTGGATTCTAATCAAGTGTGAAGGACGCTGACACAAATCTTTCACGCATGCATGTACACACTCTGTGTAAACCCAAGGAAAACGTACACGTAACGTACAGTGACTAATGCTAAGCTGATTTCGCAATGGTGCGGTCTATAACCATTATAGACAATACCTCTGTTTGACTTCAGTGCTCTACAGTTGACTTCAAGTCCATGTCACTACGTCACCTTTGAAACAGCAAGGTTTTAAGTGTTGCTACAGATTTAAATACCAAATAGGGTTTCCGGCCCAACTACCTATTGTGAATAAGACTCAGTCAGAATGAAAGATAACCAGGCCTAATCTAAAATGCGCTCTGTGTTCTACATATGTGGCATTCTTCTAAGTACAGCCAAGGTGTGTTTTCATTGGAGGATGTTAGGTCTCTGGCTCGGTGTTCAGAGCTACCTACTCACCTTGTTTTCATATTCTTTGACTGTACTGTGTAAAGTACCATTTGTACATATGAAAGTGCTATTACTATCATTATGTGGCCACATATTGTTACGCCACATAAGAATCTTGCTGCTTCTACTGCAAGTGTTCAATCTGTCAGCTGTGCGTGTGTGTGTGTGTGTGTGTGTGTGTGTGTGTGTGTGTGTGTGTGTGTGTGTGTGTGTGTGTGGAGGGGTGGGAGGGCAGGTGATTGTTGTGCGACAATGAAATCTTTTAGGACATTTTTGTATGTGCTGATTTTTTATCGATATTATTTGTGATACAAAGGTTTTGAAAAAAAAAAAAAACAACAACTATATTTGTCTATTTCTATTAGATATGTGTAGCAGGTACAATGCACAATGCCTCTGAATTGGTCTGTATCAATGGTAATGTCAGTGCAAATTGTTTACTGTTTGTAGCGACTATCCACTATGTGGGCTTAGTGGTCATAATAGCCAGATAATGAGTCTTTTTCCTATATATTAATAATCAACATGAATGTTGTGATTAGATGACTGTTCAGCATAACCACAATAGTAACTAAGTAAACGTATATACAGTACAAACATATATATACATATATACTCTACAGTGTACATAATATGTAATGCCTCAATTGTTAAGGATTTGAGGAAGTCTTTAAGGAAAGCCTTCAAGCTGAAAAAAAAACACAACTTGCTGATGAGGACTTCCTATTTGGCATTTTTGGTATATTCTCTCTCTCTCTCTCTCTCTCTCTCTGTCTATCTCTCTTTCTGTCTATCTGTCTATCTCTTCCTCCCTGTCTCACTCACTCTCTTTCTCCGTGAAATAGCCATCTTACATCCACTCACTTCCCCTCATTCTACACAGTGCCGAACTCTACAGTATGGAATCCACTGAACTGCGCAACTGGCTGATTTAGTTAGCCTTGTGGTATGATACAATATGATAATACAATATGATACAATACGACACCGTACGATACCATAACATAAGATATGATAGGTTACAGTATGATAACACTGAGGAGCATGAGTTAGACAAGCCATACACAGCACAACAACAACCAGTGCTTTCTGCTTCGAATGCAACACACCACACACCTTCTCTCTCTGATTATTATGATTCCGTGCAAGTGATGTGTGGGGAAGTGTGTGTTTTGGATGGAGGGGACGGATGGTAATAATGTCAATACAGACTGCCCTGTACTGGAACCTACAATGTTGACTTTGTAGACCAAACTGCCAATAAACTAATCTTGTTTAAACAATCATGAGGTCACTTTGTTGTCTTGTTTTGCTTAGTGTATCCCCAGTCAGCTGCAATTCACAAAGTTTTCTTGTTTTTTTTGTGGCGATAATAATTGATGTTATGTTTACCAGAATTTAAATAAAATTCCTCATTCCTCTCATTCTTTTCAGTTCTCTTCGTACAATGATTAAATAATTTATAACCACATCTATCCAAGCAAATCTTTTCTAAATGAACGTCAGTCCCATTGGTCAGTGTGATCACACAGCACACACTACACACAACTAAATTCAACCTCTGCATTTAACCCATCACACACGTGAGCGGGGGGCAGCCATGACAACGGCACCCTGGGAGCAGTGTGTGGGAACGGTACCATGCTCAGGGTACCTCAGTGGCAAACCTAGAACATGCACGCGTGCACACGGGAAAAAGAGGTGCTGGTGACCTGAACCAAATATTTAAAAAAGAAATGTTGCTGCACACTCCGAGTTGATTACACAAGGCCAGAGCGGCGAAACGTTATCTCATTAAACCTCATGTAATCAACTCAGAGTGTGCAGCAACATTTCTTTTTTAAATAGACCTTGATTTAAACAAACCAAAACTAGAAAGCACTCTTAGAGCGGAGGCCTCCACCAAGGCAGGCCCTGTCTCCGAATAATAAAGAATGAATGAATGAATGAATGAATAAATGAATGAATAAATAAATTCTTGGATCCAGGTCACCACAAAAATCTAATTATTTGTTCACTGGCCCATTTCCAACCTTCCTAGAAAATGTTATGCAAGTCTGTTCATAACTTTTTGCATAGAGTTGAGTACACTTCCAAACTAACAAACAGTGACAAACAAACCAACGCCGGCAAAAACATCACCTCCTTGGCGGAGGTAAGACGAGAGTCCTGACTAAAAGTTTGAGGTGTATGTGGCACCCCTCCCCATTCCTGTGCATCCTGTGCCCATTGTGGTTCTGCTACCTCGTTTTAAACATGACCTCATGAGCCAAACACACCAGAAACATTTCACTGGTTGACTCAGTACACGCACAGACAGACAGACAGACAGACATCCCTTATGACATAATCCAAACACAGACTGTGCATGGTCGTTTAATAATAGTGATTAATATTTACTCATTTTAAGCTGCTTTTCGATTTCAATTCAATGCCATTTCTGTGTGGACATAGAACATAGACATAAAAAAGTGGGAAAGAGAGAGAGGGAGAGAGAGACAGAGAGAGAGAGGGAGAGAGAGAGGGAGAGAGAGAGAGAGAGGGAGAGAGAGAGTGAGAGAAAGAGAGAGAGAGAGAGAGAGAGAGAGAATGGCAGGGAGCAGGAAGGAAATAGGGGTGGGCAGTCTAAAAGTAGTTAGGATAGTTCTCTTTCTGTGTCTATCTGTGAGCTGAGCTACCATCACCGCCCAGAGACTCGCACAGTGACTTTGAATTTTTTAACATTTCAATAGAGAAATATATCCAGTTCAAAAGGAAATTCAGAGAACCATTGTTGAAGCCTTAGTTTTAGTTGTTGTGTTCTGTTCTGGATCAAGCTGTGAGTCAAAGGCCCGGCGAGGACGTCAGTGACTGCTGGAACTACGCAGAGAACCCCAACAGCTTTCTGCAGGAGAGCCCTGACGGATACCAATTAGACGGTTCAGTCTATTCATCAAAAACAAATCCTGCCTTCAGTTTTGGTCCTCGTGGTCCCAAAGCTTTGCTCTTTTCTTTGGTGTTCAACATATGCACACTTCGAGGGACGTTTTGGTGTTGAAGAGGACTGTTGGGTCATCTGCCGCATGGGGAGTCTGTTCAGCACTCATCTGTGCAGAGGGAGTATGGTGTTAAGTGCTTGGCTGGAGTGGATCTCTTTTATTGATAGAAATACTACATTAACTGACTGTTATGATGCAGAGGAGTAAAATATTGGCCTTGATGATAATATTTACATCTGGAGTGTGGGTAAGTACTCAGAAAGTAATCAACGTTGGTTTGTGACCTGGGGTGTCAGTGCCATCTTGACATGTTTAGGAAAGTGTCTGGTTAAAAGCTAATTATTATTTATTTTTTTCTGACAATATGTGATACCTGTAAGCAATATTTTAAAGGAGATGCAGACAAAAGTGTTTCATAATGACAATTCTTTTCCAGTGTATACCTGTGGAGGACACTCAGGGATGTGACATCAATCACGCCAGTGCCATCTCCACCGTGGATTCCATTGTCATTAGGTTTACCACGACGGGCAAGGAGTGTGACTTTAGAGTGACACACACCAGTGCCGACAGCGACCAAAAGGTAACAGATTGCCATCGAAGTCAGGGATCTGAAGAAGAATATCAATGTGAGATTCACGGTTTGGAGCCTGCCACCACTTATCCGCTGAGGATAGAGTCTAAGACAAATGGAGCACAAGAAAACATGTCAATATCCACAGGTAAGCGGCAGGTTGTCTTTTTTAACATGTTCTCTAATGAAATGTGAAATCTTATTTCTTTTTTTAAGGAAGTGTATTGATTTTCTATTCATTATGTAATTACCATATGAATATGTAATTACCATAAAGGGCAGTGACTGGCCTACACCATACCATTGGGAATCAGGGCCTTTTTATTATCTAGTCAGGTTTACACAGCTTTCATAAAACTCGATGGATAGTTGTTTTGATGAGGTCAAGATTTGCTTTGGTGGTGTTTCTGGTGTTATAAGTCAGTTGAGTCTGTTTTTAGGAGATATTGTATCATAATGCATAAATATCAGTGTAAACAGGATATACAACCCCAATTCCGATGAAGTTGGGACGTTGTGTTAAATGTAAATAAAAAATAAATGCTAAAATTCTGAAATAATACAAGAAATATATGTGTTTGAGAAAAGTCCAAGGACAACATATCAGTTATTGAAACTGGATTTTTTTTGTTGTTGTATGGGATATTCATGGTCATATCAAATTTTAGGCCAGCAAAGTGTTAGCGTGTAAAAATAGGCTTTCTTTCTTGTCCTTGACATGATTTCAGCAGCCCAGCTGTACAGTAGGTGTCTTCTTCATCATGTTTTCCTTTTTATTATGCTTAAAATGTGACAAATCTGGACAGCACGCCGGCCATTTTAGTATCTGGCTGCCCTTATGATTGAGGCACACTGTTGGAATTTTGTATAGAACGCAATTTGACCTCATTATCTGGTAATATTTAAGGTCTACCCTCAAAATATAATGTCTGAATGCCATCTTGCGCTGTTCAAAACCTATATATATATATATATATATATATATATATATATATATATATATATATATATATATATATATATATATATATATATATATATATATATATATATATATACATATATATATATATCATTCAGCATTAATTTTAACTGTCCAGATGAATAAGCACACCATAACCAAGGCACTACTGCACCCCTATACCATCATAGGTGTTGCCTTTTGAACTGAGAAATAAAACAAGAAGGATGATTTGTCTCCTGTGTATCTTGGAAGATGCAAGACTCCATTATTTCAAAGTGAATGACACATTTTCAACTTTTGTAACACAGGACAGTTTCCCATGTCTTCTGGATCCATCTCAAATTACAAAAGCTGAGTATTTGTCATTCATGTCGAAATAATTGAGCCTTGCATCTTCCAAGCTGCACAGCAGACAAATCATCCTTGTTTTAGTTCTCAGTTCAAAAGGCAGGCATTTATACAAAATCATCTTGTCAGTTCACATAATTAACTGTCCTCTGTGTCCTCCGTTGTTTTTTCTTTAGTCTTACTCAACTTTTCCTTTGCCTTTTATTCACCCTGTTCCAACTTTTTTGAGACACATTGCTGGCCTAAAATTTGAAATTGCCATAAATATTCCATACAACATTAAAAAAACTGTTTCGATAACTGATATGTTGTCCTTGGACTATTCTCAAACACTTATATTGCTTGTATGATTTCAGAATTATAGCATTTTTTGTATTTACATTTAACAACCCACCTTCATCAGAACTGGGGTTGGGAGAAAGCAGTCAGATTTTACATTTATGTTTTGAATACAAAAGTCAGAATTAAAACAGAAGTGCCTGATTCTCAACAAATCTACAAATATTAACTAATATTTGTTTATGCCTACCTGTTTCAATTGCGACCATATCACAGTAAAATATACCTATTACTGCAAGGCAGTTCACAAAGTTTTATTTTATTTAATAATTTCAGAAATATTTGAAATAGTCAAACAATCAGCAGTGGGAGTGCCAGGTAATGTGTGTGTGTGTAGTGTGTGTGTGATTTTTGTGCATGTGTATTGTGTGTGTGTGTGTGTGTGTGTGTGTGTGTGTGTGTGTGTGTGTGTGTGTGTGTGTGTGTGTGTGTGTGTGTGTGTGTGTGTGTACTGTGTGTGTGTATGTAGTGTGTGTGTGCATTCTTGGCAGGCGCCCAGAACAGAAGTCTGACCCTAAGTGTGTATTTCCAGACTGGCTTGTCCTCTCCCTAGCCCTTTCCTGCCTTCATTGTTTCTCTGTTCTAGCGGATGGGGGGAGTTTGTGTGTGTGTGTGTGTGTGTGTGAGTGTGTGTGTGAGTGTGTGTTTGTGTGTGTTTTCTCTTGTGGAAAGGACAGATAAAAAGCCCTTGACCTTCACTGCACGCAACCTGCTCCCTTTACCTGAACCTCTGCCCTGCTCTGCTTTGGTTTTCCGTTAGACAAAAAAAAAAAAAAAAAAAAGACCAAAGTAGCCGTCACACCAAACACTATTTCAGGCAACCAAACAAAGAATTACTGTTATTTAAACTTTCACTCCACATTACTAGAGAACAGTAGGGAGAACTATGACAACGATCCAGCATTTAAAGGGAAAGATCGATAGCAGCCCTGTCACTCTGATAGATTCAGTCTGCATGGTTAAGATAAATTATCTAGGCCTTTTATGGGTGTACTTTCACATAAAATACAGTGTGATTATTTTTAATAATGTCACAGCTGTCCGCAGCCATTGATCATTATGGCCGTGTAGTTCATAATAATGTATGTCTCTGAGTCTATGTCATTTTTCATTATAAAAGGCACATTTGCCATAAAAACTAATGAAAATAATTCCCATCAAACACTGCTTGTCGGTACGAGCACCAATAAAAAACTGTCAACCAAGTAACTAATAAGGCTTATTTTTCAGGAAACTTACACAGCAATCTCACTAACACAATAAACTACAATAAAAGGAAATGGTCCACCGAATCCAAAATAAGACAAAATGAAAATGTGCCTTTGTTAGGTATAACAGGCAGAGAAACCCTTTAACCTGCCTGATTGTTTTACAGTAAAGCTACAAACCCATGAATCTGGCAACACCACGGTCCTGGAATGTGGAGAGAGATAGGGAAGTGGGAATGTGGAGACGGATAGTTGACGGCGAAACACAAACACACTTAGGGTGCCCGTACGCTCGAGATTTGGTCGTTTTTTGGCCGCACTGAACCTGGGCAGCCTTGGTCAGTCTCTCCTTAATGGGGCGCCAGGGAGGAAGTCGTAAAAGAAAGGCTGGCAATCCCGAAAGCATAGCAAGGGCCCGAATAGAGTTAGCTGCTTGCTGTGTGTGTGTGTGCGCGTGTGTGTGTGTGTGCGCGTATGGGTGTGTGTGTGTGTGTCTAGTGTGTGTACTGTGTGTTTGTGTGTGTGTATTGTGTGTGTGTGTATGTGTGTTTGTGGGCCTGAATAGACTTAGCTGCTTGCTTGCCGCCGCACCCATGGGCCCCACATCCGCAAAAAAAAAAAAAAAAAAATTAAAATAAGTTCCCCCTGTTCCCGGCCTCGGCCGACGTTCCCACAATGCTGCTGGTGGTGGGGCCATGCTGCAGCACACCCCCCCAGTGGGGGTTTTGCTCTTAAGGTAGCGGCAGGGGGAACAATGCTATCTGCCCCTGCATCTCCCTGTGGCTGGACGCCCTGGCGCGGGTTTCAC
>CM050199.1:26220000-26225000 GCA_027475355.1 Coilia nasus
AATCTGTCAAATTTAGTTTTGACTGGAAATTGACTTTTATAGCACCTCGTTTGTCTTGTGACTAAATCTCTTGCTTCTTCCTATTACGAAACTACATAAAAGCATCGCCACTACTATACCTACAACATGTTCGACAGGCCAGTGTGACAACTCTAAAGACATTTTTCTCAGTTTCTGTGTTCGTGTAGTTACTGCACTCTGGCTTGGCATGGCAGTATTAGAGTAACGTTCTCTCCTCTGGTCTCTCGTTCTGTCTCTACGTCTTGCTGCAGCACCAGGCAGTGTGTCGGAGCTGGCTCTGGGGAGCGTGGCCGACTGCAGCAGCCTCAGGCTGACGTGGGCTCCCCCTGCTGGTGTGTGGGAGCGCTACCGCGTGCTTCTGCTCAAGGGCTCGGAGGTGATGGCCAACAGGACGCTGGAGCGGACGGTGACGGAGCTGAGACTCAGTGACATGGGGCTGAGCCCGGGGGACACAGACAGGGCTGCGGTCATCGTGGAGATTGGGGCACTGGCCACGGCCAAGTACTGTGATATAGGACCAGGTGGGAAACAGCTGTTCATGTCGACACATCCTCTTGTGAGAATGTATATGTTGCAGAGCATAGGGGTCTATGCAGAGTTTAAATGGGGCTGGAGGCCTCCGGAGCTCAGCTCTGCCTCCTCACCTCAGCTATATAGCCAGCCGGGCCTGAGCTCCCTCTGCTACAGTATTTATAGTAATATAATAGAGTGAGATATTGACCACTGTGCGTTAAGAGGAGCTCCCTGTACTTAAAAAAAAGCCAATTTAATCACTGGGTCTATGCAGTCATATACTGTAGCACATTGTCAACAAAATAACATAGCAGCTATCTTTATATACCAGTTTAAATTAGCACATTATCAACAAAATATGGTGCTAACCGTTTTTTGTTTTGTTTTCCTTTTTCTTTTTATTCATTATTGTTTAATACAGTAATTCATATGTACAGATATAAAGTATGGCATGTGTCCAAACAGAACACATACAGTGCAGTGTGTTGCATTAATGTACTGTAACATGCATTTGTACTTGACATTAATGGTCAGCAATGTTTACTTTAAGTTTTTGTTTAGGGTTAATATAGCAACATATAACAACATGTAATATTATGTGCTTACACTGTTACCTAATCCTAATTCTATTTTACTGTGTAAGAACATACTGTTACATGTTGTTACACACTTTGTTACACTGTACCTCATTGATGTAACACGGACAGTAAAGTAAAGCGTATCCATTTGTTTTCTCTCTTTGTGTTCTTTCTCAGTCCCTGCTCCTGTTTCGGATCTGCACATCCGTCACGCCGACGAGACGTCGCTAAGCGCCATGTGGAGCCACCCCTCCGGCTCCACCCCTCGGAGCGGGTACAGGGTGGAGCTTCTCCATGGCAACGGCACGCAGGGTGAGAGGAAGCTGGACGCTGACATGAGGGAGTGCACCTTTAACGTGCTCACGCCTGGCCGCGCCTACCAGATCACCGTGGTGACCGACAGCGGAGCCTTCTGCAGCGCCACCTCCGTTAGCGGGCGGACAAGTAAGGCCGAGTTCTTTAGCAACAGGAGCACTTGGTTGTTGGTGTTTGAATGTGTTTGTGTGTGTGGTGTGTGTGTGTGTGTGTGTGTGTGTGTGTGTGTGTGTGTGTGTGTGTGTGTGTGTGTGTGTGTGTGTGTGTGTGTGTGTGTGTGTGTGTGTGTGAACATACACTAATTCGTATGCTCAAAGTATGAATTACTTCTTCATAATTGGGGGTATTACCTTTTACGGGGGGTTCCTACCTTTTAAGTTTTGGTTTTAAGTACTGGGTCTTGTTTAGGGGGTACGGTACCCTCAATTTACCCATAATTTGAACTACTGTACGTGTATGTGTTCTAAACCCCAGTCCCTCTGGAGGTGCGCGGGCTTAGCCTGAGTAACCGGGGCAGCACGGATGCTCTGCTGGCCACGTGGACGCCGGCCCTGGGCGACCTGGACTCCTACCGCCTGCTGCTCTCCCACGGCGCCCAGCTGGTGCTGAACGAGAGCGTGCCCGCCAATGCCACCTCCCACTGGCTCAGGGGCCTGACCCCCGGCGCCCCCTACAGGCTACAGCTCCTCACTCTCAGCGGGGGCCTGGCCTCCAAACCTGCCCTAGCAGAGGGAGGCACAGGTACACAAGCAAACATGCACACAGACACATGCACACACAAACATGCATAGACACATGCACATACAAACATGCACACACGTATGCACATGCAAACATTCACAGACAGAGGGATAGGATTAAAGATACTGTAGACACATGGAGACAGACAGACAGATAGACAGACAGACAGACAGACAGACAGACAGACAGACAGACAGACAGACAGACAGACAGAGATTTGGATAAGTTAATCCTAATCACCATTTATTAAATAGTTGACTGATGGATTCTTACATTCTTACAGTGGCATCTTTTTTAAGAGTGATAATACAAACATGCACTGACACAGGAGTGATTACATTTAAAAAAACATTTTTGAAATTGAGAAAGGCTGAAAAAGTGTTACTGTTGGACAGGTCCATATATTCATATCCAGTAACCCTGTAAGCATTTTTGGAAAATTTGATATACAGGATTTTTTCAAAAAATGTAATGTCATCTAAATAAAGACTCACTGTGTACAATTTTGCTCAGGGCCACAGTTTGTAGTTATTTTAGTGAAATATGTATGTCTTAGTTTACACTAATGCTTTTTTTTTTAAATATTTTGTGTTATTATGCAATTATTATTTATTTCTCTAATTTGTATTAAATACATATGATTTTGACTTCAGTTGTTTCTTAACGAGCTATTATGCCAGCATTGCTTATGTGGATAACTCGTATAGAATACTCACATTTCGACTAAACAAAACAAAGAAGCTAAGAACTTACATCCTATGACCTTACTGACCTGTACCAGTATTTGCATAATGCTGCAAGCTGTTTACTCTTACACGAACTATATGAATACAGCTGTGTTTACAGTATTTGGAGAGTGAATTATTGTTGCTGGTTTCTGACCCAAGTCAGAAAAGGAACAGTGTGTATGGGAAAGTTTATAAACAAAAGCCTACTTGGAAACAGTTTGATGATTTAAGACAGATGGGCCATAGGCACAAGTAGTTTGCACACTGTCTACGTGTCTGTCCTTAGAAAAACCTTAAGAAAAAAATACAGGTCCACCTATTGTTCTAGAAATTAATTTGGAGATAACATCGGCACAGAACAATGTTGTGTTCCTATGCCCTGGGAATCTGCGGAATTTTCAGGAAGCCCAGTATGGACAACACCAAACGCCAGGGACTCTATCAAAGTCTTCCTGTCTGGACCCCATTTGTTTTCCCATGGAAAAGTGAGGCTATTTTTGTCCAAGCGTTTAAAACTCTTGATTAACTCTGCATGCAGTGCTACTCCAAACAATGAGACCAGTCCAAGCGTTTAGTAAATGTTTTGTCCAACTGGGGTTTAAAAAAAAAAAAACGTTGGTACACTGTACCTAATGCATGTAACAGGGACAATAAAATAAAGTGTAACCTGGCATTTGTACAGGTATCCTCCGCTAAAGTTAAAACTGCTGTATTTTATATCTAAATGTTCTCTCCTTAATCCTGCATTTACACATCATGGGGTCACTGTCCTCTCCTCTATGGCTGTCTAGGGTCTAATCTATGTGCAGTTTTGTGAGAAAAATCAGCCATCTGGTTTCCAGAAAGTCTGTGGCTTTTGTTGAGTTTCAGAGTGGAGCTGGGGCAAAGCCCCTCTAGACTGGTTTAGGCCAGTCTACTATGCACAATAAATAGAGGGCAGACTCCTGAACAAACATGATACTGTACGTGTTGAATGTTCACTTTTTTAACAATTTTTTGACACTTTACTGTATCTCTTTTTCTTCATTTCCTATTAGTCCCTGCGGCCGTCGGGGAGGTCACGGTGAGCAATAATGGTCGTCCAGACTTCCTCAGTGTGTCATGGAAACCGGCAGTGGGAGATGTCGACAGCTACCATGTCCTACTGAAGAACCGGGAAAAAACCGTGCACAACCTGGTCCTGTCCAAGAACAGCCATGAGTGTGTGTTCAACTCGCTGGTGTCTGGATGCCTGTACACCATTTCTATCTCAACACGCAGTGGCAGCTTTGACAACACAACCATAGTTCAGGAGAGGACACGTGAGTTTTCGAGAGATTTCCTAGACTATGCAGAATGTTCTGAGATTTAACTTTTACTGTACAGGAAGGAAAAAAATCTAAATGATATTATGAAATATAATATAATATAATATAATATAATATAATATAATATAATATAATATAATATAATATAATATAAAAAAGATACAAATCGATGTCTACATTTCCCTCTTAGAACCTTCAAGTGTTCAGAAGCCAACAGTCGCCCATTCAGCTCGTGACAACTTTCTACGAGTGTACTGGTCTCATGACGCGGTGGGAGACTTCGACCACTACCAGGTGCTAATCAAGCACAACAACACGGTCCAGCAGGAAAAGAGCCTGAACCGCTCCGAGAAAGAGTGTGTCTTCACTTCCCTGGTGTCGGGACGTGCGTACACAGTCACGGTGTCTACCTGGAGTGGAAGCTACCAGACCAGCGTGTCCACAGAGGGAAGAACATGTGAGTGGCAAAATGGTCCTCCACAAGAGGGTCGGTCATATCATATGGGAGGACATTTTTATCTTGTCAAATTGACATCTAGGGGTAAAACCTTGTTACATTTACCTTCAGTTTTCACAGACAGAGCAGTAATTGGTGTCATATTCTTTTATTTTACTGCATCTTGCTGCATTTTACTTTCATCTTGGCTGATGAAAAGTGTAGGGTAGGCTACCGATGAAATTAGCTGTGAATACAGCATGTATGTTAGAAGTGTTCTTCTTAGACTTGTGTAAACATTCAAAGTAATGTTCTGTCTCACAGACATCATTAAAGTAAATATGAATAGCTGTTATATATG
>CM050199.1:26227500-26232500 GCA_027475355.1 Coilia nasus
GTACCGAGTGCATCTACAGACTCTGAGCGGAGGCACGCGCAGTCCTGATGCCACTGCAGAGGGACAGACACGTAAGACATACGTTAACACAACATGGACATGAACACACACACACACACACACACACACACACACACACAAACACATAGGCCTGCAGACTCTCAGCAGAGGCACGCGCAGTCCTGATGCCACTGCAGTGGGACAGACACGTAAGACATAGGGCTCTAAACACAACATGGACATGGACACACACACACACACACACACACACACACACATAGGCCTGCAGACTCTCAGCAGAGGCACGCGCAGTCCTGATGCCACTGCAGTGGGACAGACACGTAAGACATAGGGCTCTACACACACACAACATGGACACAAACACACACACACACACACACACATAGGCCTGCACACACAGGACATGGACAGCCGCGTAAGACATTGGGCTCTGCACACAACTTAGACACACACAAATAGGTTTAAACACACACACACACACACACACACACGCACATAGGCCTGCACACACACACACATAGGGCTACACACACACATAGGCCTGCACACACACGTAGGTCTGCACACTGAGGCATGCATGCATGCAGATACACACACACACACATACACACACACACTTATGCTGCACTCCTGCTTCCTGAATACCAGCCCTGCGCTGTCCTCTCCTCGCCTCTTCCCCCCAGGCCCGGCTGCGGTGAACGGGCTGGCGGTGCGGACCAACACCACGCGAGAGCTCAGCTTCCGCTGGAGCGGCCCCGAGGGCCACGTGGACAGCTACGACATCTACCTGTACCGCCAGGACGAGATGCTACAGGACCACAGCGCGGTAGGGAGCCGCCCTCTTCAGGACTTTAAGACTTTTATTGTCATTGAACAGTTGCCTGTACAATGAAATTAGACAGCAAGGCTACAAATGTGCAAGGTAAAAAGGGTCCAATTGTCCAAGTATCAAAGTGTTAAGTGAGGAAGCATTGTAAAAGACGCTGCAGAACCACAGCAAGGTAGAGTAGGGCCACCCTAAATCTAATTAGCGATCATAACTTTGACAAATTGCTTCTCACTCCACTACCACTAAGAGGGAAGTAAAGGAGATGAGGTTGCCCCAGGAACAGCTGGAGAAAAAGTATATAGGTCAGCCTAGTGGACTGAACAGGACACACGCCCAATGCATGCACGCAGGGACGTGCACACACACACCCACACACACACACACACACACACACACACACACACACACACACACACACACACACTGACAGCTTTCTGTCCTTATGTATTTACCTGGGCAACACTTATACTTTTTATCTATCTTATCTATCTGTATTTGTGATTTAGTGCTTTGCTGCTGGCATCCCAATTTCCTTGAACGGACCTCCCAAAGAGATTAATAAAGTTTTATTCTATTCTATTCTATTCTATTCTATTCTATTCTATTCTATTCTATTCTATTCTATTCTATTTTATTCTTCTATTCTAAGGGGGGGCCCGGGGCCCGCGGGTGCACCTTCAGGGGCCTGCAGCCCGGCACGCTCTACAAGATTGTGGTGCTGAGCCGCAGCCGTGGCATGACCAACGACTCCTCCATCTGGGCCCGCACTGGTAAGCCTTTGACCCACTGAAGCTCATTAGCTATTCTCCCAAATCTGGTCAGACCAATCACATCGGCCCACCTGGCCCCACACTTGTAAGCCTTTGATCTATTGAAGCTCATTGGCTATTCTCCCAAATCTGGTCAGACCAATCACATTGACCCACCTGGGCCCACACTGGTAGGCTTTGCGCAAAAGGCAATTCTAGACCGAAGTAGCCTAGAAATCTAGATGTGTCCTAGCATTAGCAAATGAAATTTCTATCCTAGGTATAGTCTAGCAACGACCCATTGAAGCTCATTAGCTATTTTCCCAAGTCTGGACGCACCAATCACATTGGTTCATTCATCGGTTCTTGTGCTGGGTGCTGGTGTAGTGCTATGGTAAACAAGTCCATTGCTCTGAGTGGTTGTAGAACTATCCTGTTATTTGCAGAGGCAGTTTGAAAGACAACAGTTGATGCCACTCCTTGACTTTCCTCACCATTGCTGTAACTAGTTGCTTGTGAATGTTGATAGTAACAGTACTCGAAGCAACACAATTTAGCAGCTAGACACTAAACAATAATGTAAAGTACTGGTGCCTTTTTAAGGTAGCACCCTTTTTTAAGTCATATGCCTTTATGCCTTGTGTTCAACACAATTATGATGTTCACACAAGCAAACATGACCATTTTTTAATTAATGAAGGTTTTTGATAAATGACAAGGGTGTTAAGCAGATACAGTTTCAACTTTTTTTGTCTATTTGAAGGTTTCCTCAGTGTCACCTGACAACTTCATTAATAACACCGTCAGACGTCCCCCTTATGTGATCTGATGTTATTTGCCACAAAGAGCCCGACAATAACACACATTCCCAATTTCAGAGATGAAGAGGTGCCATCTAAATGCAAATGAGCACCACGAGCCATCAACTTGTATTTGCTTGCATGTCTGCGCTTGTCGTCGCTGATGGCTCCACTCCACTGTCGTGAAGATGATGAGGCATTCTTAGGCCCGACGCAAGCAGGCGCCCGCTGCTTGTTTGGTATTTAGGCCTGATTAATGCGACGGCAGACAGGTTGGAGAAGTAACGCGCAATTAAAGCTGATTCATGGTGCAGGCTCGTTATGAGTGAAGCTGATGCTAAAACATCACCGTGCTGGGAACACACGAGACTACTGTAGCTGAAGTTTAGCTGTGACACAACTTGACTTTTTTTGAACTTATTCAGGCACATCATCTGTCTGTATGCATGCACAGACACAGTAATTAATGGGTGAGTTCAAATGGGCAAGATTGATCTGAGATGGATTTTCATGACTTGCTTGTTCACAATGCCCTTCTCAGTGGGTGAGCAAACCATGTAAATCTTTCAAATTTAAAATTAGAGGTGGACAAAAAAAGCAGAACAGTATATTCTCTAATTAATCTTCATCTTTCGAACTAACTGGGCATAACAGAGTCAAGATGATGCAATCTGATAAGGTCAAGATCATACAATTATGGCAGTGTTGATAAGGTCATTGGCATAATCTTCCTCCTCTCTCCCTTATTTCTTTGTCCCTTTATGGCTGTCTCTTTCTCTCTCTTTCTCTCTCTCTCTCTCTCTCTCTCTCTCTCTCTCTCTCTCTCTCTCTCTTATTTCCTTTTTTCTCTCTCTCTTTTCCTTTTTTCTCTCTCTCTTTCTTTCCCTTTTTCTTTCTCTCTCTGTCTGTCTCTCTCTCTCTTTGTCGATATTAGTGCCATCTCCAGTGGTAGGTTTGCAGGCCAGGCACCAGGAGCAGACAGACAGCCTGCACGTGAGCTGGCATCTTGGGCAAGGAGAACTAAGCGAGCTCCTGGTCTCACTGTACGGGCCCGACGGCAACCAGCAGGCCGAGCAGCGCCTGGGCCGGGACCAGACAGAGCACGTCTTCCAGGGCCTGTTACCGGGACGATTATACAGCGCCATGGTTACCTCGCACAGCGGGGAGCTGAGCAACACGGCGACGGTCGCTGGGCGAACAGGTCAGTCAGCAAACCTCCTGGTCAGGTATTAGTAGTTAATGACTAGAGTTCTGTTCAGATTCAGAAAACACACGTGAACATACGGCAGATGTTTTGTTTGAACATCCTTGTGTAAACATTCTGTTCCAATTAACTGTAACCCAGACACTGACATCAGTTGTATGTTTGCCAAGAACCACCTTCTCCGGCCATCTGCCTTTGTTTACAGATGTCTGCTGAGCACACCCTAATAGAAAAATGTTTGCCTGTGTTTTCACGAATTTGGCTATGCATGTAAATATCTATAGGGTATGCTCAAAATAGGTTATGCATGTATATAACTGAAGTACTGTCTCATGTAACATGTTTAAAGTTTTTATTGGCCTTTTAATGGCTCTATTCGATAGGATAGTGAAGATCTGAACAGGAAACGGGTAGGAGAGAGAGATGGGGTAGGGTTGGGAAATGACCCGGATTCAAACATGGGTACCCGTGGGCACTTGGGCACTGCACCACAGTACTACCCTGGTAAACATGCCCCTCGTACTTCATTTTATTTTGTACAGAGGGTCTGGACCAGAATCTCTTGACAGTCATTTAGTCGGCCCCAGCAAGACCGATCCTATCAGTGAACAGAGGGTGTGTTCATTAGCCATTATGTTGACCTTGTGTGCTACATTTGAATTGTAGTGCGTAGGTAGGCTAATTGCATACGTGACGACGAGGTGTTAGTGATTGGGTAAAGACAGAGGCACTTTTTTTAAACTTCAGCAGAGTCCACACCTCCAACAAATCGTTTTTGACGGTGTCTGGTCCAGACCCTCTGTACAAAATAAAATGAAGTACGAGGGGTTGGTTTACCAGGCTACCACAGCACCCACTTAAGGCATAATGAAGCTGTCCCTCCCCCCAATCCCTCATAGTACCTTTCACTCACACTCATTCCTGGGGTGTAGTTAGAAATCATAAAATCGGTGGGCCCAGCAAAAAATCAGGTGGGCCTAGCCCAAAACCCATAGGTTATCATTATTGATAAAACAATCAATCAAACAAAGGGAGCATTCTGATTGGGTGGGCCTGAATGACAAGTGGATGGGCACAGGCCCACCTCAGCCCACCCGCGGCTACGCCTATGACTCATTCACTCTCCTCGTCCACCAGTCCCACTACCTCCGACGTCACTCCGCTCCAGAGCCACGGAGGATGCCAACGGCACCATGGAGATGACCTGGTCGCCCCCGGCGCTGGGCGACTTTGACAACTTCGATCTGCAGTGGCAGCCTCGCGACCGGCTGTCCGTGAGGAGCGTGAGCTCCACGCAGCGTGCCCTGACGGGTCTCTACCCCGGCCGCCTGTACAACTTCACCCTGCGCACCGTGAGCGGGGGGGCCATGAGCGCTCCCGTGGCCTACAGCCCCACC
>CM050199.1:26237500-26252500 GCA_027475355.1 Coilia nasus
ACTCTCTCTGGTCTGAGCCACCCGCTGCTGCTGCTGCTGCTGCTGCTTTGATTGATGAGTTGATCATGAGTTGCTATCAGCACTGATCAGTGGACGTCACTGTCTGATCGTCACGCCAGAGCTCTGGGGACTGGGGCCGCGTGCGCAAGTCTTTTGTTCCGAACTTCGATCGATTCCTCGCTTCACTATTCAAACCCCTGTGAAGATGGAGGCGTTAGATAGACCTGCATGATTTTAGAAAAACAGAAAGAAAAAAAAATGTGTGAAATGCGATAACATTGCTAAAGAAATAAACAAATACACTTGCGATGACTTGCAATGAACAAGTAAATAAGACACGCAATGAAAAAATGACTTGAGCTGAATAATTAAATACGTACTTATTGTACATATAGTGTCTCTCAGCTCTGTGTTCACTGCTAGACCACAGTGACACTCACTAGACAGACAGTGAGTTGTCTGTGCTATGGGGGCAGGCATCGAGGATATTAAGACTCCATCTGGTTAGCCAAATGTTTTTTTTATATGTTGCTCTTCTTCAGTGGTGGAACAGGGTAGCAGTTGCAATAAGAGTAGGGTTACCCCTCTCTACCCTCAGGACGCACCTGAAGACCGTTCTTTTCCGTGAGCACTTCGCATTCTAACAACGCTAACCGCCACTTACCTGCACTGTCCTGTACTTTCTTACTTTGTTATGCTCGTTTGCTCTGTACTCTAATTTGTTACACTTTTGCTTACTCTGTTCTTCTCTGTATGCCTGTGGCTTGATTTGTGTCCCCTATAGTAAGTAGCTGTGGGTAAAAGCATCTGCTAAGTAATATAACGTAATGTACCATTTCACACATTCAGGCCTTTGTTTGCGGTATGTGTATTGCTCATGCAAATATTGCGATATTTCAATATTTTGATATATTGTGAAGCCCTAAGATTTCTAGTGAGATGTTGACCATTAAAGTTGGAAGCTCTTAGTGGAAACACTTAAAATTTGCATAAAATGTTCTAATTCAAATAAGAAATAAATCCACTGAAAGGGGGGTAGATTTTAGTCCAGATTTGCATTGAGCAAAATGTGCCTACCGGTAATGGAAGCAATTTTATTTTGCATTAAATCCCTTTTGCTTTTATTTGTGTTTCCCATAAAAGTTGTTCTGGTAGCCGTTAGTTTAAAAAACGCAGCTGTCCACGTCCACACAGCCCCCGGTCTGATTAGCAGAGTGTTCATTTTTATTTGCGTATCGCTGCAGATGGAAATGTGCTCAGACTTGCATTTTCTATGGGCGCATTCCCATGAATGTGCTTTAAGTATGCCAGTGAGTTGTGGATGGAAACCCAGCCATTGATCGAAGCGCCTCTGTCCTGGTGTCCCGTCCTCGCTCGGCTAGTTCTATACCTCTCGCCGGCCTGCAAATATGCTCCCCTCGGCTCCAATAACAATAATTTCTCTGCCGGCTACATCCATTTTTCACTTCTCTCGCTTTCTTTCTCTCTATCTCCGTGTCTTGTCTCGTTCTCTCTTTCTATCTCTCTCTTTCTCTCACTCTCTCTCTATCTCTCTCTCTCTTTCTCTCTATCACACACTTGTACACACATGGTCTCTTCCCAACACATTTGTAAGTGCAGTGATGCTTATCTGCTCAGACTTAATGTGCAAGCGTGCTGGAGATGAGTGATGGAGGATATTTATGCTATCGGCACACACATCTCAGGGACCAATTTTCGGCTTATCTTAGAAAGACATTTGTGATCATACCTGGGACTGGTTCATTCCCAAAAACACACACGTATTCTCCTTTGATCTTTCTCTCTGTCTTTTTCTATCTCTATTTCTCTATCTTGCTCTCGTGCTCTCTTTCTCTCTCTCTCTCTCTCTCTCTCAAATACACACATACAAACACACTCACAAACAAACGCAAAATGCCCAAAAAACAACAAAGAAACACTCATCCCAAGTTTACTTTAAGGTCACACTTACTTCTTGTGGCCTTTGCCCTCCATCTACCCTGTCTCTCCATCCCACATCCTTCTATCTGCTATCTACTGCTCTTTCTTCTTACCACAAAAGCATGTTGGTGTTAGCCACTTGAGTCATCCCTTGGCCTCCTGGCTTGCTCGCCACAAAGTGGCCCACACCTTCTATTCTCCCGCTAGTTAATCAGCAGTGCGCCTCAGATGAACAGGCCTGAGCCCAAGGACCCGGTCGATTGTCGGGGAGAGAACATGGGTCAAGCACAAAGAGAGAGAGAGAGAGTGAGAGAGAGAGAGAGAAAGAGACGGGGAGAGAGACTGAGGGAAGAGAGTGAAAAAGAGAGAGAAAGAGAGGGAGAGTGACAGAGAGAGAGAGAGAGAGCGAGTATGTGACAGATAGAGAGAAAGAGTGAGTCAAAGAGAAAGAGAGAGAGCGAGAGAAAGAAAAAGAGAGGGAGAGAGTCCCTCGAGTTGTCGAGCTGTTGTAGCAGGCAGTGATGCAAGGCCTGGCAGCATAGAAGAAGGCCACATCAAATTAAAGTGTCCTAACCTGAGGTCAGTGTCACGCTGGCAGTGTTAACACAATGGGCATCTCCTGTTAGCCTGGTCTGCCACTTGTGCTTTGTAGACCGTTAGGGGGTCCATTGATTACGGTTAAGCATTGCCACTCCATTTGGCAGGTCAGCAAAAAAGGCTTTTATGCTGTGCTGGGCAAGAGAGGCATCCTGCCAGTCATACTTAGCATATACTCTGTGTGTGTATGTGTGGAGGAGTTGGGGTGTTATACAGTATGTGTGTATGCGTGTGTGTCTGTGTATGCAAGCAATAATGTTTCTTCTAACAACGATGTCACTTCCTTTCTCAGTGTATGGACTATGTAAGGAACAAAACAATGTAACTCACACCCTATATAATAATAATAATAATAATAATAATAATAATAATAATAATAATAATAATAATAATAATAATAAGTAGAAGAAGAAGAAGAAGAAGAAGAAGAAGAATCTTTACTTGTATAGCACATTTAATACAAAGGATGTAGCGCACAGTGCTTCGACAGTTTGGCAAAAAACACAAGACAACATTTGTTGTAGCCCAGTAGTGGCAGAAAAAAAAACACCAGAGCATTATGTAGTGTAGTATATAGTGAGTGAACATTTTGGACACAGCAAAATATTTCTTAATTTTTTTTAGTACTACTATCTCCTCTAACAGTGATGTCACTTCCTGTCCCTCCCCTGCCCAGCTCCGACACGCGTTCTACACATGCACTGCCGGCCACAGAGCTCCACGGCCGTGTCTTGCTCCTGGACGCCACCGGAGGCCGACTACGACGGCTACGAGGTGGACTGTCGACGTGAGGACAGCGGAGAGCGGGTGAACTACATGGTCCTCGACCGCGACACCACGGAGCACCAGATCGAGAAGCTGGACCCACATCGCCACTACGCCGTCTCCGTCCGGGCCAGGGCGGGAGGTCTGAACAGCCCGCCGGCCACAGGGGGCGCCATTACCATGATTGATCGTAAGTACAGTAATGGTTATGGTCATGATTATAGTGTCCCCTTGCGACAGTTGAGAATCTGCGATATAGCAAGACCATATAGAAAACTTTGTATTTTATAGTTTAAGCGCTGTTTTAATACATTTACTGTATGTAATACTGAATTATTACTGCATTTTAATCAATATTTATATGTTACTGCATAGTCATCATAACTTATATTGTTCTGACAAACTGTTCTTTAGCATGCATAGTGATAAAGCGTGCATATATTAATAAAAAAATTCACAATAGAGTGTAAGGTGAACCGTGATATAGTGTGGGACCAGTGTATAGTATTTAGCAGATGCTTTTCTTCAAAGCAATATACACAATACCACTTACTGCACATTGTATCGGATTGCCTGCGTGTTAGATGTGATCTATATAGTAAAATTGCCTTGCCCTGCCTTGCCTTCCTCTTAAAAATTTAGTTGTCAAAGGCCCTGGAATTGCATATGATGTCCTCATGCCATTTAGATTTTGTTTTCTATTATTTGTGCAAATGTTTTCCCTGTGAGATATTACTCTTCATAGACAGGATATAAAAAAACAGACACATGCATTTTGATTATTTTAACTCAGAATATCAAAAAATACCTTCATCAGTGACAAGAATTAATCCCACTACACACAAATGTAGATTTATTCCTTCATGGTTCAGTCACCTACCAAATTCACACCTTGAGGTGTCCACAAAATCAATAAGTACACTTGCACTGTACCACCCTTCAAGCCCATTCGCCTCTCCAACTTACAGCCAGAGCCGTGGCAGGACTCCTAAACACATGTCTGTGTTTGGCTCGACGGGCACCGCACCCTTGATCTCTGCTAGGGGCTGTCGGGCAGCGTGCCACCTCAGGGCTGGCAGCCATGATGAATAGGGCCTCTGAGCGGGCAGCTTGTTTCATCGCCCGCCCAACAAACAAGGCTGCCGCTGGGGCTTGCCCGCTTGGGCTGGATGTAGTGGATGAGGGGGTGGCGGGCAGAGGTGGAGGTGGGGATAGCTGGTGGCATGAGTAAGTGTGTACAGTAGGTGGGGGTGGTTGGTAGTGTGGGTGGGTGGGTAAGGGGTCAGAGTAATTATGCTAATTAGATTTTAAGGGATTGACAGCCCTATTGCCAAGTCTGGCTTGTTCTAGTAAAGGTGGTGGGGGTTTGAGGTGAGGGTAGTGGGTGACATGGCAAAAAAAATGATCACGATATATTTTCTCATATTGTCCAATATCGATTTTTATCACGACTGTCCCCCTGATACTCCCAGTGTGAGAGCATGTTCATTAAAACTTGTTTCTGATGGCACAGACTACCAACATATCTCACAGACCAGCTTTATTTACTCTATGTCAGTTTGGCCATAACCAAACCATCACCACAAGTGGTAGGGTGTGTGGGTGATGGTGACAGAGGGATTGTCGCCCTTTGTCCAGTCAGGCTTGTTCTAGTGGAGGCAGAGGAGGTGGTGGTGGTTGGTAGCGTGGGTGGGTGAGAGTGACAGTCAGGGTCTGCCTTTGTTTGGTTGTTGGTGGGGTGGGTGGGTGAGGGTGACTCGAGGAGGTGATGATAGTGATGATTGGGGTTGATCAGCGGCCTTTGCCTTATGAGGCTTATTCTATTGGAGGGGGTGGTTGGTAGCGTGGGTGAGTAAGGGTGACAGTCAGGCTTGTTCTACTGGAGGGGGTGTTTTTGGTAGGGTATGTGGGTGAGGGTGACAGAGGGATTGTCGGCCTTTGTCCAGTCAGGCTTGTTCTAGTGGAGGCAGAGGAGGTGGTGGTGGTTGGTAGCGTGGATGGGTAAGGGGTGACAGTCAGGCTCTACGGGGGCAGTGGTGGTTGTTGGTGGGGTGGGTGGGTGAGGGTGACTCGAGGAGGTGGTGATAGTGATGATTGGAGTTGATCAGCAGCCTTTGCCTTATCAGGCTTTTTCTAGTGGGGGGGGGGGGGGGGGGGGGGGGGGGGGGATTTGGTAGCGTGGGTGGGTAAGGGTGACAGTCAGGCTTGTTCTACTTGGTGGAGGGGGTGGGGGTGGTTGGTAGTGTGGGTGGGTAAGGGCCAGGGTTGGATGAGGGTGGGCAGTGATGGTGGGGGTGAATAGGGGTTGGCGTTGCGGATGGCTTGGCAGCCGTTTCCCTCCTCGTCCTCCTCCATCTCCCTCCGAGGTTGCTGAGTCTCCCCCTCTCTGCCTCTGATTGATATTGCTGCTGGCCCTCCAGATGTCTTAATGGTCGGCTAATCTATGGTTGGCCTTGCTTCATTAATCCCCAGTGCTGAATCAATGCGTGCCAGAGTGTGTGTCCTTCTGTGTGCCAGGGCGTGCGTGTGTGTGTGTGTGTGTATGTTTGTGTGTGTGTTTGTGTGTGTGTGTGCGTGTGTGTTTGTGTTTGTGTGTGTGTTTGTGTGTGTGTGTGTATGTGTGTGTGTTTGTGTGTGTGTTTGTGCGTGTGTGTGTGCGTGTGTGTGTGTGCATGTGTGTGTGTGTGTTTGTGTGTGTGTTTGTGCGTTTGTGTGGGTGCGTGTGTGTGTGTGTGTGTGTGTGTGTGTGTGTGTTGTGTGTGTGTGTGTGTGTGTGTGTGTGTGTCTGAGTGTGTCTGTGCGTGCCCATGGAAGCAGGCTTGTGTGTGCGTGACAGAGAGAGAGAGAGCGAGAGCAAGAGATAGGCTGCATGAGATTTCATGGTCTTCCAATTCATTTAGTGTTCTGAGTCAATTATATTACTCCCCTCTCATTCTCTCTCTCTCTCTCTCTCTCTCCCTCTCTCTCTCTCTCTCTCTCTCTCCCTCTTTCTCTCCCTCTCTCTCTCCATCCCTCTCACCTGTTTGCATTGCGCTGACTGAACTGTAATTACTTTGAGCACAGCGCAGTACAGTATTTTTTTTTTTCTAAAATCGTGACAGGCATCTGGCAGGAAAGCTTGCTTCAGCAGACCTCAGAAGCACTCCATGCTGCACGATATCATAGATTTAACATTTAAACTTATTAGGCTGCCACATTCTCAAACAATTTGTTAGGTTCTCAGCACAGAGAGAGAGAGAGAGAGAGAGAGAGAGAGAGAGAGAGAGAGAGAGTGCCATTCGTAAGGAACCCAGAGGTCACCTCCCAGGCAAACGGGGAAGTACGGTAAAAGAAAATATTGTAACACTGAATGATTTTAATAGAGAGGCTTGGCTGAAAATGACTATGCTATTAGTTGCTATCGATGGGAAAAGTTCTTCTTCTGGCTGCACACTCCAGTTCTGTCATTATGATTTATCTGAAGGGGGCCAAGGCACACTGCGGGAGGGGTTTGGGGGGGAGTTCTCTTTAGGAGAGACAGCGTGAAGTAACTACTTGTGTCTCATCCTCCCCCTCCTCCTCCTCTCCTCCTCCTCCTCCTCCTTCTTTTCTTCCTCAAAAAAAAAGAAAAGAAAACCTCCATCAAATTCCAAAGAAGGCTGGAAATGAATTGCTGCTGGGTAAAGTTGGATGAGGAGGGTTTAATATGTCTGTCTGGCAGCACTCTGCTACCTTTAGGCTGCAAGGCGGTGCCAAACTGCATCCTCTTTACCAGCCAAAAAACTCCTTTTACAGCATTTTCAGCGATTACGAAGTAATAAGAAGAGAATAATCAGTTTGGGCACACACACACACACACACACACACACACACACACACACACACACACACACACACACAATATGTAAAAGCAGAGAAAGGCAATGCATTGATTACAGGACCTGTCAGAGGTTAGATGCTGATTGTGCTTTTGAGGCACTTTATTGGAACAGCTGAGGAATTCGTCACGCACGTTTGGCTTTCACAACCCTTGTGCACAGTAAAGGAAATCCATTTTTAACTTCACCTGTGCATAGCATTTTCTCCAAACACGTGCACACACACACACACACACACACACACACATACACACACATACACACACATGTGCGCACACATGTACACACACATGTGCGCACACACACACGCACACACACACACACTCCCACGCACACACACACACATACCAAATCCATTTTTAACTACACCTGTGCATAGCATTTTCTCCAAACACGTGCACACACACACACACACACACACACACACACACACACACACACAGAAACACACATACACACACATATACACACACATGTGCGCACACATGTACACACATATGTGCGCACACACACACGCACACACACACACACACTCCCACGCGCACACATACACACACACACACAGAAACACACATCCACACACATGTACACACACACGCACGCAAACACACACACACACACACACACACATTAGTCCACAGTACTCCAGCTGACTGTGGCGTCTGCCAGCGAAGAAAGATGTGGGTCTGGTGTCATCTTTTAAAGAATGGCAGATGTACTGTAGCTGATCCAGAAGAGGCCCAGGAGTGGGAAATCCCTCTGCTAAGCAGCCACGCCCGGCCTCGCGTCCCACCAGCAGACAGATAGGCCCAGCGCACTTTTAATAAAGACGCCTGCAAATAGCTCTCCCCTCAAGGGAGATGAGCAGACAAAGAACAGCGTTTGGAGACAAAGAGAAAGAACATTAGAGGGTGAGAAAGAGGAGAGAGAAGGAGAGAAGAGAGCGAGAGAACGAGAGAGAGAGAGAAAGAGAGAGAGAGATGAAAATGCAGGAGAGAGAATGAGCTAAGAGACACTAACAGAGGACATAGTAGATGACTAATGTAGGCAAAGAGAAACAAACAGTGCAAAATAAGGCGGAAGATCGTGATGCGACAAAAGGGAAAAAAAAAAAAACGCTCGTAGACAAAAAAAAAAAAAACAGCAAGATAGGGCAAAGTGGTGGTGAGAAAGATTAATGGGAACAAGATTAATGGTTGCAGCCCGAGCGTCTGCAAATCCTTGCAGCTTTAACTCGCATTTGGAGATGCTTTGTGTTTAGCTGCTAAAGAGGAAACCTTAAGTCTGATGTGATGAGCTGTTCGGTCTTCACCACACCAAATAGCATATTGTCTAACACATAAACCACCAACACGCTGTGTGTGGTGCAGTAGTCGATTAGCTGTTGAATCTGTTGACGTCAAAGGCCGCTGGGATTTTGAATGAGAATGGAGCCTGTCTTGAGTGTTGAGTGTTTTCTTCTCTCCATCTCTCTCTCTCTGTCTCTCTGTCTTTTTCTCTCACTGACAGCACTCAAATCACATTGCAGTTGCATCCTGAAATGCTATTATCAATCGTCCAAATGTGACAGCCACTCTGCCTATTTAATGGAGATGTTGGCACACTTTGAAAAGCTGTGACACAACCAAGTCCCGCTCTTCCACTTCTGATATGAAGGAAAAATGAGAATGTATGAACATTGAGAACCTGTAGCCTTTTAGACACACTGAAGGGGTCTTTGGCATTTTATAATGTCTCGGCCCATCTATGGGTAAAAGCTTTTAAACTCTGCACAAGATCTATGTAGATTCGCATGGTGCTGTAGCTGTTTGGCAGGCACTTTTATTCAAAGTGATTTAGAATGCAGTTGAAAGCACTCAATTTGTTAGGACCTAATTTGAACAACAATTCAGTCCAAGAACTATAGCATGGCAAGATCTACCATGCCCTGTCAATGAAGATTGACAAGTAGTAGTGTGATCAAACTGATCTGAGATCAGTTGATAAAGGTGTCGGTGTGTTTGCTAATATGTAAATGACATAGGTAGATAAATCGTACAAAATGTATACACATTTTATTGGAACCTTGCAAGTTAAATATAAACCACATACAAAATCCATACATAATACAAAAGTATTTTTTTCTTCAAAAGGAAACTTGTGTATTACGTATAGGGATGGGAATTGATAAGATTTTTACGATTCCGATTCCATTTTCGATTCTGCTTAATGATTCGGTTTTAACCATTGTTAAGCTTTATGAAGGAATTATAACCCTTTATCAATGTGTTTTTAGAGTCTTTTGAATACAAGCTTCATAAAAACTGTAACCCATTCTTCTAAGGTTGTTCTGTGTCTTTCTTACATGGGTGGTGGTTTCTCTTGCAGGTCCGCCGGAGCCTCCTGATAGCGTGCGTGTTAACGAGCGAGCGGCTCGCATCACGCAGTCCACCATCTTCTTCAAGTTTAACTGCAGCTGGTTCAGTGACGTCAACGGGGCCGTGCGCCTCTTCTCGATTGTCGTCGCCGAGTCCAATGGTAGGGTGAACCCGCTTATTTTTGACAGCGAATATACCCATCATGCCATTATTAGTAATGCAGCCTTTAGCTTCACACGTTTCCATTCACCCTCAGCTTTCTTCAGATTCTTTTCTTCTTGTAATTTCCCTCCTCTTCCTCCTCCTCCTCCTCCTCCTCCTCCTCGTCATCATTTACGTTCTTCTTTTTCCTCATTTTCTCCTCCCACTCCCTTCCCACCTTCTCTCTCTCTCTCTCTCTCTCTCTCTCTCTCTCTCTCTCTCTCACCCCTAGTCTTTCCTCCTGTTCGGGTGATGTGCACTTTAGGCTTATGGGATAATTGCAAAGGCTGCTCAGTTGTCTGTGTGATTTAAATCAGTGCTTCAGGCAATTAGTGCCCTCCCTCATGAACATGATGATGGGGATGAACATCATGCCGATGATGATGGTTGTGTTTTTGTGTGTGTGTGTGTGTGTGGGTGTGGATGTGTGTGTGTGTGTGTGGGGGGGGTCATCATGGAAAAGAATAAGTGCACTAATGTTTCTTCCCCCACAAAACACACTCAATTACTGAGGACAACCTTGTAGCACTTGATCTCTGTGACTTTAGTTTTGGTTGCTGTCTTCTTTGAGAATAAACAGCTTCTATATTCTGTCAGGGAGCAGAAGGTGAGGAGGAAAGAAGCGTGAAGACAGTGTGTACTTGAAAAATTCATTAGAAATTGCAAAAAAGTTCATCCCCTTCTCTCTCTCTCTCTGCCTATCTCTATCTCCCTCTCTTTCCCTCCATATCTTCCTTTCTCCTTCCTACAGACAATGAACTTGCTCAGCCAGAGAGGAGGCACCCGTTGCCCTCGTACCTGGACTACAAGATGAACACCTCGGTGCGCGCCTACCAGACCAACTACTTCTCCAGCCACTGCACCGGCAACCCTGACACGACCAGCAAGGTCTTCGAGATCAACCTGGGGGCCGGCATGGACACTTTGGGGGGACCCTGCGAGCTGGACTCCGACAAGAGGCACTACCTCAACACCTTCTGTGACGGGCCCCTCAAGGCCAAGACTGCCTACAGGTAGGCAGTCTTGGCAGCTGTGGCGTATTGGTTAGGGACTTGATCTTGCGATCGGAAGGTTGTCGGTTGGAATCCCACCCTACCCATGGTTGAGATGCCTTTGAGCAAGGCATCTAACCCCACACTGCTCCAGGGACTGTAACTAAAACCCTGTAATTATCTGTAAGTGGCTCTGGATAAGAGCGTCAGCTAAGTGTAATGTAATAAAAGTGTAATGTAGGCCTCATCTGACCTTAGAATGAGTCAAATTATGTTGCACTCACAACTACTCAATGCACATACCAGAATTGTATAAAGTACAAGTAGAAGTACTCTAACAAATGTAATTACAACACTAGTGGTATTATATTACATGGTTTCGACTTTGTAATAACATGCTCCTAGTGTTGTAATCACATTTGTAAGAGTACTTCTACTTGTACTTTATACAACTCTGGCACATACACATACACACAGGCCCACCCTTGAAGACATTCTCTACCAACGTTTGAAAGTGACAGTCCACAGTTTTAGGGGAACCAGATTTAGTACTTTTTCACTGTGTGTTGTACATGCATATGCCTATACTTGTGAACAAATAAATCCTCTTGTATCTTGAGGAATCAACACGCTGAGTGCAAATCTTTAGCTATAGAAACCAGTATTTTCTGGACTTTCTGGAAAAGCTCTCCTCTCTCCATGTCAGGCTGAGCATCAGGGCCTTCACCCAGCTCTTCGAGGACAACCAGAAGGAGCCTCTCTTCACAGACACATATCTGTCACTGCCCCTCGTCACCCAGCCAGGTAACAGCAGCAGCAGTCAGACAAGGGTGCCAAAGGTGTTTTATGTTTTCAAACAGGTACATATCTGTCACTGCCCCTCGTCACCCAGCCAGGTAACAGCAGCAATAGTCAGAGAAGTTTGCCGAGGTAACAAGCCCTCAAGAAGGCCTACATTGTGGCCGAAACATGTTGTCTATTTTTTATCCTGTTTTAATATGAACTAGCTTAATATAATTAAAAGCTTTTTTCAGATAAAAAGACGAAGAGTGCCTTGGACCTTCCTTTGTTCTCTCTAAAGTTTGCCAAGGTGGTTTATATTTCCACACAATGTGCAGTGTGTGATCTGTGTATTTGTGCTAATCTTGTTGTTGTTGTTGTTGTGGTTGTTGCTTTCAGAGCCTTTAGGTGGAATCATCGAAGGTCTCAGTGCGGGCATGTTCCTGACGGGCATGATGATTGCCGTCATCGCTCTGCTTATCTACAGGCAGCGAGTCCGCAAAGTGTGAGGGCACACGCACACACACACACACACACCCTCACATGAACACATGCACACACACACACATGTACAAACACCCGCACGCAATCACACACACAGACATACAGACAGACACATACACATGCACACACACACACACACACACACACACTTACATACACACACACGCACACACATACACACACACACACATACACATACACACCACACACATAGACATACACCCTCACATAAACACATGCACACACACACACATATAAACACCTGCACGCAATCACACAAACAGACAAGCACATACACATGTGCGTGCACACACACACACATGTATATATACTGTACACACACGGGCAGGCAGCACAGAGCCAGGCACTGGTCTGGATTACATTCAGTCAGAACATTCATGCTTGTTACAGTTTTTGCCCATTGCTTGAACGCAATAGACATATGCTTAAACCAAAGTAACATAACTTGAAGTTGTGTAACCAGGCCTTAAACACAGTGTAACCATACCTTAAACAAAAGCGCTGCTTTACACTTTAGTTGCAATTCTGCAACACACTTGCTCCTTTTTGCAACACACTTGCACCTGCACACTACACACTATTTCTTGATGACACTTGATCACACTATTTCTAAATGAAATATGGATGAATCATTGGCAAAACACATCTATTTAAAATACAAAAAACTGTGTTTTATATAAAGTAGACTAGTGTGTTGCTGCTGATGTGACAGTGTTTTTATAAGATGCAAGTGTGTGCAATTTTGTCATCAGAGTGACATTTTGACAAAGGATTGTTAGGTTTTGATTGCAGAGTTTCAATTTGACATAGATGTGAATGGTTTATTTCCAAGTGTTGTGTCCTATGTGCTTGTGTGTAGAGTTTTGGCACAGCGAGCCAAGTTTTGCAAAATGTGTTTAAGCAATGGGCAAAAACTGTAATGTAAACACGGAAACACGGAAGCAGATGTCTGAGACTGATAGATATATCACCTTACCCTGCCTGTGCCCCAGGGGCCAGAACTAAAAGTCATTTCAAGCTTGCTAAGATAAATACTTTATTTTTAACACTCCAACCAACCAACCAAACAACAGACCCAGCGTGTCTGTCATGCATAAAAACATCCATATAAATTGCCTAGTCACTGAGCCATGCTGCGGGACCATACATATTAAAAATAAAAAGGCTATGACAGCTATTGACCTGTACGTGAATCACAAGCCGCATGGCTAAGTATTACACACACGTACTGGCTGCCACTTCAGACCCAGACAATAAGCGCGCAGTGAGTCAGATCCAAGCAGCAGTACTGAAGCCTGATGTGCCGAGGGATATTTCAGCGGACTAACCCTGACCACTGACTCAGACGTATTCCCCCAAGCAGCAGGCCGACAGAAAGACAAACAGACAGGCACTTCAGTGCAGAGTGGAGTCAAACTAACCTAACCGCTTACTCACATGTGTCTCCCTAAAGAAACAAACTGCTAGACAGACAGATAGATAAACAGGCAGACAGACAGGGACATCAGCGCAGAGTGACTTCAAATGAACCCAGCCACTCACTCAGATGTATCTACCCGAGTAGCAGACAGACAGAAAGACAAACAAACAGACAGGCACTTTAGTGCCTCAGACTAACTAAGCCACTTACTCACATGTATCTCCCTAAAAAAGCAAACAGATACACAGACAAACAGACAGATAGACAGACAGACAGACAAACAGACAGACAGGCAAACAGACGGACAGACAGACAGGCACATCAGCGCAGAGTGACTTCAGATGAACCAACCACTCACTCAGTTGTATCTCCCCAAGTAGCAGACAGACAGACAGGCATGCAGACAGACAGATAAACAACCAGGCAGATGGACAAACAGACAGACAGACAGGCAGGCAGACAGAGAGACAGTCAGACAGACAGGGACATCAGTGCAGAGTGACTTCAGATGAACCAACCACTCACTCAGTTGTATCTCCACAAGTAGCAGACAGACAGGCATGCAGACAGACAGACAAACAACCAGGCAGATGGACAAACAGACAGACAGACAGACAGACAGACAGACAGACAGACAGGCAGACAGGCATGCAGAGAGACAGATAAACAACCAGGCAGATGGACAGACAGATGGACAGACAGGGACATCAGCTCAGAGTGACTTCAGATGAACCAACCACTCACCCAAGTAGCAGACAGACAGGCATGCAGACAGACAGATAAACAACCAGGCAGTTGGACAAACAGGCAGACAGACAGGCAGTCAGTCAGACAGATAGACAGACAGACAGAAACACAAACAGACAGATAAACAACCAGGCAGATCAGCTCAGAGTGACGTGGGAGAGCTCTGCCGTACCTGTGCCAGGCGGTGTGATATAGATGGGAAGCGGAATGTCATGAACCCCATTTCCGCGAGGAGGGCCTGGGCATTAGCGCATAATTAGTGCGCATTGTTCAAGGCAGGGAGGGAAAGGGAAACAGGCCTTCCCGAGGAAATGCGTCGCGAGGAAATGGCAACGAACAGAGAGAGAGAGCCAGAGAGTTCCTGTCGGTTAATTAAATCCGGCTAAATAGTCCAGACCCTTTGGGCATCTTATTAAACTTCCCCACCCACACTCCTGGCAAAAAAAAACAAAAACGCACAAATATCAGCATGCACGGTATGTTGTGTTATGAAGGTGAAGGAATTTCATTTTTGCTTTTTAATTAGCGTGGCATTTGTGAGCAGGGCAGGTGACACCAAGGTGGGGGGGGGCAGGATGAATGCTGGAGGGAAAAAACAACCTGATTTTAGATATCTGTCCCCAGAATGCCAAACATGACATCGCAGAGGAAGAACTGGAATGAATACCTAAGATTCTCAGAAGGAATAACAATCCTTCAAATTCTTCAGGCCACCACATACAGCCTGAAATGAGATGGTGGAATTCGTGTGTTGACCCTTAAGTCTATTTCGATTCCATGTGTTATTTTAACAATGTAGCACCCTAACTAGAAAAATG
>CM050199.1:26255000-26267500 GCA_027475355.1 Coilia nasus
TTTCACGCGCCCAAAGTCCTTACTCATTCAACTGGATTTGAGCGCACTTTCTCTCAAAAATACACAACCCACTCTGCCATAGTCTGAATCATGAGAGGGCCTTCTTGGTCTGTTACAAAGGCCATGTCTCTGCCTCTGTTATCAGCATGCAATTTATAAGCGTTTTTTTTTTTTTTTTTTTTTTTCTTATTTCTTCTTGCTCAGCCACTTTAATCGATGTGAAAGTAATGAGGTTAAGGAAGTGCAAAATGAATGCCTGACTGGTGAGCACACAATGCAGGGATCTAAGTGTGCGGTGCATAACAAAATTGTGGTGGTGACGTGTGTGTGTGTGTGTGTGTGTGTGTGTGTGTGTGTGTGTGTGTGTGTGTGTGTGTGTGTGTGTGTGTGTGTGTGTCTGTCTGTCTGTCTGTCTGTCTGTCTGTCTGTCTGTCTGTCTGTCTGTCTGTCTGTCTGTTGCGATTGAATCAAGCCTATCCCATCTAATCTGAACTCCTCTTCCCTTTTCATTGCAGCAATCGCCGTGTGACCAGGTGCGTATTTACTACTTACTCACCTTCATTGCAGCACAGGTTTATATTTAATCAGACACAGGAAGTCTAATCCAGACCTTTTCACTCTTTCTCTCTCTCTCCCTCTCTCTTTCTCTCTCTCTCTCTCTTTCTCCCTCCCTCTCTTCATCTCATTCCTTTTTTTCATCCTCGTAGCCCTGTGAAAGCATCTCACTTTGAGACCCACCTTTCCAAGCTGCTGGCAGACTCTAATTATCTGCTCTCAGAGGAATTTGAGGTAGGGTGCTGGCAGACTCTAATTATCTGCTCTCAGAGGAATTTGAGGTACAGTAGGGCTGGGCTGGCTGGGTGCTGCTCCACTGCCACCTCCATTAAAGTAAACTGCCAACCCTGGCTACATCATCCTAGTCAGACCTTTTAGCCCTTTTTTTTTTAGAAAACATTTATTTAACGTTGATTTAATGTGTGCTTTTTAAAGTACATGTAGGACTTTACCCCTGTGTGTACCCCCTTTTTTATGCTATGTATGTATGTAATGTTACCTAACGTTTAGCAGACACTTGCATCCAAACCAGCTTATAATTGAGGAAAGCAACCAAACTATAGTAATTATCTGTTTTTACACCTTTTACTATGGGGGGGGGGGGGGGGGGGGGGGGGGGGGGAATTGTTTTTGTCATTAGTATACAGTGTGAACTTTGACCTCTGAACTCTGTACTCTGATCGTAATGCTCCTGTCAGGATCTGAAAGATGTGGGGCGCAACCAGCCCATGGATGCAGCCCGCTTACCGGAGAACCGCGGCAAGAATCGATACAACAATATACTGCCCTGTGAGTGTGCATTTCCAAATGTGTGTGTGTGCGGTGCGTGTGTGTGTGTATGTGTGTGAGAGAGAGAGGGAGAGAGAGAGGGAGAGAGAGGGAGAGAGATAAAGATAAAGTGAAATAGAGGTGGAGTTGTAGAGTCAGTATTGGTAACAGTGTATATCAGGCTTAGGCTGATCATTTGAGTGCATCAGCAGCAACCCTGTGGAAATAGGAGTGCTGTGTTCTGCTGAGAAAGGGAACAGCACTGATTTAACACTGCTAATGCCACCTTCCTAATGTATGACATCACTGAGTCCACCAACGGTGAGCTGGACCGCCATCTTGCTTAAGGGTTGACCATTGTTCATTCTTCTTCCTCGTGGTCATGCTCCTCGTACACTTCATGAATGTAATAGCCATTTGAATTTATTATTGACAATGAGCGGAATCCTTTAAATAGAAGGAAATGAGAAAAAGGTAACATTTTTCAATACACTTTTTTAATACCCACAGACACTTTGCAGGTGATTTGTTGTGTCGTTTAGCAAACCCTGACTTTGACAAAACAAAGCGTTTCAACAGATGGTTTACTAATAGTCTCAGCATCTGTAATCTGACAATCTAAAGGACCATCCAGATAAAGTGTGACAAAAAATATATCAAGCATATTGAAAATAAGCAGACTACTGTTAAGTCTGTGTGTGTGTTTGTCTGTGTGTGTGTGTGTGTCTGTGTGTCTGTGTCTGTGTGTATGCCTGTCAGGGGTTAATAGTGTGCCTGTGACATACTGGAGACTATTTTATTTTAAGCATGCTTCTCCTAGAAGCAGCTACCACAAAGGCATTCTACTTTTAATATCTACACCGAAAGGGCCATTTAGCAAACAAATCTAGTAGTAATAATATAATAATCTTTACTTGTATAGCACAATTCATGCATGCAGCTCAAAGTGCTTTACAGTTTGGCACAAGACAACACATCTCTTGCAGTCCAGTGGTGCCGGAGCGGATGAATACATTAGTAGTAGAACTGTAGTAGTGTAGTAGTAGTAGCGTTAGCATACAACCTCACAGAAGCACAGGCTGCATGCCATGTGATGTGTGGTTGATGTGAGTGGTTAGTCAGCTGTACTAGATGGCAGTGTGATGAAAGGGGGGGCTCCAGCCCTACACCGCCCCACCCACTGAGCCCGGCCACCTGTCTCTGCATCTCTTTCAGACGACGCCACCAGGGTGAAGCTGTCCTACTTGGAGGACGACCCGTGCTCCGACTTCATCAACGCCAGCTACATACCGGTTAGTGTACTGTACACACACACACACACACACACACACACACACACACACACACACACACAGAAAACACACATCAGCTGTATTCCTGTTTACTCACACGTATACACACACATGCACACACACACACACACACACACACACACACACACACACACACACACACACACACACACACACACAAACACACTTGAGCTATATCCTGGTGAGTTCTGTGAAAAGTCTGACATTCCCTGCTACTAACAACACCCTGTGGCTCTATAAGAAATGTGTATTGATGAAGGCATTTGCAATGATTTGAATGGATTTGGAAACACACAGTCTCTCCACACCAGCCAGCAAAAAAAGAGTAAAATCTGTGAATTCACATGAGAAGTCCAAATACCATGGAAACGGTGAGACGGCGAAGGCAGCAGGCTCCTGTACTCTGCCTAAGCTTGCCCAGGTGGCGGAATGGATCAGCTCACCAAACATCTCGTGTGTACTGTTTGCAGTAGAGGAGCCCGGTCCTCTGTTTGTTGACCAACAGTGTGTGTCCTTTTCAGTCTTCAGTGTGTGTGTGTGTGTGTGTGTGTGTGTGTCTGCCGGTCAGCGGTTAATAGTGTGTGTGTGTGTGTGTGCGTGTGTCTGCCTGTTAGTGGTCAATACTGTGTGTATGTGTATATGTGTGTTTGCGTGTGTGTCTGCCTGTGGTTAATAGTGTGTAAGTGTTTGTGTGACTGTGTGTGTTTTTTTGTGTGTGTGTCTGCCTGTGGTTACAGTTTTTGCCCATGTGTTACCATGCCTTAAACACAGTGTAACCATACCTTAAACAAAAGTGCTGCTTTACACTTCAGTTGCAATTCTGCAACACTCTTGCTCCTTTTTGCAACACACTTGCTCCTGCACACTACACACTCTTTCATACATAAGACACTTCGTTCAAAAATGAAATACCAATGTATCATTGGCAAAACACATCTATTCAAAATACAAAAAACAGTGTTTTATATAAAGTAGACTAGTGTGTTGGTGCTAATGTGACAGTGTTTTCATAAGATACAAGTGTGTGCAATTTTGTCATAAGAGTGACATTTTGGTGAAGGATTATTAGGTTTTGATTGCAAAGTTTCAATTTGACATAGATGTGAATGGTTTATTTCCAAGTGTTGTGTCCTATGTGGTTGGGTGTAGAGTTTTGGCACAGCGGGCCAAATTTAGCAAAATGTGTTTAAGCAATGGGCAAAAACTGTAATATTGTGTGTGTGTGTGTGTATGTATGTGTGTGTGTGTGTGTGTGTGTGTGTGTGTGTGTGTGTGTGTGTGTGTGTGTGTGTGTGTGTGTGTGTGTGTGTGTGTCTGCCTGCCTGCCTGTCAGGGGTTAATAGTGTGTGAGTGACATAATGGAGACATGTGTGGTCTGGTTTGTGGACACCTGCTTATGACTCATGGCCATTAACAGACTCATGCACTCCCACTGTGGGATGGGCTAATCAGGCACACACACACACACACACACACACACACACACACACACACACACACACACACACACACACATACACACACACACACAGACGTGCACACACATATAGACGCACACACACACAAACATCTCTCAGACTGTTTTACTGTGTTCAGATGATATATGATATGCACACAGATGATATATGATCATGCAGACAGATACACAAGCACAAACTTGCGCACACACACGCACACACACACCCACACAAACATGCATTATGCATTATGTAAACACACAAAACAAACACATACATACACACGGTAGCACTATGAAAAATTCTGTTGACATATTCTGAAATACACACACACAGACACACACTCACAAGCCCTCTATGGGTCACACTAATGACCTCCCTCGCCCTGACTCCATACCAGATGGGTTCCTGATACTGGACTATCCCCCCTACCCTCTTCACATCTCTGAAGAGGTACAATGTGCCCTCTCATCTTACACCTGCCAAAGACGTAGCAAGACTCTGATCTCACCCCTCAGTAATTTAGCCCCTACCCCCCCACACCTCAGACCAACACCTCACCAAGATCTCAGCACCGCTGCTGCCACAACCCCCCCCCCCCCCCCCCCCAGCAAAAAAACCATTAGGCCTTCACTCAAGATGTTTACACACATACACAGCTGCTGTGTGATGTCTGTTGTCCTACAGCTTTGACCGTAACATTAAAAACATGGCTGTTTCTCTCTTTTTTTATTTGTTTGTTTTAGCCCTTTTTTGCTGACTTGTTTGCTGTCTTGCCGTTTATTAGCAGAGCTGCTTAGTCGTAGCTGTTTCTTTTCAGCGAGATGACTAAGCATTCTGGGAGGAACCTCCTTAGATGTCTCTGGCCATGGGCGAGAATAATGAGGGGGCTTTGTTTCCCATGTGGAAATAAAAATAGCCAGCTTTGCAGTTACTCGCACAACCGTTATTGCGCCCTTGTGTAATTTGTATGCCTATAAAGGTTTGCCATTCGTTCAATAACGTTCAATAAAAACATTCCGTGACTTGATGTTACTGTACTGTCACAGCCTATGGGGTGTCGTTTGTAAAGCGCCTCATGCTCATTTAACATTTAGATTTTACATTTAGATTTAACATTATAATTTACCATTTAGATTTAGATTTAACATTTAGATTTACCACTTTGATTTAGATTTAACATTTTAATTTAACATTTAGATGTAGATTTAACATTTAAGTGTAACATTTAATATTTGGATTTAACTATTTAAATGATCTCTAAATTGACAAATATTGTCCTAAATGTGCAAAAAAGTGAGTCTCAAAAACTCACACCAGTTTTTTCAACATCGTTTCAAGCTACATGTTGCAAAAATCGTTTCAGGCAAAATGTTGCTGTTATTTTCAGCGTGAGCCAGTTTACAAACGGCACCCCATAACAGCCAGGCTCATAAAATACTACTCAGAGTTTAATGAGTTTTTTTATGAGCCATTTTTTGTCTCTCATCTGTCTATATTCGGATGGGTACCCACCAAGATACACAGGAACACACTCATGGACAAACACAAACACATACGCACACACATACACACAAAAACACACAAACACATACACCTACACACATACACACAGAGACACAGACACACACACACACACACATATAGACTCAGACACACACACTTGATGACTTGAATTGAGTTAATGAAGGAAGGAAGAGTCAGTGCAATACTGAATTTTGACCAGCCTGTGTTCTACGGTTAGGGTTAGGTTTAGAGTTATGCTCTCTGCACTTCCATCTGTCCATCTTGTCAACCTTTCATACCCACCCAACTGTCCATCTGTCGTTCGTGCGTCCATACCTCTTTCTGACTGCCTCTGTCCGTGTGTGTGTGTGTGTGTGTGTGTGTGTGGGTGTGTCCCTGACAGGGCAACAACTTCCGGCGGGAGTACATCGCCACGCAGGGCCCTCTCCCCGGCACCAAGGAGGACTTCTGGAGGATGGTGTGGGAGCAGAACGTGCACAACATCGTCATGGTTACGCAGTGCGTGGAGAAAGGCCGGGTAAGTCGAAAACCCCGCCACCCCCTCACTTGTTACCAACACCACCACACACACACACCCCCCACATACACACACAAACACACACAAACACACACACACATACACCACCACCACTACACACACAACTCCCAGCTCACCGACGTTCCTCTGTTGCCTTGGTGATGATAAAGTGTAGACCAAAAGATAGAGAGAAGGAGAAAAAAAAAGAGAAAAGGAGGATAAAACCTGACAGTATCTGAAGAGAAAGAATAAGAGAGATGGGCCAGAGATGAAAGGCCCTTTCAGGTTGCACTGGCCCATGAAACACGGGGCAATTACACTCTCTGATGGATGACGTCATCGGGTCAGCCACTTAAGCCCCCTCTGACAGGCACAGCAGGAGTTCAAAACAAGTGTGTCCTGTCTGTCTGCGTCCCCTCTTTCTTTCCTCTCCTCTCCTTTCATTTCATTTCATTTTCTTTCCTTTGCTTTTTTTCTTTTTCCATCTTGTGTATTTGTTATTTTTTCTTCAGGTCCAATGCATTTATAAAATTTGCATCTCTCGCTCGCTCTCTCTCTCTCTCTCTCATTGCTTTCCTTTCCTTCTTCCTGATTCTGATTCTGTTCCTTCTTTTTTTGTCTTTTACTTAATTTTTCCATCTTGTCTATTTTTTTTTTTTCAGGTCGAATGAATGTACAATTTTATAAATTATCTCTCTCTCTCTTTCTCTCTCTCTCTCTGTCTCTCTCTCTCTGCCTCTCTGCCTCTCTCTGTCTCTCTCTCTCTGCCTCTCTGTCTCTCTCTCTCCCCTCCCCTCCTATCTCAGGTGAAGTGTGACCACTACTGGCCTGAGACCAGGGAGCCTCTGTACTATGGTGACCTGGTTGTCCAGATGTCTGCTGAGTCCGTGCTGCCAGAGTGGACCATCCGCGAGTTCAAGATCTGCTACGTGAGTGACAGCAGCCTCACCTCACCTCACCTCACCTCACTTCTCTCCCTTAGCACCCACCTCATTCACCCCCCTGCATGTGTGTGTATGTGTATGTGTGTGTATGTACGCGGGTGTGTGAGAGCGTGTCTGGAATGACTGAGTTAATGCACACCTATCCCCCCTGTGTTCCCTCTACCACTGTTCCATCATAATTTCACACCGTATCACCCGCATACTACTGCACTGACTCTAAAAATCCATGAGTGCTTAAATCCCTGCTGCCAGGGACTATGCTGGACCCTGTGCAATGTGACTCTATTGTGCAATTAGATTGGCCTCTGTGCTATCTGACTCTGGCACATACTCCACTTGCTGCTAGCATATCCTGGACCTTATTTATTTATCCATAGCTTGATAGTATAAAATGTACATGTTTGTTTATCATATTGTTTTATAGTCTTACTTGCATATGTGATGGAGTGACATTTCACTAGGATTGTGGGTGTGCTCTGACTGCCATCCCAACGAGCCTGGCTCTTTGGCGTTGCGGTCAGGTTAGGTCCAATGTAATTGCACAATAGAGCAAAGCCAAAGAGCCAGGCTCGTTGGGATGGCAGTCAGAGCACACCCACAACTCTACCCTAGTGATGGTCATTCCATCACAGTATATGTTGCTGTAAATTGAACCTATATTTTAAAATCTACTCAGCTATTTTATCTATTTTAATTAAATTCTTACAGTATATACTGTGTCTTCTATAGAAGATGCATCTGTTGTTGGCTGCCCCAAGCGATATCTCACTATACTTTGTATAGTCACAATAAAGACTTCTACTTCTACTTCAGACTTTCACTCTTCTGTTAGGAGGTGGCGAGAGAAAAGAAACACTTATTTTCTTCGCTTTATTCACTGATTCAGAAAATTACTCAACATATTGACTTTAATGATCTGACACTACGGATAGGAGAAAGGCTCTCGCTCTGCTGACAAACTAGATTACTTCAAACGCTTGCAATCCACGCAGCCTCATCAGTGCATGTGATGTTGGATAAGAAGGGCTTAATATCCTGTGGCATATTTGATCGAAACGGGGTAGCTGGAGACTGTCCATATACATTATGGGATGAGAGAGAGAGAGAGAGGGAGAGAGAGAGAGAGAGAAAGAGAGAGAGAGAAACTTTGGTAATTGAAAAGTTATAATTTTCAGTTATGTTAAAAAAAAGTCCCAAATCCATATTTATGTAAATGAAGTTATTTTTTCAGTTATCTTGAATCTCCAAAAAAGTTATATCTTATATAACTCTAATTATTATGCCCATGCGCCCCCACTCTGAATCTGAAAGAGACATGAGGGACAGTAATGCCTAATCGTGGTTGAGTGGAGGCACTGTGATTGTGTGTATGCTATGAGCGTGGTTGAGTGTTGGCGCTGTTGATTTTGTGTGTGTGTGGTTTGGCTCTGATGGCGGCCATTTTCTGGGCGTCCTCAGGAGGGCCAGCTGGCCTACCCGCGCGTGGTGAGGCAGTTCCACTACACGGTCTGGCCCGACCACGGCGTACCCGAGACCACCCAGTCCCTCATCCAGTACGTGCGCACCGTACGAGACTACATCGACCGCGTGCCCACCTCTGGGCCCACTGTGGCGCACTGCAGGTAAACAGCATCTGTGTGTGTGTGTGTGTGTGTGTGTGTGTGTGGGTGTGCGTGTGTGTGGGTGTGCGTGTGTGTGTGTGTGTGGGTGGGTGTGTTTGTGTGCATGCATGCCTGCGTACATGCAGGTGCACACATTTGTGTGTTTGTGTGTGTGTGTGTGTGTATTTGTGTGTGTGTATGTGGGTGGGTGTGTTGGTGTGCATGCATGTGTGTGTACTGTATGTGTTTGTGTGTGTGTGTGTGTTTGTGTGTGTGTGTGCAGGTGCACAAGTGTGTATGTGTGGGTGTATTTGTGTGGGTGTATGTTGGTGGGTGTGTTGGTGTGCGTGCATGCGTGCGTGTGTGTGTGTGTGTGTGTGTCTGTGTGTGTGCAAGCAGTGAGAAACTGTGTGTGCATGAGTGCATACATGTGCTTTGTGTGTGTGTGTGTTGTAACAAAAATGCTTTTTTTCCTTTTATTCTTCTATTGTTTTATTATTCCAAATTACTCAAAAGAAACATACATGTGCTTCCTGGCATTAGTTCTTACTGTAAGACCTGTGTGCAGTTAGCACTCTCAAACTAGCTAGAGAGGACCAGAAACAGTGTGTGTTATAATGGTGCATGTAGCTGCTACACTAATGAGCTGACAGGTTAAAGAAAGGCGTAGACGTTGCAGACAAATACTCTTTTGTTTTAGAAATGATGACAGAGGAGACATAAGTGAGGGGGAAGAGGGGAGAGAGCACCGGGGGATGGGATAAGGGGATGAGGGGAGGGGAAAAGAAAGATTCATATTTAATGACTCTGCCTTTCAATATCAAGAGGTTGTGACACCACTCAGAATCATTGCGATGTACACTCACACTCACACACACATACACACACACAGACACACAGACACACACATACACACCTGCATACACACCTGCATACATACACACACACACACACAGACACACACACACACACACACACACACACGCATACACACCTGCATACACACACACACACACAGACACACACATACACACCTGCATGCACACACACGTGCACACTCACACACACACACACACACACAAACACAGACATACACACACACACACACACACACACACACACACACACACACACACCTCCCACAGAAATGTCACATAATGTTATTGGATTTTGATCTCCCTGCGATTCCTTCATTACAATTTTTTTTCTTCTGTCTTTGTCCTATTGCCCCTTCAATGTGTCACCCACACACACGCAGGACTATCTATCAAGCACACACACAGAAATGCACCAAGTTGCCCACACACATGCAAACACACACTCACACATAGACTCACACACAGCCACATGCATAGAGTGGTGCACAAAATGGAGCACATTGTCATCAACAATCATACATACATACACAGACACACACATGTACACACACACACACACACACTGGAGTACTCTCCATTCAGACACACCGTACTGTACACCAGCATGAAAAACCCCTCCAGCAAACACACACCACTTGTCTGGCACTTGGTTTGTGTGTGCTGGCTGGCAGTCTTCGCTAAGTGCTGGCAAGCCCAATCTGGCCTGATGCAGAACCCAATGTCACATGTCCACACAATATCCACAGAGCATCCAGTTACTACATACTGCACACTCCAGAGGAAGTTAAGGATGAATGGCATTAGCATCCCAATTAGGCTGCAAATTAGTGTGTCATTTTAAAATAAACTAAAGTAATATTTAAAATAAATACAGTATTCTGCTGTTTCATAAGGTAAAGTAAACAAACAGGTTAAAAGCAAGTACTACTGAACACTGCTACATTCGATTAATACCAATTTGAGAGAGTCCAAAAGACCGTCTCTAAGTTTTAAGGAATAAAGGAATATGACACGACTTGATGAGGTGATGATGCATTGCAGTTTACATGAAATGTCCCCTCACACACAGGTTTTTTTGGTAACACTTTCTATGCACCCAGTATTCATAAGACCCTATAAACACATTCATAAAGGGACATAAGGCATTCAGGAAGCTTTCTAATGACTAACATAAGTATTAACAACTATTTATGCATGCTTATAACTGCAATGGTTAAGCATTATAATGTTATGTTATAAGCCTTTTCAACTTTAAGTGACACAGTGCATTATAAAAACAAGAGATTTCAATCTCAAAGTGATATTTACTCCCTGGCAAAATAACGGTTAAATAAAAATAAAATATAAAGCTATTTTGACCTCTTGATAATAACTGCAATGAGTTGAGGAAAAAAAGGTCAAAGAAGGTTTATAATGTACTGTGTCACTTAAAGTTGAAAATAATGATACATTAGTTTCGAGGCGTGTCACCAGGGGCTTTTGAATGACGCAGAGTATGGTTGGCTTGGATGGGATGGTGGTGGTGGTGGTGTTTGTGGGGGTTTGGAGTCGTCTGGGCTGAGAAAGTTCCGATGTGGCCTTCCGGCTCTTTCCGCACAGCACGTGGGTGTGTGGTGGTGGTGGCGGCACCGATGCCAGTGCCACTGCTGTTCGCTCTAACGCACTCGCTCGTTGTTTCTCAATCTCGCCTCCAATCAAGGCCCATTCAGGCCCACTCTGGGAGTGGCCGCGGAGCTGTCACCAGTAGGATGATCTAATCCATCACAGGCACACGGAGCCCACGCTGTCCCCCCTCAGAGCAAATAATGACGGGGGACTCCAAGAGTCGGCCAGGCCACTTCCAATATCTTTTCTCTTCCAGGTGCCCTGTCTGTATTTCTATCTTTCGTTCTCTTTGTACCACTGTCTGCCAATTTCATTCCAGTCCTGGATTACTTTACATCTTTCTACCTGTTTTATTTATTCATTATTTCTGTCTTTCTTTGTCTGCCAAGCTGTTTTCTCTATCTACCTCTCTCTCTCTCTCTCCATCTCTTTCTCTCTCTCTGTCTGTCTGTCTCTGCCTCTATCTGTCCCTGTAGACAGGCAGTGGAGTCTGGCTTAAATGTCATGTATTATTCTCGGCCATTACTCCAGGGCAACCTGTGCCATTGTCTGTGTCTGATTCCTCCACACCCAACCTCCCCCCAGCCTGGTAAACCCGCCCCTCGTACTTCATTTCATTTTGTACAGAGGGTCTGGACCGGAATCTCTTAAGGGTCATTTAGTCGGCCCCAGCAAGACCAATCCAATCAGCGAACAGAGGGTTTGTTCGTTAGCCGTGAGGTTGACCTTGTTTGCTACATTTGAATCGTAGTGCGTAGGTAGGCTAATTGCATACGTGACGACCAGGTGTTAGCGATTGGGTAAAGGCAGAGGCACTTTTTTTAAACTTCAGCAGAGACCACACCTCCAACAAATCGTTTCTGATGGTGTCTGGTCCAGACCCTCTGTACAAAATGAAATGAAGTACGAGGGGCTCGTTACCTAACGCTAACCCCCCCCCCACCCCCTGCAGCCTACACGAGGAGAGAGAGACAGTGACCCTGTATCATCGTCTGATCCCTCCACACCCAACCACCCCCACCCCCACCCCCACCCCTTACTGTACACGAGGAGAGAGAGACAGTGAGCCTGTGCTGTTGTCTGATCTCTCCACACCCAACCTCCCCCCACCCCCTGCAGCCTATAAGAGGAGAGAGAGACAGTGACCCTGTGCTGTTGTCTGATCTCTCCACACCCAACCTCCCCCCACCCCCTGCAGCCTATAAGAGGAGAGAGAGACAGTGACCCTGTGCTGTTGTTTGATCTCTCCATACCCAACCTCCCCGCACCCCTGCAGCCTACACGAGGAGAGAGAGACAGTAGTAGTGGCCCTGTGCCTGTGTCTGGTCTTCCCCC
>CM050199.1:26275000-26290000 GCA_027475355.1 Coilia nasus
TCATTGCTACGTATGCATAATTTATTACTGATATTAAGCATGAATCTTATCCGACTGCAAGTGAAATGTATTTGAAGTTTTCAGTATTTGGTTTCCATCATGATTTCTGTTTTTTTTTTTTTAAACTGAAGACCAATAGAATCATTTGTTTCTATTTGGCTCATGTTTATTTATTGATGTATTTGTTTTCATGCCATTTTGAATTTGCAAACATTCATAAACATATGCATCTTATGTGTCAGCTAATCTCTGCTTTATTTGCTGAATTTGTTATGTTCTCATAATACATCAATTCTCAGTAGCATTCATTGCCTATGAAAGTCCTTAAATGTGATGATAAAACCCTTATACAGCTAAGGTAATTGTAATTATTGCTTCGTTTTGTTTTTAAAGAAAATAATACCACATACACTGGATTAAATAAATTGGATTGTACATATTATTTCATTTAAAAACCATTTTGTGTTATACGAATGATAAGACTGTACCCGGCTTGTGTTCCTTATGTATTATGTATATGTGCATGTCTATGCTTATGGTCAAGAGTTATGAGATTATACAGGAAGCAGGCCACTTAGACATAGTGGAAATACCCACACACATAACCTTACATGTCATTTTATACCCCAGACATATGATGCATATGAAATCATACAAAAAATAGTTTTATATTACAATGTTGTCTGTATGTGTTTTGTTTTGTTTTGTTTTGTTTTGTTTTAATGCTGTTGTTTGATATTGGTTATCAGTCATAGTATCCATAGCAATGCATTGAAATGATGTGCTATTTGATCGATGCTCTTGCTGTTGAACTGAGCAGAAGAGCTCTGACGGAAAGCCAGGGTTGGGTCTGTTTAGTGTATGTGCACTGATCAGATGACATTTCTGTCCACTTATGTTGTGTATTGAAGGTGCTATACGTTAGAAATGTATGGCAAGTAATCACGCAATGGTCCTAATACGTCACCAGAGGTTAAAGAAAGAAAGAGTGTTAAATTGAAATACTAATTTCACTGAAAACAATAGTGTAGCCAGAATGTTAGTTTATTTTTTTTAATTTAATTTACAGTCCCACAGATTTTGATTATGTTTGGATTTCATGTTTTACCTCTTGTCTCCAAAGGGCGACAGGGCTGCCCTACAAAGCCAAAAGGCAGTAACTGCATAATTTGTCATATTGAGCTTAGACTGGAAAATGACTTTATAACACCCTCTTAGTCTTGTGACTAAATCTCTTGCTTCTTTCTATTAAGAAAGTACATAAAAATATCACCACTATTATGCCTACAACATGATTGACTGGGCAGTGTAATGCAGAATGCTTTACAGTATTTTGACTTTGATTACAATATTTGTTTCCAACCCCATCCCATATATTGCATCTTTCAAATAAAACATTTGGAGCCAAATTCAATTAGATATGAGAATAGGAGTGTCGCCTCAGTGTCCAGTGGCAATTTTAGAGGACGTGTTTTAGAGGAATTTCATGTACAAAGTTTTACTAAAATGATTCCCCAAAAAGAAATGCAAATATAAATGTGTAGCTGAAATGAAACCATGTTGACCTCCTCAATAAAGCAATCATGCCCAACAATAATAGCTCTGTCTAAGGTGTTGTGTACAGCCTGACTGTGAGTCTCTTGTTTCATAGACTGTCTGTCACCCCTCCTGTTCCAGTGTCAATCAGCGCTGATTGCATCATAGACTTTAATCACAGGCTTACCTGGTTCACAGCAGGACACATGCTTGCACACACACGGAGACACACAGACATGGACAAATACACACACACATGGAAAATGGACACACACACACACACATTCACGCACACACATTCACACACACACACACTGACATGGACACACACACATTCACACGCACACACACACACACAAGCACACACACACACATTCACTCACACATACACACACAGAGTATAAAAACAGTCAAAAACCAATCAGAGTGGATGACAGAGCCACACTAGGATGACTACAGCCTCATGCATACATGCACATATAAGCAAACATAAATGTAGGTCAGAACACACAGTCATATACTGTACATCCTCCAATATGAACTACACAAACAGGTTGATATGTAAGTTGATACAATAGATTAAATATACGGTATGTGGGCATAAACAAGTACATACAAACAGACAGACACACACACACACACACACACACACAAATTTGTAAGCCATAATTAGAGACATGCCAGAAATTTGCTTAATGAGTCACAATATTGGGCACCTTGGACAATTGTCTTTAGCTAGTTGAGCTAACCACAGAGGTTCTCACTGAAGTTAGTCGGTCCTCACAGTTCTGTTACAAGTCATTTTATAGTGTGTTTGTTTTATGTTAACTGTTCCCTTTTTGCACCATTTTTTAAACATGTAAATCTTAGTGTGTGTATACGGCTGAAACAACAATAAAATAAAAAAAAATAAAAATAAAAAAAACATTGACTTGACACATGAAAACAAAGCCAGTGTGTGTTTGCAGTATTTGAGGCTTTAGATGTCTTTCCCATGAATATTTAATCGATTGGAAAGAAGTGCTTGACGTGGACAAGGGTGGGCTGGTGGGTGGAGAGTGATTGAATTGTGTGAAGCGAAGCGATGTCTCTGTCCTTTTGCGCTAGATGCCCTTCTGATCTGGAGCCCTCGACCTTGATGTGAAGTTGTGGATATGAAAGGGGGGAAGGGGGGTAGTCTGGGGGGTAGCAGATTTAATAAGACAGAGGACCTCTGTCTCTGCACCCACAAATGTCAAATGATAGAGGAGAAATATATATACTTAAGAAGAAAGGCTTCAATCAGCTGCACTCAGAAGCTAAGAGCACCCGACTGAAACAGCATGGCATGTTTTGAAAACTAATTAAAATGGTCATAAACATGCATAACCACAAAGCCTATGTTGTCTCTCACACAGATATGGTTGGTAAATTTTTAAAATTTTTAAATTTTTTGATGTTATCATCCATCCTTCTAAAACTCACAAAGTCAGCAAGCAACCCAGCACATATCTTTATAGATTCTATCAGTGGCAATTTTTCCAGATTTTATTGGATTTATTCTTCAATGATTCAAAACTTTCTGTTTCTTGGATCCAAATTCACTTTTCTATTTGTTTGCTTTTATTTATAGGCACCAGCAATGAGAGATCGCAGTCCATCTGTCTCCGGCAGTCTGCCAGAGAGGGGCAAATATCAGACTCTCCCATCACACACAAGCAGCCGCAGTCCTGTGTGCTGACAGGCTTCAGACTTAGTCCAGGTACAGACAGACAGTTAGACAGACAGACAGACAGACAGACAGAGTTAGATAGATAGATAGATAGATAGATAGATAGATAGATAGATAGATAGATAGATAGATAGATAGATAGATAGATAGATAGATAGATAGATAGATAGATAGATAGATAGATAGATAGATAGATAGATAGATAGATAGATAGATATTAATGCTTCGTTAGTATACATTTATATCAAGAAGCTTCACTCTTCAGAGGACCAAGCCAAGGTCTCTACTCCTACCAGAAACTTTAACAGCTTCATTTCAAAAGGGAACAGAAACACTGTTATTTATTCATCCTAACAGTCTAATCAGCCATCCCAGACACATTACATCAAACACACACACACACACACACACACACACACACACACACACACACACACACACACACACACACACACACACACACACACACACACACACACACACACACACACACACACACACACACACACACACACACAGTGCTTATTAATCCAGCTCTGCCTTAATCTGGTTTGTCGAAACAAGCCATTTCTCATCCAGATTACCAGGCTGCTGTATAAAAATGCCCCCACCCCCGTCCTCCATCTCTGCTTGATATGATTGAGGGAGACATTAGTGCAATTTAATCTCGATTCATTTTTTTTCTTGTTTTTTTTTTTGTGTGGGAGAGGAGGGGGGCTCTGTACCTCTCTCATGTGTGCTCTGTTTTCTGTTTCTGTTAAGGAAGGGCAGAGGAAGAGATCCTCCTAGACCTGGTTTAGGCACCCCAGACCGGAGAATGACAATTCAGAATTCGATTGCTGCTGAGACCGCAGGGTTGGCTGTGGTTGTACTGCAGCTGACGTCCCACCACCTGTCTGTTGAGACAAATACAGACCATCATCCAGGGGATTCTTGAATCCATTTATCAGTGGTGTATCCAAATAGTCTCTTCTTCTGCCTCCACCTCCAACTATTTTTATTTCTTATCCCCTACTTTTCTGAAATACAGTGTAGCTGATAGATAGCTAATGATGACATATTATCCAGTGATTTATGACAGACAGTGTGTGCTTGGTGACATTTTCCAGCAGTTTGAGTAAAAAAAGACAAGTTGTCCTATGTATAATCGGCATAACATTGCAATTGGCAAAATGGATATGGCCATTAAAAACGTACAGTGCATCAGACAGAGTTCAGTGTTAAGGACAACCCAAACATGTGTGATATCCTAAAATAAATTTACCATACCAAACAAGGCTAAACCAGGTAATGCTACTGATCATTTAGAATTCGATTGCTGCTGAGATCCCAGGGCTGGCTGTGGTTGGGCTGCAGAGTTGACATTCCTAAGCTGTCAGGTGAGAGAAATACAAGGTCCAAGGGCCTCCACCCAAGGGCCAGTATGCAATACTGTGTCTGGATCATTGAATCGATTTGCAAGTGGTGCATTCTTTCTCTCGCCAACCCCCACATGAACACAAAAGCTAACTTTCACTTATTCCCTACTGATTCTCAGAGGTGTATCCAAATGATCTACCCCCCCCCCCCCCCCCCCCCCAACCCCATTTTAAAAACAATGCTACTTTTAAAACTCCTACTGTTTCTCAAAATGCATTCCAGTCATTCATGGGCCACATTTACACATAAGTTCATAAAAGGTGAAGGTGGTAAGACAGTGAGTCCTGTCAGGAGAATCTGTCAGGAGAAAAAGTGTCGTCTGTCTGTCGATCCACTGGCAGACATCTTCACCTGAAAGGCTGTCAGAGCCTTCCAGTATCGATCGCTCACCTTTCCACCCAGGTGAGCCTGTGAGGCGCAGAGAAACCTAAAGAAGAAAGGATCTTTTTTTGAAGGGAATAAAGGAGGCTGGGAGGACGTTTTTATCCCGAGCAATTGACTTGATTAGCCATTTGGAGCTCTTTCATGGTAATGAGGAGGATATTTGCATCGACACGGTGGCGGGCTTATTTTAGGCGTCTTGGAAAATGGCTGCGTTCGCCCAAAGTTGTGTGTGTGTGTGTGTTTGTGTGTGTGTGTGTTCCACTCCGAGGGAGAGAGAGAGAGCTCCAAGAATAACAGTAAGCTTCTCTGATAAGCATGGCTGTCATGGCAACACCTATCAAATAAGCAGCCAATTAGGGACAGCAACATTCATGCCAGTAAACACAAAACAAAATGATAAAACCGATGAAATGACATAGAAAGAGAGAGAGAGAGAGAGAGAGAGAGAGAGAGAGAGAGAGAGAGAGAGAGAGAGAGAGAGAGAGAGAGAGAGAGAGAGAGAGAAACCATAATGTTTTCCAAGCACATTTCTAACAAGATGCATTTTCAAAGAAGAAACATCAAAGGCTATGAAGATAATACTAATCTTTTAATAAATAATAATACTAATCTTTTAATAAAGGTATATGTCAGGCACTAGTCTTTGATACATCCGAAGAATTATCTGGCTTCTTCAAATATACTCTCTGACACGACAGGTCTCAAACGCCTTGCATCTGAGGCTCCCGTCATGTCAAACAGATGTTCGTACTAACATTGTTTCATCTCTGACACTGAGATTTCTAACATCCAGCAAGAGTGTAAGTGCTGTTCAAAACAACAAACAAGGGTAACACTTTATAATAAGGTAAACATGCTAGACATTGATTACGCATTAACACTAAGTTAATCCTTATGAAGCATTCTTCTAAAATTAATAGGTGATTATTACTGAACTAATGAATATTTTATACTGAATAAATGAGTGGATTTGTGATAGATTTTTTACAGACATAAGGTTATATCACTTTAATGTCATGTTATGCGGTGCAAAGCATGATTTCTTCATTTAATAACCACTAAATAATGTTGGAACAATGTTTGATAATGGTTAACTAAGTGTGTGTTAATGTTTAACTAATGCTTAACTAATGCTTAATACAGTATGTATACCCATTATAAAGTGCTACCCAAACAGGAAACAGAAGTCATTGTTCAGTGTCGCTGGGTTATGCTTTTGGTATGTAAAAGGGACATTCAGTGGTACATATCATATCGCACGATGGCTACTGGCGGCAGCTGTCCATTTTAAAACTAGCTACCACAGAGAATTCTGTATGAAGGCTTTGAAAGATTTCCTGATCCTCTATGACATCACCCACAACCCCCACCCCCACCCACAATCCCCACCAATCCATAAATACCGTTAGCTATAGTGCAAATCTATGGTATGTTAGAGACATTGTACAAAGCATTTTTTTCTGTCAACAAAATAATTCATGTATAGATTGCCCTATAGTGGCTTTGCTACATCTGAACCATCATGGTGGATCAGTGAGTCAATCTTACAGATAGTGGCTAAAGCTGGCGATGCACTGGGCAACATGTTGGAGATACAACAGCCAAAGTGACAGCTATCATCTTTCTCATTAAGTGAAGCTGATGAATGCTTAGCGATGAGAAAATATCCAGTGGTTTATGTCCGGCAGTGTGTGCTTGGTGGTATTTCCCAGCACATTTTGCCCCCCCAAAAAGTTGCCCTATGAATAATCAGCCTAAAAGTGCAATCGGCAAAATGGATCTGGCAATATAGACAGCAACAATAACAACAACAACAAAAAAACAACTGTGCATTGGACAGAGTTCAGTTTTCAGGAATACCCAAAAGATGTGTGATATCCTAAAACAATTTATCGTACCAAACAAGGCTCAAACAGGTAGGCTAAAGAACATAAACATACACATTCAAATATTAATCAAAACAATTCTTTGGACCAAAAAAACTGTCCTGTCAGGTCATCTTTTTTCCCAACAACATCTATGATGTTGACAAACATTCACATGAACAGTGATTTTTGAACATACATTAAATGTGTAAGTCTCAAAGTTTGGCGAACATTGAACATAACAGTTTTGTTTTTACAAGAGGATACCGGACGTACCTAAATGTCTGTCGGGTACAGCATTCAGAAACCGTGAGGACATTACAAAAAAAAAGACAGATTCATAGATCATAGAGCCCTGCATGGGACCAGAACAGTACAAGAGGAAGCATGATGGTCACGACCAGTTGACCAGACTAGGTCGGCACAAATACATACTTAAAAACTACGTAACGAGTAATCACAGTCAATATGAAGGGCCGGTGCTTGAGTCAGTGTCAACGCCTTTACAGCCCCGCTCTTGTTTGAATTCAGGGGTGATTCAGGAGTGATTAGGAGCTGATAACCAAAACAGCTCAGAGAATATAGGACAGGGGAGGGAAACACTGTCTGTACGTTGAGTCCATTATGTTCAGTTACCCTAAAAGCAGTCCTTATGCAGCTGGCCAGAGTGTGGCTTCAGAAAATCCAGACATGACGTGTGGCATGATTTAGGGCCAGAGAAATGGCTGAACACTAAATAAGTGCAGAGAGGTGTCCATCCAAGGTCAAACGGGCGGCCTGGCAAGCGCTGTCAAATTAAGCTGTGCTTTTCCGTGGCTAGGTAACTCTTGCAGTCAGCAGGACACTAATGGTGATTTGAAGAGTACCCAGTGAGTGAGGAGAAAAGAGGATGTAATGCAGAATAAAAAGCAGAGAACAAGGGTGGGGAGGGGTGTGTGTGTAGCGAGGGGTGTTGTGTGTGTGCGTGTGTGTATACATGTGGCAAGGGGCATTGTGAGTGTGTGTAGCGAGTGTTGAGTGTGTGTGGCGAGCGGTGTTGTGTGTGTGTGGCGAGGGGTAATGGATGTGTGTGTGTGGTCAGGGGTATTGTGTGTGTGTGTGTGTGTGTGGTGAGGGGTGTTGTGTGTGTGTATGTGTGTATAGTGAGGGGCGAGGGGGGATGGGTGTGTGTGTATGTGTGGTGAGGGGTATTGTGTGTGTGTATGTGTGTGTGTGTGTGTGTGGTGAGGGGTGTTGTGTGTGTGTATGTGTGTATAGTGAGGGGCGTTCAGCAGAGAAATGGACAGTCGCATTCCCCGAGGGGGGGAATATTCCATCTGGGAGGAGACATTTTGCAGAGGTGCGTGAGCGAAAGATGACTCACAGCCTTTACACAAATAGCATGATCACATGCACAGACTGTGCAAACGCAGAGGGGACTATGGAAAGCAGCCATGTGTCTTCATTTGAGAGCATTTTGTCACTTGTAGATATTACAGCACAGTAGACATAACGACATATACACACACACAGGCACACACTCTCTCTCACACACACACACACACACACACACACACACACACACACACACACACACACACACACACACACACACACACAGGCACGTGCGCATGTACCAAAGCACACGTAGGCAGCACAAACTACCTGTCTTAGCAAAAAGTAGTCCCAAAGCTTCATCACCAACTGAATCAACAAAAACAAATTGGTACAAAACAGGTGGCAGGTGACATGAACCAAACACAAACACACAGACATACAGACAGACAGACGGACCAGCAATAGTGTAAGACTGTCCTTATGTGTGGGAGTGTGTGTGTGCTGTCAGTGTTTCAGCCACTGTGCTACCGCAGTCGAGGCCAGGAGCCAGCCCACGTGTGCGGGCGGGGCATCACGCCGACGGCTCTGGCGAATCGGTCAGGTGGCAAAATGTCCGCCCTGCTACGGCCGCCACTTCTTGGCCGCGGCGCTCCCGGTGGCGCTCCCGGTGGCGCTCCCGGTGGCGCTCCCGGTGGCGCTCCCGGTGCCCCTGGCGCTCGCGGCTGAGGGGCCGGCTGGAAAAACGTACGTGTCAGCAGAGCCACCGCCGCCGCCGCCGCTGCCGCCCCGTTGGCGCACCCCTGGGGTGAAGCCGGGGAGACGGCCGAACCAGCCCGCCCCGAAGTGGGTGTTAGGAGAACTTCCGCTTCTGGATGGCCTCGGCGCGGACCGCCAGGCTGCGGGCGCACACGGTCAGCAGCACGATGAGCGTGCCCACCAGCAGGCTCACCATGGGCCACAGCACGCAGTGCAGCAGCACGCTGGCGTCATGGGTACGCCGCCACAGTACGTCGTCTGGCCTGCAGGGGGAGGCAGAGAGACAGAGAGAGAGAGAAAGGGAGAGAGAGAGAGCAGGGAGAGAGCGAGAGAGAGCAGGGAGAGAGCGAGAGAGAGAGCAGGGAGAGAGAGCAGGGAGAGAGACAGAGAAAGAAAGAAAGAAAGAAAGAAAGAAAGAAAGAAAGAAAGAAAGAAAGAAACACACAAAGAAAGATAGAGAGAGAGAAAGAGCAGGGAGAGAGAGAGAGAGCAGGGAAAGTAAGAAAGATAGAGAGAGAGAGAGAGAGAGAGAGAGAGGTAGTAGCAGGTGTTATGGGGGTGTCAAAGTCAGCTTTATTGTCAAAAAACATATGTACAGATCATGCACAGGATTAGAAATTGCAGTGCTCCATGGGCTCCTAGTGTAACACTAAACAAACAGTATAAACCTAGCAAACATAACCATATAAACATATTGGGTCTCATCTCCATGGTTTCATGATTGGATGCCCAGTGGTAGCATGGATACATGCTACCACTGGGCAACATTATCAAAAAACATAATATAGACTTTCATAGTTATGCCGATGATACACAACTTTATATCTCAGTTGAGCCAAACAAAACCACAGCTCTACAGTCTTTAACCTCCTGTTTGTCAGCTGTCACGCATTGGATGAGCAATAACTTTCTAAAGTTAAACGAAAGCAAAACTGAACTACTACTTATCGGCCCTAAAGACAAACGGGAAGCTCTCCTCCCCAGTCTAGGCAACCTAAACCAATATGTCAGAGAACAGGTAACTAGCCTAGGTGTCATCCTTGACTCTGACCTAAGCCTTAAACCACACATCAACAAAGTGACTAAAACAGCATACTTCCATCTAAGAAATATAGCAAAAGTTCGCCCCTTCTTGACCAAGCCAGACGCTGAAAAACTTGTTCACGCATTTATTACAAGTAGATTAGACTACTGCAATGCCTTGTTTACAGGCCTCCCAAAAAAATCAATTGAAAAACTACAGCTTATTCAAAACTCGGCTGCAAGATTACTAACAAAAACAAGAAAGATGGAGCATATTACTCCTGTACTGGCTGAGCTACACTGGCTACCTGTATCCTATAGAATTGATTTCAAAGTACTACTACTGGTATTTAAAGCTGTAAATGGCCTTGCCCCATGCTATATTGCTGACGCATTATCCTCTTATACCCCTGCACGAGTCCTTAGATCCGCTGATGCCGGTCTCCTGAGGATTCCAGACGCACCATCCAAAAGAATCGGGGAATCGGCCTTCTCATACTACGCCCCAAAGAGATGGAATGCCCTACCACAGCACATCAGAGAAGCAGAATCCATCGACATCTTCAAGCGACAACTAAAGACCTACCTATTCAACCAAGCCTACACCTAACTACTCAGACCAAAATCCCTTCAGCCAGACTCCTCCGCCCAGACCAAAGGCCCTTCAAACAGTCACAGACTTCCCGTTACCAGCCCCGGCAGATGGGCTACCCTGGGAGACGTGGTTCTGCCTGAGGTTTCTTCCTAGAAAAACAGGGAGTTTTACTCACTGATTCCTGAGGTTTCTTCCTGAATTCACGCAAATCAAACAAACAGGGAGTTTTTCCTCACCCCTGTTGCTCCCTGGGGACACTAACAACCGACTGCGCCTAAATGAACTTTCCTCGTCTAGTGCCACTGACCTGCAAAGACTGCCGACCTATGTTCACATAAGAGCCCACATTAACAGGGCGTTGCATAGCTCTAGCGCCACTGGACTACAAAGATTGCTGACTAGGGCCTACAAGGACTGCCTACCTGTGTTCATGCAAGAGTCAGTCTGCTACTGTATTTATCTGCTCTGACACCACTGAACCGCAAGAAATGTTGTCTTGTAACAACCCTGCCAAACTGTAAAGCACTTTGAGTTGCATATTGCATGTATGAACTGTGCTATACAAGTAAAGTTTTATTATTATTATTATTATTATTATTATTATTATGATAGAGCAAATAAAACATGTGTTGATGTTTGGACTACGTTATGAGATATGTGAAAGTAATAAGAACACAAGAAATGAAAAACTACAAGCCAATTCTCAGTAAAAACATGGCAGGGATGCAACTAAGGATGTCTTGAGGAGGAGTGCAATTTCTGAGAATTAATGTGGTCAGGAATTCTGAGAAATCCCCTAAGTAGGACACATTAATATGGACACAATGCCCCTGATAGTTTAAGTCCTGTACGTACCAAAAGGAGCAGTAATGTACCAAAGTTAACATATGTGTAACTTCTACGCCTGCACAATTTTGTACAGCAGTCATATGGACTCTCTCTGTGGGTAATATATAATGAGAAGGCTGTGTGCTTTCTAAGACCGGGAAGTGACTATAAAGGGAACCCGTGGTAGTCTTGATTAACACACACACACACACACACACACACACACACACACACACACACACACGCACACACACACACACACACACACACACACACACACACACACACACACACACACACAGCCCAACAATCACATAATCACACACAGTAGGAGGGCTTCCTGGTTCTGATTTGAGGAAGAATAGAATTTTACCCAGAATTCCACTGCTGCTATTCTCCTCTCTGTTTATGCGAAACTCAGAGCCCGAGAGAAACAGAGAGAGAGAGAGAGAGAGAGAGAGAGAGAGAGAGAGAGACCGGTGGAAAAGCTGTTTTTGCTCTTTTTTGTTCATTAATATAATATTAGAGCCAGAGATGTGGATGGACTTACAATCAACAGTTCAGATCAGATCAAATCAAATCCTATTGGCTAGAAAGAGTCGACACCTGTCAATCAAACCTTGGTAAAAACTGTAATAGAACTTTACAAACACATTTATCAAGGGTTATAATGTCTTTGTAAAGCTTAATAATGGTTGAAATTAGTATTCATAACTATTTCTACATACAAATGGCTCCAGTCGTCAGGCAGGTAAAGATTTATAACCAAGAATGCAATGTTTTAAAGTGGAAAAATGGCTTATGACATTGCATTATAATACCTTAGTAGTACAGTCATGAGTACGTAGAAGTAGTTATAAACACTTTACATACTTTATGAATGCATTATAAGCCTTAATGAATATGTTTATAGAGTCTTGTGACAACAAGCTTTCAGGATGGAATGAGAAACGAGTGGTCGGCAAAGTGTAAATGCGCCAATTTCCTCTGCGGTTTCAGGCCCATCCAATACTGCACACTCTGACTTTGTCTAAGGTGAAGAAGGTACACGTACTGTAGGCTGTTGTGTTTTTAATCTTTAGCTGGCCGGGTGTGTTATTTTTGCTGAGACTGGCCAGAATAGAGATCCGCGGGTCTGACATTGTATTTTTATTAAGAGCAAAGCCTTCTCCGTCGGGCCCCGCCGCCCCGCAATTGTGAAGTTGTATATGGTGGCAGAGGTCATTTAAGTCCAGCCATTCGGAGTTTACTCTGAATCCAGCAGCTTTGATGTCCAGCTTACCGTTCGCTTTATTTTGAAACTGACGAACTGGGGCTCATCAGGAGAAGCATTAGGTATTTTGCGCCACTGTAGATGTACACATATACCGACTCACTTCTCTGATGGCTGGATCGTCATTATTGAACATGTTAAGCAGGTGGCCTGTCTTAGGGCTCATTTCCACCGACTTGACCGTGTACAGTGCGTAGCCGTGTTCAGCGCGTGAGCGTATTCTAAGGGCTCATTCACCTCAAACACTCTCCGTATTCAGCGCGTGGCCGTTTTCTGTCCGTATTCGTTTAGAATGCATGTTAACAAATTAGACTGTTCACACCGCACGCGTGATCTGCGCGTATTCTGTCCCTATACAAACATATTGTACACAGATATGCGCTGTACACGGTCAAGTCGGTGTGAATGAGCCCCTAGTGGGCACACGCACGTGCACACACACACACACACACACACACCCACACACACACACACACACAGCTGCAGTGATTGCACCAACACAATATAGTCAAGTTGTACCAAAATTCTCGGTAGGAACAAAAACTTCTGCTTTAGAAAGTGTCACTACTGAAATCTCATAAAAGCTCGCAGCTGCTCAGGGAAAAAGCTCCTGGCTCAAACAAAAATCCAGACAGTCGTGCTCTTACCCTGCCATTGACCCTGCATCAGATGATTCAGGCATGCCCTCGTTTCAAAACAGGACGAAAACAACTAAAAGCATAACAAGAAGTCTAGACACACAGTAGGTGACTTGTTGACATTTGTTTTTATATTCCCCTCCTCTGCTCTTTCTGACAGGGGTGTGAGGGGTTAAGGGTGTCTGCTTGTTCCATTGATTCTTTGACACCCCAAGTCTCCCTTCTTAGTCGATCTTACTTGGAAGTTTCTGGAAGCTTATCTGGTTTTCGATCTATAGCGAGGACTGTGTCCATGAGCAGAGCCTAGAGGGCTAATCAGTGTTAGCACGAGCCCCTTGCTTGGCTTCAGTGGCCATGCCACGTGTCTGGTGAATTTAGTTTGCCAATACTTGTGCATTCAGGTGACTGGGATCCTTCATGCGGAATAGCCACGTGGGACAGTACATATAGTATACTCATGTGCTGATCAGAGCTGTGTGAAGGTCAAAAGCAACTCTGTGGATACTCTTCAGGAAGACAAACTCAGCTGAAATGTCATGTACTTTTTTGCTCTTTCTCTCTCTGTTTTGATATCTCTCTCTTTTCTCTCTGTCCTCTTCACTTTTTATCCTCCCTCTTTCTTCTTCTCTGATCTGATGTCTCACACTTCTCTGTGTGTGTGTCTCTCTCTCTCTCCATCTCTCTCTGTCTATATAATAACTCATTCATTGACCTATTCACACAGTTTTATCCTCTTGCTCTCTCTTTCTTTCTTTCCCTTTCTCTCTGTCTGCCTTGCTCTTTCTCTCTCTCTGTCTTGCTCTCATTCTCTCTCTCTCTGTCTTGCTCTCTCTCTCTCTCTCTTTGTCTCTCTCTTTCACTCTCTTTATCTGTCTCTCTGTCTTGCTCTCTCTCTCTCTCTTTGTCTCTCTCTCTCTCTTTCCCTCTCTTTCTCTCTCTCTTTGTCTCGCTCTCTCTCTGTCTCTTTGTATCTCTCTTTGTATCTCTCTCTGCCCCCCCCCCTCTCTCTCTGTCTTTCCCTCTCTCTCTTCACCCCCCTCTCTCTCTCTGTCTTTCCCTCTCTCTCTCCACCCCCCTCTCTCTTTCTCTCTGTCTTTCCCTCTCTCTCTCCACCCCCCTCTCTCTGTCTCCCTGTCTTTCTCAGGCATGTGGCAGGCTGTAATTGCGGTGCAAAGAGAGAAGCAGAGGCAGTGGCCGAGACGGTGGGGAAGAGCACCGGCCCACTGAGCCCCGCCCCGCCTGCCAGAGCTCAGGCCAGGGGGGTGGATGGGCGGAGTGGCAGTGGTCGGGGGGGATGGAGGGAAAGGGGTAGAGGGAAAGGGGTAGGGGGTGGGGGGGGGGGTGTTTGGAGAGGGAGGGGAGAGGGGTTGGAAAGTAGGACACTGCTCTACTCCGCCCCAGGACTTCTGCCAAAGGGCTGATGAGACATATAAATAAATAAATGAATAAATAAATAAATAAACACACTTTTCTCCACTTCACTTTTTCTTGGATTATGGTCTTCTTATACCAACCTCAGAGTTATGATGCACAGGGCAACGCTTTTTGTTGCCATTTTGTTACCAGGCAACTTTACTAACTATTTTATTTGCACACTTTCTCACTGATGCTAAGCCACATATTTTACTTATATCAGGAGAATGTAAATCACTAGC
>CM050199.1:26300000-26315000 GCA_027475355.1 Coilia nasus
AATTGCAAATGCACCCAAATTCGGCAGCGGGGGGGTGATGAGAAGTAGAAGTGAGCATGTCTGTGGTGTACCCACAGCTGGTGATGGGTGCTGGGACACTGCAAAACACACACACACACACACACACACACACTCACACACACACACACACACACACACACACACACACACACACACACACACACACACACACACACACACACACACACACACATACACACACACACACTCACACACACACACAGACACACACACACACACACACACACTCACAAACACACACACACACACACAAACACACACACACACACACACACACACACACACACACATACACACACACACACACACACACACACACACACACACACACACACTCAGAAACACACACACACACTCACACACACACACACACACACTCCTCCTGTCACTGAAACCAGCAGAGGATAGTTGTAAGTCAAAAGAAAAAAAGAGGGACTTTTTGCCTCTGGTTTCTTTTTCATTGCATCATAATCACAAGCCCTACTTTGGCAACAATAAAACCATTTTATGTAAGATACGCAGACCTCAATACCAGAGGGAACTATCCTGACTTTAGAAAGCAACACCTCTGCCATATATTCCTTCTGCCTGCGCGTTTAACACAAGTGATTTCTCTAATTAGAAGATTAGCAGATCTACCTGTCTGATTACTTGTGTGCTCATTAGGATTAACCAGTTTAAGAAATGTTTGGACCAAATATGTGACAGGGTTTTCCACTTTATGAATCTGTGGTCTCCACCTCTGCTTAAAACAGGCTCATATGATGAGAGAGAGAGGGAGAGAGAGAGAGAGAGAGAGAGAGAGAGAGAGAGGAAAAAGGTTTTAGCCATGAGTGCGTGAAGAAACGACAAAGACTCTGCATGATGTGAATTACAGTTACCATGACACCCCATGACCCGTCTCCCAGAGGCAATGTAGGAGCAAGTGCGCTAGGTGTCCTACTAAAAAGAGAAAAAAGAAAGAGAGAAACAGAGAAGGAGAGAGAGAGAGAGAGAGAGAGAGAGAGAGATGAGAAAAGAGAGAAGGGGGGGGAGGGAAAGGGAGAAAAAGAGACCAGGAGAGAGAGCAGGAGGGAGGGAGAGGGAGAAAGAGAGAAGGGGAAAGAGATAGAGAGAGAGAGAGAGAATGAGAGAAAGAAACAGGGAGTTAGGGAAAAAGAGAAAAGGGAAGAAAGAGAGAGCAAGAGTGGATGAAAGAGACGGGTGAAAGGGGACCAGGAGACACCAGCACAAGGAGGAAGAGAGGAAGAGCTGTCTCAGCACTCTGTGCTCCAGATTTAATAGGAGCCTGTTTACGAGGGCTGTCCTGCATCAGAGAATCTGGACCTCACCACTGCGTCAGGCTCCTTGTGCTTACTCGCCAATGCCCAGTCACCCTCATTCGGGGTTATTTCGACCCTGGCGCAGTGGCGGCTGCTGGTCTTTCAAATAGGGGAAGCACATTTTAGGTGTACATTATATTTTATTTTATTTTTTTTATCCTATTGGAGCCTGGCCGTTATGAATAAAAGGAAATGTTAACTGAGACTGTTGTCAACCACAGCCATGCCACAGAACTACAGTAACACACACATGAAAATGATTTTTAGGAGTAACACACACCTTAACTGTATCTGTATACAACAATATCCGAACTGAACAGAACATGAACAGAAATATATAACAGAACCATTATAAACACACTTTATTGTGTAAAAATTCTGCCCTGCGCTTATTTTACAGAAAATGCCATCACTTTTTTCATGCCTTTCTTACACAGGTCCGTAAAACCTACATTTGACTAAAACTACACATCCCTGGCACAGCTTTATCAAGAGGCACGGCCAACAGTACATTCTGTTTGTCACAGCACGTCCAATTAGCCAGTTCATCTCGTCATACCAGGAAAGTTGAAAAAAAAAAAAAAACAGTTACTTTCACCAGCTTTTGTGGACCAAATCAGTTTTGGGTGTTGGTCTGTCCTGCTGTTTAATTTCTAGTCTCTCCTCATACGGAAGACTATCGAATGGGTTTGCCAAAATTGTCAACAATATTAGCAGTAGCCATTGTGTTGGGCTAGCACGCTAACTAGCTGACTAGTTTCCCTTAACAACTTGACTAATTTGAACTATATGATTGTGAACGAACTAATGAAACTTAGACAAAAAAACCCAATAACTTTGTGCTGACTGGTATGTTTTATTTACAATATAATATGTGCAATGTGTAAATAAAAAAGGACGGATAACAAGGACTCTGGACGGATAACACGTTCTCTCACCACTTGTCTTTGGGAAATCAGCTAGCGACTGAATTCTACTTTACTCCGATGCCGATGTTTGTTTGCCTGCCAATCAAAAGGGGTGTAGTGTTTTAGACAGTTCCACCAATTATAATGTGTAAGACTAGCGTCTTGGCCCGCCCCCGCCCATCCCACTGTCCATTCACCCCCAGAGACGTCGAGCGTCCGAGGAAATGACGATTTTCAGCATGTATCCAATGAACACATGGCTTCACTGCATTGAAAAAAAGTGCACCAGAAGTTCAGCGTCAATGGGGTGTCCCACTGTGCATTCAAAATCATCGGAAAATCACGTCGGAACCGACAATAAATAAACAGAGTTACAAAGACTTAGCTATGAAGTTAAACACATTTCTAGGATGCTTCTAGTTTAGGGTGACCAGACGTCCCGGTTTGACCGGGACAGTCCCGATTTTTAGTCACGTGTCCCGAGTCCCGACAAAAGCCAGTCGGGACGCAAAAATGTCCCGGCCCACTGCGCAAAGACAGGGCGAAAAGACGTCTTATTAGGGTCATTGTTGTAGGCTACGTCTCATCTCGGGCGAATTAAGGCGCAGACTGTGACGCCAGATGACGTATTTTTTTCAACGTCTTCCGGACGTCCGTTATCGACGTTCCCGGGACCGCCCGATGTGGGCCAGTTCTAGTCCAAATGAGGTCGTTGTCGACGTCTTTTCTACGTTAAATTTAAACTTATTTTAGACAGTTTTATAGGCTTACTGCTTCTACTACTTTTACTACTTATAGGCTTACTGCTTCTTACTACTTCTACTTTACTGCTTACTGCAGGTAACTGAAAATGCATGCAAAGGTGTAAAGCAAACACCACATCAAGCTGCCGAAATTACAGTGATAGCATATACAAAACTGTTAAATTAAAGCCTAATGAAGTTTCCAGTAATTCAGTCAATGTGTGTGTGTGTGAGTGACAACGGTAGGTGCGCTCTGCGAAATCTTCGCAGTCAATGTTACAATGTATCTTGCAGTATACAGCGGCCGTGTTTTAACGGTTTTCTTCGATAGCAGACTAGACTACTACACGACAATGCCTAAGAGAATGTGCACACGCATGACGTCACACATAGTGTCCCGGTTTTAGACTCTGGAAATCTGGTCACCCTATTCTAGTTCTAAACATAATGTCAATCCCAATTTAATGTAAATTCAACATTGCATATTTGACCATTTATTGTGTGAAATGTTAGAGGAAGTTGAGCTTCCCTTGTTGTCTCAAAGGAATCGCCCCTGCCCTGGTGGTAGGGGATGTCTATGATGGACACTGAAGGTTCGTGTGAAATGGCTCTATGTGGAAAAAAGGAATGTCTGGGTGACATTTAAGAGATTTTCTCTCTGTGGAAAAAGGAATGTCTGGGTGACATTTAAGAGGTTTTTGTTTTGTCTGTGAAGATTCTCATTCATCCAGGTCATGGTAGTCAAAAGAGCTAAGTTGTAAGCAACTGGACTTCTTTTTGGAGCTTGAAGACGTTGCACCTTTCATCCAAAAGGCTTCTTTAGTCCAACCTGATGATGAGAAATCTATACTGTATCCCTGGTTCTCATTCTCTGGATCCTGTGACAACTACTCTCACCTCAATTCACACGTTGGGTGACTCATGCGACCCTTTTGTCACATGATGAGGGTTGTGGTCTACAGCTCCACCTCCAGTGGTCCAGAGATATAGATGCTGTAGATATCGCGCCTTCAAAAAGTTTTTTTTTTTTTTTTGTCATGCCTTTTGTTGGAAATATTTGCTACCAGGCTGCATGTTATGGTGACTCGTTGACTTTCACAGTGCCCTTGATGAACCCTTGATGAACCCCTGATTGCTCCTGAGTGTCCTATTTTCCATGAGATGAGGGATACAAAAAGATACGCAACACAGCTTACGTACACACACATGCACACACACACAAAACACACACCCTCTCTTTCTAAATGCACACAATACACACAAAGAAAGACATATACACACACAATCACTGTACCTTTCCTTGCCTCACACTTTTTTTCTTTCTTACTCACTTACACACATACACACACACAGACACAAAACACACACTTGTGCTCTTTGAAGAGGTGTGGTGGTAATTCATGGGCAATGAATCAAGCTCCACTGTCTGTCAAAAAGAGATGAGGACAGAGTGCAGCATCTGCAGCCTAATCCTGTTGCCGTGGCAATGATGACGTCACTGTCATCATCACTCTGGGTTCCCTCCAGTATAATGGCATCTCTCTCTCTCTCTCTCTTTCTCTCTCACTCCCTCCCTCTCTCTGTTTCTCTCTTTCTTTTTCTTTTTTTATTCTCTCTCTCTCTCTCTCTCTTTTTCTGTCGTGTGTGCTTTTCTCTTAGGCGACTTCATAGCAACAGCTCTCTATCTGTAGTCCTCTGTGTTGTCTAACTGACTGCCCAGCCCACAACTAAGCAGCATATATCATTCTGTCAAATATATTCCTTCAGAATTAAGGGTTCATCAAGAATGTCTTGTCAGCCTGTATGTACACAGACTTGCACTGAGTGTTTATCCTAGTGTATCTATGTTCTTATCATAGTATATAAAAACATACACAGCATACATACTCTACATGTCACTGAAGCTTGTCAGGAGTAAATACTACATGTAAAAAATTCACAACATGATCCATCACAACCAGTATGCTTTTCAATGCCATACTTATCAAATTTCCCAAAGCTCCTATTTGTGTATAGCAGAATGCTAAATGTTATTGGAGGACTAGTGGTCTACACGCAAAATCCTTTTGTATTGAGGTGCTGGAGAAATTGATCTAAATTAAGGTTGTAAAATGACCAAATTATAATAAGTCATTGTTCAATACAAAACCTATATTTATCTTCACTGTCACAGAGACAATTAGCCTGGTAAACCAGCCCCTCGTACTTCATTTTGTACAGAGGGTCAGGAACAGACACCGTCAGAAACGATTTGTTGGAGGTGTGGACTCTGCTGAAGTTTAAAACAAGCCTCTGCCTTTACCCAATCGCTAACGCCTGATCGTCACGTATGCAATTAGCATACCTACGCACTACAATTCAAATGTAGCACACAAGGTCAACGTCACAGCTAACAAACACACCCTTTGTTCGCTGACTGGATCGGTCTTGCTGGGGCCGACTAAATGACCCTCAAGAGATTCCGGTCCAGACCCTCTGTACAAAATGAAATGAAGTAGGGGCGGGTTTACCAGGCTAAGAGACAATATCCTAATCACATAAATGCACATATTGGATATTCGTGAACGTCTTATTATGTTCTGTAAAAGAGATGTCAAACAAATTGAAAACTAGAAAAGCACTCAGAGAGCGCAGACCTCTGCCAGGGCAGCTAAGACCATAGTGGGGCAGATTAAGTCCATATTTCAGAAGAATTGTTCACTTTGCGATACAAGCATCAAATTTGGCATGCACAATGACTAGGACCTTCTTCATCAGAAAAGCCCGTTATCCACCTGAAAATCCAAGATGGTGGCCATTTTTCAAGATGGCCGCCACAGTAAATGTGAAATAAAGGTTTTCAACGTATAAATTTGGTGGCCAGACATATTGTGATAATCTGGGCATCAAATAATGTGTAATGTGGCATGACAAGTTTATTGAATGCAATATGATGGCTATTTTAAACTCAAATTCTCAGTTTCTGTCATAATATTATTAGAAAATAGGCTTTAAGTATAGACGACAGCCGGGTCGATTAAAACGTTGGATGAATGAAGCAAATCATTTTTTTTCAAGATCAATGCACTTCTGTAAAATGAAATTTAGTGAATACGATCAGCATACAAACTGACCATCCTCAGGAAAACTTGTGTCTTTATACGCCATAGCGATATAATAGCGATAGCAAAAAAACGTTTTTTTCAGCCCTTAAAGTAAAATCTTACGTGTGGTCGTTTCTTTTTAGTCACAAGTTCTGATTGATGTTTAATGCAAAAATAATATGAATTACTACTTAAATATGTCCTGAAGTCTGCATTGTCAAAGTTTTGAGGTTTAGATGCAGTTTATTTTTAGGTATAGGTAGGCAGTAGGCATTGTCGGGATGATTAAAAAAACTTGTCTGAAAGAGTGAAAAGTGAACTTAATCGAGATGCACGTCAAGATGCTCGACATTGACACAGGGTAAAAAAAGAATAAAAATGTACCCATTTATACTATGGTAAATAAGGTGAAATTTTACCAGTGGTGAGTATACAAGTATATTGTTCAGTATGTTTAATAAAAACTACAATAAAGCCATTGGTTTTTATATATACAATATGCTGTTTCAATCATCCCACATACATGTTTCAAACCCGACAAGTCGGGGCGGTTGAAACAAATACCTTTTATTCAAAGTTAAATAACATCCTGATCATTCAACATATTTCTGATATTACACTGCCATCTAAGAGAACACACATGTGCGTTGTTGATCATGTGTTAAAAGTGTTTGAATCCATTACACAATCTTCCAAAAAAACATTTAAAGCATAACACCACCATTTGTGGAAATATGCTATTTTTCCACCTCCCCTCGAGTTAAATAATTGAGTTTTACCTCTTTCCTGTTCATTCAGACGTTCTCTGACTCTGGCGATACTACTTGTAGGTCCAAGCTAGCATGGATCATTGAATGGGCTTGAATCATATTGGACTACTTACAGTAGCATCTCTTCTGTTAGCATCATGCTTAAAAAGTAACTAAGATTTCCGGGATCTTTCCTATTGAAATGTCATCTCTTCTCAAGTTGGAAAGTGTAATAACATTAACAGAAATGTCCACAAATTAAGTAAAATGTGTTTTAATCGACCCAGTTCTTCCCTACAATAAAATAGCAGTCCGAGGTCTAAGCAATTTTTTCATCAGACAATGAGTGATGTCAATGCACAACCAGGGCACACTGGTGACATCACTGCTGTGAGACTCAGCATGGGGTTCAGTGTCAGCTAATTAGTATACTCACTGTAGCTGTAGTCTTTGGCCTTAGGCCTCATTTCCACCGGCTTGAGCGTGTACAGCACGTATCCGTGTACAATAGGTTTGTATAGGGGCAGAATACGCTCAGATCACGCCTGCGGTGGAAATGGTCTCATCTGTTAACGTGCATTCTAAACGAATACGGACAGAAAACAGGCACGCACTGAACACGCAGAGAGTTTGGTGGAAATGAACCCTTAGGGCGAACCTATTTTTAACGCCTTCCATAAAGTTATGACAAACTCTGCCTCTTTGACAACAGTCACTTTTTCCTACCTCGGATAAATAAATGTATTTATTAAATGTAGTGACTTATGGACCTCAATTTTGCCCAGTGGCTTATTGACCTTAGATTTATCAAACCAAATAGGAAACACTGAATGACAAGAACGAGGTTACTATTTTTTATAGCTCGAGTGGTCGACAGAAGACCGATTGAGGCTCTTCTTGCATTGACAATATGAAAAAGAAAGCTTCAGCAAAATCTTGCTTCTTCCTATTAAGACCATAAAAGCTCCACCACTATTATACCTACAACACTTTTCACTGGACAGCGTGACAACTTCACAGGTATTTCAGTTTCTGTGTTTATGTAGGCTAGTCAATGCCCTTGTAGTGCGGATCTGATATGACAAGGCCAATATGAAAGCTTTCCAGCGTTTGTTTCATGCAGTTGTAATGGAGTGGTAATATTTTGCAGACAGTCGCGAGGTTTTTGAGGTATTCCCTGTGCCAATACATGCATCGATAGCACAGTTGACATGACTTGTATAGCTGTGCCTATAGCTTTCAATGGGAGTTTGGCTGAATACGCGCAGAACACGCGCAGAAAGATAGACTTGGTTTCTATTTTCTAGCTGCAGTCCGTATTCTGAACGTATTCTACGGACAGAATACGCTCAGAGCACGCTTGCGGTGGAAATGGTCTAATCTGCTAACGTGCATTCTAAATGAATACGGACAGAACACGGGCACGTGCTGAACACGCAGAGAGTTTGGTGGAAATGAGCCCCTAGATGCACACAGCTGTGTGCCTGCAAATGTGATGATTAGTTATAGTTGTTTTACTTTGAATCCAGACATTCAGCTATACATCCACTCCGCATGTAGCCATTCTGTATGCATCAGACTTAAAAAACAAAACAAAAAAAAGAAAAGAAAAATTCTCCCTCCATAGTGACCCCAAACTTAATTCAAGTCTGTGGCAATTTTCTGATCCCTCCCCCTCTCTCTTACACTGTGCCTCTCCAAAATCATCTCAAATACTTACCAAAAATAATTACAAAACAACACCAACATATTATAATTACTGATTCTATTTTTACATGGACCTTGTAACTGTAAAAATAAAAAAAACATGGAAAAAACAACACCAAGCACTAACTGAACCCCGCCCCCCAAACTACCCAACTCCAAAAGGTTTACAGTTTGTGTAATAATGCCAAATATTTATGCAATTAGGAATTCTAAAACAATATTCTATCGCCTAACCTGATATTGGTTCAAATGTTCCACCAATTCCACCACCAAAATCTAATCACTTTTAAGTTAGCCCATTTTCTCCATTCATGACTTTTTGAGTTACTGTATGTTGCTAACTAACAAACAAACAAACTAACAAATAAACAGATGCCAATGATTACATAACCACCGGAGGAGGTAATGATTGAGAGTTCATCTAACATTATAACCCAACATTAATGTGCAACCCGTCTCGTCCTGCTGGGCTGCTTCACCCCTTTACACATTGACTGACATAACCTTCTGTTAATAGAGCAGCCCTTATCACCAGTGGGGCTACAATGATGAAGCAGGAATGGGTGTGTGTGTGTGTGTACGTGTGTGTGTTGGGTAGGTGGGTGTGATGGGGGGGCTTATAGCCTGGGGGCGCCTGGTCAGGATGAGCATGCAGTGATGGTGGAGGGGACCCCTTGGTGTGAGGGGATGAAGGGGGGGGGTATGAGGGTGGGGGTTTGAGTGTGTGTGTGTGTGGGGGGGGGGGCATGGTGTGTGGGGTCTCTGAGGGCAGCTCTGCTGGAGGCCAGGGCGCCAGTTTGCCCCCTCATTAGCGCTAATTAGCTTAGCTTCCTCCGGCGGAGCCGCCCGGACGAGGCTGCGCTCACCAGACACGAGGAGCGAGCGCCAGCGAGGCCAAACCGCATTAACCCCGGGACAGATCCTGCCTGCTCGCTCCAATTATCAGAGCTAATTTACAATTTGATGTTTTAATTAATGGCAAAACTAAGCAATCACGGACAAAGCTCACCGAGGCCTGCTGTGTCCATGTAGAAGTCTGGAGAATCAAAAAGATAAATACATAAAAAACATGTCCACTGATATCAACAGGTTGGTGTGGGTGGACTACCACCTGTTCATGAGCAGAACAAACTTTGAAGGTTATTATAATATAATATAATATTATATTATATTATATTATATTATTATGATGGCTCCGCTCAGTATTTAGTATGTACGAGAGGTCATAGCCACAGGAAGTGAGGGTTAATTAATTAAGTCTGGTCTCTTATTTTTTGAGACATGTAGATGGACACAGAATACACTTGGGGGCGAGTGTTGTATGTGTATGATGAGTGTGCATATTTATTTGCATGGAATGTTTTTAGTGATAGTGTTGTATTGAACATTGAGTTCTGGGAGGGCCAGAGGGCCGGGTGTGTGTGTGTGTGTGTGTGTGTGTGTGTGTGTGTGTGTGTGTGTGTGTATGATGGGTGTGCATATTTAATTGCATGGAATGTTTTTAGTGATGGTATTATATTGAACATTGAGTTCTGACGAAGGCCAGAGGGAAAATGTCAGCACCCAGGTTTATGGTTTATCGTTAAGTATGATCTGAATATTGCTGGGTCGTGTGGATTTGCTCGTGCGTACAGAGCATTTCATTCTGAGTGTGATTTTGGTCTTTATGGGCCATGTCGAGCAGCTCAGCAACTGCTCTGAATAAACTGCAAGGATCTATACTTGCTCCTCTTGGCACTCACTACAAACCTGTCTCTCATTCATACACACACATAGTCCCTCACTCTCTCTCTGTCTCTCTTTCTCTCTCACACACACACACACACACACACACACACACACACACACATACATACACGCACATACATACACAAACACACACACACACACTGATAGACATATTAAGCAACCCTCAGATCTGCCCTGACTAGTGTTTCCTGGCATCCCATTACCCAAGAGTGTGACTTAAGGCCTTCACAAAATGTATTCCTCCTTTTATTTTCACATTACCTACCATAACCATCAATACGTCCTGCAACACGGTCTACTTATCTGAAGTAAATTTGAGAGATTAATTATTAAGCGCTAAGTGCTCAAGGCCACACAAATATGGGTCAGTCAGCTCTACATTTTGACTCCAGCAGCACATTTCCCCATCTGTCAAAGTAGTGCTACACTGGCGAAACTTCAGCACTGTTTGGCTCCATTAAAATTCCTCAAATGCTTTTCCCCCTAAAATATGTTCCCGCTTTAAAGCAACACTAAGTAGTTTTTTTTTGACCACAAATAAATGTTTCCAAAATCGTTTCAGTGCTTCATCAACTTGGAACTGGGTGAACGGCACTTCTGAATTCACTTTGCCACCCTCCGTGGGCTATAACTGCACTAAGTAAGTTTGGAGGAGCGGGCCGTCTCTCTCTGTAGTTCGAATGAGAGATCATTCCGCTTCCAACCTGTAGGGCGACCGAAAAGGAAAACTGTTTGGTGTTGCTTTAAAGGTATGTATTGCCTGTAGTGGAGGGTTATATAAGTCTGGCATGCGTTTAATCGTGCACTGCTTCAGGGCTTTGCGTTCTCCTACAAAAAGCAATTAAAGAACTCGCTTGCAGGGTTCCAGCCAAGACCGGTGGTGGGAGAACTTTGGCTTAAGTCATTTGCTCCTCTTGGGTGCATAGGCCATTGACGAACAACCTTCATTTCACTCTGTCTGTGGCTTTTCGTTCAAGCTCTCCCCAGTTGAGCGCACTCTCAGACATTTCTGCCTCTATACTTCTTCTCCAGCTGTTCCTGGGGCAACCTCGTCTCCTTTACTTCCCTCTTAGTGGTGGTGGAGTGAGAAGCAATTTGTCAAAGTTATGATCGCTAATTAGATTTCACCCAGCAAACCCCCCGTAGAGCCAATGGGTTAATCATGTACCTGTCGCTGTACAACCTCCTCTCTCTCTCTCTTTTTCTCTTTCTTTCTATTCCTCTCTCTTTCTCTCTATATGTCTATGCCTTTTTTTCTCTCTCAGAAGCACAAGGGAAGGCAAAGTCTCTGTTAGTAGGATAATAGAGTTTTTCGATTAATACAGTGTAATATGGGCAGGCTAGTGGACCGGTAGCAACCAACTTCATTTGTTGCTTAAGGTTCCAGAGCATGCAGTTAATATTCTCCTAAGTAAAGACAGAAAGCGCTAGTTTTATCTACCAACAACTGACCAAAAAAATACATTACCCTTTAATTAACCTGTGGCTGATAGAAACATTACTGCTCTTCACCAGTGCATTAGTGTACATTATAAATCATTACATTACATGCCATTTAGGTGGCTTACCCAGAGAAACTTGCAGTAAATTAGGTACGGTCCCCCTAGAACCATGTGGATATGGTGGGGGTAGGTGCCTTGCTCAGGGGCACGTACGTAAGTGGTGATTTAAAGTTATTTACTCCCCCATCCACTTTTTTTTGAGTGGTACATAATTCACACCTGTGATTTTCCAATCACAAAATCAGCTCCTTAACTAGGAGGCCACAGCAGGCAAATTAGACTGTAATTCCTTAGCAACTCAGAACGCAAACCAGCACACTGCACCTTATGCCCCTCGTGTTTTCTTGCTGCTAATACCCCATATTTATGTAGAATAGCTTTTGTACAAATCATACCAATAGCCACAGTGCTCTGCTAAAAGCCATGCTCTGTCTAGCGTGTTTGTTTTATGTCACCTGTAACTCTGACCTGCCTTGTTTACAACTTCTATTGTAATGTATGTACATATGTGTCCAAGAGTGTGTGTGTGTGTGTGTATGTGTGTGTAGTTGTGTGTGAACGGGCACGTGTGAGTGAATCTGTGTAGTCCCTCATGATTGTGTGTGCAAACTATGTGCGTCTGTGGTCATAATGGTGTATGTAGACACTATTATGTATCTGTCTTGTCCATACTGTGTTCTAACAGTTGCGTGTATTACCAAGTGTTCCCGGTGAAATGTTGTCTCCTCTCACTATGTACTGTGTATATGGCTGAAACGACAATAAAAACCTACTTGACTTGACTTGAAATCAACTGCAAGCTTACTGTGGTGGCACTGGTGGCACCATTATAAGGCACCGGTGGCACTGGTGGCATTAAACCTCTGATCTTACAATTACACAGCAACTTGCAGTACTTTCCGTGCCTTTTTAGACACTTCATTAATCCCTTTGGGAGGTCCCTACAGGGAAATTGGCTATCCCATCTCATGTGATAACAGTGCCTGGTGAGGCGTGTGGTGATGGTACCATGCTCAGTACCTCAAAAGCACTTATTCAAACCTGCGGCCCTCTGCACAAAGGTCCATTTCCTTAAAGGAGAAATTCGGTGTAAATTAAAAATTGGCATGTTAAAACATCATACCGAGTTGGTATGTTTGCTGAGGAGCAAAATTGAGTTAGCCTTTTGCATTCAGAACTTAACTATTTTTTTCCGTTTGTCCCAGAAGGCTAACAATGGAAGTGGTAGGTGCCCTTAAATGAAGCATGAAGATTACGCCATTATTTAACCATTAAAACAGCTCAAAGAAACTCCACACTCCCATCAGTAGCAAAACAAAGGCCACAACATTCAAAACGAGGCACTGAGAACTTTGTAAGTGTACACAACATTTATTAATAAAACAGTTTTGACAGGCAGTATCTCTTGCTGTCTTGCTTGCAACTGCAAACTACTGCATGTAAGAACAGTTTTTTAAATAAACGTTATGTACATTTACAAAGTTCTCAGTGCCTTGTTTTGAATGCCAGGGCCTTTGTTGTACTACCGATGGAGTGTGGAGTTTCTTCGAGCTGTTTTAATGGTTTAAAAATAGCGTAATCTTCATTCTTTGTCTAAGGGCACCTACCACTTCCATTGTTAGCTTTCTGGGACAAACGGTAAAAAATAGTTAAGTTCTGAACGCAACAGGCTAACTCAATTTTGCTCCTCAGCAAACATACCAACTCGGTATGATGTTTTAACATGCCAATTTTTATTTTACACCGAATTTCTCCTTTAACTGCTCCGACATGCCAAGTACCACAGGTTTAGTAACTGATGGTACGGGTAATTTTGCCAAAGCCAGTGCTATGCCAGTTCCCTGCTGCTGTTGACTAACGCTCAATACCAGTTTGTCACCTCACAGCTGCTGTTGATTAACGTTCTGTACTGGTTTGGTCTATTACCTCTCACTGTGCAATACCTACTGCATAAGATGCAATACCTATCCCAAAGTGCAATATTATTCATAGCCTCTGTAGATAGCCCTTTTATTATTTATTATTTATTATGCCTTTCTATATACTGCCTTCTTCACTTAACACTTTCTTCTTCGCTTGAGACTTCCACCTTGCACCTTTGTGGCCTTACTGTCTAACTTCATTGTACAGTACAGGTAACTGTTCAGTGAGGGGTTTTAAATCTTAAATCTTGAATATAACAGTGTGGACAGGGCCAGATCACAGCCTGACCTGATCCCAGATCAGCGGACACCCACGTGGCTCACGCGCGACGGATGGATGGAAGGCGTTCTCATGGCAACGGCCCGGCGAGCACCAAAAATCTAATTTCACAAAATGAGCGATAAGTTACCAACTGCATGCTCGTGCAAATTAAGCTGCATGAGGTGTGATGTTGATGCCATGCGTGTGTGTGTGGGCTCAGCTGAGACGTAAGGTGCACACAGGCATATGAACGTAGAGGGTGTTCATGTTGGCCACACAACACTGGTAACTTTCAAAGGAATGTAGGAAAGACATTTCTGAGGAAAAAACAACTTCCACTATTCCTAACTTGAATAAGTACTGGGTAATTGAGAATAGAAGCAAGAGCATTTTGAAGGGAGTCATATTTCTTTGAACTTTGTCTTTATCTCTGTAAGTTGTCTTAAACACCATGGGATTTAAGATTCCACCTGTAGCCAGTCGTAAAGTCATAGTCATTTACCATACATGAGCACAGCAACTGTGCCATACATGAACACAAAACACACACACACCCACACACACACACACTCACACACGCACACGCACAGGCACACGCATTTATCTATATATGTGTGTGTGTGTGTGTGTGTACGCGTGTGTGTGTCTGTGTGCATGTAAGCAGGACAAAGACCCCATGCATCATCTTTCTCCACATCACTATTTGACAGCCATGTCCATTTGTTCTCCCCTTCTCCATCAGAAACTATAGCAGCAGTCACTTCCAGACACAGCAAAGCTGCCCGACTGACCTTGACAAAACTTCCCAGTCAGTCAGTCAGTCGGACAGTCAGTCCTCCTCTATCCCATAAGTCTCTGTGCCACTCTAATGATCCTCTCTGTCTCTTCCACATTAGTGACTGCCCATTTGCTTAGCGATAGCACTTACTTCTGATAAGACTGATTGGGATGAAATGGATGTCTTGTTGTCGTGGCTGGGCACAGCACACTGCATTGAAGGTCACTGGAGTC
>CM050199.1:26317500-26372500 GCA_027475355.1 Coilia nasus
CACACACACACACTCACACACACACACACACACACACACACACACACACAAACACACTCACACACACACACTCACACACACACACACACATGCACATACACGCACGCATGCATGCATTCACACACGTACTTGGGGCCTCAATTAGCCATTAGCCTGTGTATTGTGTGGAGCAGACAAGCGTGATCAGTGTGTAGTGGGGGTAATGTATTCATCATGACACAGGGGCAGTACACTCATCCGTGACCTCTCTCTCTCTCTCTCTCTCCCTCTCGGTCTCTCTGTCTCTCTCTCCCTCTCTCTCTCTGTCTCTCTTTCTCTCTCTCTCTCTCTCTCTCTCTCTCTGGGTGCCATGGCGACAGCAGAGCACCGGCGCTAGTCTGTTGGTGTTTTTGCGTTATTAATGTAATGCGACCCAGACAGACCTCTCATTCAAAGCACAGAATGAGTAAGAAAGAGATATGCTTTTTATCTCCCATCCATTGGGTATGGCAGTAGCATTTTTTCTTTTTTTCTTTCCGCTTTGTGTGAAAATGAAAAGGAAACATAGGCAATGTTTACAGCAAGCATGCTATCCACTTTGAAAATGCTATCTTCACCAATAGCCTACCCCACAACCACTATTCATAGCAGATAACAACACTGGAACAGGGCCCAGTTGTAAAAGAAGACATCTGGTGGTAGTGTGAGTTAGCATTCAGTTTGAGTTTGCAAGCATTCAGTGAAAATGTCTCTTTACCTAAAGCTGGATCAGGTCCCTGTTTTGAGTTTATGACTTTGTGAAATCTGGATATGTTGACTCAAAGTAATGAGTAAACCTCCTTACTGTATAGAGGAGTCCTGTAGCTTTGTTTGCAAGGAGGGAACAGGTGCAGGGCTCTTCCATTGGGATATTTACAACTTAGTCTGTGTGTCAATGTACCTACAAAGCGAGGTCACTCCAAACTTTTCTCGGTTGTTGTCCCTCAGTGGTGGCACAACCTACCAGTCACTACTAGAGCAGCAATATCCCTCTCGACCTTCAAAAAGCTTGTGAAGACCCTTCTCTTCCGAGACTGCCTTCCTTCCTAACAAAACTAATTTCTACTAACCATCTCTTTACATTTACGGTGTTCTCTACACGTGTGTTAGCTATTATGTCCTCCTTTTGTAAGTGGCTTTGGATAAAAGCGTCTGCTAAGTGTAATGTCATGTAATAATGCAACCTACGTTTATGACAAAACCATGTACCTGGAACAGGCCCCTTGAAGAGATTTGTTTGTTGTTTGGTTGTTGCTTTCATGAGTGCATGAGAAGCCTTGTGTAATCCAGTAAGGTTAAAACCAGGCCCCAGACAGGGGCCACAGATTTGGCAGTTTATTACACAGTTGTTAAAATAATCCTCCGATGACCTTCAGGGACTAGTGGACATCCAATGCAACAGCTGCCCACATTTCTTTTTTTTTTTTGTTTTTTTTTTTTGCTCTCATACATAACTAAATATTAAAGTCACAGGGGTGACAGATGCCTGTGTTTTCTGGCAAAAGAGGGCATTTATTCGGCCGTCTGGCATCCATGTTTGTGTTTGTTGTCCCCCCTGGTGGCTCTCGGTGGGTCGGACCTGATAAGTGAAAGTGTGTTTGTGTGTGTGTGTGTGTGTGTGTGTGTGTGTGTGTGTGTGTGTAGTCCAAACAGACCACCTTGAATGATCCTTTCAACACAGTCGGATGATGGGAAATCTATTACGAAAACGCCATGGTATCACAAGCCATAATAAAATAAAATAATAAAATGGCGGTACATTTATGTTTTATAATAGACTCTTTTGGTTAGGAATAATAGTATCAGCGTAATATGGGTTTTTTGTGTGAAATGGCTTTGAATGGACTAACAAATGGACTCTGAAACATTTGTTGAAAGAGATTCGCCAGACCTCACAAATGAGCTCTTAACAAGCCCTGGAACATTAAGAGGACTCGTGACAGACAAATGTGAGAGGCCAGACATGCACTAGTACTCCCCAGCATTCAATCTCTGCTTGAGAGTGTAATTTCTGAGAAATTACGAAAAAAGAAGTGAAAAAACTACATTTCCCATCTCCACGGCTGAAAGGCTGAGTCCCCTGGGAATTCTGTGGCCGCCTGGTATATAAACACTAAGAGGGTTTGTGGCCCTACAGGCACAGCCACTATACTATGATCAGCCTTTCATTTCTGGCGTTTCCTTGGCCTGCTCTATCATGGATTTAATACACAGACACAGACTGGTGTGTGTGAAGAGAAATTACCATTTGATTGCCTTCTTCCAGGGGTCTTGGCCCCTGTGTGTGTTCGCTAACATTTACAGCAGCAGAGATGAAGCACCTCTTCGTTTTCCCTGAGAAGTGGAGCACTCTTGTTTTATTCCACCCCACCACATGCGCACACACACACACACACGCACACACACACACACACACACACACACACACACACACACACACACATACATACATACACCAACACCAATGAGAAAGATGGGAACACACACACGCACACACACACACACACACACACATACACACACACACACAAATAGATGCACCCACACACACACACACATACATACACCAACACCAATGAGAAAGATGGGAACAAACACACACATACACACACACACACAGACACGTGGACAAACACAAATACACACACCCACACACACACACACACACATAAACACATGCACGCACAAACACACACACACACACACACATGCATGCAGACACACACACACACACAGAAATAGACACACCCACACACACACACACACACACCAACACCACCACTGTCGCTGCTGCTGCCTCTCTCCCGCCTGACTGCCGATCGCCTAGTCAAGTCACGGCTGCTCTGCCTTCGGTTACGGCGGGGTGTGTGTGTGATGAGGAGACAAAAAACCTGAGCGAACAGGAACATCCGTCCAATTACGGCCCCCGATTGAGCCTTCTCTGCGGCTGACAGAGCAAGACAGGCGGCCATTATGGAGTCGGTGGATACACGGAGCCCCAGTCGCCCCCTTTTTTAATAACTCCCTAGCCTACACTACGACACCTACAACAAAACAGCCTCCATTATGGCTCAGAAGAACCGCAGCACGATCCGACTGTCGTGGCACCTCATTATCCCGGGTCAATTAAAGGTGGTCTATACCCACCCCTACCTCCCCATACTCTTCCTTGTAAGCCAGTCATTAAGTGTGAGCTTGTGTGCTGTAGGTCTGACTTCAGGCCACTGTGCAGACCATCAGTGCTTCTCTTTTGGGGCTCTCACAGAGAGCAGTGGGGCCTGGGTAAGCTCAGAGGAAAATGTAAGTGAAGATGGAGAGAGAGAGAGAGAGAGAGAGAGAGAGAGAGAGAGAGAGAGAGAGAGAGAGAGAGCGAGAGAGACAGAGAAAGAGGGAGAGAGAGAGAGAGACAGAGACAGAGACAGAGAGAGAGAAAGAGACAGAGAAATAGAAAGAGACAGATAAAAACAGAGAGACAGAGACAGAGACAGAGACAGAGAGAAAACCAGAGAGAGAAACGGAGACAGACAGAGAGAGAGAGAGAGAGAGAGAGAGAGAGAGAGAGAGAGAGAGAGAGAGAGAGCGAGAGAGAGAGAGAAAGAGACAGAGAAAAACAGAGAGAGACAGAGAGAAAACCAGAGAGAGAGAGGGGGAGAGAGAAAGAAAAAAACAGAGAGAGAGAAACAGACAGGTAGACAAAGGCTGGGAGACAGGTACAGAGACAAACACATGGCTATGAAGGAGGACCCATAAAGGGAGATAGTCAGGGACAGAGACACAGAAGACCAGACAGGGACAGGGCACAGGGATAGCAGGTGCAGGGACAGGGACAGGGACAGTGACATCTTAGATGGCCTTTTCATCTCCTTCTCTAGTGGCAGACTAGTACAGGGGGGCTCTGGCACAGAATCAAAACCTTTCTTTTGGCACGGCCCCCTCTTGACAACACCCCCCTCCCCGCCCTTGCAATTTCACTCAGTCAGTCAGTCAGTCAGTCAGTCAGTCAGTCAGTCAGTCACTCACTCACTCACTCACTCACTCACTCACTCACTCACTCACTCTCACGCATTTCTTTGCTTACACACCTGCATATTCACTCACTCACTCAACTGCTCACTCATTCTCCTTCTCAGCTCACCAGTTCACTTATTTACACATCCATTGGTTATATAAATCATTTGCTCCACCCAACTTACATACTCACTTGCTCATACACTCACTCACTCACTCACTCACTCACTCATTCACTCATTCACTCATTCACTCACTCTCTCACTCACTCACTGTCTAATTTAATCCCTTATTTTTTCATGTGTTTGCTAACTCATACACTCACACACTCACTCACGCAATCACTCAATTTCTTATTTTTTCATTTGTTTGTTCAGTCACTCATTCATTCACGTACTCACTCACTCACTCACTCACTCACTCACTCAATCACTCACTCAATCACTCTTCACCCCTTCCTTGCCCCCACCACACCCCTCGCCAGACTATAAATAGCACAGCCCGTCTGAGCCAAACGCCGGTCAATTAATGCAAGCTGGTTCCGCTTGCCCTCATTACCATAGCAACCAGCAAAGCACACAAATGACGGAGGGGAGGGGAGGGGAGGGAAGGGGAGGGGAGGATGGGGCAAGTAGCTGGAGATAGGGGTGGCACGAGTGTGTGTGTGTGTGTGTGTATGTGCGTGTGTGCGTGTGTGTGTGTGTTTCTGTGTGTGTGTGTGTGTGTGTGCGTGTGTGTGTATTTCTGTGTGTGTGTGTGTGTGTGTGTGTTTCTGTGTGCCCGCGCGCGTGTGTGTGTGTGTGTGTGTGTTTCTATGCGTGTGTGTGTGTGTGGGCAGTGGTGGAATGTGTACAAGTTCTGCTCTAAAGAAATGTAGGCCACTTTCTAGTGAAAATGCAGCCAGGGTCCAGGAGCAGATAAGGATAAGGAGAGGGTTCCGAAGGGTGTATTTCCTCCAATTTCCAATGCTTCTATTCTCTGGAGATTCAAAGGTTCCAGAGGAGAAAGAAAGCCAGCAGTCAATAGAAACACCTGAACTTGGCAAAGCAATATGACTGAGAAAACACTGAGTCTTGGCAGGTGTATATGTGAATGTAGGGTGAACCCTTGATTTAAGAATTGTAAACACTTATATATGACACATCATTAAGAAATGATTTACTATACTGAGAGACAAAGAAAGAGAGAGACTAAAAATGTATGCATGTGTGTATGCGTGTGAGTTTAAGCAGGCAGGTAATAGGAAGAGAGAGAAAAATAAAGACAGAGAGAGAGAGAGAAAGAGGGAGACAGAGAAAAAAAGAGACAGAATGGTATGTGTGTGTGTGGGAGAGAGTTGGAATAAGCAAGAAGGGTGTGTGTGTGTATGTGTGCGTGTGTGACAGAGAGAGTAAGAGGGAGAGAGAGATACAGAGCGAAAGAGAGAGAGAGAGGGAGAGAATCAGACATGTCAAGTCTCCCTCCACAGGTGGTTTAATCAGGTGCTGAAGCTCTGGGGTTGTGAGGAGGGAGGCTCTCATTATCAGCTGTGGTGGATGGCACCGCACCACCACCATCACCACCACCACCACCACCCGGCTCTCCCACCAAGCCAGCCTCCAGTTCAGCCACCACCACTACCCTCTCCCTCCGCTACCTCACCCAACAGCACCACCTCAACCTCCTCATCCCCCCTGACCTAACCACTGCCCCCTCCTTCCTCCTCTACACATCCAACACCAGTTAGTGTTCCAGCCAAGCCAGTGTCAGGCTCTATTTCTGTATTTTCCTTTCTTCTTGTGTGTCATTTCACAGATTACTGCAAAAACAATTATCTAATTTTGTTGTACAAGCAACTGTTCAATGACAATATATTACATTATACTTAGCTGATGCTCTTATCCAGAGCAACTTACAGATATTTACAGGGTTTCAGTTACAGTCCCTGGAGCAGTGTGGGGTAAGATGCCTTACTCAAGGGCATCTCAACCATGGGTAGGGTGGGATTCGAACCGGCAACCTTCCAATTGCAAGACCAACTCCCTAACCACTAGGCCACAGCTGCCCACAATACAGGTCTTGAAGTCTTCTTCATTCCGTGACCCAACTACTCCTCTTTCTCCTTCCCCTTCTCAGCATCCCTCCATTCCACACAGCTGTCTGACACAGACATGAGTGGCCACTTCAGAGCTGTCCATCACTCAGTGACTGAACCCTGATGAGGAGCTGCAACCACAGATTGTGCATTGTGAGGTAGACTTTGACAAATGTGGAAATTGTCTGGTTTCAGGAAATAAAAGTCCTGCCATGTATTTTGTTGCATATAGTCACTAAAGCAGCGGATTTTTATGCCCAAATTATGTGCAAGCGGAATGTGCTGCTTTCTCTCCGCTTGTTCGCTTTGACCGGGGGCTATGCCGGAAGATAGTTGAAAAGACATGAAGTTTAAAAGGCTAAAGAATCCTGAATGGTAATGGTTATCTTGTTTTTGGCATGGTAATATAATGTTAATTAACGGCACTGTTTAAAATTTTATGCATGCCCATTTTTACCTCACCACCTGCCACCTTCCAACAAAAAAGAATGGAATGGCATTTGAAATAATGTCATTGGTTACTGCTCGGCCAACACTGTTCCTCATTTGCATAAAGTTCAGCAGAGCTCAACTTTTCAAAAACTTTTCACCACCTACAATAAAGGCTTTTTTATTTTAACTTTCAGGAGTGCCTCAAACGTTTCTGTTTTTGCATCAACATGTTGAAGGCCCATTTTTCATGAGCACCCTGTTTTAGTCTTTTTTTAATGATTTCTAAACCAGTGAAACAATCCCTCCCTTTTTTTTGTCTTTGTAATTATTAATTATGTTGACCGTGGTGCGCAGACACCTTGATAGATTTTCTACGGAGTTTGGAGCATCCCTAATGAGAGCCATCCACATGATATAGAGCAATTACATTTTATGAGCTATGAGAGGACTCACGCTGGCAGCATGTAGCTTTATAGTTACAATAAATCAAACGCTGTAAACCGAAATGAGGGACCAGAATGTTATTGCTGTATTCCAAGCTCATAGCGTAACTTAGCACATATTTGCATTTGCAATTAATTTGTGTAACTTTCAATCAAACTGGTCCAAATGTATTGCACCTGGGCTGAGGTCTTGGACAGCAGCCATATTGTGGTTCGATGCTGTGGGCTTCCCTAATGTGAACGCTGTGACTTCTCCCTGTAGCTCACTGACGGCAAAGATGGTAGATAAGCGGACCAAGATACTTCATGATAGTTCAGTTCCAGCCTGCATGCGGAGGCATGTTGTTAATGCATGACTGAGGTTTCTACGCCTCGTGGCCTCGTGGTTGGTCCTCAGACTGCATTAGGGGGGATTTGTGTCAACGATCATGGTTCCAGGAAGTGCCTCGTCATGATGAATCTTGGGATATCGACCACCTTTGCTGTGGGCTTCCCTAATGTCAACACTGTGACTCCTCCCTGTAGCTCGCTGACAGCTCTTCCAGGAATCTGACAGGCCGAAACATAGCACCACCGAAGTGTTGCCAGCCTGTAATCTCCACAAGGTCTGACTTGTGTGTGATACAGCCACACATAGATCCACTTCAGTGTACAGCTGCTACCAGACCTATTAATCCAAATCAGCTGCACACTTTAAGTCTATTTTTATCTTATTTTCACTGTGTATGTGCTGCCGTAGATTTGTATTTTGACCTTGGAGTCACACTAACATGGAAGCCAGAGCCAGTGGAAAAGTCATCACAGTCATAAAATGTGAGAAATTCAAAGGTACTTGGTGTTTGCCTTTATAGATATAGTATCTTAAAGTCTCTGTGACAGAGCTGTCCATTTATCCATTTACAGTAAATTAAATAAAGCTGACTTTTTAGAATACGTTTGGGCCCTGTTCTTAGTAGATACCCCCCACTCTCCTAAAAACTCCTAACCCCTAAACTCTATCATGACTCACTCTACCTCGTAACTCCTTGAGCTGGTAGTCCAACAACCCAATTAACCCCTCTGGCTTCTAAATCAGTGTCTGGTATTAATGATCAAGAGCTGGTGGAATAATTACTTCAAGTGTAACGTCAATACTTTATCGGGGTTGTAATCAGGCCTTTCACATTGCAGTGCTAGTATGCAACACACTGCATAGTGCTATCACTTGGCCCACTTTTGGGAGTCCTCTGTGCTTATTTACACTCCTGTGGTGAAATCAACACCTCCTGAGCCACCTTTGGTTCTGAAGAAACCTTTCCAAAAACTTTTCCAATATTTTTGCCCTCACACGGTCTATTCATTAATATGGTAGTGTCAAAACTGTCTGTAACATGAAAAGTAGGGTGTCTGAAAAGGGTAGGTTGGCTTGTTTGCTGTGGCACATATGGCATTGTTCTGCAGGAGGTGTGCAAAAGGTGTCGAACTACCTGCATGCCCCACAAATAAAGGGGAACTACTCTCTGGCCGCATCTGAAATGTTCACTCGCTCACTACGTACGTGTAGTTCACTACATAGGGTGTAAGTTACATTGTTTTGTCCCCTACATAGTAAACGAGGGAACATTTGGATGTGGTGTCTCTCACTCTCCCTGGGCTGAAGTAAAGGCAACATCAAAATGGCAAGTAATACAAACTGCCTATAACATTAAATAACTAAAAAACACTAAGGAAGGAGAGAATGCAAATTTGACCATACTTGTGACTGTAATTAAAATCAAGCCTGACAAATGGCAGAGTAATTTCAAACAATTACAACAGGCCTGTAAAGGACATAAAGTTTGATTAGGCATCTTTAAAAAAATAAAAAATAAATAATACATCAGTAGGCCATCTCTTTCAGCAGATACTAGAGTTGCATGAATGAACAGGAACAATCTGATGTGATTGAATAAAGTTGGCTGACTGGCTCTGGCACAAATATTCACTATGCTAGCAGTTAGCGGGCCAGATAAACAAGCCCGTTATCTTCAAAGAAAGGAGCCATATTTTATCACAAAAAAGAAAGAAAATATAACAGTGGACCTTTGCTGAATGTTGCCATAGTTCCTGTTTGAGGTAACAGGAAGTTGTGTTTTGGTTACCATGGTGCCTCAGGGCACAGTGGCATGTTGTGTTGTTGTTGTTGTTGTTGTTGTTGTTGTTGTTGTTGTGTGTGTGTGTGTGTGTGTGTGTGTGTGTGTGTGTGTGTGTGTGTGTGTGTGTGTGTGTGTGTGTGTAAGAGAAAGAGAGAGCGTGTATGTATGTGAAGGAGGGCTTGCCTGCTCAGAGGGAGACACTACAAAGGCTAAAATACCTAAGTTAAGGTATGAAAGACTATGATCTCATCCAGGGTCAAACTGAGTGCAGTGCAAGTCTCAGCCTAAAACAGTCCATGAAAGAAGTATAAAGAATTACATAAAAAACTGACATGGCACATTAAATTCTTTTTATATTTTTGGATCATTATTATTCTTGTTTTTATTATTATTTACACTAATATTGTTCTTAGTAATAATAATCTTAGTAATAGTAGAGGTTTTTACAGGGCTATGCGACCTCATATTCAGGAAAAAAGGGTCTCACATCACACAGCTTTCAAAGGAAATGTATTGTGAAAGTGCCTTTTTGAAAACATGCATGCATGATGGGGGTTACAGGAGCGTTATACATCTCCCTATAGCTAGTAAATGACAGACAATTCACCATCTGAGATACAGTATGAATTGCTTCGAGATTGTTGCTGAGTGTAACTGGAAAAAACGCCCGGGCAACAACAGTGCATTCTCGGGTCATAAACCGCCTCGCTCTTATTTTACAGACACAGGAAGATCTCTGATACTGAACTGCCAGTTGTCCTAACTATGTCCTAATTACGGCATACCATCATAACTATGTGGACTTAGCATCATCTATCTTAAATGCTTAAAATACGAAACTATTACCTATTACAGTAACATATAGCCTACATATCAGGCCAAATGTCCCAAAGAGTGTCCTGTGTTTTTAACGAACTAGAGAATGTAGCTGAATTTGTCATTTGTCTGTTCTCTGGTATGACGACGAGTCCTAAATCGGTTCGTCCATAACTGTAATCTTCTCGATTTTCTATAAATATTTAACTTTGTATGTGGTGACAGCAAAGTGTCACTTCTGAACCTGGCCAACTCATTACGCTCAAAACTCAAAAAGAACCTAGAATTCTAAGTTCTGCCCATACTCTCTAAGCAAGGTGTGTAGAGAGTTGGACTTGAGTTTCAAAAACTTAGCCTACCTTCGGGTTCAGCACCAGCTGTTGCTCGTCGAAGTGCAGAAGAGCCACAGAATTGGACTCCGAGTTATTGACAAAAATCTGGAGACAAGGATACTGCGACGTGCCTTTGCAATCTGTACCGCACGTGAATATGCACTCAAAGGACTCTTCCAGGCGCCGCACGGAGATCACGGTACAGTTCGCCGGCTTGCTCTGCATGCTCTGCAGGGTGGGGCTGAGCCAGCAGAAGCACAGGATGAACAGTGACAGGATTCCGCACACGATAAGGAAAAGCCCGAGTCGAATGCTTTTATCTTCCGCCTCGGAGTACTCATACGAGACCCTGATCTTCGCCATTGAGTCCCTGCAAGTGTGGTGGTCGCTGCTGCTGTTGCTGCATGTAAACGGCTCGGCAGTGACGAAGTACAGTCTCTTTTGATCAGCCTGGTGCTTGGGTGCACGAGCCTCTCGCCAAAACTTTGCGCCGACTCAAACGAAGTGTGTCCGCTTTTTTCAGCGCCTCGCCTACCCCCTCTCTCTTCCTCTCTCTCTCGCTCTCTCTCTAGTTAAAGAGTAGCCGCCTGCAACGGAGGAAACTTGGCGAAGCGAAGCAGCTGCACGACAACCCAGCCCCCCTCTTAAGCGCGTGATATCTGATTCATATCACAACAGTCGATCCAGATTTGGACTTTGCTGAAAGGCTGGATGTTGCATCTGGGATTAGGTAAGCTTCTTATGCAGAAATAGTACAATCTTCTGGGTAAACGTAACCACTGACTAACAGTTGCTGCATGTATGTATGCAGACAGCTATCGACTAACGACGAGGCGCCTCTTCGTAGGCTGCTGGCCAGATCTTGGCTCAGAGCCGAGGAGAGGGCGCTTGTCCGTTTTAAATTCTAAACGCAGGCTGCAGAGGGGAACGGGGGGCAAATAAAAGGTTAACTGAATCAAAGCCGGTTGCTCTCGTGCTTACGATAGAACCCTGCTCATCAGACTCCATCCTAACTGTTGATAGGCGCTGTCCGTGGTCCTGACTTGTCTGTTCGCAGCACCTGTGGACAGAGCGTTTAACTAACATCATTCTTAGCAGCCAACCATTTCTAACCAGCCTCTTCCAACCTCCAGCTCTTATCAGCTTTGAACTGCAGTGCTGTCTCGGTTAATGAAATCTGAAATTTAACTAAGAGTTGTAGATCTTTCACAAACTCACTCGGGAACTGGTTAAAAAAAGCATGAGCTTGCATTGCCTAACCAAAAACCAATCACGTCTACCATGTTATAAAAATGTATTCAGCAGATTTAGCAGACAATTCCTGCCGATTACAGCGGTGGACACACGTCCCTGAAAAGCTTGCTCACATCTGTCCATTCTTTGACATTTTTGCTAATAAACTAAACAGAGTTTTGTCCTGCTCATTTGTCAGCATACACTGTTGGTTATGATGGCCTCCAGCCTGTAGCTTACACTAATGCGACAGGAGCTCAGTTTGAGACTTTTGTGCAAAGATATTTAATCGAATATACCAGACTACCAAAATTTATTAAAAAAGACCTACTCTGAATATCATAACTGAGACCAGTTAAAAAAAAATATAATCCTAACATCCATGACGTTGTTTAAATGTCAGGCTGATTACACACTTTCCAAACTATTCTGTCTTCACTATTCTGCTATTCTGTCATGATTGTTTGATAATTGAAAAACATAATGAAGTTGAATGGAAATAGAGAGAGAGAGAGAGAGAGAGAGAGAGAGAGAGAGAGAGAGAGAGAGAGAGAGAGACAGGGACAGAAAGTAGCATTGGTGATTTATTATTTCAAGTGAACTACAGCAATAACTTATTGTTTTTCTTTTCAGTTAGAGAAGCGATCGGCGAAGAGAGAGTTGAACTTTAGTACCTCCCTCCTGATGACTGCCTAATGCAGGACACTGGTCTAGCGCACAGCCGACATTAAGCAGCGCGCCTCCCAGCTGCGCTCATTAGAGTTTCATGTCAGGTGTGCCGCGGGTGTGTCGTGACTCCTCTGACGCTTTTCTGCCTGCTCACAGCTCCCAGCTTACCGCCAGCCCCTTTCCCCGCCGCTGTCTATTAAAAGGATTTGGGATTTAACAGTCCCTGAGTAGAACAGATTTTTCAACAGGGAGAAGAAGAGGGGAGAACCTGATGGTGGAGAAGCAGAGAGAATATCTGATGGCAGGAAAAAGAAAAAAAATGGATGCACAGATTGAGGCATAGTTAGACAGATAGATAGATATAGAGTGAGAGGCAGAGAGAAAGAAAAAAGAAAGAGAGAAAAAGAGTAAGAGAGAAAGAGAGTGAGAGAAAGCAAGTGAGAGAGAGAATGAGAGTGAGAGAGAGAGAGGGAGAGAGAACAAGAGAGTAAGAGAAAACAAATGAGAGTGAGAGAATGAGAGTGAAAGAGAGAGTGAGAGAACAAGAGAGCCAGAGAAAACAAGTGAGAGAGAGAGCAAAAGACAGTGAGAGTGAGAGAGAGAGAGAGAGTGAGAGAAATCAGCTCAGCCCTGAATGATGTGTGTGAGTGGAGCGTGTGGAGAGAAGTACCCGTAGATCAGAGGGCAGTGGCAGCAGATTGGGGCCCTTGTGCCTGTAATCAGTCAGGCGGAGAGCAGGCCATGAAGGAAGAGATGCCTTCTCAGCGCTCCCCCCAGGCCCCAACCCGCCCCCCAGGCTCCAACCCACCCTGGCGTTCATGGGACAGGACCAAGGTCTGCAGTAGCACATGACTCAGGGCAGATGCTAAGTGTGTGTGTGCAAAGTCAGAACTGGAGGCATGAATCACAAGGGGAAAGAAGCTGTAAGCTGCTGGCCTCTACAGATACAACAAAGAAAAGTTTGCAAGAAAAGAAAGGAAAAGCTTAACAAGCATGGAGAGGTTGTATGAAGGAAAATGGGAGAAAGAAAGGAGGAAACTAGCAATGAACATTGAACACAAAGTCAAAGAAAATAAAGACAGAGCAAATGAACAAACTGGAAAAACACAACATTATAGGCAGAGTTGTAAAGAGACAGCATGAATAGTTTGAGGAATACCTTACTTTACCTCTCCTTGTGCCTTTTCAACTCTCCTGTTTAAGTTGAACATGTTTTCACACACTGGTGGCAGAAACTGCCATGGCTTGGTTAACCAGGACAGTCATGACTCATTGAGGATGGAGGTATAGGGGAATGGGGGGAGGAGTGGTAGAAGAGGTGAGAGAGGAGTGTGTATGTGTGTGTGTGTGTGTGTGTGTGTGTGTGTGTGTGTGCTGGGGCATTGGTAGAAGAGGTGAGAGGTGTGTGTGTGTGTGTGTGTGCTGGGGCAGTCGTACAAGAGGTGAGATAGGTGTGTGTGTGTGTGTGTGTGTGTGTCTGTGTGTGTGTTGTATAGTGGTGGGGGTGCCAGCATATCGTTAATTAGCTGCTGGCGGTGGCGAGCGTTGTGTTTGCCTGCGGTCCTGCCCCCAGCCGTGAGGCGTCTGCCCCCTGGAAGCAGCAGGCCCTCCCGACGACCCCCCTAATGAGGGGCCAAATGAAATATTTAAAAATCACGCCCCTTGAAAGCGATATGAAAGAGCCATGCTCAGGTGCGAGCACACATACACATAACAGGGTCATCAGAGGAGGCTGCATCTTATTCATTTATGGAACTGGCTTATGTTTTTCAAATGTGGGTAATATTTATATAGGGTAATGGTGCTGTGCTTGGCTCTGCAAACAGTGTGATGAGGGGAAGACCGTTTGAATATATTTAGCAGGAGTCGGAGACCTCAAGGAGTCAGAGACCCCGTTTTTTTATAAGGCAGCAAAGATTTTTTTTATGCACCTTTTGGAAAATAAAACAAACACCAGAAATGATTTTTAATGGGTAATTAAGTGTTACTATCAATAAACATCATTATACAACAACAGAGAGTTTCTCTCTCTTTCTCTCTCTCTTAGTGTGTGTGTGTGTGTGTGTGTGTGTGTGTGTGTGTGTGTGTGTGTGTGTGTGTGTAAAAAGGTTAGCCGTTCTTTATTACACATGCCACCCTCCCCTAGTGGAATACTCGTCTCCGCTCAGCGTGAGTTTATTGTTTCAATATTTCTTCAGCAGCACGGCCTTTATGGGCACATTATCGTTTTACAGTTATCACCTTGGAGGCGTGTATAGGTGGCGGGTCGCAAATTGCGCTCTGACACTCAAGGCCCGTTAGTGAGGCAGTGGCTTCAGCACAGGGGAAGAATGGGACGCCGGTCTGAACACGAGGTTTGTCCCTCTATCAGCCGGCTCTCAGGGGGGACTTTGTTAACAATCTTTGTCGTAAAATTAATGAAAGCGGTGTAGCTGTGGGGGTACCACATTGCTCAATCTACTGCAAATGAGGGGCTGAGGGGGAGAGGGGGGTAGCATCCAAAAGTTGTTGAATGGAACAAAACATTAGGAAAAGTACACAGTGGGTCGACCACGAAAAACACTGCTGTTCTGATGAAATGACTTGCTCTTGTTAGCTGGGCATGGTTGTGAATAATATGTCACACTGTATCCAGGGCCTGTTTTCACTATTTTAATGGCTTTAGCATCAGAAAATAGGCCGTTGTTGTCTTAAAGCCAAGGAACAAACCTACAAATACATTCAAAACAAGGTCTCACAATTTCACTTTGCTTGTCAACTTGTGCTCAACTTCAGAAAACAATCATGGTGTTGTTGATCTTCTTTGACAGACTAGGAAATTGATTTTCATGGCTATCCTCAGACTCCACAGTCATGTCTTATTGCTGCTGTTGTTACACTGTAAACTTAATACATCATGAAGTTATACTGTTTAGGCTTAACATGATGGTATTGAATCCTATCTAAGCAGTGGTGGGAGGACTGCAAGGCTTTTGGGAGGCCTTTGCCTTAATGTGTTTTCCGGTTATTGCTAATGATTTTGGGGCTAGCAACACCATGCTTATTTCCCTTGGCCACACCAAACAACTTCAGAGATGGGGTGGGAGCGTACCAATACACGTTCCATCCTGGATAATTGCTCAGATGTCCCACAAGCCACATTACCGTCATTTTCAGTTCCCTTTGTAATGCTCTGTTTGTGGTGGATAGAGAGCAGTGTACCACACTACACGAATCCCATGTGCCAGGCCAGTCATATCCTTCACCATGAAGGTCTGGACAGTACTTGGTTTTAAAGAGAATAATCAGATTTGTCTTGGCAAAAAACACATTATAAAGAATGACTATATTATTCAAGATTCTGTGTGTGTGTGTGTGTGTGTGTGTGTGTGTGTGTGTGTGTGTGTGTGTGTGTTATTCATATTACTTTTACACTACATTTCAACTTAACTGCAGTTAAAAAGACATGGACCTACATTGGTAGTACAGTTAGGAATGAAGAGTTAGCGCCCTCTACTGGAAGGTAAGTGCAGTATGGCCAAGTCAATCTATTGTATAGCTACACTTCATTATCAGAATCTGATATTTATACAGCCATTGAAAATGTACCCAGTAGGCAAGACGAATGTGGCAAGACGAATGTTTAATGCTGCAATCTGTCAGGTTATAGATTCCATGTATTGATATTACACATGCTTTGACTACCCAGAAGTAATCCAGTAGCTTCTGTACCCAGTACCGTGTGGGTAGTCAATTTATTGCCAGGAATCATTCTCAGATTATCTGATGTATGACGTTAATACATTACGATTCTCAGTAGCAACACCAACCCAGCTTATGAATATTTCATAAATGCTACCGTGGATATTGTACCACCAGTCAGGTGATGAAAACCTGAAAACCTTTCACCGAAGGCTGAAGCTTCTGTCTCTCCTATGTGCCTGGGGCCGTGGTTTGAAGATATCACCCTGAAATTACTTTTTTGGGTTGCAATGTCTGGTTAGCCTGCCCTATGCTACCAACAGAGATCCCTGAAGTTTCATAATGGATTTGTCATTTTCTATCTAGAAAGCAAAAACGTTCATTTCTGTGCAAAAAACGGTTGTTAGTTCTTTGCTCTTGACATCCTGTCATACACAGAGTTCAGACTCGTACTGATAAAATCTATAGCTGCTACCTGTGTAGCTGCTAATGCTTTGATGTGGCTGAACTTCAGGGACTCCAATACTGAAGCGTCGCCAAGGTAACGGGAAGGCAAAGGCCAAGCCACTGGATTTGAGCATATCATCGGCTGCATATAGATAATGTGATGTTTTTTTTACTCAAATGTAACGAGCGTCCGTAAACATGAGTTGCTTTTATTATTATTATTATTATTATCATTATTATTATTATTATTAATTGCCATGGTAGTCATACCATTGCTTGCGTGGTCGTAAACTATATCACTAGAAAGAGAATGAGTTTGTGGGGTTTGTGGCCGCCTTACTGAATAAAACATTTGAAAAGTGGCCCAGTTTTTTGTCCACCCCCATATATTCCTGTTGCTTGATTTTTCTTACTTGGTACTTACGTAGGCTGGGACATCTGCAGTTGACTCTCCCAAGCAGTACAGAAGCGGATGTGCTTGGATCTTCAGGACTCATTATAATTGTAACTTCAATGGGACATTACTACATGCCTCTATCGGTCAGTATCAGTGAGGATAGTGCAAATGGGGTTTTCCTCAGCCTGATAAAGCCAATGGGGTAAATTAGCATTTGTCATGTTGAGCAGTCAACAAGGCAAGAAGCTGGTGTCAATGAGTGTGCCCCCTGAAATGAGAGCACCACACACTGCATTGTTTCTGGACAGCCTTTCTACTTTATTACAAAGAGAAGCAGCCTCGAATGTGGTCAGAAAATACAAGAGCAATCTGTTTGGTTTGTGTTTTTTTTTCTTTCATAATCATTTTTTTTATTGATTTTCCTTTTCCTATGAAATGCTGTCACTGAAAACAGCCAGAGTGAAGTGCCTCAGTCCTGCTTCGACTCCAGTTCCGTTTCATCCATCCATCCACCCATGTCCCGTTGGCCCCGCCCCCCCCCCCCCCCGCCCCCCTTCTTTCCCAGCAATCACATGGGTATGGGTGTCCTTGCTTCACAGAAGACGCTTTGTCATTATCTCGTCCCCCCTCTAACCGAGATGTTTTCGCTGGTCAGTTGTGGTCGTGGTCAGAGTGCCGGTGTGGTCATGTGTGAGTGGCTGCTTCGATGTGCCGCTCCTCTTCCTCCTCTCACCCTCCTCCTCCTCCTCCTTCTCCTCGTCCAGTGTTGGTCAGCCCACCTGGTGAATCCTGTTACATCCATATATCTGTGCCGTGTCGTGTCGTGTCCTGTTGTGGTCCACCTCCTTCAAAAACGAGGTATGGTTGAGGTGGTGGTCTTTTTTTTTTTTTCCTCTTTAGCCTTGTTTTTTTTCTTCTCCAAAATAGATGTCATATTTATATAATATCTATACACATTCGTACATACATATATTTATTCATGTGATGTCCAAAAAAAAAAAAGTTTAAAAAAGGAAAAAAATGTACACATTTAATACAAAAATTTGTAACAAAGACTAGACAGTGTTTGGATTTTGCTTCTTCAATGCGACCCAAGATTGACACTGAAGTTCAGTGAATGCTGAGAAATGAGCCCTGCAGGTAAACAAAAGGAGGGTGGCCAGCCAGGACAGTCGACTCAAACAAGTTTCTGACTGTAGACTGCATTCGTTTGGGTTTTCTTGACACTGGGCAACAAATAACAAATGCAACGCAGTGAGAAAGAGAGACTTGGAGGAAAACGAATGTGTGTGTGTGTGTGGGTCGGAGGGGGTGCTAAGAGTGAGTGGGCAGGTGCATAAAAATAAAAAAATAAAAAAACGAGTGTGAGTGAAAGAGCTGAGAGGTTGGAAGGGATCCAGGGGGCTGCTAACCTTGGGTAAAAGAATGAGAGGTGCGCTCAACATTTTCAAATTGAAAAACTAAAAAAAATTCACAAATATTTTTGTGTTCTTTTATTACCAAACAGTACTACAATGAACATTGCATTCTTTCCAGGCCTCCGTTAAATTTGTCCAAAGGATCATACTGTACTCGATGGAGGTGCATCACTTCCATACTCTCGTTCTGAACGCATGAACACTTCAGAGAATGAAGTATAAACCTTGTTCTGTTATGGTCAGAGTTGAGTGTCTCAGTCTGTCTTCCTGCCTTACAGGCATTGGTGTAAACCCAAAAGGAACAAAAGAAAGTAAAATGAAACTTAGGTGGTTGAGAACAGGAAAAGAATAACAGAAAGAAAAGATAAAATGGACCTTTTTGTGTTGTCTTTAAAAAAATAAAGAAAAGGAAAAGAAAAGCATCTGTATGTGTGTGTTTTTTTTTCTTTTTTTTGGGCAGCACATAATTCTGGAAGGCAGGACCCCCACAGCCAAAAGTGGCCAAGGAGCTTCAATTCTGGGTCAATTTTAGCGGATCCATTGAGGAATATTTGTGTTTGTTGTTTTTTTTTTCTTTGAAAAAAAATTAAAAAAACAGGATGCCTGAGCCACAGCGCCATCTATCTGCCAGTTCAGTGAGTGACAAGCCAGGACAGCCATACCCTGACGCAGTGAGGACTGCGCGCAGGTGGGCAGCTCAGAATGCCTGCTGAGCGGGGTTGTAGTTGAAGGTGGAGGGAACGTGAGGCCGCTCTTCTAGTTTGTCGTATTCCAGGTGAAACTCCTGTCAGGGGTTGGGGGGGGAAGCAAAAAGTCATACTTCGTGATTATTTTGTCAGTTGTAGATGTTGGTTTGTGTTATTTTTCCAAAACTACCTGAAACATTTTAATGGCCTGACATGAACTCTGAAGTCTGGGTAAAGGCAAAGAAGCAAATGCATATTATTTAAAGGCGAACTTTGGTGTAAAATGAAAATTGGCATGTTAAAACATCATACCGAGTTGGTATGTGTACTGAGGAGCAAAATTGATTTAGCCTGTTGCATTCAGAGTTTAACTATTTTTTATCGTTTGACCCAGAAGGCTAACAATGGAAGTGGTAGGTGCCCTTAGACGAAGCATGACGAGTACGCTATTTTTAAACTATTAAAACAGCTCGAAGAAACTCCACACTCCATTGGTAGTACAACAAAGGCCCTTTGTTGTTTGTAAAAACGAGGCACTGAGAACTTTGTAAGTGTACACAACATTTATTAATAAAACAGTTTTGACAGGCAGCACCTTGCTGTAGTTTCTCGTCGCCGCCATGATGAAAGTCCGCACAAGTCGATTGACGAACACGAACCAGCAGGAAGAATAGGAGAGGTAGTACAATCGACTTGTTTGAACTTTCATCATGGCGCCGACGAGAAACAACTGCAAACTACTGCATGTAAGAACAGTTTTTTAAATAAACGTTGTTTACATTTACAATATTCTCAGTGCTTTGTTTTGAATGCCAGAGCCTTTGTTGTACTACCGATGGAGTGTGGAGTTTCTTCGAGCGGTTTTAATGGTTTAAAAATAGTGTAGTCGTCATGCTTCGTCTAAGGGCACCTACCACTTCCATTGTTAGCTTTCTGGGACAATCGATAAAAAAATAGTTAAACTCTGAATGCAACAGGCTAAATCAATTTTGCTCCTCAGTACACATACCAACTCGGTATGATGTTTTAACATGCCAATTTTCATTTTACACCGAAGTTCTCCTTTAACTAGACTTATCTAAAATTAGATGACACCAAGTCTGTACACCAGACCTGAAGACACAATCCTATGTTATATACACTTCAAAGACCAATGATTTCATAATTAATCTCTAAGCTGAAGCTCCGATCTGTAAGTGGCTTTGATGGACCAATGTGTGTTACTTACACACACAGGCAACATACACACATTTGTGATGAGATGGTGGGGATGTTGAAAAAGAAGACTGTCAATACCTTTACCTTAGCTACCTTCCTCCAGTTAAGACAGTCAAAGAAGTAGTACGTCCCCCGCTCGTAGGTGTTGGTCTTCAGTGTGGGCTCCATGCCTGGCGCCCGTGTGATCCAAACCCTCTCCTCCTTGTGGTACCGCCAGTCCCGGTTGAAGCTGCAAACGGCACCGCGGTGGAACATGAGGGATGCGGGCAGAAAGGGGAAATACCACACGCAGAATTCAAGTCAGGATGTTGACATTCTCCATCACAAACAATTGTATCCAGTTACACTTTACTTTCCAGTTGCTGTTACAATGTATCTACATCATAAAGTACAGTGTAACAAAGTGTGTAATAACACATGACTTATGTAGTTACACTGTACCTTAGGGTAAGGGTTAGAATTAGGGTTAGTGTTAGGTATGTACAGTCTAAGTAGATAATGTTACATGCACATACACTATAAAGGGAACTGTTAAGGGTTACACACTTTATTTTTATGGTCCCTGTTACAGTATAACAAAGTGTGTAACAAGTGTGTAACACTATGTGCTTACACTGTACCTTAGGGGTTAGATTACGTTCAGTGTTAGGTGTGTACAGTGTAAGTGCATAATGTTACACGGTGTTGCATGTAGACATACTGTAAAAGACACTGTGATAATAGTGTTACCCTGTACGTAAACATCATAACTGACTTCCCTCTATTTATGCAGGGGTAAGGTCAGCCCCAATGATTTGTGAACGGTTTTAAATTTGGTCCTGAACATGTCACTTCCCATGGTATCCACAAGGGGGCGTGTGCTACTCAAAGATGCTAATGACCATGCACGTGGAGGAGGAAGAAAGGGCCCACACATGGACGCCTTTTCACATTCTCATTCCCATATTTCATACTAGCGCAGAGCCCGTTGATGCAGTCGTGTTGTGTAAAGGGGGTGGCTCTAGTGCCCAGAGTAAGACACAGGCAAAAGGCAATTGAAGCTTGTTCTACTGATATATTTGGCATTTTTTGTCCTAACAATATGAAACTTGGCACTACACTCACTTGTGCCATTAGCAAGACACCTAACAAATTTGAGCTCAGTGCAACGAATGGTTCAAGAGTTGTGTGAGGAACAGACACGGTGACAGACACACAGATGTTCCTTGCATTTCCAGATATATTATTTCTCATAATTGCCAACATAGGGGAATCTGTACTGCATGCAGTTATACATGCATAACACTCAAACCCCTTAAGGGTTTTTTGTTTTGTTTGTTTTGTTACACTCGTCTGAGTGAAAGTATCAGCTCTCCCACCTTCCATTTTCTTTTTGCCAATTTAAGCTTTAGCATCTCCTAACAAAAAAGTTGCTCCTGAAAGACGTTAACAAGTTGAGAAGTCAGTCATGACGCGAATGCATGTGCAAATGCTTCCAGAGGGAAGCAGGCTAGTTGTTCACAGTCACGGAACGTCTGCATTTACATACAAGTACGTGTCTGTCTGACCGCTGCAAGTGTAAAAAACACTGTGAATCATCTTCAAAACACCCAAAAATCCAGGTTCTGTGGAACAACCAATTCTGCGGTCCGGCAGTGGAATGTTTTTTTTTTTTTTTTTTTTTTTTTTTAGTGGACGTGGCAAGTGCATCCTGGGACGGCCGCCCACGTGTGCACCTGCCAAGTTGCTTGTGGTAGCGTGCCCAGGCCCAGTGCTCCTGCTCCGACACACACACACACACAGGCTGGCGTTTCCTGCCACTTCCTGCCCGTCTGGAAACACTGTGGCCACTGATAAAATGCCCAGGAACTGGAGGCCTGGTGTGTGAAACCCAGACTAGGCCATTTCAAAAATCGATGGCTGAGCGGAGTGGTAGAGGCAAAATGTGGAAAAACAAACTTTCATGTTCTGCTCCACACCCTTGCTTCGTAGGTATTATGTTCGGTCTACTAGGTTTTAGGCCTTGTTGCCAAGATTTCATTCAACATGTGGTCATTACCCTGTAAAAATTTCAGATACTGAGAGGTACAATAACAGGGAAAAAAAACAAATAAAAAGAAAGAAAACATTACACACCTCTCAGCTCAATGTCACTGGAGTAAGAACTGATGGACTCCCTTTAAGTGAGTTCATAAGGGTAGTGGCAGGCTTAACTACGGTTAATCTACTTGTTACTTAAAGAGTGCTGGTCAAACCTACAGAACATTTTTTTCACCCAGTGAATCCTCACACGCACCAGCCCAAAATTGGTCTGTGTGAATAACAAGTTCAAAGTGTATATATAGTGCAGTCTCATTCCTGTCCCTATTTAAGACTGATTTTGCTTGGGCCTTCAATGGCAACCTGACAAAGGTCCGCTGCAGACTGCATCGTTTCATAATAATGTGAATAAGGTGTTTCCTTTTCCTGTTTGTAAACAAATGAGAGCGAGAAAAGTGTTTGCATACGTACAGCTCGACCGCCGCGAGAAGCTGCAAAAGGTCCCCTCCGTTCATGTAGTAAAGGTAGAAGAGCAGGTCCTCCCCGTACCGAGACAGCTTTATTGCAGCCAGCTGCGGAGGGAAAAACAGCAACAGCTAAACAAAACTCCTCACCTTTATGCTCAGGAACGCACACACTCATACACACGCCATCACACACACACGCAATCACACATACACACGCAGGCACACACAGGCATACACACACAGGCATACACACACAGGCATACACACACACACACACAGGCATACACACACACACACTGGCATACACACACACACAGAGGCATACACACACACACAGAGGCATACACACACACACAGAGGCATACACACACACACACAGGCATACACACACAGACACACACAGAGGCATACACATACACACAGCCAAAACAAAGCCCAGTAGGATTTTTTTGCATGTCTTTTCTGTCCGTTTGTCTCTCTCTCTCTCTCTCTCTCTCTCACCCGTGTCAGCTAGTAGCTGCTGGTAGTGCCTGCTCAAGACAAACATGCTAATACAAAAGGTGGCACTCAACTTGCATCTAGAGGTGGGAGAGGGGGGGCCGAGTTAACACCTGTACTGCTCTCCGCTCGTGTGCAAAGTGCTCGTTTGGTGTAGCTAGTGCACACAAACAGGGCACAGAAACCACAGGCAGAGTCAAAACAACACCACTCTTCTGGGCCGCTCAAAGAAAGGGGGGGATCTGTGGGAGCATTCACCTCTAGTTTACGTATACAAAAACGTATTTTTTTTTTTTTTTTTGTTTTTTTTTTTTCGGAGGTGGGAGGAGAGAAGGTTTTCGCACCGCTAACATTCACAGTGTTAAGAAGGTGCAGTCACCTGACCGGTGTCCGTGTTGGGACGAGGCGTTAAAAGAAGAGGAGAAAAAGGCCCGTAGTGTAGTAGCACCTACCTTGTCCCTTATGTGAATATTGGTTAAGTATTCAGACGGAACATGGAAGTCTGGAAAAACAGGAAAAACAAACAGGAGAGGGTTGAGGGCGTGTTCCGGAACATTCTAATGAAACAAACATGGCGAGTTGGGCAGAGGAGGAGGGGCTTACCGATGTCCTGAGGCCGACAAGGTGCTGATGCCCAAGGAGAGGCAAATTTGGGGTAGAGATTTCTGTTGGATTGGATTGGACACAACAAGGGCAAACGGTCACAAACAGTTGCTCTCACTAGAAATGTACTGGATCTAAATTCAATATTCAGTACTGACAATGTGTTTTCCCCCTAAATTTGCCTGCAAAGTTTCTTCATGTTCTTTGCTTAAATGTTTTTAGATAAGCGATATTTTTTACATTTGCTGATGTTGCAGGAAAATAAATGCTTACATAGGTCACACAAAATGAAATGAGACCCTCCGTGAAACAGAAACTCTGGGGAATGGCTGATGGGACTGGTGTGGCACTGTGTGTGTATGAGCTACATATTAGTGTGATGATGATATAGCGACAGATACAGAGAGATAAACTGGAGGAAGTGGAACTGAATGAAACCTTAGATGATGTGGCAGAGCAAAACAGAGTTATCGAATATCCTATTCTGTCTGCCTTTAAGTCTGACACACACACACATACACACCTCAGCAAACTGCTTCCACTCTGCCAGCTTGTAGCTGCTCTGCTCGTCTCCTGCCCCCCCGTCAAGCATGAGACTCCAGCCCTGCCCCTAGACAGCCGTCTAAAGGTGGCTTTTGGCGTCCAATAATACTGGCACCTCATCAATGTGATACTCTGCTAATCCCAGAGGGAAATTCGGAGCAAAACTACAGCACAGCTAGACTGGACCTGCGCACAGGGCTCATAGCAGTCTAGTAGGAGGCCTCTGATGCAGCTTTGAGGGCTGCTCGCTGCTCAAACATTCCTGCAACTCTCGCCACCATGACCCGTCAGCCAAACGAATGCAATTTGTAACGCAGCGCCAACACCTTTACCGGGCAGTCAAAATAAAGATCCCAGAGACAAGAGCCAATCAAAAACAAGAACAGGTTTGGGGGGGGGGGGGCAACAACATTTCAAAATGGCAGCCTCTCAGGTCTGCATTCATTAACTTCCTGTTTGGGTGTGTATGTGTGTGTGTGTGTGTTTGGGCAGGGAGGCGGCTACGGGAAGACCATTACGCTCAGCAGGGGCTGTTGGCCATCTCCATGTGGCATTTGGGTGCAATGTGGCGTGACCAAGGCTCTGCTGCTGCTGGTACTCTGAGTGAGTGGCAGTTACTATCCCGCAGGCTGAGTAAGTGCACCAGGGGCTGCCCGCAATATGGCTGCTGTCATAGCAATCAGACCCAGAGCACCAGGAGGGCTACTAGTCATTTACACACACACCCACAGAGTCCCGCCAAAACGTGCACATTCAGGATTTTACACTGGAAGCAGCACTAAAGGACAACAGATATATGTGTAAGAGAAAAGCCCTCTTCAACCAGATTTTAGCTCCCAATGTGTTGTTTTGATTACCGCAATGTTTCAAGCCTCACTTATCAAACATACTCTTTCACACCCATTCAACCTGACATTTACGGTATTCAATTCATAGCAAATTGAATGACCTACTTATACAGTTCCACTTTAAGGCCAACGCACAACAGGTTCAACTGCATATGCAGGTTCAGAAAGACACGTGGGTGTCATGTTTCTGATCTGTTGCATGTGAGATATATGGGAATTGTTGATGGGAACTATTTCTCAGTCAATCTCAACTACTTGTACGCACATACACACACGCATGCAAACACACACACACACACACACACACACACACACACACACACACACACACACACACACACACAGCCTACCCTACTTGAGTTATTAGCAAAGTGGGGACAGTAGAAAATGAGAAGTGAAGAAAAGAGAAAATGGGAGAAAATGAAAGTGAAGGGCGGTGAAAGAAGGATCGGTATGAAATGTGTACAACGTGCGGTTTAAGGTTTATAAGGACAGGACGGTAGACTCACTCCGGCGAGTTGAGATTGAGGCCTAGTGTTGTCAGGTCGCTGCCCAGCGCCAAGTGCACCATGCCCGGGTCCGTCTCGGCCGCCCTGATGAACGTCAGGAGGCCGATCATGCCAAACTGGTCTGTCACCATGCCTGGGGGAATGTTCGTCACCCGACCTGCAAGGGGGTAGAGGGCACACAGCCGTCAGACCACCACCAGCGATCGGCTTGCCTATGGGTGAAGTTCTCAGAATGGCCTCGTTAGTCGTATGGATTCTGGTTGGCTGAGTGACTGTTCAGGCTGTTCATGTGTAACTTGGTCACAGTTTATTTTAATGTGTAACAATATGTAACATTATGTACCTACACTGTACCATAGGGATAGGGTTATGGCTAGTTTTAGGTATGTAGAGTGTAAGTACATAATATTTTGTTGTTACAAAGAAACCACACAAAGTGTTATCGCAAACTTTTATCACAATGTACGAACAATAAGAAACAATTGTGTGCGCGCATTTCACTTACACTCCTAAAACAGAATAAAAGAGCTTTTAAAACGCTTATTATACTGCTCGTTAATATTGCACCTTTGATTTCAGGAAAGATCTTATCTGAAAATATGACAGCTGCCTTACTGACATTAAAAAATGCCCCAAAAACTATTGTTGGAGCTTTTATCACATTGGTTTGAAAGCAAGTAAGTCAAAACAGCTACCTTGGATATAGCACTGTACAGGTTCCTTGTCAAAGTGAATACACAATAAAATAAGCTAAACTTGTGCATAGCCATTAACCATCGGTTAAAGGAGGTAAATGATTGGCTGCCACATACAGGAAGTGTGAGGTACTGTGTGCTGTGATTGGTCGAGGAGTGGCTCACCATCAGGTAACACCTGGATCCCTTTCTTCTGCTGGTTGTTGTTCTGTGCTGTGGAGCTCTTGTCTCCGGGGAACTTGGGACCGTCTGTGCTGGATACGCTCTTGCCTGATGAGTTCAGGTTCTGCGGAGGAACCAGAGGAACACTTAGAACACAAATTAAAGTCCAAGTGACAAGTGAACAACGGCGGCAGCAGCTTAAAGAAGGAAAAAAACTTGTCGACTGATGTCACAGTGCTGGAGGCTTTCACAATCCTGTACTGGTCAAAAAAAATGTTCACAGAATCAATAGAACACGTGGTTTCTATGCCAACTTGTATAAATTTTCAGTTTCTTACCCAATGCCCCATTTGCACAGATTCAAATGTTTGGCTCTGACACACCCTAGCAGACAGAAAAATTGTCTCTTTTACGTTGCTTAATGTTGAGTGACACTTGTCCTCTGGACTATACACTGGCCTTCAGGCTGACTAACAGCACTAAACATTGAGACCAGACATGACAGACTAAATGCATTCTCCTCCCTCGAGCCCAAATCGGTTTGCCAGCCACTGCTGTCAACTCAAACAGTTCTTAGAAACTGGTTACTGGGTCACAATAAAAAGTATGCCATCAGCTAGTCATTGTCTTGCCAGTGAAACAGTGTGTGTCTTCTTTTGTTGAACACAAGTAGGCAACGGATGTGATCTCTTTGTGTCTACGCTAGACAATAAAATGACTTTTTTTTTTCTAGACAGTGCCTCTGTTTTCTATACGGCGAGAGTGCTCAATTATTCTGCTGAATAATTCATTCTGCGCTGCGCGGACAAGCCACGTGGCTTTCCGTGAGTGGTGCGTTTCATTTAGTTGAGTGGAGGGCCAATTCCCCTAAGAACAAGAGGCACTCAAATAAAACTGCTGTGAATTAAGTCTGAGGGACGGTTCATGAATGCAACTGTGGCCTGGCCAAGGCTGTCCCTAGTCTCCCGGTAGCTCTCCACCTGAGAGACGAGAGGCTGTGGTCAGTCAGATGTTAATTAGCATAGAGACATGAGAAGTGTTATAGATTTTTTTTCCCCTTCTCCTAAGCAGGGAGCCTCAGCTGACGGAGAGGAGAGGAGAGGAGAGGAGAGGAGAGGAGAGGAGAGGAGAGGAGAGGAGAGGAGAGGAGAGGAGAGGAGAGGAGAGGAGAGGAGAGGAGAGGAGAGGAGAGGAGAGGAGAGGAGAGGAGAGGAGAGGAGAAGAGAAGAGAAAAAAAGAGAAGAGAAGTGTGTGCAGTGAGGATCTGAGACTCAAACTGCAGCTTATTAGGCCCATTAGAGTTCCAGGAACTGACAACAAAAACAGCAAAAATGGCAGAAATACATAGCACGCAAGAATGTTTTGGTAACCCCCCCCCCCACCCCCCAGACTTTATCCCGCCTTCTCAAGTTTAAAGTCAGTCTACTGTAACTGTAAAAAGGAGATTGAGGCTATGGAATGCTTTGAAGTGCAATGGCAGAAGAAATGTATTCCTATACATTATGCAGTGCGGCTTACACGTCCCACACGGCATACCACCTCTGAGAAGCAGAAACAGAACTGTTCCCAGGAGGATGCAATAATTTAAACATTTTTCATCATGAGTCTTTTTTTTTTTAGCCGTTGTATAGCTGTGCCTTGTGGAGGAGCACTTTAGATCTTGGGTTTATTTCCCTCATTTCACACCATGACAGATCTTTTTAATTGTAGATTTTATTGTAGGTTACTGCCCAAGCATCTGTGTGTTCACTTAAATGTGTTGCACTCGCATTCAAATGTCGTTTGATGCGTCCATTTTCCCCAATTACACAGAGTCCTAATTGCATGTGACCGTGAGTGCTTAACAGCGACAAAATCAGTTTGATTGCTTTATTCATCTATTTGAACGTCTGGAACGCCTATATGTGACACAGAGCTGTTAGGTGCCACCAGCTGTTTTCAAACTCAGACATGGGCCCCTGGAGTGTGTGTGCGTGCGTGCGTGCGTGCCAGGTCGAGGAGAAGGCGGCCACGCTCACCGATTTGCTGTCGTCATTACTCGACGTTGGGTCCTTGTAGTTGGGCCCAGGCAGTGCAGGGAAGTCCTCGTTGTGGATGGAGAAGTCCTGGGACTGTTCATTCGATGGCTTTGTCACCATTCCAACTAGTGGGCCAACAGGGGACAATATAAAAAATATAATATCCGAACCTTGATGCAGAGCCACATTGAAATCTGCTGAGTATGTGTGTCTGTGTACAGAGGTGTGTGTGCGTGTACCGTAAGATGGCCCATATCAAAATCCAGTGTGTATGTGTGTCTATGTAAAGAGATGTGTGTTTGTGTGTCAGAGTGTGTGTGTATCCGTAAGATGGCCTATATCAAAATCCGGAGTGTATGTGTGACTATGTAAAGAGGTGTGTGTGTGTGTTAGGGCTGGGTATCATCTAGGACATGGAGATTCGATATGATTTTCGATACAGGGCTCACGATACGATTTTCAATACAGTGCAATTCAATTTGATTTAATTCCTATATCGATACATATTACTTTATAATTATTACTCAATGTCATTAACTCAACAAAACCAGACAAATATTATCTTTATGTTGAATTTATTGAACAGGAAAATAAAGTGAATTTTTTCAATGCTTTTTACTGAACATGTCACAGAAAAGGTGCCCAGTCTCACTAGGTACCTGTAATCAACTTATAAAAACTATTTGTGCAAAAGAATACAATATGGCTAATGTACATTTGTACTGAACAAAGTACATTCACTACATTTTGGTTTAGAATCAACAGTGCATTTCTCTCTGCAGTAGCTACTGGGGGGGTGTATCGATATTAATAGCCAGAATATCGATATATCATATCGTTTTTAAAAATATCGATATATATAGCTGTATCGATTTTTTTAGCACAGCAGTAGTGTGTGTGTACCGTAAGGGGCTCTCCCAGCCAGTGGGTTAAGCAGTGGAGTTGGATTGGCGTTTCCTTCCCTCCGACTCCGGTCCGCTAGCGCAGGGAAGTCCGAAAGGTCCAGCCCCGTGACGTTCTCACTCCCATCTGATCAGACACACACACACACACACACACACACACACACACACCAAGAACTAGGATTAATTATTTAACACTCTCTACATACAATCTATGGTGATTGGAGTACTGTGAAGTTTGCTGGTGCAAGTAAAGCTTATTGTCCTGATGACTGAACTCCTTTCCACACATCTCTCTTATTGTATTACATCCTCTGCTTCTTGGAAAGACATTTCTCTCTCTCTCTCTCTCTCTCACACACACACACACACACACACACACACACACACACGTAAAGGTGTCATTACCCGTGCCGTTGAAGATGTTGCTTGATAACGAGTTGTTCATTCCGAACGCTGGATTCCTGTTCATCCCGAACCCTGACATACTGCGGAAGAGAACATGAGTGTGTGAGTATGTCAGCATTCCAAAATGGCAGTCAGAAGTGACAAAGTGCTGATGTGCGTTGCGAGTAAAATATAAAGGTGGTGACCCACAGCATAAACAACACGTTTCCTGCCAACACTTCCATTACAAACTGACCCTTACAAAATATCCAGGTGGTTTTGATTTGTGAGGGAACATACAACAAGCACTTGCTCCCCCTAACCCATGTAAACACACACGCACTGACACACACACTTACATACAGTACACAAGCAATTAAGGAGGATGCTCCATGTTCCTCAACATGTCATCCCTTCAGCTGGCACTGAACTGGCTCTGGGTTCCTTTAAAGCAACACTAAGTAGTTTTTTCAACCTTAAAATAATATTTATTCAAAATCATTTCAGTGGTTCATCAACTTGTAACAGGGTGAAAGGCACTTTTGAATTCGCTTTGCCGCCCTCCATGGGCTATAAATGCACTAAGCAAGTTTGGAGGAGCGGGCAGTGTCTTTGTAGTTCTCTATGAGAGACAATTCTGCTTCCAACCTGTAGGGTGACTAAAGACAAAAACTACTTTGTATTGCTTTAAGTCACCGAATAGGCTAATAACCAGCATTTCATAAACTCTCCTTGCATTCTCTCCTTTCCAGCTGGCTCAGGGAAGCATAGAAAATAGTGAGAGGGCAGTCTGTTATGTCCTGAGAAAAAGTTTAAACCTGATTCAGACAGGGGTTTGGAGAGGGGTGTCTGCACAGACTATGTGAAAAACAAAACTATGACACATTTGAAGTTCAAAGCCAATCCAGATGGACTCCTTTTAACACATTAGGGTAGAATCACAAAGAGATACCCCATGCCTCTCCACTGGCAGGGTTCTTTCATTCGAGAGAGAGATGGGGGTATGGATACAATCAGCTCTCTTCAATATCTCAGATAGGACATTAAGGTGGCCTCCTGAAAACACACACACACACACACCTAGCCTAGCCCCTCAGCCATCCAATCAGCTCACTGGCTAATTGTCAAACAGAACTCCTAGCCAACAGGAGAAACACCAGAACCAGTTCTGCTTCCTGTAACCCCAATGAGTCCTTGATGCTGAGGAGGAGCACAGCAAGGACGACAGCATTCATTCCCACCACCTACACCTGCAAGCACTCCTGGTACTTTCTCTCCCTCTCTCTCTCTCACACATCCACACACACACACGCACACGCACACGCACACGCACACGCACACGCACACGCACACGCACACGCACACACACACACAGACTCTGTCTCTATATCTATGCTAGGGCCCAGGTAATGTATCAACGAGGGGAGCTGGGATTTATGGGAATGACTATTGAATGATTCCCATCCCGGCGCGCAGGCCAGACACTAAGGCCTGATAAGGCTGCTCAGTGGCTCCAGTAAAGTCCCAGCTACAATATATAAAAGGCCTGCACAGATAAGGATGAGCTTTGGAGCGTCTCTCTCTCTCGGCTCTCTCTCCCTCTCCCTGTCCCTCTCCCACACACACACCGCAGATAAGACCATATGAGCTTGCTGATATTTAATGAAGGAAGATAGAGTGTGAGCGTGACAGTGTGTGTGTCTTTGTGTGTGCGTGACAGTGCGTTTGAGTGGGTGTGTGTGTGTGTGACTGTGTAACAGTGCCTGTGTTCGTGTAAGCAACAGTGTCTTTGAGAGTGTGTGTGTGACAGTGCGTTTGTGTGTGTGTCTAAAACGGTGTCTTTGTGTCTGTGTGTGTGTGTGACAGTGTGTGTGGGTGTGTGTGAGACGGTGTCTTTGAGTGTGTGTGTGTGCAAATGTGTCTGAGTGAGTGTGTGTAAGTGGCTGTGCATGAATAGTACCCAGTGTGTGTTGTAGTGGACTCCCCCTTGGAGAGGCTGAGTTCCCTACTGACTAAGGCAGGCCATTCAGACACTGAGAGCTCATTAAAAGCCAGTCTCATCTCCTGCCCTGGCGGATTCAAACAACAAAACAAAACAAACCCTCGCCTCTAAACTATGCTCTCAATCCTTACGCCAGGACACTGGCGTAGCCTGCAGCGAGCCAACCAGCGTGGTGCTCACAGATGCACACAGAGCACTTGACACAAACCCCTGCGCTTCGGATCGATAAGAGGTCAGTGGGATTAGCGGTGCTCGAGGGCACAGTCTTGTTACTCCCCCCGGGGCCTGACACGCTGAAGCTCCACAGTGCAAGCAACCCTTAAGATTCATGACTTCGTCCACAACATTAGACCGTTTCTAAACAGAAACACAGCATGTTTGTGACTGCTGTCCAGTCGAATCTGTCATTTTCAGGTTCTGGAATCGCGACGAATTAGAAACAGAGACGGTGACAGAGCCATTCCAAAACAACAGGATATGGGAATAAAAACTGTGTGTGTGTGGACAGAAATCATTTCAGCTCTGACAGAAAAGAAACGCAGTCAACATATGGGAGAGCGCTAGACAAACTGCACGTCTTTAGGTGGGAGGTGGAGGAGGAAGAGGAGGAGCAGCTCTGCCGTGTTTGATAAACACTCTTTTCTCAAACGTTAGAGGAGTCCTTGCAGCTTTGTATCGAAAGCATCTGCCAGGCTACGGACATAGAGCTTTCTCTCACTAAAAACACTTTGTCTTAACTATTTGTGACCATCACAAAAGGGGTAGGCATTTTTAGACCAAGGTTTTGCAGACATTAACTGGTTTTGTGCAGTGCAGTTCTACCACTAGAAGTCTGAGCCTCCCGTATCCAACATAAACGTAGAAAAGTAAAAGAAAGACTTTGCCCAGTGTCTCGTCTAGCCTACAGTACTCAACCGTCCACCGTACGTTACGGTGCAGCCATAGGGTTAATGCTGTTGCAGAATAGCTAACAGAATCCACTTAGAGACCAGAGGTACTTAATCAATCCTTAAATAAAATGCAGTAGCAGTTTTCCCATCCCCAACTCCCTATACAGATTCAGAGGTGCTATAAGTGCCTTGTGGTTGTGTTACAGTGCAGAATAGCTAACTGAATCCACTTAGATACAATAGGTACTTAATCAATTCTAAAATAAAATATAACCCCTATACAGATTCAGAAGTGCTGTAAGTGCTGGTTTGTTACTGTGTTACAGTGGCATGGTGCAGACCAATAATGTCTTCCCCCTTCTTGTTCTGGCTTTAAATCCTAAATTTGAAAGTGTCAACATTCAACGTCGTCATGAAAGCTTCAAAGTTTTCAGCCCTCCATCTGTTCACATGGCCCATCCAAGTTCAGAGACGGAGCGAACCGAAACTTATGTTCATGCTCCCTGACCCAGCTGCAGAAGGCCTGGCTAATAGGTAGTTAATCAATCCTTAATTAAAATGCAGCACAATTCCATTCCATTCCCACCCCTCTATACAGATTCAGAGGTGTTGTAAGTGCTTTGTGATTGTGTTACAGTGCATAATGGCAAACTGAATTCACTTAAACACCATAGGTAGTTAATTAATCCTAAAAAATAAAATGTAACCCCTCTATACAGATTCAGGGGTGTTGTACAGATGGTTAGCTTTCCCGATTCTCAGTTCTCAGAAGGAATCTCGTGAGGTTCTCGTGAGGATTACGAGATAATAGCACTTTTACAGTCAACTAAATACTGCAAGTCTTGCTGTGGGTGGGTCAACCTCGGAAGTGAGATCTTTACTTCAGCGTAAACCTTTGTGGTCCTATGCTGTCCCTAGCGGCGGCAGTGGTAAACACTTCTCGCGACTGCAGGAATCTCGACTTGTGAGAATTAAATGAGCATCGGGAAAGCTAGCCATCTGTAAGTGCTTTGTGATTGTGTTACAGTGCATAATGGCAAACTGAATTCACTTAAACACCATAGGTAGTTAATTAATCCTAAAAGAAAATGCAACCCCTCTATACAGATTCAGAGGTGTTGTAAGTGGTTTGTGATTGTGTTACAGTGCACAATGGCAAACTGAATTCACTTAAACACCATAGGTAGTTAATTAATCCTAAAATAAAATGCAACTCCTCTATACAGATTCAGAGGTGTTGTAAGTGCTTTGTGATTGTGTTACAGTGCACAATGGCAAACTGAATTCACTTAAACACCATAGGTAGTTAATTAATCCTAAAATAAAATGTTCAGAAGTGCTTTGAGTGCGGCTTTGTGGCCGTGTTGCAGTGGAGCGCGGTGCCCCCGGGGTGCGGGCGTACCTGTTGATGGTGAGGGGCTGGCGTGCCTGCTGCTGCTTGGGCATGCAGATGGGCGAGCTGCGGTTGGGGCTGCCCAGCCCCGAGCTGCCCATGCTGTTGCTGCGCCCGCTCATGCCGCCCATGCCCTGGCCCACCTGCGCATGGTTCATCATGTTCCTGCTGTTCATCGGCAGGATCCCCCTGGGGGGCACACACCACACACACACACACACACACACACACCAGGTACATGTTACACACACACACACCACAGGTACATGTTACACACACACACACACCACATGTACATGTTATACACACACACACACACACACACACACACCACAGGTACATGTTACACACACACACACACACCACAGGTACATGTTACAAACACACACACACACCACAGGTACATGTTACACACACACACACACACACACACACACCACAGGTACATGTTACAAACACACCACAGGTACATGTTGCACACACACCACAGGTACATGTTACACACATGCGGGGTGTGTGTGTGGTGTGGTGTGTGTGTGTGTGTGGTGTGGAGTGGTGTGGAACTGGGTACCTGCTGGGCGAGGGCGGGGTGTGTGTGTGGTGTGGTGTGTGTGGGGTGTGGTGTGTGTAGCTGGGTACCTGCTGGGCGAGGGCGGGGTGTGTGTGTGGTGTGGTGTGTGTGGTGTGGTGTGTGTGGGGTGTGGTGTGTGTAGCTGGGTACCTGCTGGGCAAGGGCGGGGTGTGTGTGGTGTGGTGTGTGTGGTGTGGTGTGGAGTGTGGAGCTGGGTACCTGCTGGGTGAGGGTGGAGTGTGTGTGGGGTGTGGTGTGAAGTGTGTGTGTTGCGCGGTGCTGTGTACCTGCTGGGCAAGGGCGGGGTGTGCAGGGAGAGCGTGGGCACGCCGGTGGTGGGCGTGACATGGCTGGGGAGTGTGTGTGTGTGTGGTGTGGAGTGTGTGTGTGTGGTGTGGTGCTGGGCACCTGCTGGGCGAGGGCGGGGTGTGTGTGTGGTTGTGTGTGTGGTGTGGTGTGGAGTTTGTGTGTGGTGTGGTGCTGTGTACCTGCTGGGCGAGGGCGGGGTGTGCAGGGAGAGCGTGGGCACACCGGTGGTGGGCGTGACATGGCTGGGGAGTGTGTGTGTGTGTGTGGTGTGTGTGTGGTGTGGAGTGTGTGTGTGTGTGTGTGGTGTGGAGTGTGTGTGTGGTGTGGTGCTGTGTACCTGCTGGGCGAAGGGCGGGGTGTGCAGGGAGAGCGTGGGCATGCCGGTGGTGGGCGTGACATGGCTGGGGAGTGTGTGTGTGTGTGTGTGTGTGTGTGTGTGTGTGTGGTGTGGTGCTGGGCACCTGCTGGGCGAGGGCGGGGTGTGCAGGGAGAGTGTGGGCACGCCGGTGGTGGGCGTGACATGGCTGGGGAGTGTGTGTGGGTGTGTGTGGTGTGTGTGTGTGGTGTGGAGTGTGTGTTGTGCGGTGTGGTGTGTGGTGTGGTGCTGGGTACCTGCTGGGCGAGGGCGGGGTGTGCAGGGAGAGCGTGGGCACACCGGTGGTGGGCGTGACATGGCTGGGGAGTGTGTGTGTGTGTGTGTGGTGTGGTGCTGTGTACCTGCTGGGCGAGGGCGGGGTGTGCAGAGAGAGTGTGGGCACGCCGGTGGTGGGCGTGACATGGCTGGGGAGTGTGTGTGTGTGTGTGTGTGTGTGTGTGTGTGTGTGGTGTGGAGCTGTGTACCTGCTGGGCAAGGGCGGGGTGTGCAGAGAGAGTGTGGGCACGCCGGTGGTGCGCGTGACATGGCTGGGGAGTGTGTGTGTGTGTGGTGTGTGTGTGGTGTGTGGTGTGGAGTGTGTGTGTGTGTGTGTGTGTGTGTGTGTGTGTGTGTGTGGTGCTGTGTACCTGCTGGGCGAGGGCGGGGTGTGGAGGGAGAGCGTGGGCACACCGGTGGTGGGCGTGACATGGCTGGGGAGCTGGCTGCCCTGCGTCAAGCTTCGACTCAGCTGAGGGTTGTTGTTGCTCATGCCCCTCATTGGGAATCCTAGTGCACCTGCAGAGAGAGAGAGAGAAAGAGAGAGACAGAGAGAGAGAGAGGGAGAGGGAGAGGGAGAGAGAGAGAGAGAGAGAGAGAGAGAGAGAGAGAGAGAGAGAGAGAGAGGGAGAGGGAGAGGGAGAGAGAGAGAGAGAGAGCAAGAGAGCAAGACAGAGGAAGGGAAAGTGACAGAGAGAGAGAGAGCGAGAGAAAATTCACCTCTGGAAACAGTTTATGAACACAATTCACATATAATAGGTAATTCAATATGCCTTACAAATATACAGAGAAAATAAACACAAAAAATGAAAGCTAAAAAAAAAGAATTAAAAAGGAATTTACTATAATACTAAAACAGAAGTGTGGAAAAATCAGTAAATAGGATATGAAATTGATTCTAACATTATACTGCCAAAGTCAATATTATCCAAGCTGACTGAATATCTAATGAATATCTAAGCTACTTCAATAAACCTCCAAACATCTGAAATGTCAGCTTTTAAATGAAACACTGCTGTGCCAAGCTATAGCCTCAGTAGTTTAACACATACAGTTTGGCAACAAAGCTGTAATTATTGCCCAGTATGTAAATTGTAACACAAATGAGCGTGTTATATAACTCCTGGCCCTGTATGTGAGCCAGCTGCAAAAACAAGGACAAAGCTGTGATGTTCAAAAGTGAAAGCAGTAAGAAACTACTGTGGGTATAACATATATATAGGTGATGTTAAGGATTAATGGAAAATTACACCTAAGCACCCAAGGGGACAGGGACACAGGCAACCAGCAGAGGCTGAGGAGGCTGGCAGTAAAGGCCACAGAAAACACAGTGGAGAGGACGTGCAGCAATGGCCGATCCCCAGGTTCATGGGCACTTGCCTGTTTATGGTTTATGGTCACCAGCTGCTCCACAGCATCTCCCAACACAAACGTTTTGAAAGAGTTAAGGGTACGTTCTAACTGCAGTGGAGAGGACGTGCAGTGTTGACCGCACCACACAAAATGACCACAGGTAGAGGAATCGAACCTGGATCCCCAGGTTCATGGGCACTTCCCTGTTTATGGTTTATGGTCACCAGCTGCTCCACAGCATCTCCCAACACAAACGTTTTGAAAGAGTTAAGGGTACGTTCTAACTGTAGTGGAGAGGACGTGCAGCCATGGCCGCACCACACAAAATGACCACAGGCAGAGGAATCGAACCTGGATCCCCAGGTTCATGGGCACTTGCCTGTTTATGGTTTATGGTCACCAGCTGCTCCACAGCATCTCCCAACACAAACGTTTTTAAAGAGTTAAGGGTACGTTCTAACTGCAGTGGTGGGGACGTGCGGCGATGGCTGCACCACACAAACCCGTGTGCCCTTCCTCCTCTCTGTGGGAAGAAGCAACTGAGGCTGCCGTGGGAGTTCTTGCCTATCGGGGTATCTATGGCAACGGCCCACACACCTGCCTCTGCATGTGCAGTCGTGGATGCAGAGCGAGTGGGAATGCGTGCGTGCGTGCGTGCGTGCGTGCGTGCCGGAGTGTGAGTTTGTGTACACACAGTTGTGGACACGGAGCGGGTGGGACTGTGTGCGTGCATGTGTGAGAGTGTGTGTGCGTGTGTGTTTGTGTACACGGAGCAAGTGGGAATTCAGGCATGCAGAGCGTACCTAAATTAGGTGTGAGAAAGTAACACAGCCATGGGAATAAAGAAACAGAGATAAACAGGCAACGAAGGCTATACAGCACTCAGTGTGAAAATATCACAATACGACAATACTGTGAATTACAATATAACGATCAAACATGTCTGTGAAGATTCTCATTCATCTGGGTCATGGTACTCAAAAGAGCTAAGTTGAATGCAACCGATATGCCTTTGACATGCTTTTCCACATTCATTGGCAAATCAGATGAAACCCTACTGGCCTTCATGCCCTGCCCCCATAGCAGTGGCTCTCTGTCTAGGGTATAGCGGCGAAGACAAGGCTGCAAGACTTTAAAAATGTATATTAAAGTGTTTATTAAATGATCGCAAGCCATACAGTCATCGCAACACTGAGCCATGTCATCATGTACCACTTATTTACCCGATTGTCATCCAGCCTAGCGTGCTAGCATGCATTGTGTAAAACATGGGTGGGGCAGGGCAGGGTTTTTGTAATCCCAGAGTCTCGGCGGGGGGCCTGCCTATGGGAGATCCAAATGTGTCACATTCACAGGCTGAGCAGGGTGTGGCCCTGCAGCATGCACTGGGTACCATGATTGGAAGGAGAACAGGTGCTGCATGGAGAGAGAGTGTGTGTGTGTGTGTGTGTGTGTGCGCACGTGTGCATATGTCATATGTGTGTGTGTGTGTTTATGTGTGTAAGAGAGAGAGATTCTTACTTTGCCCGTATAAACTGGCGCCAAGCTGCGACAATTGACCTGTCGACGATGGTGATGGAGATGCCAGCATCTGGGGAGAGACAGATAAAGAGAGAGAGGGGGAGGGAGGGAGGGAGAGAGAGGGAGAGGGAGAGAGAGGGAGAGAGAGAGAGAGAGAGAGAGAGAGAGAGAGAGAGAGAGAGAGGAAGGGAGGGAGCGAGAGAGAGGGAAGGAGGGAGGGAGAGAGAGAGGGGGAGAGGGAAGAAGGGAGAGAGGGAGAGAGACAATGATGGAGGGGAAGAGAGAACAAAGAGAATTAGATTTTATTTCAAAGATGTAAAAAGCATTAGCAAGTAGCTGCTTTTAAAAGGGTGTATGACTGTATATCTGAGCATGCTGGTTTTCCATTATAAGCTAGATCAAAGCACATTATCGGCACACTGAAAGCGTATTCTTCAATAAACCTAACTATACACTTTCAACTATGTCTAGAAGTAAGGTGCCACAGCGCTTAGGTTGATCAACCTTAACACTTTTGACTGTTCTATTATAAACACCCAGTTTACTTCTGTGGGAAAATACACTGTGAAAGTGATTATTGTGTTCAAACACCTTTGAAGAAAACCACAAAAGCTAAATGCGCGTGTTTCCTGTCACGAAATTGCAGACAGATGAGAACGAGACCGAGCTCAGATAACAACAAAGCGTTTTTGTGCCCCCACACATACTTTTGCATATAGGGATTTGCATAAGACAAAAAAGAAGAAAACCACCACTGAAGAACTGCAGAGGCTGGACCCCCCACATCAAACAGAAAGATCCATTTAAAAAAAACGTGTCATCTAAGGCCACATGTGTCAATCAGGTCACAGCTGACAAAAAATCTTCCTTTCGCTCACTCTCTGCCCCCCCCTTCTCTCTCTCACACACACATACACAATCACACATATGCATGGTACTTTTTTCCCCACACAGTGGCACAGCCCACACACACTTGGCACAGCACACTTGCAGCAGCGAAGCTACCTATATTCAGCTTTTTAACTAAGCATTGTCTGGGGAGTAGGCTTCAGCGGTATTTTGAAAATACCATATAATGAGGTATTCCTAAATACCAAACGTATCATTTTTTTTTAATATCGTGGCCTCCTACAGGTCACAGTGAGCTACACTGAATTAATTTGCAAACATCAGAATGGTACAGAAAGGCTCTGACTGATACAACAGAAGCATTTCAGGAAAGGTTATAGTAATGAAACAACGCTCTAATATATGAAATGCTTTAGGGCTTCTTCATACTTGTCTGATTTATGGCGATGTAAATTGTCTATAGAAATAACATATTTGTACATTTAAAAAATAAAAAAAAATCTTAAAGACCAACATACCGGGGTATGAAAAATTGGATACTGCCCAAGCCTACTGGGGAGAGACTAAAACACTTCAATAACAATACAAGCAATGGATGCAGAGTGGAACACTTATGCCATTTGCCCATTTCTTGTGTTGTTATAACACAAACTTCTCCTTCTGGTAAAGTACTATGTAACAGAAGAATTCTGCTAGGGAGCCATCTTGTATACAGTGTTTCCTGCAGTGCTTTATAGTTAAGGTGGCCACCTTAACAACACATCCCTCCCACCTTAACAACACATCCCTCCCACCTTAACAACACATCCCTCCCACCTTAACTAAGCTGTCCCAGTAGAACACCAAAACCAGACTCTGCCTTCAGTTTAGGCATGACAGACATTTCATCAGTTGCCTTCCATTCAAACCAGCTGGAAAGTGTAAAACAAACATGATGCAAAGGACTAATATGAATCATTTTGGAGCGATATATGTTAACAATAACCCTTGTGCCTCCCTGGATAACCACCACTTCAACCATCAAAATAGTGCCAGAAACACTCGTACAGCAAAATCAAGACCACCATAGTGTCTTTTGGTACGCTGATTTGGTAGAAATTGCACACTGCAGGATGATGGTGCTTTTAACATGCTCAATACATAATGGAATTTATCTGAAAGGGTCCCGTCTACATAGACTCTGCACAGGGCTTTGATGTGCAATTTAAAGTGCAGTCTGCAGCACAGTATAATCCACACCTGTCAAGGCAGGAACAGAGCTGAGCGTGTGACCTCAAAGCGCTGTGTGCATCACCCATGTACCACTTGGGGTGTGTGTGAGTGTGTGAGATTAGGAGAGTGTGAGTACGAGTGAGAGAGAGATTCACCACCTTGACATATGGCTTACTTCCTGCACCTGTATTCTGAGCCAGAGTTCAGTTTCACACCACAGTGGGGGCAGAGAGAGTGTGTGTGTGTAAGAGTGAGAGTGAGAGAGTGAGAGAGAGAGAGAGAGAGAGAGAGAGAGAGAGAGAGAGAGAGAGACAGAGATGAGGCACGCAGACAGCTGTGAGTGCTCGCTCCACTGAGAAGCATCTCAACGGAGACACATGCACGCCTATGCGCTCACACACAGTGCTGCTGACTGTCAGATCAGCTTCAAAAAAACTTCCCCTTATTTGCTTTCTCTCTCTCTCACATTCTCGCTCTCTCTCTCTCACACACACACACACACACACTCACACACACACACACGGCCTCTGCAGCCTAGCTGACACGTTCCAGTGGTGATTCGGAGCGTCAGAGATAAGCGAGCCTCTGACAGCACTGGAGTTGGGGGAGAGTCAAATGCTGTGATGCGATCAGGACGTCAAACTGACTCTGTACGTCCTAGTGTGACACATCAGCCTAGCAGAAACTATTACAGACAAAAAAAACACAATGGACAACTAAAGGCCTGTGTGTGTGTGTGTGTGTGTGTGTGTGTGTGTGTGTGTGTGTGTGTGTGTGTGTGTCTGTGTGTGTGTGAGAGAGTGAGTGTGTGTATTTATTTGTCTACTTATTTATGACTAAGACCCTTGGTGAGTAAACAGCTTTTTATTCAAACATTATCTTTCGGGGCCCACACATGCGTGAAGAATACGGCTCCTTTGCGAGGCCCTCGCACTGGTGCTGTTGGAAGTACCACAACAAATCCCCAATTAGGGGAGTGCAGGGGAGTGCTGAGGATGCTCTCTTTGACGCCCAACACCCAAGTGACCGCGGCCATCAAAAGAATCGGCTAATGACATAGGGGAGCGGAGAGCGCCATAGCGACGGAAGTGGTAGCCAAGTGCTGCGCTATCTCACTGCTGCCGGCGAGAGAGGCACGGGCACAGCCTAACGATGCAGTACACACACACACACACACACACACACACACACACACACACACACATACACACACACACAGACACACACACAGACACACACACAGACACACACACACACACACACACACACACACACACACACAGACAGACAGACAGACAGACAGACAGACAGACAGACACACACACACACACACACACAGTGGGTTGGAAAACGAACGGCTTGGTCCACACACCGGCGGCTTCTCTTCCGGGAAGAGGGACAGAGGATTCCCGTTGTGCTCCGGCACAAGCTTCCCACTCGATCTGCGTTCCCATTAGGGCAGCCAGTCATCCCGAACGCATGAATTTCACAATTCCTTAGCTCCACACTCTAACTTGGATTCCCCCAGTAGCATACATGTTATAACTCCTTATCTCCCTCAATTTGGCTTTCCTCAGTATCCCTTTCAAAGGTCTCAGACTGTCTCAAAAATAAAGGTCACGTTGTAGATAACTAGATTCTAGTTCTTCCAGTTTTAATAGCTGGTTACATTACATTAAGCTGACTGAGAGACAGAGCGACTTACAGATATTTACAGGGTTTTAGTTACAGGCCCTGGAGCAGTGGGGGGTTAGATGCCTTGCTCAAGGGTATCTCAACAATGGGTAGGGCGAGATTCGAACCGGCAAACTTCCGATCGCAGGACCAAGTCCCTAACCACTACACCACAGTTGCCACCCCCCCCCCCCCCTTTGGTTAGCACCACTTTGGCAGCAAAACAACCAAGGCCATGCTTTCCTAGCCTGGTAAACCAGCCCCTCGTAATTCATTTCATTTTGTACAGAGGGTCTGGAGCGGAGGCCGTGCGAAACTATTTTTTTCCTGGAGGTGTGGACTCTGCTGAAGTTTAAAACAAGTGACTCTGCCTTTACCCAATCGCTAACGCCTGGTCATCACGTAAGCAATTAGCCGACCTACGTACTACAATTTAAATGTAGCACACAAAGTCAACGTCATGGCTCAATAACACACCCTCTGTTCACTGATTGGCTAGGAGCTGCTCCGTCCTCCTACATGCTCCTCAACGGCCTCTGGTTCAGGCCCTCTGTACAAAATGAAATGAAGTACGAGGGGCGTGTTTACCAGGCTAATGCTTTCCACCCTGGTGGCTAGTAAAGCAAGTGGATTATGATAACTGGTCAATTACACCGTTCAAGAAACTGTAATGAGGGCACTTGAATAAAAAAAAATAATAACTAATCCCACCTCTCCTCAAGAGTGCAAGGCTGTGAATGTGTGTTCTTCTTGCCTACACGACTACTTTAGCGAGAGCCGCAGCTTCCTGTCCCTTCTCTATGCTTTCGGAGACACGCTGTGTATTCTGAAATGAAACACTAAGGAGGACAGTTCTTGGCCTCTCTTGAATGCCTGCTTCGATGAACAACTTACTCCTTACAGACTTACTGTCAAGTGAAGAGAGCCAGATGACACATACTCTTTATTATTTAACGCTGGTTTGATTAAGAGAGCTACGAGGGCTGGAAGGCGGAGATGAATTTCCCCACAACGCTGGGATTTATCTTAATGCCTTCCGTTGGCTGCGTTGGGACACAAAGTTGACTCAACTCGGGTATGTTTTCCCCTTGGACGTGACTCTGCTCGAGGCATTATTAGTTGTAAAAGGTCAAAGTCTAACAAAGGTTCTGCTGGCAAGCGCAGAGCCTATTCACCAATGGGACCCTAGAGGGAATCCTCTGCCAGGTTGCAAATGGGTAGCAGGCCAGGGCAGTGTGTGTGTGTGATGGAGGGCAGGTGTAATGGCGACACCTGGCAGATCTGAACGAATATATAAAAAGGAGTCTACATCGGCCTACTGCTGCTAATATCATAAGTGGCTCAATTCCAAAGCAGTGTTTTCCCCAAAGCGTCTAAGCGTATCGGCACCGATACGCTTCTTTTTTCGCCAATACGCATCAAGTTTTGCCGAGACGCTTTCATAAAATGCCGATACGCTTAAAAATCATGCACAAAAACATTCCCCCCGGGATTTTCCCCGAACAAGAAGCCCCAATGTAGTCAAATGTAGGCTGCGTTTTTAGGAAACTTCCGTGGTGGGTGTGTAAACAACTTTACTGGCGAAACTGGCCAATCACATGCCTTTGTTTTTTTTCCGTTTTTTTCTTTAACGCAAACCTCGGGGCTACTAAAACTGCCTGACTTTGACTGTAAATGCTACACAAGAAGGAAGGAGAACGCTCTCCTTGGGACATGCTCATGTAGCAAGAAAACTTTCTCCACAGTGTACAGAATGCGATCGGATCATCTAGCTGCTGAAAGAGAGTGAGAGAGAGCGTGAAAGGCAAATCCTCCTTTATGTAGAGCAGAGTCAAGACTGTTTCATTGGGACACTCGTGGAATTTAACTAATAAATTGGTCCTTACGTCCTAGACAGCGTGGTGCTCATTAGCATCGAGGGTCCACCTGTCCGAGAGATGTGGTTGTTAGGCTGCGGCAGACAGGGTGGGCGGCCCAGAAAAACAGGAGGCTCAACATTTAGAGATTTTAGTGACAGCCTAGTCAAATTCATGTGACATTATATAGTGCTTGCAGTATTTCTTGTGTGACAATAAATTAGCCTTCCCACCTGGGAGTTTTGGCTCTTTCAACTCACCAAGTGCAACGAGTTTTTTGTTCTATTTGTGCCAAAAAATCCAACATTTTATTAAAAGTGTTATGTTTCCACCAGCCTTCTGGGACCAAAATTTAGCTTCAGATCTTCCTAGAATGCACCATTTTAGCTCTAGAAAAAAAAAATTCCCAGGGTGCATGCCCACAAATCCTCCTAGCTACCGTGCCACCACGTCATCGTATTTACATCAAAATTTAAACCCTTCTTTTTATTTCTGGGGAAAACACTGCAAAGGGACTAACTGAATGGCACTGCTCCAGTCAAGCCAGTTTCACTGTAACAGCCAGGTCCTCTATCACAGATGTGCAGACACACCACCCTGGCTTATGTAGCCTGGACAAGATTTATATAAAAAAAAAAAAAAAAAAAAAAAAGCCAGTGAACACCTATGCATTTTCAGCCAAGCTGACACACAGTCAGCATTTTCAGTCTTTTACAGCTGCCCAGCAGATAACAGCTGCACCTCGAGCTTCATTATGCCCCTAAAACAGGGTTGTTTAGTTTGCTGGAAGGCACGTAGGAGCTCAACGCAACCCCGCTGACTCTGTGCTGCGGTTGCATCATCACTATTTACACTGACATGGCATCCTACAGCTGCACCCTCAGGATTTACTCACTTGCTAAAGACAGGAACATAAACAAACAAACAAACAAACAAACAAACAATTGAGGCATTGTCAATGTGTGCTGGAGGAGCCTTCCCACACACCGAGGCCATTCTGTCCCACCCAGAGCTCAACATACTCTTTTCCACACTGCACTCATCTTGTAAGCCTTTAGACAGATCAGGGCACTGCATACACAGCTGCAGGTAGGCTAATCTTTTTTTCACACATGCTACCATTCACACCTACACCAAACGAGGTCAAGACCTTTAAGGCGATGAGTGCTACTGGCTACCAGGAGCTTTGAGTAAAAATGAGCCGAGGATGACCCTTTGACCAAAAATACGATGATCTAAAATTGGTACAGTAACAATTACGCGCGAGTGAGTGAGGGAGCCTACAGGAAGTACTACGCTCAGTAAGCCAGACCAGGTCACTCTGCCTGTGTGGAGGCCATACGGGGAGGAAAAAAATACAAGTTCAACATCTTGTGTAGATTAATCGACATGAAATGTAAACATTGAAAATTAACCTCACTAATAACAAAATATTCAGCAAAAAAAACATGCAACTAAAAATAAAATGTAACATTTTTGAGAACACACACACACACACACACACACAAATTGCCTTTTAATGCAAAAAGGCAATGAAAGCACCTCTGCGTAGAAAGCGAGGTCTTTCATGGAGACGGCTTGCAGGGCCTCTCCGCCCCTCGCACCCCCAGCCTCAGGCCCCCTTTGCCTGGAGACGAGGCCCAGGCCCTCCCCCTCCCCGAGGTTGTTTTTGGAACATGCTGTGGCACACTTACGTCTTTTTCTGATCGATGTGGGAACATCGATGGCTGGCCGTAGTACATGCTTTCATCGGGGTAGTCACTTTCGACCCCCTCTACAAACTTCTTTCTTGTAGCACTAAACATGCTGTTTGTCACCTGCAGGGGAGAAAGGGAAGAGGTTTGTTTTTCGTTTTTTTTTTTTTTTTTTTTTTGAAATCGTGCTTAGAATCACCAAAAAACCTGCTCACTCATGCTTTTCCAGGTGGGTAAGGTACGGTGGGGAGGGAATTGGGTTGGGGGTGGGGGCAACTCTTGCAAGCCTTCTAACAGGGCAAGGAGAAGGTGTGGTGGGGGTAAAGGGGTAACTACCATGGCCAAAGTAGGCATGGTACTTAACAGCCCTGGGGTAGAGAGAGCCAGCGAGAGGGGGTGAGGGGGGTGGGGCGCTTAGGCAGGGTGCCCCTGTTGGCAAGCCAAGTTGAGGGTGGGGGGCACAGAGCTGCCAGAGCAGCAAGCTACTACCAGCAGTCATGGGGGAGAGCGGATAGCTCGGATAGCTTATCTCTGAGGAACACATTGCCTCCTCGTGGGCCACTCCATGCACGGCTCCGACCACCTCCCAACCCCTTCTTCACAACTCCCCTGTGCTCGGGTTTAGCAGCAGCAGAGACAGCAGCAGCGACAGCAGCAGCAGGGGAGGCATGGCAGGCCAGCCAGTCATTCATGAACACCGGGGAAGAGCGTTCAAAAGAGCTGTGACTGTGCGCAGATACAGGACTAGTCGCAGGGGGCAATAAAACAGAAGAAGAAGCAGGCACACACATTTAAACTGCAGCTCTTTTATGAAAATAACCGAGGGAAAAAAAAGCTCAAGCTGAGGCAAAATGACTGAAAACAAAGGCAGCATGACTGGAAAGCCTCTTCATTTCACATGAGTAATCAGCCATCATCTGTAATTTGCGTTGCACAGCCTTAAAGAGAGGCAACGCTATTCGTTTCCCATCATACTCTATTCTTACAATGGGACAAAAAAAACAAAAAAAAACACAGGAAGCACGAGAGGGAGGTGCAAATCATCTTTAATTTGGGTTGCGCAGCCATAAAGACAGGCAATGATATTCGTTTAGATGAAGGTAAAGGAGCAACAGGGGAAACAGGGGAGTACAGGAATCGCATGCGTGCATGTATGCACGTACGCACGCCCGCCCACCCGCACGAGAGAGAAGTCCAAAACACTTCACAGCCAGCATCCAACTGCCTAAATCAAATTTCACCACCAACACTGCCGTGCTTCTTGAACGCTTCAGAAGTATCTAAGCCCGTGAAACTCGACACGTCAGAGAGCATGGCACCAAACCACGGCACAGGTCCACAGGAGAGCACACTCTGAAATATTAACGAGGGCAGGCCCTTTCTTGCCCCATTATCTGTGCCGCCGCTGGACTCCCAGAGCAAACTCGTTCCGAACCAGATCAGGACTTCATTTATGACCGGGCGTGGGAGAGGGGTGTGGGTGTGTGTGTGTGTGTGTGCGCGTGTGCGCATCTGCGTTTGAGTTTCTGTGTGTATGTGGGGGGGAGGGTGTGAAGCTGAAGGAAAAGCAGTTTAATTTTTAATCAGACGCCCTCTTTGAAAGGCCACGGAGATGAAAAGCAGCGCTTCGTTGGCTGAGTGTTAAATCTGGGGCAGGAGCTCCAGTATCACCGTAATCAACAGCACATTCAGTTGGGAAGAAGAACCTGGAGGTTGTGTGTTTGGGCATGTGCGTGTGAAGGAGGTGGGGCAAATGGGGCAAATGGGGCAAGTGGGGACAGCTAAATGCTAAATTAGCATCCTGACAAAAACTAAAAACAGAGGGTACTATTGATTAAGAAGAGGGGTTTTGACTCTGAGGAAGACGCCGTGTGTCGAAACGTCAGTCATTTGCTGCCCCGATCAAAAACTCTTAAAAGTACTCGGTGTGCTCTGGCCTTTCCTGTGTCTAGTCTGCTGTAGAAGTGGCAGGATGTGCTGTTGGTGCTATTTCTAACCACCGACATACAGGAACTTCCAGTCCAGCTAGGTGAAATCAGAACGTTTAACAGGGGAACGCATGTAGACAGGCTATGGTGAAAACAAACCCACAAGCCATTGGAATCATTACATTACATTACATTACACTTAGCTGACGCTCTTATCCAGAGCGACTTACAGATATTTGCAGGGTTTCAGTTACAGTCCCTGGAGCAGTGTGGGGTTAGATGCCTTGCTCAAGGGCATCTCAACTATGGGTAGGGCGGGATTCGAACCGGCAACCTTCCGATTGCAAGACCAACTCCCTAACCACTAGTCAACAGCTGCCCATGGAATCGGTTGTTAATCAGCTGTCAAAATGGCATACTATTATTATGACTCTATAACGCATGTAGACAGGCTATGGTGAAAACAAACCCACAAGCCATTGGAATCGGTTGTTAATCAGCTGTCAAAATGGCATACTATTATTATGACTCTATAACGCATGTAGACGGGCTATGGTGAAAACAAACCCACAAGCCATTGGAATCGGTTGTTAATCAGCTGTCAAAATGGCATGGAATAGGAGAAGCAAAACAGAAATAGAAATTAAATCATTTTGCTTATATAAAACACCAGCAGGTGCCTGATTTCAATGGCTTGTAGTTGGATTGCCTTTTTGGTTTTTACCTAGCTAGACTCCCGGATGTCCGCAGTTACAAACTGAGTACCGATGTGTTTTCATTTCTAGGTTTGACAGAAATATTTGTGGGAAGCCTGGCGCTTGTTTTATGTTAGTTCACTCATTCATTTGCTCAGTCTCACACTCTCTCCTCTCATTCATAAACTCCTGCATCTCATACATAGAGAGCGTACGGAATAGAGCACCAGAAACCATGACACAAATCACAAGGCAGACGACCACAGTGACTAAAACAAAGAAACTTTTCACAATAGATCAATCTATTCCCACCAGTCACAGAACCTTGAAGCTGTCTGAGGAGCGCAACTGTGGTTCACGCAAAAGCCGGCAAATAGCTGGAGTCTACAGAAAGATCAGATCATGTTCACAGAGGGCGTGCAAAGTGGACACACAAATCAGGACCCACCACAACGGTCACCGACTGGCAATCTATTTTGAACAGTCTTCCAGTGCTAGTCACAGTGTCGCTTTGCAGAAAATGGACCCCTGCTTTTGTGCATGGCCAGCAAATGCCCCCAACTCCAGAGGAGTGGGGTGCTGTGCTAAGCATCGGAGCAGACCAGCTGGAGAAGAGACATGGGGGGTGTGAAATGGGGCGGCGGGCTTGTAAAGGCGCTAGCTGCTTTTGTGTTCCCACTGCTTTGGCTCAGGCCTCTGCAGCAGCGCTAGCAGCTCAAGAGCAGTGCTAGCCCTGGCAGCAAGGGACAGATGGCTAACATTATTTATTTATTTACTTATTTCTCCGTTTATTTATTTATCCAGCCTGAGATGCCAGGGATATCATCAGGGGGTGCAAGAGATTACTGAAACAAACAAAAACAATAAACACATGCTCATCTTGGCCACCAGGTGCAACTTTATGCTGTCTCATTCCCATCTCACTCAAAACCTATTCTCACCTTGGCCTTATGTTGGATTAAAGAACCTAATATGCAGTAGAAGGTCTCATGGGACGGCTCTCCAGAGGGTGTCATGTTTAAGTTAGAGTTTATTTTATTACTGACTGCTTGCGATCCAAGGCCATCACATCGAGCAGTCTTCAAATGAGGTCATCAAAGAGGCTCAACTTTGCTATGTTTCATCAATGAATTTCAACCCTTTCATGTGGCCCTGTATTGTCTTGTCTTAGATCACTGTGCACACCTGATTGTGCGAAATGGAGACAAAGAAGGATTCAGACATCAAAAACACACATCAAAAACCTATGGGGATCAAAGCTGACAGACAGCCTTACGCAAGAAAGCGCAACATTCTACAGATGGGAGGGAGATATCGTATCGACTGAGGCAGGTACTTTGATGGGGGATCCAGCCCTAGTTTTTCACAATACATTAAAAGAGACAATTTCATTATATAGGCCATCTTATAGGTTATAAGGCTTTAACTCTTCCAGTCTTAAGCTTAGAGATAGGACCCCCATAGACTCCTGAACACACTTAACTTCAGAATGTACAGCACTGCTTCTTTAGCAACCATTTGCAAATGTGCCATCACTTAACCTAAATAAGAGAAGAATGACTGGTTAATGTAATCATGATGAGAACTGCTCAGATGTGTAAGGCTACGCTTTCAACAGTTTTGCTGATGCTACATACCTCAATGGACTTTTCTCAAGTTATTTACATGATGTTCACTCCAAACAAATATTTCAGGCATCATCAATGCTCGCAAGTGGGACATTATTCTGCTACAGTTAAAAATATCACTCTTGATTAAAAGCACCACACTAACAAGATGGCAAATCAAGACACATGCTAGCCTACATCACCCGATAGGCTATTGTCCTGTGGTCCGACCCACAGTGACGACACAGATCCCTTCCCTTGCGGGCGAGCAGGCAGGCAGACAGGTAGGCACCTCTAACAAACACACACCCGGGCCACCTGGGACGTGGGAAGCTCAGGTGTGGGAGAGGATACCCACCGCATCTCATTAGACCCCATGGGTCCCTCGAGGTGGACACTTCCTGAAGCCTACCTGCACACATGCAGCCTGTTCATAGTTCATACGCATGCAGCCATGGTAATCAAACAGTGAGGGCGAGGAGGAACTCTCCCCCCTTCAGCTTCCCTCTGTTTTTGGACACTTGCCACAAATGTTTTAAAGATGAAGGTCATTTTAGTTTTGGAAATCCTTCCTTCTTTCTTGAATAAAGAGTGGCCCAGAGTTTGAGGGCAGCTGGGTATGTGGGGAAGGGAGGGCGTTTCGGGGGATGTGAATATTTGAATAACGTCACCAAATAATGTTTTGTAAATTGTATGTTTGTTCAAAATCAGTTAAGATAAAAAAAATATGTAAAATGATTCATTTATTTTACTGACAAGTATGTGACACTGTGAGGTGACCCTGATAGTTACTAAAATTATAATCAGGGATTAATTTCATGACAGACACCTGCATGAATGCTCCCAGACCTCCTCACTCTAAAGATCACATTGATAGGGCCTGTTTGGCGACATAAAAACATGATATGCCATGATCACTCCTCCTCCTCCTCCTCCTCTTGATTTTTGCTTTCTGTTTTGGCCCCTGGTCTGGTCCCTCTGGTGCTTGTTCATCTGGTATAGTAATAACACTGCATTCCCCAACAGAAACATCACACCAGCAGTGACATGATAGTGTAATGATGGTCTGGGGCTGCTTTGCCTGGATCAACTCACCACGGCCAATTGAATCATGATGAATCCTAGCTCGCTACCGGAAAAAAAACGTGGCCGTAAATGTCAGGCTCATCAGTTAGAGACATAAAACTCAATCACAATCGGGTTATGCAGCAGGACGATGCCTCGAAGCGCACGGGCAAGTCCACCCCCCAAGTGGCTTCAATTAAACAAAATGGAAGGCTTTGGGGTAGCCCAATCAAAAGGCCGGACTTGACACTGATTGAGCTACTGTTGTTTGACCTTCACAACAGACAGTTCCTGCTCCAGTTCCAGCCTGCTTGGAGAGTGAAGATGGGGGCACTTACATTCGATACATATGATACATGCCTCCAACTGCTCTTAACCTCCAATAAATTATAATTTGTGTCTACTCTTGTCTTCATCTTTCATTAAGATTGCAAGATTATGGTGTGTGTGTGTGTGTGTGCGTGAGAAAGAGAGACAAAGAGCGAAACAGCAAGTAAGAGAGAGAAAAAGAGAGTGAGTGAAGGACACACACACACACACACACACACACAGGGACACAGAGACGAAAGCAGAGAACGTGACCAAGTGCGAGTGCATGTACGAGGCAGCTGTGGGTCTATGTGCCATCACACATGTAGCATCTGTGGAGGCAAAGCAAAACAGCCATTACACTAAGACCATCAAAGTCGTCTGAGTTTTAAAGCACAAACTCCAAAGGGAAAAAGCCAACAAGAGCCTTCTGGGATGCATGATTTGAGAGGCCCGAAACCTCAACCTTACAGTCCCCTATACTTTACATTTGAAGACCAAATCCCACATACTTAATCTAATTAATCTTAGAGGGATGTCATTATCCAGTGGCACACAACCAGCTTGTTTCTTTTCTAACTTCATGGGTCAGTGGCATGGCCATGTCTTTATATTATGATGTTTTTATTATTTTGTATGATCAGATAATGATTTCCACCTTCAGGCTCATGGTCTATTTAAGTTCAATGAAAGTCTTATTATGTAATGTCCGTAAGATGCTAACCAAATGTTTGAGGTTTGCTTAAAAAGTATTGGCAGCAGGACAATTACGCTGGCTCTCAATGCCTCCTCTGTCCACTCATGTAAATCAAGCATATGGAAAAGTACTTTAACAAGACTTTTAAAAACAAAGACTTGATGTGCCAACTAACTGACTGCAGAGTCATAACTTTGGCCCTGTTTGAGCAGGGGTAGCCAAGCCTACTGTTATCAGTATGACAGCTGTAATAAGTGTGTCGTTTTACAAAACGTTTAAACAACAGACCCCTCTAGAGAAGACTGCTATCTATATAGAGTATAGAATCTCACTACGACGGGTCTTGTTTTACGAGACCTCACAGTTACATAATTGCCTCTGCCAAGGGTCGGAGGTTATGTAATCATCAGCATTTGTTAGTTGGTTGATTAGCAAGATAACTCAAAACGTTATGGACGGATTTTGATGAAACTTTCAGGGTAGGTCAGAAATGGGCTAACCTAAAAGTGATTAGATTTTGGTGGTGATCTGAGCTGCCCTGGCGGAGGTCTGTGCTATCTGAGTGCTTTTCTAGTTGCATCTAGTGTAAGAGGCAACAGTACCTCCTTCTTAGTTGGCGATGCACAAAGCCTTTGCTGCTGAGGTAACACAAGATCTGGTGTACACACACACACACACACACACACACACACACCTGCATGCTGATCGACACTGGCCGACCATCAGCCACATGAAATTTTGACGGCTGATTAGTGGGAGGTGTAAAATGAACCACAAAACAACAGTGCTTCTTGCAGAGGAACTAGTCATCTTGTGGAGCGCTATTTGGTAATGTGAATAGACTTTCAGCTACTGGTTGTGTAACGTGCACTTTTGATTATTTTAAAAAGCCAAGTAAGTGTCTTACCTGCTTTATTATCTCATGCATTACATGACATTACATTGCATTACACTTAGCTGACGCTCTTATCCAGAGCGACTTACAGATATTTACAGGGTTTCAGTTACAGCCCCTGGAGCAGTGTGGGGTGTGATGCCTTGCTAAAGGGCATCTCAACCATGGGTAGGGCGGGATTCAAACCGGCAACCTTCTGATTGTAAGACCAGCTCCCTAACCACAAGGCCACAGCTGCACCCACTAGGCCACAGCTCCACATCATGCATGCACTATCTGCTGGAATGCAATGAAAAAAAGCGCAATCAGAATTGGCAACCTGGCCCCTCATATGGGTGGACACACACACACACACACACACACACACACACAGACGGACAGGGTCATTGCAATACCTGGTCAATCCCTCCGGGGACCAGGTAATGACACAGCCCATGTCTATTTTGTTGAAATTGCTGCCAATTTTTTTTTTTTTTTTTTCGTTGAACAGGAACCTGTACAATGACAATAAAGGTCTTGAATTTAGAGTCTTGAAAAGGCTGTTTAAACTCTTGCACCATCAAAAGATGTGCTAAAACAATATAAAGACATAATTTGTTGTGCTTTCAGTGCTAAAGTCACTCCTATCTAACAGTGATGAGATCAATGTCAATAACACCCACTAGTAAAACCAAAACAAACGAAAAAAACCTGACCAAACACTCCCTGACGACTTTCCCTATTCCTAAGCAGAGGATGGAGGTTAAAGGGGGAGGGGCATTGTTCAGCCAATGGCAGCCCTGCAAATGAGAGCAGCCTCTAGCCATAGGCAGCTGAACATAAATAAAGGCGGGGATGGGGATTGGGGGGGGGGGGGGGGGGGGGGGGCAGACAATGTTGCCATCTGTGCAGAGAGGTCTCCAGACAACATCTCCTTTCCAATCCACCCCCTCTACCCACACAAACACACATGCATGCACACACACACACACGCATGGCATCACGCTCCCAATAACAAGCTGCACGCTACAGCTGTGGCGCAATGACACCATAGCATTAGGCCAGCATGAAACAAAGCTGATGACAGTCGTAGGAGGCTCGACTACATTCATGTTTAATACGCGGTGGCAGATTTAAACCCAATTATCAGATACATTTCATTCATCTATCTCTCTCCCCCCCCCCCATCGAATCAAACTGATTAACTATGCACACGGGTGAAAGCGACTGCGAGTTCCAAAAGGCGGCTAAGGTTACGTCTGCAAGCCCAGAAATCTCAGCGCTACCTCGTCCGACAATAATTCAGCACTCAGACGCTGGAAACAGCGCCGGCCTTTATTCCACTCATCTGATAAGTCCGTCACAGTGTGGGCCCCGCTCTTGGGTTTTGGCCACAAAGGGAGAGCCTACACGTTCTCAGCCTGCTGATATTCCACCTCCACACACACATACATACATGCGCGCGCACACACGCACACACACAAATAGAACCCACTTTTCCGACCGTCTGGAACACTGTGTACCAGCAGATAACCAAGGACCGCAGATCCTGTGTGCCATTGTCAACTACAAGAGCACCCGTATTCTGTATTGAAAGGCTTATGCTGAATCTAACGCCCCCTGCAAAGTTGGCAATTTCATAGAGTAGGAGTCATCTACAAAACGGCAGCCCTTAAAAAATGGGATGTTTTTGCCTTGCCCCAAATGCCACAGTCGAACCTCAACAGAGTAACAGAAAGGAAAGGACTTTGTGCGGTTTATTGAATGACGTTCTGGCCAGGGTAGAAGATGGCAAATTGACGCGCGAGTTCGTGTCTATGCCGGGATAAAATATGTGTGGTGAAGTGTGTGAACACTGAGTGTCTGGCATCTAGTCTATTTGTAGCTGCACAATTATGCAGGCTCTCAATGCCTCCTCTGTCCACTCATGTAAATACAGGATATGGAATAGTACTTTAACAACCCTTTTCTATTTTTGAGGTCAATGCCAGGAAGTCAGTTAGAGATTGAGTCACACTGTCATTCAAGTGCAATCATTTATCATAACATTAGCTTGTATAAAAAAACAATAATTTAGCCATATTTGAGCACCCCACATTTAAAAAAGACAAACTTTATACATCACAAAGAGGCAAAATCAAATATGTATCATTTTTTACCTTAACTCAAAATGCTATGGATGGATTTTGATGAAATTTTCAGGACAGGTAAGATATGGGCTAGGTGAAAAGTG